>OY288246.1:67560187-68760187 GCA_958450325.1 Agrostemma githago
CGGGCAGACGCTCTGTCAATACTTGCCAGCTCCAGCTTACAAGACATACGAAGATCGGTCTTGGTGGACGTGGTCCAAGAAAAATCTACCACCCTCTGCCAACCAGTCAGTGTCGTTGAGGAATATGGCCCTGGAAATTGGATGACCCCAATCATCCAATTCAAAAAACATGGAATCCTACCGCTTGACCCCGCTCAAAAGAGAAAAACGTTGGCAAGGGCCGCATGGTTTGTACTAATAGGAGATGACCTGTACAAAAAGTCGTTTTCCTCACCCCTGCTCAAGTGTCTAGGGGCAGGGCAGGCGGAGGAAGTTGTAGACGACATTCATTCAGGAATCTGCGGGCATCACATAGGAGGAAGGTCCCTGGCCCACAAAGCCCTGAGGGCAGGGTACTAATGGCCGACCCTGTTAGCAGACGCAAATGATCTGACTCGAAAATGCAGAAAGTGCCAACTCTTTGCCCCGTCAATCCATGCTCCAGCCCAGGAGCTCAGGCCAATCCTTTCCCCCATTCCTTTTGCTCAATGGGGAATGGACATACTGGGCCCCTTCACTGCAGCCACAGGAGGTCGGAAGTTCTTAATAGTAGGGATTGACTACTTTACAAAATGGATCGAAGCTGAAGCAGTCCCTAACATCATTGAACCTGCAGTTAGAAAAGTCATCTGGAGGAATATCATAACCAAATTTGGCCTACCAAAGGTGCTGGTGTTCGACCATGGAAGGCAGTTTGACAATGACCCCCTGAGAGTCTGGCTGGAAGGACACAGAATAGCAGTCGCCTACTCCGCTGTCTGCCACCCACAAACTAATGGGCAGGCTAAAGCTGCCAACAAGCAAATCCTGAATGGGTTAAAGAAAATGGTAGACGACCTCAAGGGCAGGTGGGCAGATGAATTGTCAAGCATTCTATGGTCAATCAGAACCACACGCAAAGAGTCTACAGGTCAGACACCCTTCGGCCTGGTCTATGGAGCAGAGGCCTTGCTACCCACAGAAACCCGAATACAAACCCTGAGGTCCCAACAATATAACCAGGCAGATAACGAAGCATCAATGGCTGAAGCCTTGGACTTAGTCCACGAAGTCAGGGAGGAGGCCAGCATTAACATAGCTACCTATCAGCAAGAAATGAGAAGGGTGTACAACAAGAGGGTAAATGAGAGAAGCTTCCAGGTGGGAGACTTAGTCTTAAGGAAAACGCAGGCGGTAGGGAATCACGTGAGGATGGAAAGATGAGCGCCAACTGGGAAGGCCCATACGAGGTAACCCAGATTAAGGGGTCAGGCACCTACAAGATCGCCAACCTTGAAGGCCAAGAGTTAGCTGCCCACTGGAATGCAGACACTTTAAAGAAGTACTATGTTTAAAAATAGGAAGCTAGGTAGCTCTTTTTTACTTTTCAAAGAAAACCGGCGGAGGACGGTCAAAACAGAAATGTCGACGACTCCGACCACAAATGAATATAGCAAATTCCGAAGAAATGAAAATTTTGCAGTCCATACTCGTTGTCTGTTCAAAATTGGAAGTTTTTTACACACAAACGAGCAGGGAGCAATAGGGGGAGGCCCCCCTGTTGCTGAAACCAAGGAAAATAGGCCCCCCAACAAAAAATTTAGTCCCCCTGCCTACCTCCGGGCAGAGAGGGGGCAGGCCCCCTGGACTTCGACCAGAAGCCAGGGTCAGGCCGGGTCCCATGAACCAAAACAAACAAGGACTGGGGGCAATCCCCCCAACCTTGTATAAAAAACACCAAAAACCCCTCCCTGCCTCTGGGCAGGCAGGGGGCAGGCCCCCTGGACTTCGAACAGAAGCCAGGGTCAGGCCAGGCTTCGCACGCCAAAACAAGGACTGGGGGCAATCCCCCCAACCTTGTATAAAAACGCCAAAAACCCCTCCCTGTCTCTGGGCAGGCAGGGGGCAGGCCCCCTAGACTTCGAACAGAGGTCAGGGTCAGGCCAGGCTTCGCATGCCAAAACAGACAAGGACTGGGGGCAATCCCCCCAACCTTGTATATAAAACGCCAAAAAACCCCTTCCTGCCTCTGGGCAGGTAGGGGACAGACCCCCCTGGACTTCGAACAAAAAGCCAGGGTCAGGCCATGTCTTTGAAAAGGAAAAAGCAGACTGAAATAAAAAGAAAGACATTCATAACAGATTAAGTGTTTTTACAAAAGAACATTAGAAAGATCCAAGAACAAGGGGACTAAAATATTACAAGACAGCCGGCCACATCAGAGCTCTGGCGCAAAAGTCAAAAATTATCGAAGGATAAAAGCACAGCAGGATCAGAGCAAGAGAAAAGATGGTAAAACCCCTGCACATTAAACATTGGGGGCATCCTAACTAGGACCAGCAGCCTCCTCAGCCGCCCTGTTAGCCGGGGCTTCATTCTTGATAGAGTAAAGGCTTCTGAAGGCTTCCTTGTTGAAATCAGGGAACATCTCCCTGATTACTTCCATGACGAGTTCCAGCGAAGAGTTTGCCCCATCCTGAAAACTCGTATCCACCGCGATTTCAGTTTCCTCCAGGATGGCATTTTTCTCCTTTTGCCATTCTTCGCCTTTGACCTTCAGATCATCTTGGGCCTGCTTAAGCTCTGAGTCAGCCTTGGACAGACGCTCCTCCAAGTCGACCGCCCTTCTTTTTGCATGCTCCATTTCAGCCAAAGACTTTTTTACCTGCTCCACCGCCAGCCTGCTCACTTTCAAGTCCGCCTCCAGCTTTGACATTTCCCTCATAGTCTTCTCCCCCTGAAGTTTCCATTGAGTCGCCTGACCCTTCACTTCCTCCATCTCACCTTCTTGCTTTGCCAACTTATCCTTCAAGTTGCTGATTATCAAGGCGACATCTCTCTCAACCATGGCCAGACGATCAGGAGGGGGAATCCCAGGAGTGACAACCAGCTCCTCATCGCTCAGGCGGCTAAGAGCCGCCAGCTCAGCAGAGGCTTGCAGCACCCTGGAGGTGCGCTGAATATACTGAATCACTTGGTGGGAGGTAAAAGTTACAGACTTGGTGAGGCGGTCTGCCAAGACGGCCCCAAAGTCTGAAAGCAAGGCAAACACGTCCACACTATCGCCCGCAGTATAGTGGAATTCCGTGTTCTCCTCTGAGAAGAGGGTGCCTGGAATGTCACGGGCAGGACGCTTAGGCTCAGGGGTCTCAACATCGGTCTCTAGGTCAACCACATGTGTAGCCCCAGAAGGTTCTCTATCTCTTTTCCTCCTGCATTCCAGGGGGACACTCTCCCCAGTTCCTTCAGAATCAGCAGGGCGTGATCCTTGGGGAGTGTGAGTTCCAGCAGGGGAATCACCCCGCTTGCCGGCAGGGGAAGGGGTGGCCTCTGAGGTGACCTCCGCCTCTGCACCCTGAACATCAGAGGGAGGAGCCGTCGGCTTTGCAGGCGGCAGTCTTGGAGGAAGGGAGAGCCTTCGACTGGCTGAAAGACTTTTCACGAACTTCATTAGATTCTTCTCACCCTTCTTGTAGCTCGAAGGAAGGGAGGGACGCTTTGAAACAATCAGGAAATCCTCGTTCAAGCCAAGTCTCCTTATCTCCTTCCTCGACCAGAGGCGAGAATTGGAATCTGCAGGGCAAAAGAATAACCAGTTAAGAAGAAACATAGAAAAAATGAGCTTCAGAGCAACAAGGCCGATGAAAATCCCTGAACTACCTTCTTCAAGGCCAGGAATCAGGCCCACTCGGCCCAAATAGTTATCTGTGGCTATGAGCTCCGCATGAGGGAGTCAGAAGCCAGGGCCGCAAACTCCGAACTTATCAATAACAGCCACAAATTTCTTGATCACTTTCTCGTCCAGCCTGTTCAATTTTACCTCCAAGGCTTTCCCCCCAACGCCTGGATGGTACTCCTCAAGAGTTTCCAGGCGAGTATGGACGTGATTCCTAAAGTGCCTAGGAATCTTCCACCCGGAAGCGCTGTGTACATATAAAAAATTGTTCTTCCAGTCTTTCAGACTGTTTAAGGCCGGCCAAACTAAAGTGTATCCCTTCTGCCTCTGAAGGGACCAGTACCCAGGGGAGCCATCCCCCCTGATGAGGACACCATCTTCAGCCCCACCATATAACGCAGGGCATCAATGGAGGGCCCCTCCCCATGAAAGATGCAGGTCCATGTATAGGATATTAACGACCTGATCGCAGTAGTAGTTAACTGGGCTATGGCCACATTCATCCTCCTGAAGGCCTCCTCCAGGAAGGGGTGCAGGGGGAATCGCAGGTCGAACTCTAAACTTTTATGATAGACGACTATTCTAGAGAGGTTTATCTCCGTGGCCTCGTCGTCGGAATCAACGACATCAAAGGGGGCAGGTTCAGGGGAGTTGGTATCCTCTCCCTCAAAGTGATCCTCCCTAGTAAACCTAACCCCAGAGGAGGAGGCCATGTTAGTCCTACCCTCCTCCCCACCCTCCGTCCTCTCAAACGACGGATCGACAAATGTGAGAATACGAGCGCGAGACATTGATTCAGGAAGGGAAGATATGAAGAAATTAAAAAGACGAGGATATAGGGTGAGATTCTAACCTAGAACGATGATCGCCGCTTGAAAATCCGAAGGGAGAAGCTCCTCAGGCTTAAGAAAAGTTCTCAACAATGGAAGAGTATGGAGGAGTGAAGAAGGTTTTTTGAGTTTGAAAAGTGTGAAAGAGGGAAATAGGGGGAGGAGAAAGACTTATATAAGCCCAGATAGCTGAGGGGTCGTCCCTCTAACAGTACCTCCCCAAGAACTACCCCACGTGTCGCATTTTAAACATCAACCGCCCACCTCTTCCCAAGAAGAGCCTCAAAAAGGCAAAGGGTGTCAGAGGATTGATCATCCGGTAACGTCATCCCCGCATTCAAAAAAAACATATAAAAAACCGCCTGATCTTTCATTCTTTGAAAAATGCCCAAAAATGGGCAAGTTACATTCAACACAAATGAAAAAGTACAAAAAGAGCCTGACTTTCTGGCTCAATTAACCAGCCTGTGAATCCTGAGCAGGCCTAGTCATCATCAGGGCCCGAGTAATTCCTTAGGCTGTAGTCATCCAGAGCTGACCCCCAGTCCCAGTCATCAGAATCCTTGAAAGGATCAGTAGGGAAGTCATCCTCGCCACCGCCGGAGGAGTATCCTTGACCTTCACTATCCCCGGAATCACGGCTGCTGATGTCCCAGTCCCTGCCGTAAGGAACCGTCCTGACGTCATCGCAGGAACCACAACTCACCTTCTTCACAGGAGAAGAAGGGCCCGACTCAGGGGAAGAGTTAAACTCAGGGCAGTTGGGAACGAACTGCTCTGGGTGTAGCCAGGGGAAGCACGTATAGCACCCCCGATCAAAACAGCCAGAGCAGCGCCTAATCATGGGCCCAGGTGGGGATGAGGATTGGATAGGACGCTTGCCTACCCTAGCAGCTCTCCTTCTAGCAGCTCTCCTCCTGGCATTCCGAGAAGAGCGAAGCCGAAGTCGCCTACTGCGACGCAGGGCCAGGAAAGCCGCCCTTGGATATCTCAATCTCCAGAATCCTTTAAAGCGAAAAGTACTCACACGAACTCTACAGCGAAGAACTGTTTTCTTAACCCAAGACATTGTTCTTTTAAAAATGAAGCTAGAAGAAGAATTGAGGATGGAACGTGAAAATGGTGGAGACCAGAATTTATACAAAGACAAGACCCACCATTTATGGCACCCCAACCACTTCAGTAAAGAGAGGAGCCAATCACTGAGAGGGCACGCTGCCAAAAATTCTCTTTGCAAAAGAGGTAATCATGAGCCAAGAACATTCCAACTCTTTGCATGCCCAATACAGTTGAGTTTCTTTCCTCGGGAACATGCAGCACATTAAATGCTAAGGAGTCAACCTCCCATCCCAGAGATCGCCTACCAAGGAGAGCCCTGCTTCCCCTTAGCCGGCGAGGGCCAATTGATGGGGGTCGGTAGCCTGCAATGGGTCGCCCGCCATTTGGGTCCCAGGATGGCCCGACCCAGGAACGAAGAAGAGCCTGCCCGGCAGGCCATTAAGCGAGGAGTCATCACTCCAAGGCACCCACCTGCCCGGCAGGGCAATACCGCCCGTCGAGCAGGGCAACCAAGACCCCCTGCCTTCTGGCCCTCGGGGTGTTCACATGCCCGGCAGGGGCAGGGGAGACCAGGGGCCCTCCCGTCATTTTGCCTAAGGTAAAGGGGAATGAGTGGATGAGGTGAAGCCACTTGTCACCCTCTCGTCCACCCATTTTCCCACTCTCTCTCCTCCTTCCTCTCTCTTGTGGGAAGGTATAAATACTCTTCCATTTCCCACAAAGAAGGGGTTGGAATTTCTCTCTCTAGACTCTCACTCTATAACCGCCACCTAGTTCCTCACGAGCTAGGTTCCTAAAGGCTATTCACGAACTGACTTAGGCATCGGAGAGGGTTCCCCCGGACACCTCCGGGGCCCTGTGCGTTCATTGTGCAGGGACAGACCGTCTCCGCCGGGGGAGTTCGATCATCGGAGTGAGAAGAAGGGGAGATCAAAGGAAGACTAGCATTGATCGCTTTGAACATCAATTACACTTGTTAAGATCCGAATTCAAAGTCGGGTTTAATTGTTTCCATACCGGAACAATATCAATATGCGATGTCCATTTCACAGTATGTATGAACGTTATTAATTTCTAAAATCTTGATGTTTAGGGAGCAACGATTCAAGGCACCGTTAAACAAAGATTGGTCAAGTCTTTCGACTCCCCTTTTAAAGAAGGGAACATTTATACAATTTCCAAATTTTCAACTTCATCAAATGTGGCAAACGAGAAGGGGACTTCTCATAAATGCCGTATTTGGATCGAATATAGCACAAAAGTCATGAAGATGCACCATGACCCGAGTATTCCTACATGTGTGTAAAACTTCATGATATAATACATAGTAATGTTGATTCCAATCTATATTTTGGTAAGTTCCCATCGGGGAGAATGAAACAGTTTTATCTCGGTTTTTCTATCTCTTAGAAATGCAAAAGAGTCTTCGTCCTATAGCGAGTATATGATGTGTATTTTAAAAATAGGTAAATGAGGGGAAATTGTGGGAGGAAATTCACGCTATACCAACAATAATCGGGTAAAAGACCGCTCCACATGCATCGTCATGCATTGATGAACTCGAGTCTTTAATTTGTAGAATCTCGCGGAGATCGAGCTACCCCTCTCATCTACGGAAGTTGTTGTTGACCTTGGAGAAATTAGTGAAAAGCTTCACTTTCTATGTCAATTATTGGTGTTAAGTAGAGACTTAATCTGACTATTTTGCATGGATTATTGATTGCACTTATTAAGAACTTGGTATATCGTAAATTGATATTCGATTATTGTGTTTTTTTCTTCATAATTTGTGTATTGTGAGGCTTAATTTGTTGATTGTGTGTGACAAAAATGAAGTAATCTCGATTTTTGTATTTGATATCTTGGTCAAAGTTCATTTTTTGTACATCTAACCCAACATCATTTTTTTACCCTATAACCACATATCAGAAAATACCCGTGAAATTCATGGGTTTAAACCCTTTAAACTTATTAATCAAATTTGAGAAGCCAAATTTTTTTATGAAGGTAGAAATTAAAACCAGCAAAAAAAATTGGAAAAAAATTGTTAGACTAACTTTATAAATTATCTGAAACATCAAACATTAATCAGTTACTTCTTCCGTCTCGGTCATTTGTCGTCTTTTATATTATTGTGAGAGTAGGTCTCACATGATAATTTGTGGTCATTTGTCATCTTTTATATTATTGTGAGAGTAGGTCTCACATGATAATTTGTAAAAAATTTTAAAGAAGGATGAAAACTAGTATATTAATAAAGTAGGAACTTTTCGAGCGATTTGATTGGTCCAAATTTTTTTAATATATTTTTTAAGTTAAATAAAGAATATAAAAAAAATTATATGAAAAAAAATCCTACTCCACCTAAGACTCGATTTTTTTAAAAAAAAAACTAAATAAAGAATATAGGAATTTGTATAGGAAAAAAACAATCCTGCTCCATTTAAGACTTCAAAAAGTATCACTATATAAACAAACAATTATTTACCGACAACAAAAATTGGACAGCGACAGCATGAAACTTAGTCAATTTTGTTTGATAATTGTTTTAATATTCATTTATTCATCCTACAAAATATAAAGTTGAATTTTGAATTTTTTAAATAACTACTATCAATCATTATTATAGTTTTAATATATATTTTAATTTAAATAAAGCATATATAGAAAATTTGTGTAGGGAACAAATAATCCTACAAAAGTATTATGATGAGGTGATGAAATTTTATATAAATAAGAACAATAATTCGTTCTTAGATATCACCAACAATCTTTTGAATCTTAAAAAATTCCTAAGATTATGGACTTGCATAAAATCATCTCACATAGAAAGCTTATGATGAGGTGATGAAATACTATATAAATAAAAGTAATCATTCATTCGTTCTTAGATATCAATCAACAATCTTTTGAGTCTTAAATAAAGCTTATAAGATTATAAACTATAATAGGGTGATGATATTCTATATTACTCATGAGATTATAAATTAGAGAAATCATTCGTTCTTATATATCAACTAACAATCTTTTGAGCATGATGATAAACTTAAGTAAAAAATACTCTATATCACACATCGAAAAAGTGTGATGAGGTAATAAAATTCTTTATTATAAATAAAAACATTCATTCATTTTTTTATATATACAAAATCTTTTGGGTGGTAAAAATCACCGAAAAATTATGACGCGGTGATAAAATTATATATTATAAATAAGAGCAATCATTCATTCTTAGATATCGATCAACAATATTTTGAGTCTTAAAAAGGCTCATATAAACTTAAGTATATTATCCCACATCGATAAATTATGATAAAGTGATTGAAATTCTATATTAATAAGAACAATCTTTCGTTCTTAGTTATCAGTCAACAATCTTTTGAGTCTTAAAAAATCATAAGATTATAAACTTAAGTAAAATTATTCCACATCAAAAAAATTTGATACTTTTGTAGGGTTACAACCCTTAAACCCAAGGACCTGTTACGAGTATTAACTGAAAAGACAAAAGGAGAAGGATAACAATTATACCTTATTTGCAGCGGAACAACATATTAATAAGAAGTATAATAAACCCAAAATATATATAATCTCCACGGATAGAATAAATAATCTTCACGGACAAGAATAAATAATCTCCACGGACAAGAATAAATAATCTCCACGGACAGAATAAAGCACCCCAAACGTGATGCCTCCTTTGGTATCCACACGGGTACGGAACTGCGACGTATATGCTAGTATAAGGGTTTTGTGAGACGATCTCACAAAATTCTCTCTCTAATAATATATGAATCAATACTCACAATTGTATGATTTGGTTCATCATATGAACCTCCTTATATAGGAGAGATAGGTTACCTACTTAACCTAGAAGTTATTCCATAACTCCAATTGGTATAATTAGATTATCACAATAACTCTAGTTATCATAACTAGATTATTACTATAACTCTAATTACCATAACCCGACAGCACAGCTGAGTCGTATTACTACTGACCCGATATATTAATATACCGATATATTAATAATATCTCGTACACATTGTGTGTGACCCAATGAGCTCACTTAAGACTACCAGACATATAACTCATTTATATGTCAACCCGACATCGACCTCTAGCAAGGCATATCGGATACATAGACTTAAGCGGGTTAATCCGTAGGATAGTGGACATAACTCCTTCAGTCTCCCACTTGTACATGTCCTTTCAAGAACGGCGTTAAGTCTCTTTGCTACTATTGTCTCCAATTGAGAATAAGGTAAGAAAAAGTGTCATCCTCACATATCTCAATCTTTTACTCGAATCTTTGAGTTGACTTGTTGAAAGAACAAATAGATGACAATCATCCTATCTGAGCGCGGCCACGCATTTGCACAAGTCACATTCTTCGAGTGGCCAAGAAACAATTAATTCCCTTCGATAAAGGAAGAGCAAATGCCCTCTTGTCTAACCACATCCTATCACATAATCCATGCACGCCCAATAACCATCCATAGCCCCCTTTCACAGCTGACGTGGAATAGTATCAAAGCATACACATCACATGTACAGAATAGTCAAAGACTCAAGTCTAAAGACCGTACAAGTTCATAACTTGCAAAGAACTTTACTGACACTAAGCGAAATCTTTGTAAAATCCTTTTCGGCGGGTCTGTCTAATGCATATTCTTAACATACACCCGTGTGCTTGGTTTAGTATCTCAATACCTATGACTCAAGGAACTTAGTCATCAACCAACTCACACACCAGTCATTTAAGGGTATTCAAATGTCCCAACACAATACCCTGACTAGAGACAAAATAATTACATCATCCAAATGGAGTTCCAAGACTAAGTCACGTACTTAGTGATCTATTTCATCAATGTAAATTATTTAGGGACAAAACTCGGTTACATTAACCAAATGACAATATGTCATACATATATCAATTATCGAAATAACTCCCACTAAACCAAACACCTCTAAAAGTACTAAGACCACTCGCCCATGCGTCTTATACCAATCATAATGATATGATCTTTATGTAGAGGAGGTTTTAGGACATACAACATTTGTATCGGCTATTTACAAGCATATGATCAATCTACCTTCTCTCGGTTAAGGCAAATTGTTAGTTTCATAAGCAACAATTGCTTCATAAACTTTAAAATAGTTGAGTGTGTGCTTAATTCGTAATCAAACGTCTATTTGCTTCAAAAGCAATAGAACACTAACTTTAGTTATAATATCAGTCATAAAGTTGTCCTTTGGAACCGTTCCAACACGCAACTTCTTATCCAAAACTAAATTTATTGAGATTACAATCTCACGTCATCTTTGTCTATTTGGAAATATGAATCGTTGTAACTTTTTTACAATAATTCGCTTATCACATCATGCGCATCTCTTAAATAATTCCTCTTTTGCTTCTTAAGCGCAAAGGAACAATTCTTAGATAGCAATTTAGTGACATTCACCAGATTAGTATCTACCCGTCACACGAGCACAAAATAAACACATTTCTTGCAAAGTCTCATAGACTATAGCAATCAAATGTCGTTTAGTTAGAGAAGTATGTCACTTACATACCAAATCATAACGATAAATGCACTCCCACTAGCCTCTTGTACACATTGTCTTTCTTCGTCTCAAAGGAAAACAAACATCTTTGAATTACCACATTAAGAACCAAGATACTACTCCATAATACTTGCTCCAATCAAATTGGATCATTCACATTTGTCTAACAATTTTAATAATATGAAATTCATACGAAGTGTCGCACACATCATATTGCATCCCTATCAATAAATGTATTTCACATATATATGTCCAAAACTCATCATAATGAGTGATGACATTCAAATTGCTAAAACAATCTTGATAGACTTAAGCATAATGTTGTAAAAAGGGTTTTTCATAGTCATTACTATGAGATCAATCCTTAACTACCAACTATATGCTTCATAGATACTCTTATATCAATCTACATCGTCTTTATATTGAAGACTATTCTTCACTATAAGTCCCATTTAACCAAAGTCTATACTTGGTAATTATGGTATATAGAATCTATTAGATTTTGTGTGACTATTGGAGTCTTTGCCCATTATCGTTTCATCATAGGTCAAACCTATGTAGGGTAATATTTTACAGCTAAGATGATCATGACTTTTCATGGATGCATCAATATTCTCTACAACTGTTGAAGAAAAATCATGTTAATCTTGAACAATTTCAAGGTCGATTCTACTCCCACTGTTTCTATTAGAAATCACATATTTTTAAAAGAAACATACCACTCCATGCAACAAAACAGTTTTGCTCTTTGGATGGTTTGTAGAATTAATATAATACCCCTAATAAAACACATGCCATAATTGAGTCTAAGTTCTAGAAAACAATTTTCTTTAAACTTGACTTGATAATTAAGAAAAGACTTTTAAGAACATTTTCAATCCATATCTCATATGGTGTCTATTCTCCGACTTACATGGACAATCTCATCAACATTTGTACAAAGACTTTTATAGCTTCTAAAGCGTCAATAAAATCTGCATAACTCATCATAGACCAAATCATATCAAATATGGTTCGATGTAGTTTGAAACACTTTTCACTACTTCTAAGATGATCACAATCTTTTAGTTCGATTCCTTCCTGTTTCAATCATATCGAACAACTCGTACCAACTTATCAAGTTGATCTTGTACTTTGAACAATTCAAATAATTCAGTTTCAAATTTCATCAAATGAACAAAACCATATGCGTTACCCATTTTTGCAACATCACTAGTTAAACTCACACGTATCTGTATATGTGTGATCCAACAAGTCTAAGTACCCTCCCACTACAAATAATAGGAAACACTTCTATTGTCATTTATTCATCTAAACAAGATCCATTTACCTCATTTGATCCTTATCAATATAGTTTATAATTTCATCATTATGAAACTTATTCATGTTTCCTGTCTCATAGATTAAGGACAATGTCATAATAGGTAAAACTTGAGTCAAGGGACTTAGCTTGAATCTTTTGGTTGTTATGTTACAAATAAAAGCATTCACTACTAGGAATGTAGAACTCAACAATCATGTTAGCCTTATTGTACCTCATACTCTTGCAAAATATAGAGCAACAATTGTTCTATTTTTATTAAAAAATTTCATGCCCATACATGAAACAGAATCAATATTCTTGCTTATGACTAGTACAAGAATAACCATTATTCATTCCAGTATTCAGCTTTATGGTAAATTAAGTGATTTTCCTTTTATATATGAAACAACAACGTTTGTCCATTTCATCATAAAATACTTCACTTATATACCATTATTCCACCCTCTTTGAGCCATCACATCCACAATGTAATAGTTGCATTTAGTATCTTATACCAAAACAATGGAATGAAAGTAACAATTACTCTGGTAACATACACACCAGAAGTCATACTTTAATAATTGATTTGCAGATTTTCTAGACATTTCTAGAAACTATCTACCAATGTCATATATTTGTCATTACATTAATGACTAAAATAAAATCATACCTACTCTAAATTTGGCAACAAATTGGGGTATGATAACAATTATTCTTCCTTACTTTAACCAACATCTTAGATTCATTAATCATTATCTCAAGCAATTTTCTTAATGAACTCCTAGAACATTAGTATTATTTGTCTTCTTGATACAATGTTCAATCGTCTTTTAACATCTCATGCTAGAAGGTGAGATACCTTATTAAGTCACATGTTTATTCATAATAAAGTGACCTAAACTTAGGACTAATTGAAGCGATTTCAATTCCTAATTCTAGAAAGAAGCATCCAAAATTTCCTGATTATCAATATAATCACGTCATCGTATGACATGGATTAATTAGACCATTTTTAACATTTTCTCACTTAATGGGAACGATTCCCTTTATTGAAACAATTGATTTTAGTACTTATAGTAGTCATCTCCGTGACTCTAATTATATAGTCCATATTGTACATTGACACTGGTTATAATTTGTCGAAATTATCTTTTCCAAGGACAAAATCCATATCTCTAATTTTGAAAACAATTCTCAAGATACCAATCGACAAGGTTGAACAATTCAAACTCATCTTTAATAAATGTGATAAAGGTGACTAATTTACAACTACAACTATATGCAAAGTAAAACGATAATTAATATTAATAATCTTAAACAATTTTAAGATAAAATCATGAAAACTACCCTCAAGTTCGCATAATATTCCAAGATCCTAAACCTTTTGTCGCTCAAGTGAACTTGGGCTCACTGCTCAAGCTCCAAAAGTAAAGGTAGACAACAAACTTGTCAATTACATCTCTATGTAATTCTTGGTTCGTCGGAATTAGTCATCATATGACACCAACTATTTGCCTCAAAGCCCAAGTCCGACTTGATAGCAATGTTAAGCAACCCAGATTGAACCTGTGGGTAACCGTTACCCACCTACTCAGTCCACACACATCGGCAAAGCACCGCTTAGGCAGTCACTTCAACCAATGGTATGAAATTGTTGTAGTGGTCAATTCTGGAAAGGCAATACTTAATATTTGTGCGAGGGATTAAATGCATTATGGGTCCTAAACATGCTCCTAGGTCAACTTACAAGACGACCTATCAGTTCTAGGCACACAAGTCACAAGTCTCAAACAATAAAAATCATGCATCATATGACATAATAATTCAATTGTTACTAGTGATTTGTGCATAAAACAAGTTAAAAGATCCCATATTTTGACTTATAATCATATTACAATTCATAATTACTATTTGGTTTGAACAATTTCACCAATATCTTTCATTTTTCCAACTATGAGGAACAATTTCCCACCCGAAAAAATTGAACGGATATACAAAACTTGATTCACAATCGATCTGCAACTTATAATTGTCATATAGATGAACAATTCATCAAAATCAATTAGGACACGAGAAACTCTTTTCCCGATCAATTTATGATAATATGATAATTAAAATGCAAAACATTATTTAGCCAATTTAGAAAACTAATTTTTCATTGAATCGGAAAAATAAAGTGTAATCCATGTTTGATTCATAATCAACACACAAACGCAAGAAAACGACTTTTCTTAAAAACGTCGCTCAACCCGACACCATGTCGTCCGCGTAAATATTCGTCTTGGTCAAATCTTTGCCACCCGGGTCATCCCGTTCCAACCGGGACACACCCGTGCCTACCGAGTCATACTCGTGCCAAAAGAGTCACAACCGTTCCGATCGAGTCACACTCGTGTCGACCGGGTTGACCTTGTTTTGTTTCGTCTCCACCATAATTAAAACGAGTCTTGTCCTAATCTTATTAGGTCTCATCGTCAACGATAAATTCTTGTAATTTTACGTTCCCAATTTCAATCGAATCTTGACTAATCAAATTAGTCTCATCGTCAACAAGGAAATTGAGAATAATAATGGGTCAATTTAGGACAAAATTAAATTAAAAATAATCAATATCAGATCTTAAATTAATTTTACGAGTCAATATTAGAATTTAACAATTTAAATTCACAAGACAAACCCTAAATATGAACGAAAAATTGATTGACTAGCCGCAAATCCGCAATGCCTTGTAGGAACAAGAATCAATCCAAAACTCACAAATTAACATCCGTATGTTAAAATCTTAGAGTAATCATTGCTAATTATTATTATTCAATTATGACATAAGTGATATTTACCTTAGCAAATAATAAAATCAATATTTTTAGTTTGCAGCATATCAACACGTCACACCATCAATGCTAATCACAATTATCATACGAGAACAATTCACGGGACGAAAAATATAATCAAATTAATACGCGGGTGGAATCTCTCATAACCAATTATGAGCCATAGATTCACGTCAATCTGATTAATACTACGTAACAGAGGCTCTGATACCACTGTAGAGTTACAACCCTTAAACCCAAGGACCTGTTACGAGTATTAACTGAAAAGACAAAAGGAGAAGGATAACAATTATACCTTATTTGCAGCGGAACAACATATTAATAAGAAGTATAATAAACCCAAAATATATATAATCTCCACGGATAGAATAAATAATCTTCACGGACAAGAATAAATAATCTCCACGGACAAGAATAAATAATCTCCACGGACAGAATAAAGCACCCCAAACGTGATGCCTCCTTCGGTATCCACACGGGTACGGAACTGCGACGTATATGCTAGTATAAGGGTTTTGTGAGACGATCTCACAAAATTCTCTCTCTAATAATATATGAATCAATACTCACAATTGTATGATTTGGTTCATCATATGAACCTCCTTATATAGGAGAGATAGGTTACCTACTTAACCTAGAAGTTATTCCATAACTCCAATTGGTATAATTAGATTATCACAATAACTCTAGTTATCATAACTAGATTATTACTATAACTCTAATTACCATAACCCGACAGCACAGCTGAGTCGTATTACTACTGACCCGATATATTAATATACCGATATATTAATAATATCCCGTACACATTGTGTGTGACCCAATGAGCCCACTTAAGACTACCAGACATATAACTCATTTATATGTCAACCCGACATCGACCTCTAGCAAGGCATATCGGATACATAGACTTAAGCGGGTTAATCCGTAGGACAGTGGACATAACTCCTTCAACTTTGTATATATATTTGATGCTTTTTCGAGTGATATGATTGGTCTGTTTTATCAAAACTTGATTTAGGAATATATCATAAATAATTTAGAAAATCAAGTAAATAATATTTTAATTATTATAATATATATTTCATCCATTATATTAATGTGATGTTTTACCATTTAAAGTAAAAACTTTTAAGTTTCATTTAACAAAAAAATTATCGTTACAAAAATATACAAATGAAATAGTTAGATTTTGTGGTAGAAAATGCTTTCATTAGATTATAAATTTCATACATTATTTACTCGAAAAAGTGATGAATATATTATTACATATATAAAAAAAACGTAAAATTATCCCATTTTGAAAAATTATAATGAAGTGATAGAATTCTATTATATAAACAAGAGTAATCTTTCGTGCTTAGATTTCAACAAAAATATTTTAAATTTTAAAAAGTACTCTAAAAGTAGTATAAACTTAAGTTAAATTGTCTCACATTGAAAAATTATAATATCATTTGTCCTTAGATATCAACAAAAAAATATTTTTAGGTCTTAAAAAGAGGCTCTTACGAATATAAACTTAAGTTAAATTGTCTCACATTGAAAAAGTATACAAGTAACATAATGTGATAGAATTCTATAATATAAATAAGAGTAATCATTCATTATTAGATATTAACCAAAAATCTTTTGAGTCTTCAAAAAATCTTTTAAGACTATAAATTTAAGTAAATTTATCTTACATCGAAAAATTATATTGAGGTCAAAGATTTCTATTATATAATTAAGAGTAATAATTCATTATTAGATAAAAACCAAAAATCTTTTGAGTCATGATTTTAAAAAAAAATTAAGACTATAAACCAAAAATCTTTTAATTCTCAAGAAATTCTAAAATTATAATTTTTTTTTTTAAAAATTAATAATAAAAATTAAATTATTATTATTATCCTAATACAAGTAGATATATTTTATTTTCCTTTATGTTATTATGATAAATAAGAGTAATCGTTAAATATAATGTTTGTGTACACAGTTTGTATGTCAGGAGTAGTGTGGGTAAGCAACTTGTTATTGACCTGCTTATTGGGCTAATTTTCTATAGCCTTAATGCTATGCTTGTATGAATCCTTTTGAATTCTTTGAATAAGAATCAATGAACTTTCCAAAAAAAATAAGAGTAATCGTTCGTCCTTATATATCAACCAAAAAATTATCCCACATTGAAAATTTATAAGAAGGAAGGTGGTAGAATTTTATATTATTTATAAGAGTAATCGTTCGTACTTAGATATCAACCAAAAATGTAAGAAAGTAAGATTATCGGCCCATGGCAATATAGCATGGTCCTAAGATTCTAACATGGTATCTACAATTATAAATATGAAGTCGTAATTTTTAACTTTACTATGATTTCAAATGTGTTCATAATTATGCATCATTATTATAACCGACAACATTCATTATTATAACTTGTGTGCTGATGATGACAAATTTGTTTTTTCATCACATGTTTCATCGTTGTTAATTGTAATTAATACGTTTCCATTTTGCCTGGTGAATATTTATATTTACGTATGTTTATGTGCGAGGTTGCGCTACACCATATATAATGCCTATAATTTAGTTTGACGTTTACCATATATATATTATCTCTGATCCCTTGAAATACATTTACGTGTGTGGATAATATTCATTTACTACTATTAGGCATACTCTTTCGATTAATTCGACTGACTCTCTGTTGTGCAGTCTCACCAATTTATGCAATAATCCAATTTGGTATCCTTATCAATAACGTCACTAACAAGTGGCTGTAGACATCCACATTTGGCTGCTAGGTGTCTATAGCGGTTTCCAAAAAAACACCCGATGATGATCGGACGCAAACGTGTTTCTACGCGCTCGGATATGGGCTCGAAACCATTAGTTTCTGGCTTGGGCTTTTTATGGAGTACAAATCTCACAAAACCGACCTCAAATTCTGACCCAATGGGACGTTTCCAATCAAATAAAACTAATTTGGGTCAAAATCGACGCTGGAAATAAAACCGACTTTTAGCGATTGGGTCAAACCCCGGTCAAAATCGTTTCCGAGACATAATAAAACAGCCATGCAAATGTCAAAAGTCAAATCCAAATACAAGGCCAACAAAAATACCCAACTCAAGGTCCAAGGCCCGGACCCTTTCGCTCCAAGCTGACTCACTCGATCGAGTGTCAGCCCACTCGATCGAGTGGGCCCTCAACAGGCCCGTGTGCGTCTGCTTTGGGCCACTCGATCGAGTCGCCAGGACACTCAGTCGAGTAGCCCTAACTCGGGTGATGGAGCATGCCTATATATACACCTCCTTTGCAACCCTTTCACACCACTTTTTTTTACCTACAACATTCTAAAACATCCTAATTACTACTTACAACCCTAGCATCTAGCAAAACCCTAAACCACCATAACTCAACTTACGTAAACCTCGATACTCCCGTGCTAAAGCCACAACTAACGAGTTCTGTCCCACACTAAGAAACATGTAGGTTGAGGGTGCAAAATCCCGTTCTCCTCTCTTCTCCTTTTCCTCCTCGCGTCGTCCGTCCTTTTCGTCCGTCGTCGTCGTTTTTTTTGTTTTTTGGTTATTCTATCGACGCATCTATAATATCGATAATATTACTAGTCTAAAAGTATTAAAATACTCGCTAATTCGTGTCGAGCGGGAGTGATGACGCGATAAGAAAATCCGAATATACAAGGGTGCTTCACCCGACGTTGTCGGTCGCTTATCCCGACACCCCTAACGCTTGATTGTTGAAGCGAGTCAACATCAACAAAAATGGTCTCTTTTATTCTTGTCGCGTCATTGTCGTCGTAATCGTCATTCATCGCATATTCGTCAATCTTAAAATTATTTTCAAATCAAACACTTTTTAAGGTCGAAACCCGTTGATGCGGATCCGACATCACATAATCCGCAAGGATTCATTACGATGTCGGGATGCGGAGGGAATCAAATCAAGTCCTTTTTTTAAGTAATCATAAAGCGTCATTCTTTAGATTCGATACCAATTCAATAATTGGATGTTGAATCTAAGTGATTTAGTCAACTAATTTAACTAATACGACTTTCGTTGATGCTAAAATAGTCGTCACCTAATTCGATAGAATTATTATGACACTATAAACGCGGAGATAATCTATATCGTTTTAGTTTAATTTAAACGACTTACAAACGTATTTTCTAGATCTCGCTCTAAATATTCGATATTGATTCTATAATCGAATATCGGATACGAGGAGTATCAAAGTCCGAGTCGGGCATAAATCATACAATATTTATGTCCGAATCAATGTAGTCATCGATTTTTCAAAATCAAAAAGCAATTTCGAAATCGACAATAAATTGCGAAGCGAACCCTGGCCTAGTTCGTACAGGGGTCAGTCGACCGAGTGCCATAGGCCACTCGATCGAGTGACATCCAAAAATCGAGGCAGAATACTTTTTGAGGACCACTCGGTAGAGTCCCTCAATGACTCGATCGAGTGGCGACCCACTCGATCGAGTCTCCTAGCGACTCGGTCGAATACCCCCTCAAATTTTGGGCAGACCCCTTTTCCGAGGCACACTCGGTCGAGTCCTTCAGTGACTCGATCGAGAGCTCTCTCATCACGTCAAAAACGTGAGCCCTAAACATATTTCGAGCCTTATAAAATATTTTTATGACTTCGGTCAACAAGTGTCAAGTCAATCACGTGATTTATTACTTTCTAAAATCATGCATCATGTTACTTACATTATTCCATATTATTTACAAACCGTTATTATCGTTATACCGTTACTACCTTGTTTGCTTATGTCTTTTCGATTTATTTCCGTTATTCGTTTTATTGTACTAAAATGAATCTCGCATGCTAAATATAACTTTGACGTTAGTTTTAGATGCATTAAATCGACGTAGCAACTTATTATAATTTTTGCATGTTTAGTCAAAACAATGTTTGCATATCATTCCATCGTATTACTAACGCGCGTATTTCAAAGTCAATCGATATCTTAGTAGAGGCCGCTAAGTGCGGGCGGGGTTGGGTGTTCTTTGTGAACTTCCCTACACGTACCTTCACCCCTTGCTCAGAACCATGGTTTCCGGATATCCGAATCCATTGGCACACGAGAGTCATTCAATACACGGTATCCGATAATGTCGGTATCGGTATCAAATGCAAAGGGACGAGCCCAATAAGACATCCGAATGGGCCATACTTTGTGCATGGCCCACTAAGATATAGAGTAGGTTCGAATGGGCCCGAACTCCCACAAAGTTCGGTGGCGACTCCACTTCGATTTAAATTTCAATTCGATCCATCTCATATGGAGATTCATTCGCCTCCCCAAACCCGCGCGTGGCCGCGTCGGGGTGGACCTATGTCATGTCCACAATTTGGCGACTCCCTTGGGGATTAACTGATGCGTGACTTACCATCGGCATCCTCAGAGTGAGACTCGAATAGAAATCGTTTGACTAGTACAATACGCGTTTTAATTTTACGGTTCATACATAACCCTATTCTTTCCCGGGCCGGTACTGGTGACCGACGTCCCACTATACCATGATATACTCCAATATGGATATGTCAAAGGTGTTCATAGTCGATTCGTATGGGTTTCGCGGCATGTTCTAAGCTCAACTCGACTTAGGAAGTCCGTCCTGATTCTCGGATCGGGTAACTTTTGGGGTTCGGTCATTTTTGGGCGGGTTTTGACCCAATATATTCGGGTCATTATCGGGTCGGGTAACTTTTGGGTTTCAGTCATTTTCGGGCGGGTTTTTCCGGATTTTTTTTCGGGTAGTTTCGGAACGGGTCAGTTTTTGACGGGTCTATGTAAGAGTAATGGTTTTCCGTTCATGTTGCGCAGTTGCAATTGGTGCACAAGTCGACTTCTTACTTGATCTTATGGACAGAGAGCCGTGACATGAGTAACGGGTATACATATCTAGGTGGCACGGCCACCGTGACATGGTTATGGATGCTTACACTGGTATCATCCACAATGGCACTAAAATTGAAATTTATCAAGAGAACAAGTGACTCCATGAAAAAAATTACAACGCCGACAATCAACACTGGAAATTCGTCCCAGGTAATTGCAGGTGTTGTAACTCGATAACAAGGTTGTTGGATGATAGTCAGTTTTTAAAACGTACGAAGTATTTTTAATTGATGCAGCAAATATATTGTACTCCCAAGTCACTAGAACTCGCGCGAGGACTTGGACTTGGACTAGGACTAATATGTCATGTGTGCATTGCATTGTATTTTCCCTATTACAGAGTAGTACTTAATAATCATAAACTCGGAAATTAAAAAGCGAAAGTACATATTGATTAGTGGTAACCTCGCATATTAAAACTATATACAGTACAAGAGACGATATTGGTAAAGTGAATCGATCAGGCTTGAGAACCTGAAAAGGCCCAATTAACTTCACTCCCAACCCTAG
Source organism: Agrostemma githago (assembly GCA_958450325.1). Classification (NCBI taxonomy): domain Eukaryota; kingdom Viridiplantae; phylum Streptophyta; class Magnoliopsida; order Caryophyllales; family Caryophyllaceae; genus Agrostemma; species Agrostemma githago. The sequence continues at coordinate 67,581,904 of OY288246.1, forward strand.
GCATAGAAGCTTTCTTAGAACTAACATCCACCTTAAAATTAGCACCGCACATTGCACCTTCGCTATCAATTCTTGGCATTGCCTTCAATTTATTCTTTGGATGCTCAAAACTCATTAGACCCACTTCACTATGGTACATGCACCCTGCATTTTTATTTATACCAAAAATCGGGTTAATCACGAGTCGTATAAACCCAAGTAGGATAAGGGGTATTCAGATAGGGAAAAAATTACTACGAGTAGTTTTTTTTGTTTATTTACCAGATGGAAAAGGTGCAAAGGATTTAGCACAGCTTGCTTTGATCACATCTTTAGTGTCGGATATGACTACTGATCCATCAGCAGCAATTCCCCAGAACAGTTGCACTCTTTCATCTGCACCCTGTTATCAATAACACAACCACAACAATTATTAAGGCACTGGCACTGGCACTGGCACTGGCACGACACCGTCTGTCGTAAATCTTAAGACACAAGACGGTCTCAAGCCACACGTGAAAGGTGAAAAGATAAATCCTTCCATTGATAAATGGATGACTTATCCACTGGACCGTTTCACTGTTTGAGGGCCGGCTGTCTCATTAGTAATTAAAATGGATTGAATTAAGGAGTAATTAGTTAGTTAGTTAGTTAGTTAATTACGAGAGCAGCAAAAACAGTGCCAGCCATTTTATCAAAGATGACAAAGGCATAGCAGCCTTCAAGATCCTTAAGAACTTGATGAACCGGGTAGGGGCCACGGTCTCGGAGTGTCCGGTATGCTTCCATCACGAACATCGCTTCATTGGTTGATTTTCCAAGCCCATATTGTTTGAGTAATGTGTTCAAGTTGTCCAAATTCCCTAAGAATATGCAGTACATGTTGTCCATCCCACCAAACATCCTGTATATTCATTCATCAAACATACCCAGTATTTAATTAATTAGTGGATTATCTCATCATATACTATTTTTAATGCTAATGCTAATGATCATGATCGGGGGAATCTAACTAGTAGCCCAAAAATGAAAGAATAATACCTTTGGTTGTGAAGTAGGGGGCCTTTGGAAGGAGAATAAGCAAGAAAAGCAGAATTTCCAAGACCAATAGAAAGAGGGGCATTATGGGAATAAGCTTGTTGAAATATCCTCACTATTTCTTCAGGGTACTTGGGCTTAACATGACCCGACCCGGATAAAACTGAACCCGATGGGCTGTGAAGCTCCCTTGGTGGATTCACCAAACTCTGGCTAAATATTGCCAACATTTTCTATAAACTCTTTCTTTTCTTTTTATTTAAAATACGTAAACAAAGATAGAACAATAACAACAACAACAACAATAATAATATTAATTTGATTTGATGATTTGATGATGGGAGAAGTAGAATGAGAGAAAAGAGGTGTTTAAGGTGGGATATATATAGGTTAGTTGTGTAGGTAAATTCAATAATACTCCTAACTCATAAACGGAATCTTATCCACAATAATAGTCACGATCCACGTAACAATCGTACGTACTAGAATAGATTACTCTAACATCCTGGATTCCCTTCCATCTAATCTAATCTAATCATCCTGCTCAAAATAGATATTATCGAGATATCTCTTGCATAGGCACGTACCCATGTGACACAAACAAATATTTTATACTTGTTTATGCACTTTTTTTTTGTTTATATTTTTAGTCACGTATTCTAAAAATTATAAAATTTTGATATTTATAACGTCCTCGATTAAACCATTTAAACAAAATCTCACATGATTATCTACTGGTATAATTTTTTTAAGATTTTTCCACTTGATTATTTAATACTCTCTCAAATGAATCTATGGGAAGATCATATAAAGTTGGAGGAAGTAAACAAACAAGAGTATTCACTTAATAATGACAAATTTTTGTTTGTGACGAATCAAATAATACACATTTGAATAGATAAAGACAAACGTATGTACTCTTTAAGTGATAGTATTTGACCCGCCATCAAATTATGATGAATATATAGTCCTAAGAGAGACTTACTCATTAATAATAATGGAGTGACTAAATTAAAATATCTTACTACTCACTATTAACCATTTTGATACTAGGAAAGAAGAATTGGATTGGATTTGGATATTTAGCCAAATTTGTGTATGCGTAAACATGAGTGTTATCCGCGTCAGCAAATCCAAACTTATCGTAGCGATTTGAATATAATTACCGCAGATGGATAAGTCTGACTACTTAGTGGATGTCGATGTGTTGATGACTCGACTCAATCCCACTTCCTGTTTTCTTCAAACCATGGGCTATCTCATCTGTCTCTATTATTTGCGTTATAATTAAACCCGGCCAACCATACGGGCCAACCCATTCAGATGGGCCGCTGCTTATTTGAGCAGTTCTAGTCCAGCCCGTGTAGGATCAGGGCCACAATTTCCATGGGACGCCTAATATTCAAATTCAGCTGTGTTTATTACTGTATGAGTAATAATATTTTGTAGTCCTAATTTTTAGGTACTAAAATATTAATAAGAAAAATACTCCAAATTATGAAGTCCACTTAGACTTAAATTAGACAAATCGCAAAAGTTAACATATTTGAATCCCTCTTTGAGTATTCTAATAACTTACGGAGTACTAGACTTTTCACCTATTCACCCCTAAAAAATTAAAACATGAAACAAGTAAGTTCGGATAGCAAGGTTCGACCTGGTCACTTTAACGGAACCACAAACCTGTTGAAGTGTAATCCAAGGCATCTTCCATGATGACCAAGTCAAGGAAACACTCCATAGTCTTAGGCATACTGTTAGTGCAAGTAGTGGAGGTAGTAGTCCGTAAAGTAGTATTTAATTGTGTGCATTTCTTTCAGTTTTTATCATCAAGCAATCAACTAATCTTTCTCACTTCCAAGTGTAGTATCAAATTCACAAAACTTTCCAACAAATTAAAAGTGGTATCAGAGCTAGCCAGGTTCAAGGTTCGAAGAACACTGGTAAAGAGTCATTCAATATGCAGAACAATGGCTCGAACTCGTTCTCACAGCTGCCTGTTTTTAATGGTGTGAAGTACCATTTCTGGAGTCTGAAGATGCACACTTTGTTCATGTCTCAGGAACTGTGGGGACTGGTTGAAGATGGGTTTGATGACAAAGAATCTGGAGAACCAGATCAAGGGTTGAAGGAGAAGAGAAAGAAGAATTCCAAGGCCTTGTTTATGATACAACAAGCCTTGGATGATGAAGTTTTCCCCAGGATTATTGCAGCAGCCACCACATCAAAAAAGGCGTGGGATATACTCAAGCAAGAGTATCTTGGTGACAAGAAAGTTGTCACAGTAAGATTGCAGTCCTTGAGAAGAAAATTTGAGACTGCAATCATGAAGGACAAAGAATCAATCTAGGAGTATTTGTCCAGGGTCTCTAGTATAGTTCATCAAATGAACTCGTATGGAGAAAAAATGTCAAGTGAATTGGTGGTGGGAAAAGTGTTGAGAAGTCTAACACCTAAATTTGATCATGTGGTAGCAGCAATCGAGGAGTCAAAAGATATGGCCACATACACTCTTGATGAACTTGATGGTAAAGATTTGTCGTGGATCCTACCTATCAAGTAAAGCCAACTAAACCTAACACGTAGCTAGGGTAAGTCGGGTCGATATCCACGGAGACAATAATGGGTGCCTAGACTAAGGTCTACCTAAAAAACAAGACTAGGTCACAAACTGTTGTGTGTCAAATTTGGACCGTTTTTTCTCCTATTTAGACCCGTTTTTCCTCCATTTTTCGAGATTAGAGTGCGATTATTGCCGTATTTTGAGTAATTCTCGCATTAGGCCTCTCTTTTGCATTTTACGTGTTTTTGATAGTTTTCTGTCTATTTTGATAGGATTTTTGACCAAAAGCGTGCCCGAGTTTCTATGAGCATGAAAGAGAGGGATACCGTCCGAAAAACAAAGCACACAACTTAAAATCCAAAGTCCAAACCCAAGAGGTGAAACCTTGAGCGAAAAGGAAAAACTATAGTCCATTGGGCATCTTCACCGAAGAGGTCGAACTTCAAATGAATATATCTAGAGTTCTAGACCTCGGATCGAAGCGATTCTAGTTGGATGTGAAATCTTATCTTCTTAGCTTTCTAACGACATATCACACGCCCCAAACGGAGTTCAAACGAGAGAGTTATGGCCCTCTGAAGTCACAGAGCAAAATTTCACCCGATGAAAATTTGACCGGGCGAAATTTCGCCCGATGGTGTTCCTCCCCAGATTGCCATTTCAGACAAAAAGTTCATAGGGTGAAATTTCACCCTATGAGATTTTGACCGGGCGAAATTTCGCTCACCGGGTGAAATTTCGCCCGATGGAGAAAAGCGCCAAAAAATCGCAAAATGAGAAGAAAGTCTCACCGGGTGAAATTTCACCCGGTGGTGTCAGCTCGTCAATCGCAGGGTGAAGTTTTACTCCATGAAGATGCAAATGGTGAAGTTCTAGTCTAAAGGAAGAAGGATTGGATTATGGGCTTAAGTAGTGTGACCCATTAAGGGTTAGTATATATATTAACCCTAGGTTTACATTTCAATTTGTGCCTTAAGTGAGCCTCTTAGGAGTAGAAGTAGGGTAGAAGATCTCTAGTAGTAGTAGTTGTTGTAGTAAGCATCCTTAGTAAAAATCTCCAAAAAAACGTAGTAGATATTATTAGTATTAGATTAAATTACTCTATAATTTGTAATTAAGCTTCCATCTTTAGTTGAAGATTTATGCTTTTATGTTGAAGATTGAAGAATTTTGCAAGGGCTGGTGACAAATTCTTGTATTATCTCCTCCAAGATTCAATCTTTATGTTAATTTTCATCTTCCTCCTTAGTCTTCTCCATAATTGGTAGTTTCCTTCCTCTCCCTTTCTCCATTAATTAGTTTTATTTTTAGTTTCTTGTTAATCCATTGTCATTTTTATGTTGTTTGTTAATTTTTCTCTCTCCTTTGTTTGTTTCTCCTTAGTTTGTGTGTTAATCTATTTTCCTCTTTATGGTTGTTTGTTAGTATAGTTTCCTTTATTGTCTTAGATTAATTGTTTCTCCTCTAGTTTAAGCATGTTTAGTCTTTCTCCTAGTCTCCTTAGTGTTAGTCTTATTATGGGTAGTGAGTAGATTTTAGTTAGAGGGCTAGGGGAGGAGGAATTCTAGATAAAGGTTTTATCTTGTGAGAATATTGCATTTGAGGGTGATTTGTCTTGATTGGAATTGTTGTGTCTTGATTGACTTAGCTTGATCACCTAGGTTGACTTGACTCACTCGGATCAATATGGGGAAACTCGGGGTTTGGGTAATTCCGTCTAGAGACTTTAGTTCATTCGTCGCGAAAGCGGGTTTTGGTTTGGTTGGTAGGGAAACCGAAAGGTGGCACCTCCCTTATACATCTTGTGATAATTCTTGCAATGGCACCCTTACCTTAATTTTCGATTCCCCGACTCTCCCTAACGCTTTTCCCTTTAATAGTTTCTCGCCTTAGTTCCATAGCTCGTTTAGTTAGTCTAGTTCTACTCGACCAAAACCCCCCTTCTCGACCCAATCACTCTCAGACTTTGACTTGACCGACTACCCCTCGACCGTCCCTGTGGATCGATCCCGACTTGCCGCTACTACGTAGTACTATTTCGGAGTTTATAAATATTGTTTGATCGTGCGGGTCGCGACGCTCGCGCATCACAAACAACACAAAGGGGAGAAGCATTGACAAGAATTGACTAACTAGGATGATGGAAAGGGATGAAACTAGACTATCAATGAACTAGATATAACACGGACTAATGAAACAACTAAAGCTAAATGAAATAACGAACTAGAGAAACAATAACTAAGAAGATGGAGAAATCAATTAAGGTAAGATTAGGGTTAGGTCGGGTTCATAAGTGTAGTAGGATAGTTGGGAAATCGAAGGTGTAGGTTTCACCTAGTCACTATGGTCGGTCCGCGCTCTCGCGTCAAAGACAAACCCGAATACTCGTGCAAGATGCTACTCAATACAAAAGGATTCAACCACAAATCAACCATACAATGAGAAGAAGGAAACAAGCAAGAGGAGCATTGGCCACTACTACTCTAACAAGCCATTCATCAAACACATGGTATGCTTAACAAGTGAATAGTGACAAAGAATCCACCTTTACCCACAGTCAAACCCTAATCACCCATAATCAACACTTAATTCCCCTACTAACCCCACAATAAGTCTACTCACTCATATTCAAACTAACACTAACACAAACTAGAGGAAACACCAACATAACCATAGCATTCATAATGAAGAAGAAACTAGCAAGAACAAAGAACAATGAATAAAGATTAAAACTTGAATAACAAAGAAAGATTAAGAGAAAAGAGAAGAGGAAGATTATACCAAACTAGTATGGAGGAAAGATTGGAACTTGTATAATAAGAACAACCCAAATATATCAACCAAGGTTGTCAATCTTGGTTGGATTCTTCAAGAATTCCCTTAATACAAGACTAATTGCTAAGATTAAGCTAAGATTAACTAAAGATTAAGGAAAGATTAAGCTAATGAGAGGAGGATCTCTATCTAGGGTTTAGTCTAATGTAAGATAATGAAAAGTGTTTAAAACAATACAAGAGGGGGTATATATAGGGTTACACGAATGAAGGATTGAAAGAAATAAAGTCGGGGCTTCGCTGGGTCCTTCCCGGCCGGGAAAGAGGTGATCCCGGTCGGGAGGAGGGTGGTCCCGGTCGGGATGATGGTGGTCCCGGCCGGGATGGCCCTCAAGTAGCGCTGCTTCGCTTTGCACTTCATCCCGGTCGTGATGGATGTGTTCCCGACCGGGATGGGTTTTGTAGGCTTCAAGTATGATCTTATAGGTCCCTACTTGCTCTTTCTAGGCTTCTTATCGATTCTCGGTGCTCGGGAACGGGTCTCAAGAGGCTTGGGATCGAGTCTAGGCCACCGAGTCATCGTCGCTTCTCTTCATTGACTCCAAATGCGTAGGAAACGAGTCGGAATCGTTCCATTTCTCCAAGATAGGCCCTAGGAACCTAAAACAAGCTAGAAGAAGCGTAAGTAGCCTCGAAAACCACTCCGAAGAGCGATTCCACAAGAGAAACCGGGACCAAACACAAGAAATAAGCACTACAAACCACATTTATCAACTCCCCCACACTTAACCCTTACTCGCCTTCGAGTAAGCACAAACTAACTAAAAACTAAGAGAAACTAGACTACTAAATGAGCGGGTATTAGCGCACCCTACGCCCTTTCAACTCACCCGTGAACACTTAGAGGAAAAGTGCTCTCCGCAAGGCAAGTGAGGTCTTGCGACAAAACTGCGGATACAACCGAACACGAAAACACATAAACACACAAACAAACAAACAAACAAACGGTTGCATCCAAGAAGAAACAAATATCGTTTCCCTCAACAAAGCGGTGAAAGAAACACCAGTTAAGGACTCAAGGCAAGTGACAATGTTCCCAAGCTAATAACACAAATTGATATGGACAAAATCCTAATAGTATGACAACAAAGCAATAAAAACGTTGGTAACTTACCTAGGTTCCTCCTAGCCTTCTAAGAACGTACTACAAGACGAAAGGTGGGATGGAAAAAGGATGAACCTCGGAGTTAGTCGACACTGTAGGTAAGGTGAAACCCCGCCCCCTTTAGCGATAAGCCAAGAGAGTCGTCCCATGCTCAATAATAGCCTAACTAGTCCAAGTAAAAAGGTGGATATGGTTGCAAAGTGAGGGAAGACCGACCATTACCGCTATCATCCTTCCTAGGGACTCGGTCCTTTGGTAGGCTCTTCACGATAACGGTTGTTAAAAGGCTTATTTTTGAGGGGGTAAGATTTTTTTGTGGAATTGATTTTCTTTGGCATTTTTTTTTCTTTTGTATTTTGCTTTTGAGTTGCTATGCCACTTCTTTTTCTTCTTTTGTATTTTGTTTTTTGAATTGTTGTGCCTTTTCTTTTTCTTCTTTCTTTTCTTTCTTTCTTTTTCTTTCCTTTTCTTTCTTCTTCTTGGTTTGCCCTTTTTGCCAAATTTTGTTTTGTAGGCATTCAATCACAACCAAGTATGAAACTTCAACAAATTGCAACTTATTTGTGGAAAATGTGTAAAAGGTAAGGAAATGGGTGAGTCAGGGAGCGTCCTCCCTTCAAACCCACAAAAAGGGGGAAACTTGGACTAATCAAACAATTTCGAACACGGTCACCTAAGAGACGAGACTCGGGAACCAAGGCCTTTTCACTCCGTGGGTGGTCAAAATGGTCAAAATGCAAATCCCGTAGTAAATCCCTAGTAGACTAGGTGGACTCAAGGTAAGAAACCAACGAAACTATTGATTTAAAGTCATTCTACTAGACTAAAGTCCAAGACTCGACTCATATTACTAGAAAGGGAAAGTAAACGCTTGCGCACTAGCCTCAGAACCGGGTTTTCGAAAACCTTTTGTAAACTAGACACAAACTAAACAAAACAAAACGAAGACGAAAGAAAATGAAACGAAACAAGACAAAACAAAACAAACACACAAGGAAATAAACAATTACCACCCCAAAACTTCCAAACAAGTAACCAATCAACCACAAACTCCAAAAAGCTCCACCCGAGCACACACCATCACAACACATCCTCCAAACTCCACAAAAAGGAAAAAGGAGAAAGAAATGAAGGGATATTACCAGATGTCTTGAGCTTTTCGAAACTTGTCGACGATCGCGCAACCTACAAGGAATTGGGGGGAGCAAAACACACAACACAACAAATATACGGCACAAAGACACGAAAGAAAAAGACACAAAAAAAAATCTTTTTGTCTTTTTATGAAAATTTTCAAATCTTTAGGGATTTTTAAGATTTTTCAAAAACCTACAAAAATAAAACTAATCTAGACTAAGATATCGCTCCCCCACACTTAAACCGAGCAATGTCCTCATGCTCGATCAGTAGTGTGTGGAAGACACAAAAAAGAAGAGAAAATGGGAAAAATAAAGCTAAAATTAAAAAATGAAAGTGAAGAAGGGGTAGAATGTGTCCGGCCAGGGTGTAATCAAGTCACCAAGGGCCGAGACGAGAAAAGATATGGATGGGGGAAGAAATAAAAAGAAGAAAATAAAAGGAAATGGGAGGAGAGGGCTAGGTGTAATCAAGTCACCTAGCCCGGATTGCGCCTAAATCTGACTAAATTCTACGAAAAGAAAATGAAAATAAAGAAAAGGTGAAAAGACTTGCCAATTTGGATTTTTCAATGGTTTCTCGATGTAGTCACGTCATCGAGAATCGGGAGCAATAAACACCAAGGGCCCCGAGGGCCACCAAGACACCAAATATATAAAGGGAAGGGGAACAAACGAAGAAAAACTAAGCAAACAAAAGACGGAAAAGAAAGAGAGTCGCCTTACCAAACGGTTAGCAACTCAATCATCTCCATCGCCTCAATGATCATATTCGGCACGTTGCTTGTCTTCATCATCGTTATTCCTCTTCTTTCTCAATGTAGTCGCATGGTTGAAGTACCGGGCTTGTAATGGTGTAAATGAGGTTAGGATTTGAGGGGAAACTCGGTGTATAGTGAAGAGAAGATGAGATGAAGGTATATAATTGAGGTTCAAGGGTGAAATGATAGTGGCAAGGGTGAGTAGGGAGGTTGGGAGGGGGTATAAAGCGGTGGGGTGGGGCTTAAATGAAGGAACAAAGGAGAAAGGGGGAGCTGGAATCCATCCCGGTCGAGACAGACCTCGTCCCGGTCGGGATCACTCCCTCCCGGTCGGGATGACCATGATCCCGGGCGTGATCACTCGTCAGAAGCTCTTGTTTCCATGCTCACTTCATCCCGGTCGTGATGACACCCATCACGATCGGGATGGCACATCTCCCGAGCCTTGAAACCTTCATTCGATACTAGTTCCACCCACAAGACAAATACTACCTCGAGATCCAAGATCCCGTCCCCAAAAGCTTACGAAAAGCTAAAAAACTGACTTCCTTGCCCAAGCTCCAAGCTTCTATCATCAAAAACTCCTTTCCAAACTTCATCTTCACTATCAACCTATCAAGTAAACTCAATAAACACCATCAAATATCCCTCCCTTACATCGCTCATCAAAATAACCTAACGACAAGAATTCCACAAAACACACAAATCCTAGAATCAAACTTACAAATCACACAAATACAACTACAAAAACTCAAAAGAAGAGAAAAGAAATATATACAATACGACGATTCTTGAGGAATTCCGTCAAACCTAGGATGGTAGGATTCTTCATTCATTTTCAACAACATGGTATACAACTCCATAGCCTTCAAGGGCACGAAGTAACAAATCGAAGGCTCTCGAGAAATCTTCGACCAAGCTCGTGGAATACCAACCTACACTCTAAGGTTCTTCACAACCTTGCCTCGAAGTTTTCGGGGCGCCCCGATCTACTAAGTTTAATGGCTTGAACTTGTACTTTCGATCCTTTGGGATATACCCAAACTTCCATTCATCCTCATGCCTCAAGGGAGGCTCAACCTTCTTCTTTCCAAATAACTTGTCTTTATTCACATAACAAGGGCATTCATCCACCCTAAGCTCAAATGTATCATCATCAATTTCACACAAATTGTCATTAATCTCCAAGCTTTCATCCGACTCATTCCCTAGCTCTATGTCTTTCAAGGCATGTATCATATTACATGACTCTTCATATGTAGGCGAGGTGTTGCCTTGAAGGTCAAACACAAGCTTTTCGTCGCCTAACTCAAAAGTGATCCTACCTTTCTTGACATCGATCGTTGCACCGGCGGTATGTAGAAATAGGCGCCCTAGGATAATAGGAGTGGTTGCATCTTCCGGCATATCAAGCACAAGGAAGTCGACCGGAATGAAGAATTTCCCGATTCTTAGTGGCACATCCTCTAACATTCCCAATGGCCGATTAAGTGAACGATCGGCCATTTGGAGTGTAATAGAGGTACACTTCAGCTTTTTCATTCCAAGTCGCTCACAAATAGAATAAGGGAGAATGCTTACACTCGCCCCCAAATCACATAACGCCTTCTCGATCTTCAAGTTCCCTATGGTGCACGGGATTGAGAAACTACCCGGATCCTTCAACTTAGGAAAAGTAGAGCCTTGAATAAGCTCGCTCACCTCTCTTGTGAACGCTATGGTCTCTTCCTTGTCCAAAGATCTCTTCCTAGCCAATATTTCTCTCATGAACTTTCCATAGGCCGGGACTTGGGTAATTAGCTCGGTGAAAGGGATGTTCACATCCAATTTCTTCACAATATCGACAAACTTGTCAAATTGAACATCCACCTTTGTCTTCAATTGCCTTGATGGGAACGGCAACTTGATGTGTATCTTGTCTTGTTCATTAGGTTTGGATTTTTCATTTGACATCTTCTTTTCCTTGTCTTATTCTTGGGGTGGGGGAAGCTTGTCTTCATTAGGTTTTTCAATTTCCCACAAGACTTGCTCCTCCATGAGATTTCCCCAATTCGCATTGCTTTGATGCTTCTTTCATGGCTTCTTGCTCATTAGGAAACAAGGGAGAATCATAGGATGCACTGCTTCTCAAGGTGATGGCATTCACGTGTTCAAATTTCGTTGGTACACTTTTAGGAGGTAGTTGACCCTTTTGTCTTGAAAAACTACCCGAAGCAACTTGAGCTAGTTGGGTTTCGAGCATTTTCATATGAGTTTTTGTTTCCTTGTTTTCCATTTGAAGTTGGGCAATAAGTTCTTGTTGGGTTCTTTGCATCTCCAATTGACTTCTTTGTATCTCCAACATTGTCTTTTGTGTATCGTAATCCCGAGGTAGGGATTGATGGTTGTGTGGAGTATTAGTGAGGCTTAGGGGAAAGTCATAGTCATGAGTTGGAGATCGGCTCCTTGGCTTGTTTTCTTGTTGAGCGTTTTGAACCCCTTGTTGGTTTTGCAAGTTCCCTTGGAACCCTTGAGAATTGCCTTGATTTAGGCCTTGAGAGTTACCATGATTGTGATTGTAGTAACCTTGGTTGTTCTTTTGATATCCTTGAGAATGTTGGTTTCCTTGGAAACCACCTTGATGATTGAAGTTCCCTTGATTATGGAATCCTTGATGATTGAAGGCACCTTGATTATGGTAAGCATTTTGTTGTTGCAAATTGTTGAAAGGCCTTTGATTGCCTTGATAACCTTGGTAGCCTTGGTTGTCCCTTAAGAGAGGAGCAACGTATGGTACACGGTATTGTTGTTGATTTTGTTGTTGGGAAGCTTAGAACATATGAGGATTTGACACATTTTGAGCCTTGAAGTTAGAGTATAGGGCACCTTGCTTGTATGCTTGAAAAGCATTCACTTGCTCAATGCTACTTCGACAATAAGAAGGCTCATGTCTATGTATTCCACAAATCTCACATATCCCATAATAAGATGTAGAAGTAACCATTCCCATAGCATTAACTTGATGAATAGATTGTTGGTTGGAGGAACTAGTGCTTTGACCTTGATTAAAGTGACTTTGGAGCTTCTTATCAATAGTATCCATGTGGCTCTTCAATTGTGCTCCAAGATCGGCACTAAGTTGAATTGTGTAATGGCATCAATCTCATGCCCTCCCCCTCTACTTGCCTTCCTAGGCCTAGAATATTGAATGTTGTGAACCGTCATTTCTTCAATTCTAGACCAAGTTTGGTCATCATCTACCTCGGTGAACCTTCCATTGGAACCCATGTTGAGTATGGCCCTAGAATCTTCATATAACCCATTCCAGAATTGTTGGACCAAGAACCATTGTGAAAGCCCATGATGGGGGCACGATCTAACCAAAGCCTTGAATCTCTCCCATGCTTCATAAAGACTTTCCTCATCCCGCTGTTGGAAACCGGTAATGGAGGCTCTTAGCAAATTTGTCTTCTCGGGAAGGTAAAACTTTTGGTAGAAAGCTAATGCAAGCTTCTTCCAAGTATCGATCCCCATGGTTGCCCTATCGAGACTCTTGATCCATTGCTTAGCTTTTCCAATAAGAGAGAACGGGAAAAGAACCCAACGAATTTGATCTTGAGTAATCCCGGGTTGAGAAATAGCATCACAATAATCGGAGAAAGTCTCTATGTGTTGGTGCGGGTCTTCGGTAGGCAAAACACTAAATTGATTTCTCTCTACTAGTTGAATGAATTGTGTCTTTGCCACAAAATTTCCGGTATATGTATCCAGTAAAGTGCTCGGTCCCGGCAAGACATCCTTGGTGAAAGTAGAATGAGATGAGAACTTCGGCATGTTTGGATACAAGGGAGATAACGGTGCTGATGGTATTGATATGGATGTTGAAGGAGAACTAGGCGAAGAAGAGTGACTAGATGTACCAAAGGGATTGATGAAGGTCCCTTCGGTATTGCATTGAGGTGGTTCGTTCAAGTCAAATTATTGAGCTTGTTCTTCAATGTTGGTGCTAGTACCCGGTTGAGAATATCTAACTCGACCAATTGTCCGTTGGCGAAAGGCTCTAAAGAGTCTCTCCGGCTCTGGATTGAAGAGCAAGAAGTCGTCTCTCCTCCTAGACATGCACTACACACTTGGAACAAACGTGAGAACACCTAGTGCTTTATGGGTACTAGGTAGAGACAATAAACGAACACAACAAAAGACAACGAGAGAAGAAAGCTATAAAAACAAGGAAAAAGACTACAAAATATGCACAATGTATAGAAGAAGAACACAAAACGGTAACTAAGTCTAACTAATAAGCAAACTAAGTCTAAACATGCACCGTCCCCGGCAACGGCGCCAAATTGATGGTAAGGATTTGCCGTGGATCCTACCAATCAAGTAAAGCTAACTAAACCTAACACGTAGCTAGGGTAAGGGTCGATATCCACGGAGACGGTAATGGGTGCCTAGACTAAGGTCTACCTTAAAAACAAGACTAGGTCACAAACAACACAAAGGGGAGAAGAATTGACAAGAATTGACTAACTAGGATGATGGAAAGGGATGAAACTAGACTATCAATGAACTAGATATAACACGAACTAATTGAAACAACTAAAGCTAAATGAAACAACGAACTAGAGAAACAATAACTAAGAAGATGGAGAAATCAATTAAGGTAAGAGTAGGGTTAGGTCGGGTTCATAAGTGTAGTAGGATAGTTCGGAAATTGAGGGTGTAGGTTTCACCTAGTCACTAAGGTCGGTCCGCGCTCTCGCGTCAAAGACAAACCTGAATACTCGTGCAAGATGCTACTCAATACAAAAGGATTCAACCACAAATCAACCATACAATGAGAAGAAGGAAACAAGCAAGTGACTTTGTATTTTTTTTTTGATTTGTTGTGCCTTTTCTTTTTTCTTTTTTCTTTCTTTTCTTTCTTTTCTTTTTTCTTTATATCTTTTTCTTTCTTTTCTTGGCTTGCCTTTTGGATAAATTTTGTGTTGTAGGCATTTCTTGCAACCAAGTAAGAACTTCAACAATTTGCAACTTATTTGTGGAAAATGTGGAAAAAGGTAGGGAAATGGGTAAGTCGGGGGCGCCTTCCCTTCAAACCCACAAAAAGGGAGAAAAACTTGGACTAATCAAACAGTTTCGAACACGGTCAGCTAAGAGACGGGACTCGGGAACCAAGGCCTTTTCACACCGTGGGTGGTCAAAGTGGTCAAAATGCAAATCCCACAGTAAATCCCTAGTAGAGTAGGTGGACTCAAGGTAAGAAACCAACGAAACTATTGATTTAAAGTCATTCTACTAGACTAAAGTCCAAGACTCGATTCATATCACTAGAAAGGGAAAGTAAACACCTGCGCACTAGCCTCAAAACCGGGTTTTCGAAAACCTTTTCTAAACTAGACACAAACTAAACAAGACAAAACAAAGACGAAAGAAAATGAAACGAAACAAGACAAAACAAAACAAACACACAAGGAAATAAACAATCACCACCCTAAAACTCCAAAACAAACATTTCATCAAACACATGGTATGCATAACAAGTGACTAGCAACAAAGATTCAACCTTTACCCACAATCAACCCTAATTACCCATAATCAACACCTAATCCTCCTACTAACCCCACAAAGAGTCTACTCACACATATTCAAACTAAGACCAACACAAACTAGAGAAACAAACACAATAACAAAAACATTCATTATGAAAAACCAACAAGGATGAACAATTAACAAAAGATAAAGATTCAAACTTTACTAACTAATAATGAAAGATTAGGAGAAAAGATAAGAGAAGGATTATACCAAACTAGTAAGGATAAAAGATGAAAACTTGTATAAATAAGAAAACCCAAATAAATCTCTCAAGGTTGTCAATCTTGGTAGAGTCTTCAAGAATTTTCTTAATACAAGAGTAACTATCTAGATTAAGCTAAGATTAACTAAAGATTAAGGAAAGATTAAGCTAATGAGAGGAGAATCATTATCTAGGGTTTAGTCTAATGTAGTGTAGTGTAAAAGTTGCTTAAAACAATACAAGAGGGAGGGTATATATAGGGTTACAAGAATAAGGGGGGCGAAAAATGAAGTCGCGACTGAGCTGGGCCCCTTCCCGGCCGGGAAGGAAGTCATCCCGGTCGGGAAGGAATGGTCCCGGTCGGGAAGCTCTTGATCCCGGTCAGGATGGTGCATAACACTGAGCGGTGTTATGCTCTTCCCGGTCAGGATGAAGTCTTCCCGACCGGGATGGCCTATCAGAGGGTGCTGTTTGCTTGCAACTCATCCCGGTCATGATGGATGTGTTCCCGACCGGGATGGGTCTTGTAGGCTTCAAATATGATCTCATTGGTCCCTACTTGGTCTTTCTAGGCTTCTTATCGATTCTCGGTGCTCGGGAATGGGTCCCAAGGGGCTCGGGATCTAATCTAGGCCACCGAGTCATCGTCGCTTCTCTTCGTTGGCTCCAAATGCGTCGGAAAAGAGTCGGAATCGTTCCATTTCTCCAAGATAGGTCAAGGGAACCTAAAACAAGCTAGAAGAAGCGTAAGTAGCCTCAAAACCGCTCTAAAGAGCGATTTTACAAGAGAAACCGGGACCAAACACAAGAAATAAGCACTACATAACACACTTATCAACTCCCCCACACTTAACCCTTACTCGCCCTCGAGTAAGCACAAACTAACTAATAACTAAAAGAAACTAGACTAGTAACCGAGCGGGTATTAGCGCACCCTACGCCCTTTCAACTCACACGAGAACACTTAGAGGAAAAGTGCTCTCCGCAAGGCAAGTGAGGTCTTGCGACAAAATTGTGGATACAACCGAACACGAAAACACACAAACAACCAAACAAACAAACAAACAATCGGTTGCATCCAAAAAGAAACAACTACCGCTTCCCTCAACAAAGCGGTGAAAGAGACACCGGTTAAGAACTCAAGGCAAGTGACAACGTTCTCAAGCTAATAACACAAATCGATATGGACAAAACCCTAATAGTATGACAACAAAGCAATAAAAACGTTGGTAACTTACCTAGTTCCTCCTAAACTTCTAAGAACGTACCACGGGACGATAGGCGGGATGGAAAAAGGATGAACCACGGAGTTAGTCGACACTGTAGGTGAGTGAAGCCCCGCCCCCTTTAGCGATAAGCCAAGAGGGTCGTCCCATGCTAAAAAACAGCTTAACTAGTCCAAGTAAAAAGGTGGATAATGGTTGCAAAACGAGGGAAGACCGACCATTACCGCTATCATCCTTCCTAGGGACTCGATCCTTTGGTAGGCTCTTCACGATTACGATCGGTAAAAGGCTTATTTTTGAGAGGGTAAGATTTTTTTGTGAAATTGATTTTCTTTGGCATTTTTCTTTTGTATTTTGCTTTTGATTCTCTATGCCATTTCTTTTTCTTCTTTTGTATTTTATTTTTGATTTGTTGTGCCTTTTCTTTTTTCTTTCTTCTTTCTTTTCTTTCTTTCTTTTTCTTTCTTTTTCTTTCTTTTCTTGGCTTGCCTTTTGGATAAATTTTGTTTTGTAGGCATTTCTTGCAACCAAGTAAGAACTTCAACAATTTGCAACTTATTTGTGGAAAATGTGTAGAAGGTAGGGAAATGGGTAAGTCGGGGGCGCCTTCCCTTCAAACCCACAAAAGGTGGAAAAACTTGGACTAATCAAACAGTTTCGAACACGGTCACCTAAGAGACGGGACTCGGGAACCAAGGCCGTTTCACTCCAAGGGTGGTCAAAGTGGTCAAAATGCGAATCCTACAGTAAATCCCTAGTAGACTAGGTGGACTCAAGGTAAGAAACCAACGAAACTATTGATTTAAAGTCATTCTACTAGACTAAATTCCAAGACTCAATTCATATCACTAGAAAGGGCAAGTAAACACTTGCGCACTAGCCTCAAAACCGGGTTTTTGAAAACCTTTTCTAACTAGACACAAACTAAACAAGACAAAATAAAAACGAAAGAAAATGAAACGAAACAAGACAAAACAAAACAAAACAAACACACAAGGAAATAAACAATCACCACCCCAAAACTTCTAAACAAGCGACCAATCAATCACAAACTCCAAAAAGCTCCACCCGAGCACACACCACCACAACACATCCTCCAAACTCCACAAAAAGGAAAAAGAGAAAGAAATGAAGGGATATTACCGGATGTCTTAAGCTTTTCGAAACTTGTCGACGATCGTGCAACCTAGAAGGAATTCGGGGAAGCAAAACACACAACACAACAAATATACGACACAAGGACACAAAAGAAAAAGACACAAAAGAAAATCTTTTTGGCTTTTTATGAAATTTTTCAAATTTTTAGGGATTTTAAAGATTTTTCGAAAAACTACAAAAATAAAACTAATCTAGACTAAGATATCGCTCCCCCCACACTTAAACCGAGCAATGTCCTCATGCTCGATCAATAGTGTGTGGAGGACACAAAAAAAAAGAGAAAATGGGAAAAATAAAGCTAAAAATAAAAAATGAAAGTGAAGAAAGGGTAGAATGTGTCCGGCCGGGGTGTAATCAAGTCACCAAGGGCCGAGACGAGAAAAGATATGGATGGGAGAAAAAATAAAAGGAAATGGGAGGGGAGGGCTAGGTGTAATCATGTCACCTAGCCCGGATTCCGCCTAAATCCGACTAAATTCTACCAAAAGAAAATAAAAATAAGGAAAAAGTGAAAAGACTTGTCAATTTGGATTTTTCAAATGACTCTCGATGTAATCACATCATCGAGAATCGGGAGCACTAACCACCAAAGGCCCCGAGGGCCACCATGACCCCAAAATTCATAAAGGAAGGGGAACAAACGAAGAGTAAGCAACAAAAGACGGAAAAGAAAGGAGAGTCGCCTTACCAAACGGTTAGCAACTCAACCAACTCCATCGTCTCCATGATCTATCTTGGTACCTTGCTTGTCTTTGTCATCGTTTTTCCTCTTCTTTCTCAGTGTAGTCGCATGGTTGAAGTACCGAGCTTGCAATGGTGTAAATGAGGTCAGGATTCAAGGAGTAACTCGGTGTGTAGTGAAGAGTAAATGAGATGAAGGTATATAATTGAGGTGTAAGGGTGAAATGATAGTGGCAAGGGTGAGTAGGGAGGTTGGGAGGGGGTATCAAGTGGTTGGGTGGGGTTTAAATGACAAAGCCAAGGCAAAGGGGCTGCTGGACACCCTCTCGGTCGGGAGCATCTTCTTCCCGGTCGGGACCATGTCTTCCCGGTCGGGATGGCTAGTCAGTAGCCTCTGATTTCATGCTCACTTCATCCCGGTTGGGATGGCACCTATCCCGGTCGAGACGACACCTTTCCCGAGCCTTGAAGCCTTCTTTCAATACTAGTACCACCCAAAAGACAAACAATACTTCGGGATCCAAAATCTCGTCCCCAAAAGCTTGTCAAAAGTTCAAAAACCGACTTCCTTAGATCCAAGTTTCTATCATCAACAACTCCTCTCAAAACTTCACCTTCACTTTCACACCTATCAATGAAGCTCAAAAACTTCCATCAAAGATCCCTCCCTCACATCGCTCATTAAAATACCAAATTACAAGAATTCCACAAAACAAATCAAACCTAGAGACCAAACAAACAAACACACAAATACAAACACAAAAACTCAAAAGAAGAGGGAAAGAGGAATATACAACATGACGGTTCTTGAAGAACTCCGTCAAACCGAGAATGGTGGACTCTTCCTTCTTATCCATAGCCATCAAGGGCTCGGAGGAGCAAGTCAAATGCTTGAGCCACATCATAATGAGGGCTCATTGAGTACCTGAGCCAAGCTATCCTCCAATGCAAAGCTTCCAAGTCGGAAGCAAGAAGTAGTCATCTAAAGACTCATTGTCATCTTTCATGTGCTCTCCGGGGTCTTTCCAACCAACGAGCTTTATAGACCTCTTCCTCCCTAAGCACCGTCTCCAAAAACAAGCAAGCTTCATATACTTAACATGAGGCACAGAAAGCGGTTTTGGCCCCACTTCCTTATTGCACATTCTCATATCTTCCTCAAGTTGTGGTTCCCCATCTTCAAGTCTCAAAACATCACTGGCCTCACATCATCTTGAAGGAGAGAATTGAAACTTCTACCGATGGTTTCAATCTCTTCCAAACCATTGCTTCGCTTACTTGCAAGAGGCTCTTGATGTTTTTCCACATTTTTGCACAAGGGCAACTTGAGCTCATCGTTTCCACCCAACAACTTCACAACTTCCACCACCTCATTCTACTCACTAACCTCCTCCAATGCTTCACCAACAATGCCGTCATCAAGGATTATTTCCTCATTCGTCTCATATTGAGTAGACAATTGAGGTTCTTCATAGCAAATCTCGCTTCTCAAAGGGACTTCATCGGCGGCTTCATGATTGGGTTGCTCCCCTTGATCAAACGAGCACCCTTCGTCAAGTTGTGACGTTTGAGTTAAAGATATTACGGTTTTAGCCGCTATAGCATTTAATCGAGCATCCATCGCCTCATTTTCCCTTCGGATTTGGGCCAAGATTTCATAGTCCTTTTGCAATTGGATGGTCATTTCTTGTTGGCTCTTTTGCATTTGAAGAATCGATTGAAATAACTCCAAGTTGGGCATTTGGTGTCATTGGGGTCTTGTAATGCTCCTTGAAAATCTTGATGATGTCCAAGGGGTGGGGCATCATATTGTTGGTAGTGCGGTTGAGATGATTGGTAGTATTGTGGGTTTTGGGGCTCATAATGTGGTTGAGGTGACGGGTAATATGGTGGATTTTGGGGAAATTGGCTTCCATGTGAAGAAACATGATGAAACATGGTGGGTTCACAATGATAGCTTGAGTAATAGTCACCATGATCATAGGATTGATAAGCATTCACTTATTGGTAGCCATTTCCATGTCCTTGAAGCTCATACCCACGGGTGTCTTGATTACCCCATGAAGCTTGATAGTAGTAGGGAGACGTCATGGCATAGTCTCGATTCATAAAGGGGGAAGAGGAATTCATGGTGGCTTCTATGGGTGGGGAGTTTAGATCAATCCTCAGGTTTTGCTCAAAAACTAGGCTTGTACCCGGTTGGGAACCTCTCAATCTAGCAACCATCCATTGACGAAGGCTTCGAAAAAAAACCTTTCCGGCTCTGAGATGTAAAGAAGAGGATGGTCACCACCTCTAGGCACAAACTGCAGACTAGGAACAAACGTGAGAAGTCTAGTGCTTTTTGGGCACTAGACAAGAAGGAAATAAACTTCACACACACAAGAAGCAAGGGAAAACAAAGGAAAATACAAAAACAAAGACAAAGTCAAGTAAATAGGCAAACAAAGTCTAAACAAACACCGTCCCCGGCAACGGCGCCGATGGGAAGGATTTGCCGTGGATCCTACCAACAAATAATAGCCAACGAACCTAACTGGGTAACTAGGGTAAGTCGGGTCGAGTCCACGGAGACGGAAAGAGGCGTCTAGACTAAGGTTACCTAAACACAAGACTAGGTCGCAAGGTTACAATACACAAAGGGAGGAGAATTGACAAGAATTGATTACTAACACAATTACTAGGCTAAAGACAAGGACAAACAAACTAGAATAATGGAAAGAAGAGTAACAAACTAGGATGATGATGACATGAACTAAATGAATGAACTAAGGCTAATTCAAGCAATAAACTAGAGGAATTATGACAAATATGATGGAGAAATCAAATATGGGAAGAGTAGGGTTAGGTCGGGTTCATAAGTGCAATAGGATAGTTGGGAAATCGAGGGTGTAGGTTTCACCTAGTCACTAAGGTCGGTCCGCGCTCTCGCGTCAAAGACAAACCCGAAAACTCAAGTAAGATGCTACCCAAAACAATAGAATTCAATTATCAATCCAACATACAACAAGAAAGAGGAAACTAGCAAGAGTAGTATTTGCAACTACCACCCTAACAAACATTTCATCAAACACATGGTATGCATAACAAGTGACTAGCAACAAAGATTCAACCTTTACCCACAATCAACCCTAATTACCCATAATCAACACCTAATCCTCCTACTAACCGCACAAAGAGTCTACTCACACATATTCAAACCTAGGTTGCACAGACACCGACACCGACACGGACACGGAGACGTATCGGACGGCGTTCGAAAATTTATAGGACACGGACACGGTAGATAAAAATCAATATACATATTTAAACAAAGAAAATTTAAAGATTTTTATACCTAAAATATAGGTTTGGTTACTTAAACTATCGCAATTATCGTAAAATAACAAAACAAATATTAAAGTCTTATAAACTCAAAGTTAAAATCAAATCTTAAAAAGCTCAAACAGTTATACTACTGTAATGTACTCCTAAAGATTAATTAATTAACATTTATAGTATCAAGTAACCCTATAAACATATAATATTGTTGTTTAATTAAAGTCCACAAATTCTTAAACGATGCAAAGTGTGTCCGATGAGTCTCCAAATAGTATGAATCGTGGCCGACACGTCTCGAAATAACATGAAACGTGTCCGACACGTCTCTAAATAAATTTAAAAAAACGGACACGGTTTTTCAGGTGTCCGAGACGTATTGTCGCGTGTCCGACGTGTGTCGGTGTCCGACACGGGTGTCAGACACGACACGACGGTTTGGAGGAGTGTCCTTGCAACCTAGATTCAAACTAAGACCAACACAAACTAGAGAAACAAACACAATAACAAAAACATTCATTATGAAAAACCAACAAGAATGAACAATAAACAAAAGATAAAGATACAAACTTTACTAACTAATAATGAAAGATTAGGAGAAAAGAGAATACAAGGATTATACCAAACTAGTAAGGAGATGAAAAGATGAAAGCTTGCATACATAGAGAAAACCCAAATACATCTACCAAGGTTGTCAATCTTGATAGAGATCTTCAAGAATTCCAATAATACAAGGATTACTAACTAGATTGATGCTAATTAAGGAGAGATTAAACTAATCTACACTAATCTAAGCTAATCTAACCTAAAATAGTCTAAGGTTTAGTGGATAATCCAAAAAATTCTTAAAAAAATATAAGAGGGGGGTATATATAGGGTTACAAGAATAAGGGGGGCGAAAAATGAAGTCGCGGCTGAGCTGGGCCCCTTTCCGGCCGGGAAGGAAGACATCCCGGTCGGGAAGGAATGGTCCCGATCGGGAAGCTCTTGATCCCGGTCTGGATGATGCATAACACCGGGGGGTGTTATGCTCTTCCCGATCGGGATGAAGTCTTCCCGACCGGGATGGCCCTCCAGTAGCGCTGTTTCGCTTGCAACTCTTCCCGGTCGTGATGGATGTGTTCCCGACCGGGATGGGTCTTGTAGGCTTCAAATATGGTCTCATAGGTCCCTACTTGCTCTTCCTAGGTTTCTTATCGATTCTCGGTGCTCGAGAACGGGTCCCAAGGGGCTCGGGATCGAGTCTAGGCCACCGAGTCATCGTCGCTTCTCTTCGTTGGCTCCAAATGCGTCGGAAACGAGACGGAATCGTTCCATTTATCCAAGATAGGTCAAGGGAACCTAAAACTAGCTAAAAGAAGCGTAAGTAGCCTCGAAACCGCTCCGAAGAGCGATTCCACAAGAGAAACCGGGACCAAACACAAGAAATAAGCACTACAAACCACACTTATCAAAACTCATGGGATCACTCCAAGCCAATGAAGAGAGGTTGAATAGATCCTCTGAGAAACAAGAGGAGAAAGCATTTTAGGCCAAGTATGAGCCTGGTGAAGAAGGGTTCAAAGGGCAGAACAACAGAGGTGGTAGAGGAAGAGGTGGCGGAGGACGAGATGGTAGGCAAACCTGGACTGAGGATAAAGATCAGTCTCAACAACAAACAGGTCCTCAGTCTGGAAAGACCACGATCAAATGCTACCACTACAACAAACCAGGTCACAAAATAGCTAACTGTTGGCTGAAGAACAAGGAGCAGAATAATCAACAAGGTGATCAGAAGGCAAATCTTGCTGAGCAGGAGGAGAGACTATTTCTAACAAGAGGAGGATGCCAAGATACTGAGAACAAAGCCTGGTTTATTGACAGTGGGTCTTCAAACCATATGTCAAGCATGAAATCCCTGTTTAGAGACCTAGATGAAACCAAGAGAAGCAGTGTCAGACTTGGTGATGACAAAAGGTTAGAAGTAGCAGGGATGGGAACGATTGCAGTTCAAACAGAGAAAGGTAATACCAAGCTATTGTATGATGTCCAATATGTTCCTCTACTAGCATACAATCTGCTTAGTATGGGTCAATTACTATGTAGTGGGTATACATTGTTGTTTGATGATAATTGTTGTGTGATCAAGGAAAAGAAGTCTAGTGAGGTTGTGGCTACATCTTATATGGGTAGTAATAGGATGTTCTCATTAGATATTCTTAGAAATAGTTATTCAATTGTGGTTAAGGTAGACAAACAAGCAAAGTTATGGCACATGAGGTATGGTCACTTGAATGTGCAAAGTCTTAGAACCTTAAGCACTAAGAGAATGGTAATGGATTACCTAAAATAGGTGAATTAGAACTCTGTGAGGGCTGTATTTATGGTAAGCAGTCTAGAGAGTCATTTCCCTCATGAAAAGCTTGTAGAGCAGATGGATGTCTTCGGCTAGTTCATGCTGACTTGTGTGAACCTATGCAAACTGAGTCCTTGGGGGGTAGCAGGTATTTCCTACTGATAACTGATGATTATAGTAGGATGAATTGGGTCTATTTTCAAGAGTCTAAGTCAGAAACCTTAGAAAACTTCAAGAAGTTTAAGGCATTGGTCGAAAACCAAACAAACACAATTGTCAAAGCCCTTAGGACAGATAGGGGAGGGGAGTTTAATTCAAAGGAATTTGAGGATTTGTGTTAAGAATGAGATCAAAAGAGAGCTGACAACAGCGTATACCCCAGTTGAGCAAAATGGAGTAGCTGAAAGAAAATATAGGATTGTGATGGAGATGGCTAGAAGCATGCTTAGAGCAAGGGGTTTACCCAATGAATTCTGGAGTGAGGCTGTGGCAACTGCAGTCTACATCCTGAACATTTCACCCACTAGAGCAGTGTTAAATCAAACACCCTATGAGGCTTGGAGAGGAAGGAGACCCAAAGTTAGGCATTTGAGGATATTTGGGAGTGTAGCCTATGTTCTGGTTAATCTCAGGACAAAACTTGAAGATAAGTCAGTAAAATGCATATTCTTAGGATATGCAGCTCAGTCCAAAGCCTATAGATTGTATAACCCTGCAACAGGAAAGATGATTGTGAGCAGGAATGTGGTGTTTAATGAAGATGAAGGTTGGGATTAGAGCAGCAGAACTGAGGTGGGTCAAAGAATCTTTACCTTTGACACACCACAGGCTCAAACATCCAACACAGTACTTGAAACTGTAGAAGAATCTCCTCAAATTACACCTGCAGGAACTGAGAGTTCAGGATCATCATCAACAGAAAATTCTGAGGATGACACACCTTAATCTCTCCCCAGAAGGCTGAGGTCCATACAAGAGATATATGAAACATGTGGATTTGCACTGGTGAGTGCAGAACCACCCGACTTCCCTACTGCAGTAGCAAGGCCTGAATGACAGATAGCTATGGAAGATGAAATAAGGGCAATCCAAAAGAACAATACTTGGGATCTAGTTGATGCTCCTCCAGGGAAGAATGTCATAGGTTTGAAGTGGGTCTATAAGACCAAGCTAAACACAGATGGCAGCATATTAAAGCACAAGGCTAGGCTTGTAGCCAAAGGATATGCGCAGAAGGAAGGAATTGATTTTGAGGAAACATTTGCTCTTGTGGCAAGGTTTGAAACCATCAGGGTAGTACTGGTAGTAGTAGCTCAGTTCAAACTGCCAGTATACCAGTTTGATGTGAAGTCAACGTTCCTGAATGGAGAATTGTTAGAGGAAGTTTATGTGGAACAACCACAAGGGTTTGTCAAAGACAACAAGGAAGGCAAAGTGTACAAGCTAAGGAAAGCACTCTATGGTTTGAAGCAGGAACCAAGAGGTTGGTACAACAAGATTGATGCTGTCTTTATCAGTGATGGGTTCAAAAGGAATGAAAATGAACCTACCTTGTACATTAAAAGGCAAGGTGAGGCTCAAGTTCTAGTTGTGTGTTTGTATGTTGATGACATTATCTATTTCAGTTCCTCTTCTGAGTTACTAGAGAAGTTCAAGGAGAAGATGAAGCAAGAGTTCGAAATGACAGATCTTGGCTTACTGAAGTACTTTCTTGGCTTAGAAGTGAAGCAAGGAAAAGAGGGCACATTCATAAGCCAGAGAAAATATGCTCAAGACTTGGTAGAAAAGTTTAGAGTGACGAAAGGTGAAGGTGATATTACACCCATGAACACAGGAGAGAAGTTACAAAGAGAACATGGAACTGATCAGGCAGATGAACAACAGTATAGAAGCACGGTAGGTGGGCTAAATTATCTCACTCACTCAAGGCCCGATATCCAATTCAATGTTAGCATGGTATCAAGGTTTATGCATAGTCCAACAAAACAACATTTTGGTGCTGTTAGAAGAATCCTCACATATGTAGTAGGCACGTTGGACTATGGTATCTGGTATGAAAAGGCAGATGAGTTCAACTTAGAAGGATTCACTAATAGTGACTGGGCTGGAGCATTGGATGACAGGAAGATCACTTCAGGGTCAGTGTTTAAGCTTAGGTCAAGAGCTATCACCTGGAACTCTAAGAAGGAGGAATCAGTAACCCTGTCGAGCACAGAGGCAGAGTACGTTGCAGCTGGAGCAGCTGGAAGACAAGCCATGTGGCTCAGGAAGCTTATGTCTGACTTAGGCTCTACACAGGAGGAAACCACAACTCTCTGATGTGATAACAAGTCAGCAATATCAATGACCAAGAATCAAGCTTTTCATGCTAGAACAAAGCATATTGAGGTGCAACATAACTATATAAGAGAGCAAGTCAGTAGAGAGAAAGTGCAGCTAAAATTCTGTACAAATGACCAAGATGCAGATCTCTTCACAAAGAGTTTGACATGAGTCAAGCATCAAAGATTCATGGAGTGAATTGGAATGAGGATGCTTGAATCAAAAGGGGGTGTTGAAGTGTGATCCAAGGCATCTTCCATAATGACCAAGTGAAGGAAGTTAGCTTATTAGTAGGAGAAAGTATAGAGTATGTTAACGTTACAGTAGTTAGCTAAAGTAATGGTTAGTTAAGCAAGAAACACTTCATACTCTTAGGCATAATGTTAGTGCAAGTAGTGGAGGTAGTAGTGCGTAAAGTAGTATTTAATTGTGTGCATTTCTTTCAGTTTTTATCATCAAGCAATCAAGTAATCTTTCTCCCTTCCAAGTGTAGTATCAAATTCACAAAACTTTCCAACAAAACCTATTTGGATCCGTTAGTCAGGTGTCTCCAAACTAGAACCGAGTTTAGGCAATGCCAAGTATGGACACATCACACATGAAGGGAAAATCGTACTCCGTAACTTGTACGGAGTAATGCAGTCGATCTAGGGTAAGGACTAAGGAATGTTAAAGCCCAATGCTTAGCCATGCAATTTGGCCCAATTAAACTAAGCACCTAAGTTTTTGCAAGGACAAACTTTTCGATACAAAGTTGATAGGGAAGGTGAGGTGGAAAGAGTGAGATTTTGTATTGAGAAAAATTGGATTCATGGATAAGTAGATAATCATGGTTTAAGGATAATTTACTCTTTTTAGAGGGTAACAAGATACAGAGTAAGATATATATTTTGTATGACTATCAAGAATTATGCTCGTTACAAATGAAAATTTATGCTTTTCCATATGTAAATTAATATTTCATATGATTCCTCAACTACGTATACATATAGAACAATGTCTTAGACACATACTTGTAATTTTTTTTTTGGGATACTTGTGTAATTTTATTTATACATTAAAGAGGATAAATAAATACAGAGTAATACTACGGAGTACATAGACAATAACCTTACATACTTTAAATACTTATCCGTTACCATTTAACTAACCCCACATTCTTTAAAAAAAACATACTCAAACAATAGGAAATTACAAGATATGAGTAATGTTTTGAACAACCTTAAATAATAACTAAAACATTGTTGGATATCACGTAACAATCTTAATAACGTTTTTAGTGCCGACCTCATTTCCCCAAGTCCTTAACCTCCAACGTAGCAAAACGATCCACAGATTGTGTAGCCGCGTTCAACAAACTCACATACCCATTACTTAACCTCTTGACATACCATGTCTTGGACATATTAAGCAAAGCCACAACATTAACATCAATCACATTCGGCCTAAACATTGCACTTTGATTGTCTATATTATTAGGCTCAATCAAGTCCGCAACGACTAAATCATCCTTATTATCGAGCCTCCAAAACTTACCATAATACTTCGATTTTATGTAAACCGTACCATCACGAGAATTATACACTTCTTGAGCCACCTTCGGGTCATTAGGGTCGTCAAATGAAAATTGAAGGCACGGTCTTCCATTATGTAAGTACGCACCTATGTATTTCCCATTCTCACCCTTAAACGCAACAGTTTTAGGTAATTTTAGGGTGGCTGACCAGTCGACGATGTTGAAAACGTCGCATGAGTCGTGGTCGGTGTCCTTTGATCCTGCGAATAAGCAAGAATCAAAAGGCTCACCGATCCGCCATAGGCATGCGTAATGTCCGAGTTGAACGTGCATGATTCGAGCCTTTTTGGTTGGACCGTCCTCTATGATTATTGGCTTGAACAATGTACATGACCAGTCGCTTTTGTTTTCGTTTGGTTCATCGGCCGAACATGTTATCCAATAATGATTCGGCGACCACCTAAAACAATTAACATTATTATTATTATTATTATTATTATTTCACGTTACTAAAAACTAGTTCAAATTTAAAGAGACGGGATAAAATAAAACATTATGTAGTGCTTGTTGATTATATTGGAATAAAATCGAGTTTTAGTAAAAAAAAAAAAAGCATTACCTGACTAAGAACTTGTTGGTGTAACGGGATTTGAGGTGGACGAGACCATCTCCACATTGAGCTTGAACAACGTCGAATTGAGCGGTTGCACCTAAAGCTTTGTCGACGGAAAATTGAAGGAGGCCGTGAGTTTGAATGTTTTCATGCCGATAACGTAGGTACATGTTATTGTATACTGATTTTATGCATATAATTTCAGGCAATGCCATTGTCTTAATTATTGAATTTGTATGCTTGTGTTCGTAATATCTCAATGTAATTGGTGTTGGGTACTTATATATACAAAGGACGTCAACTACTTTTTATTGACTTGGAGTTGCAGTCATTATTAATTCTTTATTCCACGGATTTTTGTTTAAAATGGATATATTCGATTAATTGATCTTCTAATTGATTTTTTTTTCAACGAAGAGTGCATCGAATCGCATTAGAACAGAGGGAGTGAGCAGGATTTGAACCAAAGACATATTGTCCAAGAAACTTGGTCTTAACGACTAGGCTAAGACATCTTCGATTAATCACTAATCTTATAGTTGATCAGATAGTACATTGTCATTAGTATGTGTATGAGACAAAAAGAAAGATTTACTCCCTCCGTCCCAATGAATTGTTTGCCTATTCCATATTGGGACGTCTCAATGAATTGTTTGCCTTTCTATTTTAGGAATGCTTTTTATATGTAATTTGATCATTGGCTCCACATGTCACTTCCCCATTGGTTCTCTTTCCCTTGGTGCCAAAGGTAAAGGCAAACAATTCATTGGAACGGAGGGAGTATCATCTTTAGGGCAATAACAATGGTTGTAGTTTCATATACATATTTTCATTGACACCAAAACACAATTAATCATATGCGAAACTTTTTATTCTTCTAATAGTTTCTTACATTTATTGTGGGTCCCTTTTTTTCTCTTTAAATGTATGAAACCGGTTTCTTAACCGGTTTCATATAAGGAGCTCCTTATTTTCTACTATCACAATGGTTAAAAGTTCTTTATATGGTATGGAACTCCTTAAATATCATCATTGCTATTGCTCTTGTCACTTAAAAAATTATTTGATCCGTTATAATTCGACGACAAATAATGTATTTGAAGTATAAGAGTGAACAAGTGTACGGAGTATTTATCTAGTGTGAATGGGAAATAATGAGCATTCAATATGGGGCCAATGACAATGAGGAAGCGGCAGAACAGACATAATTAGAAACTGTTGAATTTTCTTTGAGATCAAGACAATTCGGACCGACCCGTATATATCTGACTCGATACGATACAATTCATTTGCTGAAGGTTATGATAGAGAATATCGAATTATTATATTATCGTATTATTAGGTTAGGGGTCCATCACATATTGACTGGAGTATGAAAGTGGCCTATATATGACAATCTAGCTCAATAATGAAGCAAAGCTAAACTAAATCAAACCATCTAACCTAAAAAAAATTATATCACCGATTGCACTTAGGTTTTACTCGTATTCTTATTATCCTTTTTATAGTCTCGGAATAGTAACTTATGATGATATCCAAATTTACACAAACTTTAATATGTAAGTCCAAGCTATATATATATATATATATATATATATATATATATATATATATATATATTATCTTGTTTGC
The DNA here is from genome assembly GCA_958450325.1 of Agrostemma githago. Taxonomy (NCBI): domain Eukaryota; kingdom Viridiplantae; phylum Streptophyta; class Magnoliopsida; order Caryophyllales; family Caryophyllaceae; genus Agrostemma; species Agrostemma githago. The sequence continues at coordinate 67,611,897 of OY288246.1, forward strand.
TATGACATAAGCGAGAAATGATATAAGTAAGAACGGCATATAAATTTACATGGTTTGCAGACGACATGTTAGCTATATATATGTACGTTCTCAAGTGGAATGGGAATGAGCCAATGAGGTTTAATAATAACTTGTGAAAATATTACAAATTACAGATTTGGAATGATAACATGATTCTTACTGTATTAATGCTTAGAGAGTTTATAGACAGAGCTTATAACATACACTCTCTGAGATCTAGCTACTAGAGAAAATCGATAGAAGTCAAGAAAATCCTAAATCCAAATTTCAGAAGCATAAATAATTCTAACCTAAACAGATTAACGAATGTATCTCGTATTCATCATTCAAAACGACAAACAAAATATATAGATTCAAATCGTACAAACTTTGGACGGTAGAAAATGAAAGTTAGATTGAGAGTTGAGACCTTTAAATGTGATCACTGTTGTTTGTACCATATATAGTACAGTGTTGAATTTATCGCACCTTCATTTGCATTTTGCAAGTTGCAACTCTAACATGTGCGACGTATTTAATACTCAACTCAATCAATTTGCATTCTGAATAGACGACCAAGAAAGCTAAGTCTTTGGTCTTTGTGTGTTTGTTTTTTTCTTTCCAATTTGTACATGTTTTATTCATTGCTTCTATCAATCAATTTGCTACATATAAGGGTCCCTTAGCTTGGCCAGTAAAAGAAATAAATTGGAAATTAAACCATTTTTTTGGTTCACTTATGACACTTACTTCTCTACATAATACGTACCAAGTACTCCCTCCCCGATCTTCCACATTTCCTTTTTAGGAAACTTCACTAAGATGTTCCACTTTTCTTTTTAGTAAATATTTTGTGGTTCTTAGTGCTTGTGACCCCACTTCCTTTTCTCTATCTTCATTTTCCTCCACATATATCCATTTTCTTAATTTCTTCCCACAATTAAATGTGGAACATCATAGAGAAGCGGAGGGAGTATGAAATAAGAATCAAAATTTTCATGATTTTTGTGTTTTATACGAGTACTAATTAGGAGAAGGTTGTTTGATTACTTAGGATTTTGGTAAGTGACTTTCTCTATTAGGAAGGAAATATTAGAGGATTTAGATCTCGCTGATCTTATTATGAAGGAACTTCATTACGTATAAATGGGATAAACAAACGATTCACTGATTTTGCAAATTAATCGCATGGATCGGATTGCAGATCATGCGCTTTAGTAAGGGTAACGGAACAACTTCTAACTAGCTTCTAGCTAACATCTTATTTTCCTCGGTAGATTGAATGTTTGCCATCGACAACAACGACGTCATCTCGATGTGGGGTACGGTGTTAATGTGTTACTCCGTATTCTACAAATAGGTAAACAACTGGAGTATTTAAGAAGTTTGGTTCGTGGCCAAAGATCGAACGGTTAACCTCACAATTGAGGAATAACGATGGAGATTAACAACCATCAGCTTGCTTATACCAAACCGACTAGATTAGCACTAATAGTGTAAGTACATTACACGGAGTATTATCTAGCAATTTTAGCTCCATCACATTTACAATGTTTTGAAATTTGAACCCTATACGTAAGTGATCAAATTAGAAGAGGAATGTGCGTCATTTTACATAAAACAACTTACCAAATACTACTATACGAGTAGTATAGAAAAACTCTCACTTGCACTGTAATGAAGTTTGAAAATGTTTGTAAACCAAAATTAAAAGTGGCATATGTCTCATACTCATTGCATGTACTCTATAAAACAACTTACCAAATACGGAGTACTTAGTATAGAGTACATTCTAAATTAAAATAGATTACTTTAAATTACGTGCAAATGTATTACTAGTGCACTGCTATCCTCCGTTCGTATTCGAGAGTTCAAATCCAATTAAGCTTCTCATTTCCATGTCAGTATTACATCAAACTAGTGTTATTCCCGTGACACGTCACGGGGTTGTACACATTTTTTTTGTTAAAGAGAATTGGTAGATAAAAAAAGGGACAATAATGTCGTTAATAACTTTGTTATAAAATACTCCGTACATATTAACTCATAGAGTTCCTTATTATTATTATTATTCAAATACAATATTTAAATAAAAATATCATACATATGTGTAATTCCGAACCATGTTGTGACGTTAAACGACTCGTGACGTACATCGAAGACTTTTTATGAGGTCTAACAGTTTTACATGACTGCCCAGCATACCGAACCGAGTCTGTGAGGATTAGCAATTGTTTTAAAAAGCTAAATAATTGATCACTTCCATTACGGTATTAAACAAATAAAAATGACTCAGAACATCTACAACGGTGTGCTGGTAATCTGCGATTAAATCAGATTTGAGTCGGCGATTAAAATATGGGACTCAACTCCAGCGGCCAATCGATCCGCGATTGGAGGAAAATGACCCCGAAATTGAGCAATGTTGAGGAAAATGGCTTAACGGTATGAGATCTGAACTCTAACCATACATGCATGTTCATATTATTAGTTGTACATTATTTGCTAATCGAATGAATCAATGGTAATTGATAAATGTTTGATTAATACTGTGATAAAAGTTAGGGATAGTGGCAAAAAATGAACCCTGCACTAATAGTGACAATATAGTATTATACCCGTGATATATAACGGACTTGAGCATTTTTTTTGTTAGAGAAAATTACTTGGGTCATTATAGATGTAGTAGACCATTATTAATCAGCAATGCAAAAAACGAAATCTTTTATTTATAGTGACACATAACCTACATATAACTATTTCTGACCTGTATTTTGACATAACACCACTCATGCCCGGTGATCCGTATAATCCGACACATACTTGACCAGACAGAATTCAACTTGACCCGTATCTATCCATACGATCCGTGATAAATCACAGAGTTAAATTGTGAGCATTGGTAGTGGCAACTCAAAGCCCTTGGACTTTTATTTAAAGTACCGAAAATAATTTTAAGATGTACTAACATTTTCTCCTTTTTCTTAACGTAAAATGCATTTTCTCCTTTTTTTAACCGTCACATTTTCCATATTGGTATGCTTTTTAATCTTTCTATTTTGCTTTCGTTTACATTTTAGTCCATAATTTTTATTTTTACAATACTACCCCATGACATGTTGGTATAATATTTTATTTCTCACTATATCTCCTTATTTTACAATACTACCACACGACTCGTATTACCTTATTTTCATTTTTATACCGTTTACGATTTTGTGTCTATCTAAAATAGGGGAAAAAAAAAGTGTGGAGTATTACATCTGACAATTACCGTAATATGTTATCACACCCAAGACCCAACCCGAATACTCTCGATTAGCCAATACAATTCCAACTCGTAACTTGCAACGCGTTTTGAAGAAAAAGACTCATGTACTCCAGAATGTTCGAGGTTCCTCAGGTCTAACCCCACAAAGCCTAATTCCTAAATCTGTAGGAAAGTCCACAAAATTGCCAATTGATGCCCTTAACGAAGATCTAAGGCAGTAGGGTATTCATGATACTTCAAGATTGTAGATGGATCTGGGTTCAGGGATAGCTGACAGAAGAAGTAGTAGGGTATCAAACTTAGAAGTCATGATGAGCGTTTTCACCGCTCTCTAACCTCCTCTTGCAATTTTTACCCAAAAAAATATTTCATCACCAAAGTAACGTTCCCACCTCTTCACCTTCATCTTCCTCTCACCATTACTGTCCTTAATAGCTCCGATCAAAATCGGTTTCAACCTCCCTGACTCCCCACTTATAAACATCTTTAAATGGTTGTTTCTTGGTTCATATCTTACTGCTTCATAGCTCTCCAGATTTCCGCTTCGCCGCACCGCCGTTCAGACCCACCGGATTGGTTCACCTGACAGACTCCAATTATATGGTACGTTGTACTTGGTTCTCCAATAGTAGCCTTCTGATCTCCTCTGTTAAGCCGTAACCCCATCTATTTCTGACTGCTCCGCGAAAACGTCTTTGCCTCTCCACATTCCGATCTTAAATAAACTGTGATTAAGTCTTCTACAGCTATGAAATGCCTTCTCGCTTCTAACTGTATTTTGATTATTTGTATTTGGATTGGATATCATTGAAGTTAGGAAGTTGCTTTGTTTCTTCATCCATGCTAATAGGTAGTTTGATGGAACTTTTAACCCTCTGCATCTAAAGAACTATACTGTTTTCGAGTGAAATGGTGTAAGATCGCGTGTTAATTCTTTGTTGTAGCTACTGTAAGCGAAAAATGCTCTAATGCTTTGGATACATAGGTGCTGCAGTTTCGGGGGGAATTAAGGGAACAACTCAGGTCAACGTGTATTCACTAACCATCATCCTCCACAATTCCACCGTATGCCTCGACTCCTTCACTTGCTGACTTCTTTTATGTATGTCCTAATTAGATGCATTCGTAAATTAGGAGATTAATAATAATCCATACGTTTTTTTTGAAATCCAGCTCCTCCGTTTAGTACATTCTGTATTCGTCTCAGTCACCCTCAAGCAAGTCTGCAAATAACCACACTTTCCCAGTCAGCGTGTAACTTGGAAACAGTCAGTTCATTTCGTTTGGTTATGTTTTACAGGGTTCTAGATATACTTCTCCACTGCTCTCAATTACATAAGCTCCGATTCGTGATTCAATATCATTTATTTTTATTAAATTTACAGTAAAACGAATAAATTATTATGTGCATACAAATTTCCAGTAATATTTTTGGATTTCGAACTGCAAAACAATTAAATAGATGGAAAAATTCAGATCTGAAATGGTTAAATACAACCAATACTTATTCAGATGTGAAATGGTTAGATATAATCCATAAGTTTATTGTTTGATAAACATATGCAGGTTTCATGTATTGTTCAGTAAAAAAAATGCATTTAATCTTGCCCGTATTAATACTCGTGAAAGTGAAACTGAACACTAAAATTGAAGTCATTGTTTCAAAGTATATTGTCACTCTAAGTTAGTTGTGCTAATAAATTAGTTAATTTGTAATGTTCAACTCTAAATTAGTTGTACATAATCTTCAATTAGTTTTGCTAAATTAATTGATTTGTAATGATTTGTTGGCACTTTACCATTGATAATTCATAATTGCAGTTGTGGATTATATCCTCAAAGTGTTCTTATCCTGAAAACGAAGAACAGAAGAAAGAATCTTGGTGAAGCAGACATTTCAGAAGATTGGTAGTATATATGCAAAGGTGAACGAAGGTGAAAGCTGTCTTCTTTAATTACGGGTATAGTAATTTGTGGAGGTTCTTACCTTTTTCTTGCTTTCTCTGAAACATAGAGGATTGGGATCTTGTTGTTTTGAAGTTTACATACATGTCCGCTGATCTTGCTGGGATTGGGCCGTCTTATTTCAACTGCAGGAGTGGATTACCAGATATAATAGTTAACTTTCCCTTTGTTTTCTCTCATCATTTTCAATTATATAGAAGAAAATTGCATGCTAGGAATCAAGAGAAAATGAATTCAAGAAGAAAATACTCCAAGTATTTACTGCTTACCATAATTTCATTCCAAGTAATTCAATCCAACTTCACTGTAAGAGGCCAAGAAAGGATACCTCATAAAGTTAAGACAACTTAGGATGATATATGGTTGTTAACCTCTATTCTGTATAAAATGACTTGTAAGATGTTGCTTTGAATGTCTATATATTTTGAATGTCTCCCTTTGATCAATATAGGTTCATGTAGGCGTGCATTGGAATTTCTTTTTCACTCTTGCTGGGGTCTCGCTTCTGACCTGGTACCAAATGAGAATGGATGAAAATACATCAATGCAAGGAGACAGAGAGGAATAGGGAAGGAGGAGCGGAAGGTAGTAGAGCATATCGATGTGACACGAATTGTAGTTCACCAGCCACACTTTCGACTCCAGTCTAAAAAGAATTCATTTCTTTCTTTCTTGATTCTTGGGTTGTATATTGAAATTTTGACACTGTAAATATGACTTGTTTGTATAAATAGTTAGAATATTGATTGATTGATTTTAAGATGGTACATTCTCCGTGGATAATATTTTTCAAATTAGGTTTCAACTTTCAATACAACAATGAATGTTTTGTTGTTTACCGAGTACACCATTTACGGAGTAGTCTTTGCAGTAGAAAAAGAGGGTCTTTGTTTGTCTCAAAGTTTTGGAAATTGTAATATAAAGAAAAGATGATTTGTCTTTTTTTTTTGTACCGCAAGTGTGAACACAAATGAGAATCTCTTCCACAAAGCACCATTTAGCCTTCTAAATGCAATTAGGGGCATTGTTTAAAGATTCTCTATTTGATAATCCTAAGTTAGATATGGTGCCATGTCACTATCCTTGGTCCCTTCTTTAATAGAAAGGAGATGTCATTTTCATCACCCACAACTTTGTACTTAATCTTATACGAGTATTTAATTTAATCTAATACGGAGTATAAATTTGGCTCAATACTTTTATTAATATTCAGTTTTATTTACTTTTAATATTTGTACAAAAAGGGGTCAAATGACCATAATGGTAAATAAAATGGAGGTTTGATGACAAATTGATAAAAAAAAGACTTACCTGAGGTAAAAGAAAAGTAGTGAGTAAGTGTCATTTTGGTAAAAAAAAAAATCTCATGACACAAATTGACCCAAAAAAATAATTACTCTTCAAAATATGTCGGGTTTGGGCCGAGTCAAGTCGGGTCGGCTCAATCGAGTTCTGGTCAACATTTCTTTCGAGACGAGTTCGGGTCGGGTTGCTATTGGGTCCGGTCATTTTTGGTCAATTGGTCTTACGGGCCAGATGGGTTTGGATTAGGTCATCATTATCGAGTCTAGCTAGTTACTTTATCATATTATTTTAATATTTTCCTAATAAGTTCAATTTTTAAATTTTAATGTATTACATTTTGTTTAATTATTTTGCCATTAAATCTAACATATCAAGTTACACACTAAATCAATTTTATTTCGATTAATTTAAAAGATTAGTAGTAGTGGTTTTTTGGTCACAATATTATTAGTTGGGGCATAAATCGGGTCGGGTCAGGTCGGATCAAGTTGAGTTCAGGATTAACGTATTGGGGCTCGAGTCAGAAGCGAATAAGGTCGGGTCGATTTCGGGTGACTAATTTTTTGGATTTAAACGGGTCGAATCAGAGTTTGTCAGCTTTAGCCTAAACCGATGCGCTTGTGACTCGAGACCCAATACCCGTTAATCAGTGACCCAAACCCGATAATAACCCGATAGTAAAAAACTAAACTTATTAGGAAAATATTAAAATAATATGATAACGTATGTAATTAATTAGACCCGATAATGACTCAATCCAAACCCGATCTGGCCCGTCAGACCAATTGACCAAAAATGACCGGACCCAATAGCGACCCGACCCGAACCCGTCTTGAAAGAGATGTTGACCCGAACTCGATATGAGCCGACCTGACTTGACTCGACCCAAACCCGACAAATTTTGAAGAGTAATTTTTTTTTGGGTCAATTTGTGGCATAAATTTTTTTTTACCAAAATGGCACTTACCCACTATTTTTTTTACCAAATTGTCATGTAAGTCTTTTTTTACCAATTTGTCATCAAATCTCCATTTTATTTACCAATATGATCAGTTGGCCAGTAATTGTGTGAATGTACAATAATGATAATTTCTAGAATAAAATACTAGAACCAATCGTCATTTATTTGGCCAAATTTGGAAGTGTTACACGTTTCGATTGAACTGTATTAAAATGAAAGATGTACGTTCAGATTGGATTTAAGGGAAATTATAATAAAACCATCTAATACATCATACGACACCATCAAAACTTAAAAAATACGCTTAATTATACGAGTCCATAACAGAAGGTTTTGAGTGACCTCAAACACCAAACATAACGATCTTAATTATACATGCTTCTACGTACATGCATCTTATTTAATGATAATAGTAGTACAAAGAAATAGGGTGTTACAATTTGTCGATCGTCTTAATAACCTCATTTCCCCAAGTCCTTAACCTCCAACGTAGCAAAACGATCCACAGATTGTGTAGCCGCGTTCAACAAACTCACATACCCATTACTTAACCTCTTCACATACCACGTCTTAGACATATTGAGTAAAGCCACTACATTAACATCAATCACATTCGGCCTAAACATCGCCCTTGCATGATCATCCACATCATTAGGCTCAATCAAGTCCGCCACGACTAAATCATCCCCGTCCAACCTCCAAAACTTACCATAATACTTGGATCTAATGTAAACCGTCCCATCACGAGAATTACCAAACACTTCTTGAGCCACCTTCGGGTCATTAGGGTCATCAAATGAAAATTGAAGGCACGGTCTCCCATTATGTGAGAACGCACCTATGTATTTCCCGTTCTCACCCTTGAACGCGACTGTTTTAGGTAATTTTAGGGTGGCTGACCAGTCGATGATGTTGAATAGGTCGCATGAGTCGTGGTCGATGTCCTTTGATCCTGCGAATAAGCAGGAGTCGAAAGGCTCACCGATCCGCCATAGGCATGCGTAGTGTCCGAGTTGGACGTGCATGATTCGAGCCTTTTTGGTTGGACCGTCTTCTATGATTATTGGCTTGAACAATGTACATGACCAATGGTTTTTGTTCTCGTTTGGCTCGTCGGCCGAGGGTGTTATCCAATAATGACCCGGCGACCACCTAAATAAAATATTTATTGCATTAATTAGTTGGTAAATAATACTCTACATAATAACGTAAATAAAACACACGATCAAGGTAAAAAAATTTAAAAATCGAAGTGCTTAAATTTAGGATGGTTACAACTTACAAGGACACTCATATCCAATCTATACAAAGAAAAACTGAAACATGACAATGTAATTAATGGTCTGGTTACATTATATTATCTCGTATCACTAGTTCAAATCCGATTAAAAACATAAAAAATTACGGGTTTTGTTGAAAAATTACGAGTTTTGAGTAAAATGTTAGTACCTGACTAAGAACTTGTTAGTGTAACGGGACTTGAGGTGGACGAGACCACCCCCACATTTAGCTTGAACCACTTGAAATTGAGCATATCCAACATTAGCTTTGTTACCAGAAAATTGAAGAAGGCCATGAGTTTGAATATTTTCATATCTAAAACGCAAGTATTTGTTATTGTATACTGATTTTATGCATATAATTTCAGGCAATGCCATTTTTTTAGATTGGCCGGATTTGTTATTTGTATGCTTTTGTTTGTAATAATATCTCAATGTAATTGGAGTAGCTAGAGTACTTATACAATGATAGTCAACTACTTTTTCTATTGACTTGGAGTAAGTTTAGATGAAGGTCCCGTTTGTTAAACGACATATTAAGTGAAAATGAGTAGATTTTGACTTCAATGGTAGATTGACCGTCGATCTACTAATTTCATGTGATTGGTATAAATGACATATTATTGCAATATCATATTGACTCTTTTTTAATATGTTGCTATTAGCATATATTCAATTTATCGGTTTTTCTAACATGCGCGTGCCCACTGGGACATCAACATGTTAATCAAAGCAAGTTTAGAAAAATATATATTATTGAGAAATTAAAATATTAACTCATATTTACATACCTTACTTAGACAATATTCTTATGAATTTTGCTCTAATTAACATGTTAACATGTGTCCACTAAGCACGCGTTAGAAAAAGCGTCAATTATATATGAAAACAATGCAAGCTGATTGTTCTATATAATTACCAAACACTCTTTATTAATTTGCCAAACACTCTTTATTAATTTGCCAAACGCATATTACAAGGTCGAAGTGTGAATGGGGTCCTTTCATCATAGGGCCAATGACATGCATTGAGGAAGCTTCTCCTCTCTGGGTGAGCTAGATACGAATATTATCGCTTTACTCTAACGGATTTGGAAATTCGCTATGTCACAGGATGTCGGGACACATGCAGCTGTTTATATACGAGTATTTACTAAGATTAGCTTTGGGGATCCACCTAGTATCTCATCGGTTACCCACTAACTTTTTGTAATTTGTTTCGATCTTAATACAAATTTTGTTTTCATAAAAAAAACTAAAAAAATATTATTTACTCTCATTTATTCATTTATTTACATAGTCCACCATTTCTCCTCACAAAAATGGGATCCACGTAAAAAATTAAATGGATGAGAGGGGGTAATTTTAATAGAAATAAGGAAAATCATACATATAGCCAGCGGGGTCACAACTTTTTATCTCGTGCATATTTACCTCGTTTCAAGTTTAAAATCGATAATTCTATAGTAGATAAGTTTTAATTTCAAATGTAATCCAAGATGTCCTACTGTCATAGCCAGCTAGCTATACCATTAAAGACACGTTTTATTATGAACCACTCATGCATGGTAGAAAATGAGAGTTGGATTTAAGAATTTAAATGAAATCACTGTTATTTGTACTATGTGTACAACTTATCGCACCTTCATTGCAACTGCAACGTATTTAACATTAGCAACTTTAGTTTGTAAAGTTAATGTTATTATGATATACGGAGTGTGTATATAGGGTATCTAATCTTGTACTTCCTCCATATCACTACGATCTTCCCACTTTTATTTATTTGTGAGAGATATTATAATGATAAAGTGGAAAGATTTTAGTGGTACGAAGGGAGTATTCCTGTTAGCATTATAACGAGCATTGCATCATACAGTAGATGAGTAAACTGTAAACGATGGGTTTTTATATTATACTTCCTCCCATTCTATGAGAACCTACCATTTAGAAATGGACCCACTATTAAGAATAGTAGCGTAAAAAAAGTAGTTATCTACCAAAATAATCTCATCTCTCACCTATATATTTACTTGTATTGGTGTTTGGTATTATGATGAAGGTAAAAAAAAGACATTTTTTGAGTTTATTTTTGTCACTCTTAGAAATGGTAACAATTGAATGAATTGATCAAAAAAGGAAATGGTAGTTTTCAATGAATGGGAGGAGTACTTCGTAGATAATACTCCATTAACTAACTTAGTTTGTAAAGTTAATGATAGTATGATGCAGGGTATGATTCCCATCAACATCATAACGAGTATTACAATACAACTTAGAGACTATATCGATCGTTGTATTGTATAATACTGCTATCAACTAGCTTAATTTGTAAAGTTAATACTCCGTATGATTTAGGGTATGAATCTCGTCACATCAGAACGAGTACTGCATTATCGACGAATATCTATATAATACAGGTCAGGTATCAACTAACTAACTACTCCCTCCAGTTCTTTGGAATTGCAACATTTGATTAAAATACTCCTCACAAATCATAAAAAGTGTTGCACTTCCAAAAAACCGGAGGGAGTAGTTTGTAAAGTTAATAATATTGTATTATGATATAGGTATAAATCCATCGGCATCATCCTAACGAGTATTACATTACATTACAGACGACCAAGTCAATGTAATTAAGCATTATTGTTTATTTGTCTTGGATACTCTTGTCACTTGTGCATTGTTTTTTATCTCCGATTTTTTACATGGATTAGTTTGTCATTTCATTATCACGTATCTCAATCAATTTTACGACATTTTCATTTCAGACAAATCTTCAATATACTTGGTTATCTACTACGATAATTATCTTCCTCCATATATTTGGATTTTGGATTCATTGTGGATGTACATGAGTACATCGATCTTATACGAAGTACTCTGTATATCTTCGTCTTACACTCCTTTCAAGTCACTGAAAACTTCTGTTTCTATGTCTTTTAGAGACTCGGCTCGAAGGGATGAGTATTTACTATGGGTGTGCGGATGGACCAAGCTAAGGAAGTACACAGCGATGAAAAGCCTCTTTTCTCGGCCTACTTCAGTTCAGTTTAATTAGTCACAAAAGATTCATTTTGTCTTAGCTGTTACTCAAATCTACTTCACTTCAGTTCAATTTAACTCAGCTCAATTCAACCTATATTAGTCTATCTAAGAAATACATGACCTTAAAAGGCAAAGATTATTGGAATATTTTCCCTCAGTTGGTGATTGTTTATTCATGGCAAATATATATAGATTGTACAGGAAAGTCAAGAGACTAATATTAACCGACTATACTAACTCCTAGTTAAGAAACTAATGACTAGTATAATTACAGAATATGAAACACCTAGAAGTGAATGTACAATGGAAACTGAAAGGATTCTATTTACTAATACACCCCCGCAGTTGGAACGGTAGGGGAACGGACGTTCAAACTGTCTCAAAAGCGGTCAAATAAGTGTCGTGGAAGGCCCTTCGTGAAAATGTCGGCGTATTGATAGTCAGCCGGGACATGAAGAACACGGACTATGCCAAGGCGTACTTTTTCCCGAACAAAGTGTATATCGATTTCAATATGTTTGGTGCGTTGATGTTGAACGGGATTACCCGAGAGATAAACTGCTGAAACATTATCACAGTAAATGAGGGTAGCATTGCGGACCGGGACATGAAGTTCTAAGAGTAAATTCCGGAGCCAAGTGGTTTCTGCAACAACATTGGCCACTCCCCGATACTCGGCTTCAGCGCTAGATCGGGAGAGACAGTGGGTTGACGTTTTGAGGACCAGGAGACTAAATTATCTCCGAGAAACACACAGTAACCAGAAGTGGACCGTCTGAGATCAGGGCACCCGGCCCAATCGGCATCGGAGTAGGCCGTAAGAGAACTAGAGGGGGACTTCGTGATGGTTAGTCCGAGGGATAACGTACCTTTTATGTAACGGAGGATCCGTTTCAAAAATTGAAAGTGCAGTTCCCGAGGTGAATGCATAAATAAGCATACCTGCTGTACAGCATAAGAAATGTCGGGTCGGGTAATAGTAAGGTACTGAAGAGCTCCTGCTAAGCTGCGGTATAAAGTGGGGTCGGAGAATTCCGGGCCCTGGTCGGCACTAAGCTTATTACCGGCCTCAACCGGGGTAGAAACGGAGTTGCACGAAGTCATGGACGCACGGGTGAGAATATCGGCTGCATATTTTTCCTGTGATAAGAAGAGGCCAGAAGTAGTCCGAGTAACATGAAGACCGAGAAAATGATGCAAAATCCCAAGATCAGACATGGCAAATTCCTGTGAAAGGTTAGAGATAATCTTTCGAAGCAAACGAGTGCTCGAGGCAGTTAGAATAATATCATCGACATATAATAGTAGATAAGCCATATCAGGACCGTGGCGATAAATAAATAACGATTGATCACATACGCTACCACGAAAACCTCAGGAGAGGATAAAATTCGCAAAACGTTGATACCAAGCCCGTGGGGCCTGTTTTAGGCCGTAGAGAGATTTCCGGAGGCGACACACATGTCGGGGGGCCTCGAGATCAACGAAACCAGGTGGCTGATGCATATAAACGGTTTCGGCGAGGTCGCCATGAAGAAACGCGTTCTTGACATCGAGTTGATGAATAGGCCACGAGCAGGTCGCAGCGAGACTAAGGACGGTTCGAATTGTAGTAGGTTTTACCACAGGACTGAAAGTCTCGTCACAGTCAACGCCTACCTGTTGAGTTTTACCGTTAACAACAAGGCGCGCCTTATAGCGCTGTAAAGAACCATCAGATTTGTACTTGTGTCGGTATAACCACTTTCAACGAATAACACGGGCATCAGTAAGGCGGGGAACAAGGTCCCATGTACCGTTTTTAATTAAAGCACGATACTCGTCGGACATAGCGGCAGCCCAATTCGGGTCACGGAGGGCCAAGTGAGGGGATTTAGGGAGGGGGGAAATGGGTGGGTCAGCGGAAGCGGTAAGGATGCGAGGTTTGAATATACCGTGCATAGCACAGGTGGTCATGGTGTGGGTTCGGGTGGTATCGGGCTGAGGTGGGGCTGGTGGAGGTGACGGTGGAGAGGTAGGGGTTGGTAGAGATGACGGTTGAGAGGTAAAGGGTATGGTTGGTGTAATTGGTGATGAGGCATGTGAGGGAGTGGGGATAGGCGTGTGTGGGGTAAGGTGTGGGGGTGAGGTAGGTGAATGAGGGGAGTGGATATGGGTCTTAGGAGGTGGGGTCTGTTGGGTAGATATAGGTGAGTAATGATGGGGTTGTAACAGGGAGTGTATAAACACGGGGTTAAGGGCAGTATCTGGGTTTGGAAGGAGGGAAGTTGGGCTTGGTTTAGCCGATTCAGATTTAGAAAATGGGAATACGGTTTCGTCAAAAGTAACATGACAGGAATAAATGATTTTATCGGTTGCTAAATCGAGACACTTGTAACCCCGAAATTCTTGTGGATAACCAAGGAAGACACATTTAGTGGACCGAGGGGCGAGTTTATGTGGCCGTTTAGAGGAAAGGTTAGGATAACAAGCACAACCAAAAACACGGAGATGATTGTAAGACGGATTTTTTAGAAAAAGAATGGAGGTAGGGGAACGATTTTTATTGACTCGGGTTGGTAAGATATTGTGAAGGTGGGTAGCAGTATGGAGGGCATCAACCCAAAAAATGGTAGGGAGGGAGGCATGATATAATAAAGCTAGGACAATTTCATTTAAGCGGCGTAGCATGCGTTTCGCTTTGCCATTTTGGGACGAAGTTTGAGGGCACGAGAAACGGAACACGAGACCGTGACGGTCGCCGAAGTCCCGAAAAGAATTATTGTCAAATTCCCGACCTAAGTCACATTGGAAAGCTTTAATTTCGTGATTAAATTGGGTCTTGACGTAGGTTCGGTATTTAAGGAATTTTGAGTATGTCTCGGATTTAAATTTAATCGGGTACACCCAAACGAATTGAGAAAAATTGTCGATTAGCACAAGATAGTATTTGTAACCACATTTACTAATAATAACAGGAGACGTCCACAAGTCGCTATGGATAATGTCAAACGGAGCAAGAGTGTTCGATAAAGACTCGGTGAACGGTAAACGTTTGTGCTTGCTAATTTGACACGAGTGACACAATTGGGAACAAGACTTGTTTTTATTGGATTTGACAAAAAGTTCAGGTGATAGAAAATTTAAAATATTGGAACCGGGATGTCCGAAACGAGAGTGCCAAACATCGGACGAGATAGCAACTAAAAGGTGATGAGGGTCGGCTGGATCTAAGGTAGTAGGTGACACGGGATAAAGAGCGCCGTCACTATTGCTCCTCAAAATCGTATTCCCAGTCATTAAATCCTTCACAGAAAAACCAAACGGGTCAAATTCGACGGAGACATTATTTTCTTTAGTAAATTGTCGAACGGAGATGAGGTTTTTAATAATTTTCGGTGTGCACAGGACATTTTGAAGGTAAAGGTCACGGGTTTGGGTGGTTAGGGTGGAGGTACCGGACCCGAGAACCGGGATACTGTCGCCATTTCCGACATAAATAGAGTTAATCGTACTAGAATTAAAAGGGCGATGGATATTACCTGGATCCGCGCTTAAGTGAGACGATGCTCCGGTATCCATAAACCATTGACCGTTATCGAGTTGTCCCTGAATATTGAGAGCCTGAAATGCTTGAGAAAAGTCAGTGGAGGAGAGATCTTCAGCACAAGCGAGGAAGGCCTGACCAGAGGCTCGGGGAGCAGATCTGGAGTTTGTGCGGGAAGAGGGCCGAGAAGGTGGGTAGGGTGAATAAGGTGGGGCCCATCCCTGATGAGTGGGGTACGGGCATGGTGGTGGTGCCCACCGGGAGTACCAAGGCGGCGGTGGACCCCAGTAATATGGGTCGACGACGCTGCTGTTGGGACGGGCCGACTGGGCGGTGTTGCGTGGACCGCCAGGGGAACCACCACGGGTGTTTCGACGGCGTCCGGTGGACTGGTCGTCCCACGAGCGCAGTTCGGTTGGTGGGGCAGGGGTGGCGGGAGTCACAAGAGCGGCGGGCGTCACAAGGGCAGCGGGTGCATCGTCCCTGTCGACGGTGCGGTGTTGCTCGAGTTCAATCATGCTGCGGGCCGTCTCAAAATTAGGGAGAGTCTGATTGATATAGGCTGCGACGGTGTCGTATTCTCTGGGAAGGCCTCGTACTAATTGTAGAACGAGACGGGGGCACCAACATCGTTGAGTTGACTAGTAATTTCACAGAGGCGTTGACAATACGAGTCGAAGGAGGGCATGGCTGTGAGTTTAAGGTTAATAAACTCATTTTCGAGGCTTGCGGCTCGGGCACCTTTATTATTGAGAAAAATGTCTTTGACGCGATCCCAAGCCTCCTGCGCGGTGGAATCGGTGTCAGTTTTGAGTACTCTTTTGAGTAAGTCATCGGATATGGTGCCATATATCCATTGGAGAACATGTGCGTCGAATTCGGACCAAGAAGCATACGTGGGGTCAGTGGCGGCCGTAGGGGTGGTGCCATCGGTGTGATGGAGAACTTTGTGCCCTCGGGCATGGAGGGTGAAGAGACTGACCCACGCAGCGTAAGACACCTTCGTACCATCAAGTACCCGTACTTTATGTTGAATGTTCGTGACGGTGTAAATGGGATGGACAGGTGTTTTGGGTGGGGTGGGGTTGTCATCACCGGCCATCTTGGCGTGGGGCTAGGCGGCGGTATGGTAGGCCAGGGGTTGTTGCACAGAAAGGCAAAGAGAGGAAGAGACAGGTATGAAACTGAAAGGATTTTCAACCTAATCTAATACCATATTGGAATTTTCCCACAGTTGGTGATTGTTTATTCATGGCAAATATATATACATTGTACAGAAAAGTCAAGAGACTAATATTAACCGACTATACTAACTCCTAGTTAAGAAACTAATGACTAGTATAATTACAGAATATGAAACACCTAGAAGTGAATGTACAATGGAAACTGAAAGGATTCTATTTACTAATAAAGAGATTATAATGATAATATGATTAAGAGGTAGACGAGTCGATCTGACCCGAGCTATTATGGGGTTGAGAAGATGCAATATTAGTGTGTAATGGTAATGAGCTCAACATCCATTGCATTGCACCCACAGCAATAACATATTGGGCTGGCTAAAACATGGCACTTGCACACTCTTTGACACACCACAATTGTTTGTGAAATTAATTTCTTAAGCCTCTATTTTACGCAAACCCCAACTATCCGGATTTGGGCCACCTTTGTATATTCGCATAGAATAAGTTGTGCCTAATAAAATAAATATAAAACTCTAGTCTATTAAGCACCTAGTGGTCTTTTTCAACTTTGATAAAATGTACAGTATATAAATTCAGTAACCACAAGATCGTTATACAGTGTAAGACGATCCATATGTGTAAAAGACAATTCATTTAACAATAACTACTCTTTTAGGGAGGGAGTATCAATTTTGAAATAATTTACTCCCTCCTTCGTAACTCTTTAAAGATGATCCTAACAACTGTACTTAACGTTAATCAATCATTAAAAGCAAAAGAACCCTTGACCAAATGTCAATCTACCAACAGGCATCAAGTTGTTGGTCTGCCTTTCACCGTTCAACTAGTTTTTCTTAGGATGAATATTTTATTATTGTCTTTGTCCAATCATATAATTTACACCTACTTTATACATGAATATCAAAATGATTTAGAAATTTGAATTTAGCATATTATTAAAAATAAAAGCAGAGAGCAAATCATATCCAAATTAGAAACATACGAGTAAATTATTGACCAACATATCTAAAGAGGACAAAATATAACTATTAACCGAAACATTTAAAAAAAAAAAAAAAGGGTACTCCAATACGTACGAAATTATAAATCCAGTTGTTGAATTAATAAAAGTCTTAACATTGGAAATTGAAAGGAAGAGGTAGTGAGGTTACCGTAAAGAGTGGCCAATAAAAAATGGATAAAGTTTGAAACAATCGACAAAAACCATTACGAGTAATACAAAACTACTCCTAGTGGATAAGGCCAACGCCATCACTAACGCTCCGCTCCTTGTATTTCATTATTATAATTATTATACTCCTCATACTCCCTCGGTTCCAATGAATTGTTTGTCTTTTCTTTTGGCATCAAGGGTAAGGGATCCAATGAGGGGTGACATGTGGAGCAAAACTCATGAGAATGGTCAAATTGTATATAAAAAACATTCCTAAAATAGAAAGGCAAACAATTCATTAAGACACCCCAATATGAAATAGGCAAACAATTCATTAGGACGGAGAGAGTAATAATAAAAAATTATAAACGAGGCGATTTTACGCATGAAATGATTTATTATTGATAAATTATTAATCTTTTTTATACAAAAGACAGTTGCATGACATGGCTTACGTGAAATTGGCTCGACAATAACAACTCCTACTGATTCAATCCAATAATTACATTCACTATTTGAAATCAATTTTACAAAATACGAACATGGATTCTATCATTCTACGCAATCGAATCGAATTAAATTATACGGAGTACCATATTTAGATTTGTCATATCAAGAATTGTCACGCAATGATTTTTAAAACGTTTTTTTTTTGGTCAAGAGAAGAGCGTACTATGTCGCAGGTGAGAATCGAACCTCCAACCTCACGATCTATATACACACTCTATCTGTCTCGTTTATTTGTTTGTCTTTTATATTCTAAGAAATATTTTAATCAAAGACAAACAAATAAACGAGACGAGGAGTTCTATATAGTGCTCCATATACATACCAACAATATGCGTCATAAATTTCATTAAATTATGTTTAAGAAATATTTTTTATGTCTCAATTATTTGTCTACCTTTGATCAGAATATTTGTCATGAATAATACTCCGTATAAAAGATAAATAAAGAGCATTATACCATTACTCCATCAGTAACGAATCATTTGTCCTACTTTTGTGTCTATTGGATAAATTAAATATGCAATAAACATCATAATTTAATAATATATCAAAAAATATATGAACTGATACATAGAATGATACAGAGATAGAATTATGTGAGAAAGGAGGGTAGTGATACTATTCCATACTACTACCAGAGTACCATACCATATGCTCGAATTAGGGGAAGTAGTCAAACCAATGACCACTATACGCTACTACTAGTATTTTTATACCAACAAAAATTAGAAATGTTACGAGTATTTTTGGTCTCCTACATTATACAATAAGATTTGTTTTTATTGCAAAAAACATAGCGACCTTACTACATAATATAAACAATATCCACTAGACTTAGGTTATGTTCTTTTGGACTTATATTCAATCAGTTTCAGGAGACATATTTTATCTTTATATTTCAGTCAGTTTCAGTTAAATTAAGTTCAGTCAGTTTCAGTCCAAAAGAATAGGGCCTTACTTGTTCCAATATTTTTTTTAAAAAAATTATCTTTTGGATGAACAAATTGGAGTTAAAATATCATGAACTCGAGATCATCAAAACTCAAAGAAATTTAGATTATAATGTACATAGAACAATTCGGATAATCAATGAAGATTTAATTGAAAACGAGTTTAGATATCGAGAGTGTATGATCATTGATCATAGAGGTCACATCATATTAGGTTGTCATCAATTCGTCAAAGAAAAATACGAAATAACCAACTTCAACCAAAAACAAAAAAATACATACTCCCTCCGTTCCAACCATTTGTTTACGTTTGTGTTATGCACGTATGTCGATACTAGTATTCTTTTGTCTATATTTTTAGTTACGTATTACTAAAAGTTATAAAAATTTGATATTCATAATG
Organism: Agrostemma githago; assembly: GCA_958450325.1. Lineage (NCBI taxonomy): Eukaryota > Viridiplantae > Streptophyta > Magnoliopsida > Caryophyllales > Caryophyllaceae > Agrostemma > Agrostemma githago. The sequence continues at coordinate 67,631,470 of OY288246.1, forward strand.
TATTCGATTAGACGATTTAAACAAGATCTCACATGAATATATTTGATCTTATATATCAGAAGTTATATCGAAAATTCATTCTACCTATAAACAGTGTAAAAAAAGCAAATGTATACAATTCATTGGAATGGAGGGAGTACAAAATAGGGTTATTTCATGGGAATAATACTAACTATGTGTGTGCTTCTTAAAATAATTCAAACTATACGTAATCTCATTTTAATATGAACTACGTATTCATTAATCTCGCTTTGTTATATATGAAATTATGACTTGCTATTACAAGTCATAGTGACTTGTTGTAACTTTCTAGGATTTTATTAGGTCCGTTGCAGTCATCGTGAAAGCCAAAATAACAATAAAAACATTTTTTTTTTCATAGCTTCTATAAAACTAAATGAAAAAGAAATGGAAGATGAATTTTCGAAAAATTAAATTTTTTTTGAATGGCCGAAAATGAACACGAAATGTGAATCAGAATAAAAAGAGTCAGAGAAAGACTTGAATAAAGGAGGTTCAACAGGTAGCCGGTCACTCATAGCAAAGCGAGGTTAATGAAGACATAGTTCGTATTAAAATGAGATTACGTATAGTTTGGATTAATTTAAGAAGCACACGCATAGTTGGTATTATTCCCATGAAATAATCCTACAAAATATAGTGAATAACAAATGATTTGTCTTCATCTATCCAAATGAGTACCCATTATTTAACTTGTCACAAATTTTTGACGTGTATGCTCAACTCGACACCAACACAAATTTGGCTACGATTATTGATTACGGAATAGATATTTCCATTAACTATTTAAAAGGAGTACAAATTAAGCGATTTTACAAATAATGTGTGTTTCCAACTCATTTCAACCTTAGCTTACATCCACTTCAAATAATAAATTCTAGCTGCAAATTAGTTAAAATCAATTTTGTTGATCAAATAATGGGATAAAGTTTGGTAACCTAAATAAGTAAATATTCTATGCTGATTTTAAAGATTAAATTAAATAATACCTAATCCCTATCATAATCACTCTTATCTAATCATAACCTGCAATTATCATTAAATAAATTCATAAGTGTAATCCACAACAAATGTCAATTACACTTTATGATGAAAACATAACATCACTTTGTTCTCTGCATCATATCTTATACTCCTATTAAACATTATCATTAAATCTTAATTGCACAAATTATTACTTCCTCCTCCTTTACAGTCATTTTCCACTCATTTTATATTATTTGTGATGAGTATTTTGATTAAATATAACAAATGACTGATAATGAAAAATACTCGTATTACATTCAAAACCATTTTATATGTCTTAACCATATTCCGATCAATTATCAAGTCCTCTATCCACAAAAACAAAAACCAATGAGCAAATCCGTATTTTCAACTTTCTCGTCAAAATACTACCACTTCATTATCTGAATTGGGTTTGACAAAATAATTTTTCGTCCACATTCATTAAAAGCCCAATTGTTCAATGTTTCTTAACAATTACGTACATTTGAGGGGAAGAAAATGCTACGGAATATAACATAATAACCAAAAATCTCTTACATACTTTTAGGGGTCGTTTGGTTACTTATCCAATTACCGGGAAGTGCAAGTTCCCAGGAAGTGCATTTTCAGGGAGTTGTTTGGTTGCCCACTTCCCGGGAATTGCCACTTCCTCCACAATGGGGGAAGTTACTCACCAAGTCCCCTTGGTGTGTAGAACTTCCCGCATGAAGCCATTTTCCACATGGCAACCAAACAATATTTTTTAATTCCTATGAAATACAAATTCACGTGAATTTAAAGTTCCCGGTAACTTCATCTTCCCATGGTGAACCAAACGAGCCCTTAATAAACATGTCAAACGGGATGAACGGGTGATGTCATACGCGCTGGACAAATTACGGATCGGATCAAATAAATGTCAGGGATCGAGTTAACGTCAAAATACTGGGCATATATAATTTTTTCGACGCCTTACATTTTATCAATTTTTTTTTCAATATTAATCATATTTAATATCACTAATGTTATTAAATTAAATAATTACCGTATTTATAAGTGAAAATTGTAAAAAAAAAAAAAAATAAACTACGTAGTATATTATTCTATAAATATTTTACTATAATTTATATAAATTTAGTATTTTTGTAATTTATAATATTAAAGTTAATAACTTTTAAATTATTATTTTAGATATTATATACTCGATCATATAAATACTAATACGAGTATATGATAATTTTAATAACACATCACCGGTCAAAGTATCCAACAGGTCATTTCATCATAATAAAATGATACTTTATACTAAAAAAAGGTAACGAAAAAATAATTGTTTTTGTTATGCATAAAAACAAAAATTACGTATACGTAATTTTGTAACTAACTAAATTATTTGTATAAACAAAAATTAATTTAAAAACATACGTAGACACGGGTTTTGTACTAGTAATATAAATAACACAAAAAACACAATACATATAGAATGAAGAAACTTATCTCGTTTAAATTTGACAAATACCATAAACATTACTTAAATCTTAAATGCATAAACTATTATGAAATACCTTATTCGTGTTTGTTTAATTTAATTAAAATACTCTTTACGAATAATGAAGATAAAAAAAATTAAAATGACTTAGCCAACAGAAAGAATATATTTACACAAAAGTAGTGGTATCAATCTTAAGTCTATAATTGATAAAAAAAAAAGTATATAAATAACACGAAAAATAGAATGCACGGTAATTAAAATTTATCGCATCTAAATTTCAACAAATACCATAAAAATGTTGTAATCTGAATATGAATATATCATATTAAACATTATCTTAATCTTAAATGCACGAAATAGGAGTATTATGAAATACTCTGTATATATTTAAAACACACTCGTAATATCTATTTAAGCGTACAAATAATACGGAAAAACAGAATGCCTAGTGAGCATGGAATATAAAAATTTAGGATGTTGTTCTTTGCGGTACGCATTTTACTCAACGCAGTACGATATTTCCAAATTTGCTCTCTCATTTTCCCTCCCCTCAAATTCTATCTTTTTCTTTTTTCCTCTCTTTATTTCCTTTCCCCTCCTCTTTTCTCCTAATCTATTTGACTCAATACGGTACATTTTTTACTTTTACGCAGTACATTTTGTTTTACTTTCGTGCACTGTATGTTTTTTTAATCTTTGATGCAACTTTTTTTTTAAACTTTGCTAATGCAATACGATTCTTATACGATGCAGTACATTTGTTTCCAACATTGACGCAATACATATTTTTTTTAAAACTTTGATTGAGGACATTTTGTTTTTTTTTGTAAAAAAAAGTATGACCGTATTGCGTAAGTAAAAAATAAGGTCAGACAAAAAAACTAAGAAAAGAACTAATTTCAATAATTAGTTTATAATTCAATCTAACTCGTATCCATAATCTTATGAATTAAATTGATTGAATGATTTGTATGATTAGAATTGGGGGAATCGATGATATTGAAAAAATTGGACGATTTCTAGAACCTTAATTTCAATAATTAGGGATTTGAGGTAATTGATGATAATTGAAAAAATTGAACGATTTCTATCATCCTGATTTCAATAATTAGGGATAAATAGCCGTCCATACCTGTTTTTTTGATCAAACTTGTATCAATAATCTTATAAATTTGATAAATTGAATGAGCTGTACAATTAGTATTTAAATTAGTCTACTGATAATTGAAAAAATTGAATGATTTTAGGGGGCGTTTGGTACGAAGCATTGGAATGGATTGGAACGGAGTGTGATTCCATGAAGGATTGGAATTAGATACCCGTACTTGTTTACGGTTGTTACGGTTGTTTGGTTCGAGGGTAGAATGGATTGTAATTGTATTAAGGTGGAGTGGAATTGGAAACTTGAGGTTGGGGTAGGGGATGAGATTCCAAGGGATTGAGGTGGAGTTAGAATCCATTGGGGATCTAACTCCATTCCCAAATACTTCAACCAAACATTGGAATGGATTGAATCCATTTCAATTCAATCGAAAACCTCCAACCAAACGCCCCCTTAGGGTTACAATAGAGAGGGTTAGAGAGTAAAAGAAATATTTCTTTTTTTTTTTCTAACTGGTGAAGGGTATATAATAGAAAAATATGTACAAAAAGTACTGCGTCGAGTAAATTGGTACTGCTCCCTCCGTTTAGATTAACAAGTACTGTATAAATGTTGTAATCTAAATATGAATGTATCATACTCCCTCCGTTTGAATCCAAATGGTACGCTTCCCTTTTGGACACTATTCACAAATACACTCAAGAGAGTCGTTAATATTCCAACAATCTATAAGAAAAAATATAGTCATGTGAGATATTGTTTGATTTGTCTTTATGAGTAGATTAAGAATATCGAATTTTTATAATTTTTGTTAATGTAAAACGAAAGATGTTGACGGTGTAAAACGTTTTTCGACAAGTGTGATAAAATAAATGTACCCTTTGGATTCGAACGTTAGAGTATCAAACAATCGTACCTTAAATCTTAAATGCACGAATTATTATGAAATATATTTGAAACATAGGGGTGTTTGGTAAACGACGGATATGCCATTTTTTGGCATAATGAGGGCCTTTAGCATGTTTGACCAATCAATATGCTATTTTGGTTGTTTGGTAAACGACATATTGAAATAGTAGATTTGGGCGCAATCTACTGTTTTACAATATGCTGCTCATCCTAGCATATTCAGTTGACATATTGAGAATATATACGAAAATGACTTTCTTACCCTTCAAAATATATTTTATCCAATCTCTATTTTTAATTCATATCCATAGTAGTCATTTTACTGAAAATTTAGCATTCTACTAATTTGAAATTACTCATTACCAAACACCACTAACAAAATCTGTTAATCATATACGTTAGTCAAACATGCTAATAAAATCTGATAATTATAATCCGCTCTTGCAACCTGCTTATGCCAATATTAATCCGCCGGTTACCAAACATGGCCATATATAACCAATCACATAATATGGATAATACGAAAAATACATGCACAGTGAATAAAAAAACTTATCTATCTAAATTAACAAATACAGAGTAACATATATGCGTTGTAAGCTGGAGATAAGTATATCCGTTATAAATCTACCTTAAAATTATAACAGACAAAAAATATAAATAACACGAAAAATGGAATGCAAAGCCAATGAAAAAACTTTAAAATTCAAGAGTTATAATCTGAAGATGAATATATCTGTCTAAAGATTTTAATTAACGAATTAAACCATTACAAATTACACGTGGTTCCCAAACATACCTTCCACCTTTTGTTTCTTACTTTCACTCAGAAAAAAAAACATTAAAAAAAAAACCACCAAATATAACAACAAATTACAAAAAGGGGGTTGAAAGAAAAACCCAGAAAAATGCAAAACCCACCACCTGCATACTCTAGAGATAGAGAGAGATAAAGGGTGTGATTTTATCTTTATCCGAGCTTTTTTATTTGGGGATTTTTAAGCCATTGATTGTGCAAAGCTTTGATTTTTTAGGGTTTTTTTGGGGTGGTTGGTTAAAGATTAAAGTTTTGATCTTTGGTGTTACCAAAAATTTCAATCAATTTTGATTGATTGATTGATGGTGTGTATGTCTGATTAATTTTGTTGGGTAATTATTATCATCATCTGGGTAAATTTGTAAAAAAAGGTGGTAAAATTAAGCTTTGAATTGAAGAAATGTATGTTGCTTCTCCTGGAAAGTCTTTCAAGGATTCTCTCAAAGTTCTTGAAGCAGATATTCAGCATGCTAATACTCTGTAAGTTTTGTTTTAATTAAAAAAACCCATGTAAAAATCTCATCTTTTTTTACAATTTTATCTCAAATTATGCAATTTTGGAGTAAGTAATTCTTGTGTTTTTGTTGTGGTAGTCAGCTTGTGTTGACTTTGTAAGACTTGAGGTCAATTTTAGTGTTTTTTTAGGGTAATTTATATCATATGTTCTTCATTTTGGGGATTCAATAGCTCTTGTTTGATTTTTGTTTGGAAATTTCTGACCTTTGATGATGTTACTATGAGTCACTGCTCTGTCTTTGATTACAATACTCCTAACATGAACTCGTAATGTATAAAAAGTAAACAAATGACTGTGACGGAAAAAAGCGACTCTTTTATGTTTTCATTGATGGTGGTCATTAACATAGAGGTGGACAAATGTTGATATGGTGGAACTAATGAGATTGGGTTTGATAAAGGTGTGATTCTAATTTATTTGAGTTGGGTTTTCAGTGAGTCTCCACATAAGATTTAGGGTAGGGTTGGTGAGTTTAATTCTCTGAAAGATGTGTTCTTCAAGTTTAATCATACTCCCTCTGTATCTTAATGTTTTTCCCCTTTCAATAAAAATACGTCCAACGTACTAATTCTATGAGTTTATAATGGTGGGGTTAATTGAGCTGAGATTGATGTTGGTTTCAGTTCTGTTGAGTTGAGTTGAGTTTCGATGTGTCGACTTGTGGAAGTTGAAATTTCCTATTGAAATGATGATGGTACTCTATTGTTAGTGGAATAGTTGCATTCCACTGAATTTGTTATGATCCCTTTTGATCATATCGGCGAAAGTGGAGGGTATTTGTGCCAATCTTTGTATGGATTTCTACTCCTTTTCTGAGATCATGTGTTGTTTGTTTTTAGTTGGTTGCATATTGGACTCATGACCTAGCCTTCAAACCCGCAGCATCAAAATCGTTCTTTTTGCCTCTTTACACATGAAACATTGAGCTGATTGTTGCTTGTGAGTGGCATAGTGACGATACAATGTGGTAGTTAACTAGTTATGGGACCTAGCATTTGAACCCGTCAGCATCAAAATTGTGCTTTTTTCCTCTTTTCACAAAACCTTCAGTTGATTGTTGCTTGTGAGTGGCATAGTGACAATACAAATGAGGTAGTTAACTAGTTATGATTGTATGATTGTTTTATGTACTTTTCCTTCTATGAAATGTGTTCGGGTTGAAGACGTTGTTCTTATGTATGCCATAATTTCCCCCTATATCAATTTTTGAAAGGGAGGGTACGTAGAGGGTTGCTTACGATTTCATGCAAAGTGGCGAAGTAGGTCTTGCTTGTCAAAAAATGGATTCTTTTGATTTCACGTTTTTTATTTGTCTTATTATTATAGGGCATCCGAATTACCTAGAGAATACGATGGGGCTTGCCTTCAAATGAGAATGTCTTATGCTCCTGCTGCACACTTCTTGCTTTTCTTGGTGCAGTGGACCGATTGTCACCTCGCAGGAGCATTGGGCTTGTTGCGAATACTCATCTATAAGGCGAGTATCTACTATCACTTTGGCCCTTCCGTTAACTTCAGCTTACTTCACTTCACTTCAGCCGGAAAGAACGGGGTCGTTGTCTTAATTGTTACAGATTTGACCTTTTATGATCGTATTGATAAAAAACTGTTTTCCTTCGTTTTCAGGTTTATGTCGATGGCACAACAACCATGTCTACACACGAAAGGAAAGCAAGCATTAGAGAATTCTATGGTAGGTTGTGCTCTTTTGTTTGTTTGTTGCGAATTTGCAATGTTGGGTTATGTCTTTGTTTTCATAAAGTGATGTTTTTTTTGCCCCTTTTATCGAACAGCGGTTATATATCCATCTCTATTGCAACTTGAAAATGGTGTTACTGATACGGAAGATAAAAGACAGAAATCTGTGTGCATGGAGAGATACCGCAAAAGAGACGAACATAGACACTTGTCCGATATTGACAGCGAAAGAGAGGAAGAGTGTGGTATTTGCATGGAGAATTTTAGTAAAATTGTTTTGCCTAACTGTAACCATGCCATGTGCCTCAGATGCTATCGCGAATGGTAATTTCTTCACCCTCTTTCTACATTCTATTGAAGTAGGAGACTTTTAATTGTTTTTTTTGTCGCATCCGTTCTTTTTCGTGGCTTGAATGATATCAACGGACTCTTAGGAAGTCATTCCTTTCGTTTCTACATGAAAGTAGTAGCTATTGTGTGCCATGAAACAGCCCGTTTGTATAAAAAGATCACTCATTTATCAATAATAAATGAATTATCTTTTTACAGAATTGGACCGTCTCACGCGTGAGATTGTTCATTGTCTTTATCGGATTGAAAACAAGACAAGCGCTTAGAGAATTTTCCTTCTTTTTTTTTTAATGGAGGCTGATTTGTTGTGTGATTCAGGAGGTCGAGGTCACAGTCATGCCCGTTTTGTCGAGACAGCCTAAAGAGGGTGAATTCGGGTGATCTGTGGGTGTTCACGGACAGCAGAGACGTGGTTGACATGGCGACATTGACGAAGGAGAATCTGAGGAGGTTGTTTATGTATATAGAGAAATTACCCTTGATTATTCCGGAATCTTTATTTGATGCCTATGATTCGCACCTGAAATAATAGCGCTGCCTTCAGTCAAGTCACCTGACTGTAACCCCGTCCCTTGCCTTACTCAGCTTCGCAGGAGGACCGTATCCCGGTTAGTCTAGTTATAATATATATAATATGATATATAGATATATATGTGCGCGACCGTGTTTTATCTTTTGGTTCTCGTGATGTTGGAAAAGCCCGACCTCATTTATGAACATGGGTATGGGTTTTGGAAAAATTGTATGTAGGGAAATATGTACATTCTTGTATAGCTTTTCTTTCAGGAAAAAAAATGAATAGTTGTCTGTGGTTTAAAAAAAATCGAGACTGGCTTTGTTGTCGTTGAGAGATGTTTATGTGGTTATACTTGATGTCGTGATTGCTCGCTGTGTTTGTGCATGCTGATCATGTTGGTAAAAGATGGTGGTGAATTTACAGTGTACCGTTCTTTCCGGTTTCCGGTTAAACTGAGCTAGAAAGAACAGGCTTCAGTGCTTAGGATTTTGCTGGGTGCATGTTTAGTGGACTGGGCCAATATGGCGATGTCTGGGCTTAATATTGTTTTTTGTTGCGATTGAAGCATCTGCAACTGAACCTTGGCATAGGTTGTTGACTGGTAGAGGTGGCAAATGAGTCAAGTGGGTCGGGTCTGAACTCTGAACCGGATCTGTCACACATTTTGGGCTGGGTTGGGTCGGTTCATTTTGGTCTGGGTTGGGTCGGTTCATTTTGGTCGGGTCACATACTCTGATACTCACATGTTATTGTTGTACGAGTACCATTTTGGGCTAGATCGTTTCGGGTGAGATCATTTTAGGGTATGGGTTAGTTCGAATTGGTTATTTTTGGGTTTGTGTTAAAAACTTGGAATGATACAAATTTTATCAACATACTCGAATAATATTCTACTCCTTCCTAGTTTTTTATTTCTTCCCCATTTTTTTGGGCACAAAAATTAAGAAAGTATTAAAGAATTGATTAAAATAAGAAAGTGTGGGGTATAAAGTAGAAATATGGTGGGTTTGTGAGTAAAGGAAAGAATAAAGAATTGAAGGAAGAATGAAAAATTGATTAAAGTACAAAAAAAAAATAGAAACAGGGAAAATTGTTGAACTAGTGCCAAAAAGAAAAGAAGGAAGATAAAAAAACTAGGAGGGAGTAGCTTATCAACGCAAGTAATATTAATACAACCTAATACTAGCCTTTTCAGGTCATATTGATTCACTTCGATTATTTTTGAAACGGGTCAATTATGGGTTAGGGCATCTTGGGATGGGTTAATCAAGTTTCGGGTTGGGTCTGGTCAATCTGGTTTGAGGTCATGATTGGGTGAAACAATATCGTGCCTCAAGTTAACATTATCGGGCCCGATCATTAGGGTCAGGATAACTTTTCCTGGTCGATTGTTGAGTATGCGTTTTATGTTGCCTCGAGTACGTTTTTTGCTATGTACTCCATCCCTTCGTATCCAAAGGGTACATATTTCTTCTTGGGTCGTTCAAATCCAATAGACTTTTTGACCAAACCATCATTAACTTACTAACATATCTACATCATATGCCAGTGTAGTACTACACTTTGGATAATTAAATATTAATTTGTCTTAAATTATTGTACCTTTGATAGTTAAGTTTTTGTTAATCTTTGTGTAAAAGTGAAACGTACCCTTTGGATAAGAACGAAGAGAATTATTTGTGTTGTGTTATTGTGTATGTACCTTAGACGGGTGGTCTTAGTCCGAACAGTCATCGACTTCTCCAGTCAAGGATCGAGGGAATAACAGTCCATGAAGGAAGAATCGAAGATAGAGTTTCTATTCTACATTTGTACTGCACTCTTCTTTGCCTGATGGCCTTACAAAGGGAATAAAGAATCAAAAGGATAGCTTGGAGTATGAAATTTACATTACATGTCCGACTATGATATCCGATCTATGGTCAGCTTAAAACCTTAACATGTCAGAGATAAAATACGTTGGGAAAAGATGATTTCACGAACCTAACTTGAATTCATTTGATCGTGTGGATCTATCTTAAAAGTTTGACGATGAAGAACCGTCTTCAGTTTGCTTATTTCACCACATTACTTATTGTATTTGCTAAACAATTTGAATAATTTCACTTAACTAATCAGCTTCTAATTTTTCAAATAGTTTAATCACTTTCAATTAATTTTGCAACAGTTTTGATCCCACGTAGAAGAGTCCTAAATCCAACTTGTTTTGCCTCACCTCTCCTCTCCTCATCTCGATTTGATATTTATAATATTAAAGTCATCTCGTCTCGTAATACTCTAGGAAGGGGAAATTGGAAGTGGGTAAAAAGACGTTGTAAAGAGTACGCAAAGATTATACTCATTGTGCTGTGCGGCGTAGAATTAGAATATACCCAAGTACCCAACAAAGAAAACAGGACGACACACAAATTTCACTGTCAATCAAAGTCGAGCACATGATCGTGAGATCCTCTCGTCTGTTCCTCTCAAAAATCAATGAAGCTCCATAAATAGGTTAGAGTCCCCACTATTATCTCCACCATAAATAGCTTCTTCCCTCGAAAAACATCTCATTCTCACACAACCCTTCATTTTATTCTTATTCTTATTCTTATTCTTTGACACTATTAATAACACCCCACTCAAAAAAAAAGGGGGGGAGGAGGAATTTGAAAAAGACGAAGAAGAAGAATTGATTGATAGGAAAGCATAGGGGGGGTTGTGATGGGGGCACAAATTGGGGATGAGAGAGATGAAGAAGGAGTCATGGCCACTGATTTCTTCTGGTCATACACAGATGAACCTCATGCTTCTCGTAGGAAACAGATACTCTCTCAATACCCTCAAATTAGATCCCTTTTTGGCCCTGATCCTTGGGCTTTTGCCAAGGTACCCCACTCACTTACTCTCTTTTCTTTTCTTTTCTTTTCTTTTGATGATTTTGTCAATGTGTGTGAATTTGTTGATTGATTTTTGGATCTTGAGTGAATGATGGATGTTTGTTGATTGCTTTGCCAGCTTTTATATTTGTTGATTAGTTTGCCTATGTAGAAGTTTTTTTTATGGAGTCAATGTGTGTGAATTTGTTTGCCTAGGTAAAGGCATTTGGATTGATGGGTTTGGCTAGGTAGAAGCTTTTGATTGATTTGTCCATGTCGAGGAGTGATGGGTGTGTGATAGTCTTTCAATGTGTTTGAATTTGTTCATCGCTTTGCTCAGGTAGAAGCATTTGGATTGATTTTCGGATCTTGACGAATGATGGGTGTTAATGTTGGATGATTTTGTTAATGTGTGTCAATTTGTTGATTGGTTTGCCAAACTAGATGCCTTTTCATTGATTTTTCGATCTTGAGGAGTGATGGGTGTTTGATAGTGTGTCAATTTGTTGATTGATTCAACTACGTAGAACCGTTTGGATAGATGTTTGGATCTTGAGGAATGATGGGTGTTTGATAGTTTGTTGATTGGTTAGCCAAAGTAGAAGCTTTTTGATTTATTTTTGAATCTCGAGGGATGATGTATATTACTCCCTCCGTATCTTAATGTTCTTCTCCTTTCAATAATATACACTTCACATATATGAGGATTTGTTGATTGCTTTGTGAAAATTGTAACTTTTTGATTGTTTAGAATTGTGTGTATCACACATAAAGTTATCAAGGAGCCAAGATAGAAACGTTGAGATTAGTTTTTGGATCTTGAGGAATGTTGGGTGTTTGATAATTTGTGAATGTGAGTGGAAATATTGATGGGGTTTGAGTTGATTTTGGATTTTGCCAAGGTATCAACTTTTTGATTGATGTTTGTATCTTGTGTGAAAAATTTGATGGGTTTTGGTGATTTTGGGTGAATTTGTTGATGGTTATTTTATTGATGAATGCTTAATTTGCCAATTGATGAGTATTGGGTTGTTCTTATATTGATTTGCCGACGAGCGTTGGATTCTTTTGTCGCTTCTTTGTGAATTTGGTGATAGTTATTGGATTAAAGGTTGATTAGTACTCATATTACGAGTTTTTAGCTAGCTAATGTTTAATTTCTCAATGTGTGTGAATCCTATTGGCGGGTATAGGGGTGATTTTGTATTGATTTGTTGATGGATGTTGGATTATTTAGTTGCTTTTGTGTGAATTGGGGTGATGTTTATCGGATTAAATGTTCTTCTTGTTAACATAGTGATCTTCGGGACTTGCAGATTACATTGGTTGTGTTACTTCAACTAGCAACGGCGACTCTCCTCAAAGACGCAAGTTCCCTAAAAATCTTAATAGTCGCCTATTGTTTTGGAGCGTTCCTAAACCACAACCTTTTCTTGGCAATACACGAGCTCAGCCACAACCTAGCCTTCTCAACCCCATCATACAATCGTTGGCTTGGAATCTTCGCCAACCTACCTATCGGCGTCCCAATGTCGGTCACATTCCAAAAATACCACCTCGAGCACCACCGATACCAAGGGGTTGACGGAATAGACATGGACATCCCAAGCAAACTCGAAGCCTATATGGTCCGAAACATATTGACTAAATCCATATGGGTGATATTTCAACTCTTCTTCTACGCTCTCCGACCTCTATTCCTCAAACCAAAACGCCCGTGTTTATGGGAATTCACTAACCTCACCATACAACTGTCCCTCGACTTTGCCATGGTTTACTTTTACGGGTGGAGGTCTTTTGTTTACCTAATCGCTTCCACTTTTGTTGGTGGAGGGATGCATCCGATGGCCGGTCACTTCATCTCCGAGCATTATGTCTTCAACCCGGGTCAAGAAACGTACTCCTACTACGGTCCCCTGAATTATTTAACGTGGCACGTGGGGTACCACAACGAACACCACGATTTCCCTAGAATCCCCGGATCCAAGCTTCACAAAGTGAAGGAGATTGCACCCGAGTATTACGAGAATCTACATTCGTACAAATCTTGGAGCCAGGTTATTTATAACTATGTTACGGATAGAAAAGTCGGTCCATTCAGTCGGATGAAGAGAAAATCTAAGAAGTCAGAGTAGAGTTGTTGTATGTATTATAACTTGTATTTTTGCATACATTCATTCATTCTGCTCTTATTTTTCTTCCTTTTTTTTGAGGCTTGTAACATCTGGTGGGGATCGATATATAGTTTTAGGCGATCAGAGGGATGAATATTAAACCTTAATTTTTGTTCATCTTAATTGATTGATCCATTCTTTTTAGCAAGTATTTATTGAATTCCATCGTATAATGGTAGTTTACAGTAGATGTCTTAGCCTTCGTTGAAAAAAAAAAGCATAATGGTCGTCTGCTATGGAATGTACTGATGTTTCTGTTATTAATTGCAGAATACATTAGAAACTGTGAGAAATAACATTCGTTATTCTTTTTTTTTGTTCACCGAAGCGCGCACTTTATTACAATATAGAGGAGGGGATTCGAACTATGACCTATTGCCATAGTACCTAAAGACATCTTCGGTATCATTCTTTATTCTGCTGTTGGAGCCATAGCTACCATGCCGGACTCACCCCATCCCCATCCTCCGCCTTCTCCACCACATCGGTCATTTCCCGAGCCTCCCGTGCTCGAACCTTGACCGCTACCACTGCCTTCACCGCAATCACTACAACCTCCGCAACCTGAGCCACCGCTTTCACCGCCAGTACCACATCCCCAGTCTCCACCCCCTCTACCACCACCACCAATACCCCAACCAGGTAAATCATCACCGCCACCTAAATTGCCATTATATCCCATAGGACCTCCATCTTTACTCCCATACCCATCAAGCGTACCCGAAGTCTGTCCATATGAAACATACAATGACCTAGTTTTGTGATCCCCTGGTAATAGTCTAGCATCACAGTAAATCTGAAATGATAATGAGGTAGTAATTATTATGAGAACAGTATTTAGTGATCCCATTTCCAGTTTTCCACTGTCAAGAGTGTGCTATATCTACAACACTTGCTTAAATACAAGCTGCTTAAACAACAGGAGATGAACCACACGCAAATCCATCTACGTTTGTTCTGCAAAACAGTACTCATGCTTTCTACATGAAGTTAAACAGCATACAACAGCACTTCTGCTGCTGTTGAGTATGACTTTTATCTGCGGAATGGTAGGAAATATGAGTCGGATGTACCCATGTTGAATAATAAAAGCGGGATCAAAATTTTGTTGAGTATGACGATTTCACAACATAGAAGGAATAGGTAGTTTACTGAACACTGTCGGTTTAAATTAAAGACCAGGATATCGATCAGAAAGAAATAGCATTGAAAAATGCATATTGTGAGAAGACTATTTTATTAACATGTTAAAAACTACTCCAATTGTAGCTAATTTGACCATCGAAGCCATATGGGTTGACACAAATGGAATGGAAGGAGATGCAACCAAAGTTATCACTGAATCGCTTCTATTCTCACCTGCATTCCGAGTACATTATCATCCCCTGTCATAGCATCAACGCTGACAGTCATCCTGCGCGTGATTTTATCCCGCATGTCAAAAAACATGATTTCTGAATTTCGCAGCTCATGCAGCAATATCAATAGAAAACTCGTGATGCCACAAATTCTTTGCTTTTTTAGGCAGCAGCAGGACAAGGTTGTTTGATAATCGAGCGAAGGATCCTTTTCGTATTTTCATCTTCTTTCAGATTATCGGCCTTCATTCTCATAAGAAGCCCATCAACATTATTCCCATTTCGGATATACACCTTCATCAAAGCATGATACATGGGTCTATTCACCGGAATCACATTCCTCAACACTTGGACAAATGATTCAGCCTCTCCAAAACTACCATGATCACCAAGCCAAGTTAAAAGAGTATTAATCATTTGATCGTAAGGTCTCCACCCTTTCTCCGGTATATAAAAAGACAATCCTACCTTCATGCAACTCAACGCCTTATGCATCTCACCCTTCGCCTGATACAATGCGGCTAACATGCACCACGTGTTTGGGTTACAAGGCTTTCTTTTAATCAAAAGTTTGTTAAGCATGCCCTCCCCCTTTTCGGACAATCCTCGATTCAAATACCCTATAATGACGGTATTAGGAACATGAAAATCGTATACATTGTCAGATGATTCCCATTCCGTTAGGATCGTTTCGGCTTCTTCTAGGGCTTCAACTTTCACAAGAGCTTCCAATACGGAAATATAATCCCTGTTGATACACTTCCTGCTACTTTTCTTCTCGAGTTCCCACAATCTCAAGATTTCATCCTTTTCTCCGAGTTTAGCATAAAGAGAAATTAGAAAATTATAGCCAGCAGTATCTTTGTTATCGACTCTTACCTCCGCCTTCTTCAGGGCATACATTGCCTTGTCTATAAATTTTTCCTTGATATAAAAGTTAGCCGCAACTGTATACGTGTTCCAGTCTACTGCCATATGGGGCTGAGTTTCAGCTTCTTTCAAACAGTTCTCGACTGCCTCTATATCCGATCTCCCTCCATACGAATTAATGCATAATCTGTAGGTATAGTTATCGGGTAAAACCTTGTTTTTCTTCATCTCAGCTAGAATGCCAGGAACCTTATCGTATTGTCCAGTGTTGGTGTAAAGGCACATGATGTCGTTATAAGTGAGCGCTGTTGATGCAAAACCCATTTCCCTCATTTTCTCGAAATGAGCTAAGGATTTGTCCACTTGGCGTTGCCGGACATAGCAGTTGAGAAGAGCACCATATGTCTTGTGATTCTTCTCTATATCTTGTAAGCTATCAAAATAATCTTCTGCTGATAAAAAACCACGGACTCTACCAATGAGATCGAGTTGAACAGCATGTTCGGTTGGCGTGAATTTGAAAATCCCCTTTGCATGCATCCATTCTGAAACCTGCACCATTAGAAACAATGTCTCAAACATAACCACATTCTCCTAAGAAAATGCACGCAGCCTTACCGCTATAAATGATAAGAGGTTACAAGCATAACCAAATTCCTGTAATAAAATCTCTAATTCAAAGGTTTCGATCTTCTCAAGGATACTATGTTATAAATCTTACGTCTCAACCGCCTATTCAAATCTTCGGTCTGCCACCGATCCCAAAGTCCATACTGCAACACAAATTTTTATTCTGTGAGGATTTTAACCCATGTTGTCAATGTCAATCACTTTCCAGCCTAATCTAACTGAAATTCACATTGATTATTTTGCATATCGTAATCACAACCCATTGTTCCAAAACCCCTTTAAAGCTCGCCCAACATTTCAAAAGAACAAATGCTAATAAAATTTGAGCCCATGTCGTCAATTACTTTACTTGCTAACCTAATCAAAACACACAATGATTAAATTTGATCATAGTAAACATATCCATTGTTCCAAAACCCCTTTAAAGCTCATCCAACATTTCAAAAGAACTAATGCTGATAGAATTTGAACCCGTGTCGTCAATTACTTTACTTGCTAACCTAATCAAAACACACAATGATTAAATTTGATCATAGTAAACATATCCATTGTTCCAAAACCCCTTTAAACTCCACCAAACATTTCAAAAGTATTAATTTTGACGGCCTTTGAACCCATGTCGTCAATTAATTTACCAGTGTGACGGCATTTGAACCCATTATTCGAAAATCCCTTCAAAACTCACTCAACATTCAATGGAACTAATGCTGACGGATTATAACCCCATGTTGTCAATTACTTTACCACATAAGCTAGTCTCACATACACACTAATTACTTTTTACTAAGCATACCCATTATTCCAAAATCCTTATCATTTCACCCAACATTTCAATATAACCAATGCTTACGGAATTCAAACCCGTGTCTTCAATAACTTTATCGGCTAAGCTAGTTTTCAACACACAATAATCACTTGGTACTATAAGCAAACATGACCATTATTCCAAAATCCTTATAATACACAAAATTTCATGAAAAGCACAAATGAGTACCTCAAGAGCATGAGTAAACCGCTTTCGCTTGCGAAAATCATGGATGATCCTTTGAAGCTCAGCAAAACAAACCTTCTTTCCATTATTAACCCAATTATCAAGCTCTGGTTTAATGGTGATCCCAGGATTACCTAGAGGACTTACCTTGGAATACAAGGTTACTTTCCTTGTTGAGTAAGAGTAGCTTCTTCTTTCACAAGCGACATTAGAGTGGCCGATCAAAGTTCTTCCTACTGACAGTTGAGCATGAATTAGTTTTGATTTTAGTTGGGTCAGCATTGTGTTCAGTTTGGACCTCATTTTAAAATTAAGTAATTTTAGGGTTTTGGGAAAATAATGAAGTTTTGTTGGATTGATTTGGGGAAATTAGGGTTCCATCAATTGGAAAAATTGGGGTTTTTTTTGACGAGGGTTTTAGCTTTTAACTTGAGAGCTGTTGAGGTTTTACTCCTCACTCTTTGTTACCACTGGAGTAGATTTGGTATCCGTGAGACCGTCAAATACTCACAACATAATTCGTAAGTAATATCAATTCAAAAATCGGATTAGATCGGACCTCCAAAGAGGTGAATTAGATGGATTGAACATAGAAGCTAACTCGAAGCATCTAAGATTGAGATGATATATTTGATCTAGGTTAAAAATTTCGGCCTAGAATTGGAGTAGAGTCAATTTTTTTGGAGTATGATTTTAATAATTAGTTTCATTCTTGTGTGCACCGATGTGGTTTATGAAACTTACATAACAAAAAATTGATTCATTCAATCAAGTTTTAGCGAGTATTAAAATGAAAATAAATACGAATTCATATTTTATTTTGTTTTGCCAGCAAGGAAAAGAGGAGAGTTAAGAAGCAAGCGGCCCGAGCGCCACAGCCACTAGCCCATTGACTTTCTCGTTCTTCTCTCTAGGTACATAAGCTATAGAAAGACGGTGAAAACAAGGAAAAAGCATGCAGATTCTCGAAAATCCTGAGGATTGACGCAGAAATCTGGTCCATTTCCGCCACCTGATGAATTAGCTGCACTCTGCAAGCAATCGCTGAACAAGGCAAGATGAAGGAAGCCTTGATCGATCACGAGCCCAGAAGATTACTCTGAAGAGGCTAAGAGCTTTCACCTGTAGTTTGTAGAGGCGAAGCAGCATTGATTCTCATACTCTTTTCAATTATACACCTTCCGAAGGAATCGTAGACAACCTAGTCAACCATGGCATTGTCATAGTTTTTCCATGACGCACACATCCATATTCCATCATGAGATTAATAGGAGAACATGAAGAAAATGAACCAATGATTGGAATTGTAGAACCACTCTTTATCAGAGATCGAGAGAGAACGATATATAGAGTATTTGTGGATGATTTAAAATGTAATACCTTAGTAGTTAGTACACTAGTTTCGTATGATAGTATTAATAACAAAGATATGATACTTTTATGTTTTAGTTAAACTCTAAACATAAAATTTCATTTGATGTTAAATTTATGTAGTATTAATGTTCTCTTAGGGCATTAGCAATAGGGAGTTCTTGAGAGAAGTTCGTAAAAACGGACGTTTGTGCTATGAATTTTGCTGTTGTTGATTTCTGTTCGTTTGTAGGTGTTTGAAAAAACAAACGCAGTTTGTATTGATTTCCTGTGGGGGCCTCCTGCAGAATGTGAAGAGTGTACACCATTTTCTATTCTCATTTCCTGCACACCATTTCCTGCACACCATTCCTATTCTTATTTCCTACATTTCCTTATTTTTTAGCATGTAATTAATCATTAATCATTACTAATTAGAATAAGTATTATACAAATAAATATACGAATGCGTTAATACTAAATCATCGAAGTGTTAATTTTTTTTAGATTGTTAAATTATTAAAAATAATGTAATTTAAATTAAGATTGGGTGTTTTGTATGATAATTTTTATTAACTTTTCGATGAAAAAAAATAGTGGTATAATTTCAGGGGGCCACAAATGACACGACCCGAAAACACGATACGTAATTAGCGGGTTCTGGTTGAGGGTTCATAACCCATTTATCTAATTGGGTCGAAACGAGATTTAATTGGGTCGGGTTTGGGTTGAGGTCCCGAAAGACGAACCCAACACGAATAACCAGTTTAGTAAATTAGTCGATTTTTTTAAAACCATTTCTGATATAAATATGTAAAATTAATAAGTAGTGTGAGTGTATTGTGTGTGGGACCATTTATAAACTTGGATGAACTTGTGCTATTGTTGACATTGGTTCTTTGGAGTTTGAGTTTGTTTGAGTTTGTAGATAGTGATGTGGCAGTGATGTGGCAGTGATGTGGCGGAGAATGAACTTGGATGGACGTTTATTATTGTTGTTACTCTTAGCACGTACGAGTAACGAATATATCATACTCCAGCATTACACACGTAGTACTATTGATTTCCAATAACAAAATTAATTGGTAGTATTACAACATTACAACAATAGAGTGATTATTTTCCACTCCGAGAACAAACTTAAAAATATACACAAAGTTACAACTCGAAATTCAGGGCATCACACACGACACATCGATACCCTTCATATACATCACCAGCTTCATCACTCATCAGCGACGGACCAGAAAGTAAGTAGTACAAAGGTGATTATTCCGTAGCCCATCCTAATCAATTCTCCACATAAACTCGATCACTTTTCACATTCATATTTCGAGAAAATCGCTTTGAATTTGTTGAAGCAGAGAGTATCAACACCCGACCCGACCTGAGCGGATTGTTAAGAGTTTTAGGCCCATTTTGCCATAAGGGACATGACACCCATGCCAAAGAAGACAGCAGCGTAACAAACAAATTGAAGTTTGATACTTGCTTGAAGTTTTGGGCCCATAAAATCAGCAGCTAAAAGGTCAACTAAAGCCATGTAAATAAGCAGCCCAGATGACATTGCGTTGAGTACTCCTACTATGATTAGGGCACTTGGGCTGTTCTCGTCGTACACATTTAGGATTGCTAACCCAATTGCTATCCCAAGTGGGGTTGTTGTTGCAAAAAAGGATACCATTATTGCCTTCATCTTTATTCCATAATCCGCCTGTAAATAATCAACTTCCTAAGTATAAATCCGTCTTACCCAATAGATGTTTAGCCCAAAAAAATGACGGACCCATGCAATG
Organism: Agrostemma githago; assembly: GCA_958450325.1. Taxonomy (NCBI): domain Eukaryota; kingdom Viridiplantae; phylum Streptophyta; class Magnoliopsida; order Caryophyllales; family Caryophyllaceae; genus Agrostemma; species Agrostemma githago. Next base: position 67,651,908 of record OY288246.1, read on the forward strand.
GGTAAATTGTTGTATAAGTACAAGATAATCCCATATGAAAGAACTGAAACTTATGTGTCCTTTGGTTCAAACAAATGGAATGGAATGGATTGTATTCTAATAGAGGGGAGGGATGAAATTAGAACCCCTTATTTATTAATGGTGGTTTGGTTCGATCCTTTAATTGATTGCAATTGGGTTGTAATGTATGAATATAGGTATGGAGTTGGAATCATGAGGTGAGGGGAGAGATTGTGATTCCAAGTGGTTGGAGTGGATTTACAACCCTTGGGGTTCCAACTCCATTCCAAAAAGGTCCAACCAAACATTGGAATTGAGTAAATCCATTCGAATACACTCCTATACCCTCAACTAAACACCCCCTTAGTGCTGTTATCAGTTGAAGGGAAGTGTTAATAGTTTTTTTGCTAATGGCTTGTTTTATACGGAGTAGTACTATAAGATAGTCCTATATAACAATTTGTTCAAATTAATTAATGACGGCACTTGCCTACATGATAGGACTAACTCATAACAATAATAATAGCCAAATAAACCTTCAATAAATCCCTAGTTTTGACGTGGTAACTGATTACTATTTATTTTAAGTTGGACTTACACTCTTTTGGACTAGTCTTATATTATAGGACGATGCTATACAAGAGTTTCTCTTAATCAATAACCTCTTGTTTATAAGCGATACGAGTCCCTTTTAAGTTGGTTGTACTCTTTTTTTACCCATTCTATACTAAATGAAGATTTTAAGGGAAATTTTCTCGAGAAATCGCTCTTTGAATGTTGATTGAAGATTGGAATAGTGAGTTCAGTAATGCTTCATTAATAATATACTCCGTAGTAATCTTTCCTTTTCAAATGCCTCAATGATTTATGAACCTCGATTAAAATATTTTCACAATTATAAAAAATAAATAAATGACACGAGAGATGGAAAGAGTAAATACCTGTAAGATGCAACCACCAAGGCCCATGCCCTCAAAGAGTTGATGGAAACACATAGCAGCAACAAGAGGTCTAATTGTGCATGGATTGTTTGATACACCCATTGATAGTCCTATTACTACTGAGTGCACCACTATTCCCAGCTCCAATACCTATTTTCAAATCACCATCACAATCGTCCTCGTAACTCAGTTTGTACAAAAATAACATTTACATTTACGAAAAAATATATATTTAAATTTTATTACTACTATATAATCTCAAATATACTCCGTATGTATCTAATAACTTAGAAAATTGTAAGAAATGGATTAGTAATTATGTATAAATTGTAAGAAAATGTGCTTAATAAACAACATATCTAACCTTATAAAATTATACAAATTGTATACTCGTATAAGTTCGTCCACCAGTCCAATTACATTAAGCCCAACCTAAAGAAACAATAATACGGAGTAATTTTTTGTTTTATATTGATAATTACTCGTAGTTTTTTTTTTGGTCGAGAATCCACATATTTCAAAAAGCTACTCCGTAGTTGTCAACGTAATTGCAAGTGTAAGTAATGCCTTGATAATTTCATTCAACTAGCTCAATACCGAAGACTTACAACAAGATACAAAGGATGTGTCTCAGGAATAACATAAACTAAATGACATACTCCGTACTACTAATGATGGGATGTCATGACTCATGGGACTATACTAATGAGTAATGACAACCATTAACTATGGTATACTTAATTATTGTCTAATAGTAACATATCAAGTTATTAAAATAAAATATGGAGTATAGGGTTATATTAATAAAATTATGATTTATATTGAGCTATTCCTTTGTTTTGGTTCCACGAAGAGAGCACTTAGTCGCATTACAATATAGGGGGAGAGGATTCAAACCTGAGACCTACGGTCCCAGAGCACCTAGTCCTAACCACTGGGCTAAGACATTTTCGGTTATTGAGCTATTTCTTATGGATTCGTCTAACACATAAAATAAAACTAAATGAAGATAATATAATTAAATTTAGGGAAATTGATAAATACAGCCCTATGTATGCAAGACACTAAAAAAGGAAAAAAAGTTTTGATATATGCATTAATTATATCAATGTTTGTGCAATTTACTTTTCAATTTCTAAGTTTATATCAATTTAGGAAGATTTTAATTTCTTAAATACAACCCTTAACAAAACCCTTAAATTTATTTAGGAAGGTTATCTTCATTTAGTTGAAAATGTCCTATAAAGTGCATGTGTTTGGAAAACGGTAGGTCATTTTATGCGGGATTATATCGTTAACAATGCACTTAATTTTAGGTTGAATCATTCATACTCCGTAGTTGAGAACATGTTTTTGATATTTATATTGAAATAATAAGAGATCAATTCTTTTATCATTATCTTTAAATTAAATTTAACCATTTTTTTGACTAGCTCGGGTGATAAATTTAAAATTGAACAACACAAACTCGAGCCATAAATACCATTAAGATCACTTTCAAAGTGTTCGAATTTCGAGCATGAAACAACATGACAGAAGTTTACATTCCTACCAATTTTTTTAAACGTGTGCCCAGTGAACATATTTTAACTGACTAATTATAGCAAGATTTTTCACAAGAAGGATATTACTTAAGTAAGGTAAATATGGAGTATGATAGTTAATATTTCAATTTCTTATGATAATATTGTTATGAATCTTCTTCTAATTAGAATGTTATTGTGTCTACTGGACACACTTTAGAAAAATCGTTATACATAATCAATCTTTTAAAACGCTTACTTAAAATTAAAATGAATCATACCAAAGATGTCTTAACTAGGTGTTCTGGACAATAAATTCTAGGTTCAATTGTTCAAATCTCCATACATTGTAAGGTGACTAAGTACGTGGTTAAATCGTACTTGATTCATTGAAACAAAAAATAAAATTAAAATGAATCGTAATACCTGAGCAACGATGCGATACCGTAACAATTGAGACTCTTTATCGTCAACGGTCCCATTTTGTACGGTCTTGTCGTTATTTTGACCAACCATTTCCACATCATTACTACTTTCATTATTCTCCATATTATGTACCACATTAACACCACCACCATGACCACCATCGCCGTGGTGGTGACCGTGGTGGTGTAAGTGTAACCGGCTTTTCATCCCTTTCTGCTTATAATACGCGGTGGCAATTGTATCCATCATCATGGTCAAAATAGTTGTAAACATAGCGATCAGAGTTGACATAGGGTACATTCTCCACGGGTTTTCAGGCAAACATTCTGAGGTTAGGTTGGCCCACGAGTCGGGCAACACGTGCATGAACCCCGTGGACAATATCACCCCCGAGGCCAGGGTTTTGACCACCAGGGCCGCCGTTCTGTCTGGGTGGAGAGCTGGAAACGCTGTTGAAAATAAAGGCAGACCTATTCCAATCACGCTGGCCACCAGTATGGTGAATATGCCTATTATTTTGAGTTTTAACGACTTTTCCTTGTCGTAACACCCATGACTCGCAGACGCCTCGCATCCCGACACGTCTTGAGCATGGGCTAGTTTTGTGAAGGAGAGGAAGGTAACAAAGATTACATAAAATGTGATTGTTTGGAGTAGTGCTCTCATTTTCTTGTTACACATTTTGCTAATTAATCAACTTGTGATTGGTATGTGATGTGTGTGATTAGTGTTTACTTGGTTTTGGTGATTTGGTCTTGGAACTTGTGATTATTTATAGACCGCGTCTTATTATGTTAGAGGTCTCTTATCGACGTTGTTGAAAAATTATCTCTGATGAATTTTTGTATTTTTTATAATGCATACGCAAAACATTGACATTATAATTAAAGAATTGGGCTAGTTGGTTTAAGAAATTGAATTGACATGTGAGATTATCAAAAAAAAATTCCTAAGAATTAGGATCCCTTGTGAGCTTGTGTGCAGCGTGTGATTTGTAATTGCTTATGGAAATTATCCACATGAATAAAAGAATTGTACACGCACCCACCCTTTTGGCCTTTGAGTTAGAGTGTTCAAGAGGCGATGACATGTCGAATTTGCGCGGTCTAGTCCGTAGATTTTGACACGACATTTTTTAAAATATACAATAGTTCAGTCCACAAACATATCTTAAATCCGCTTATCTATTTATTTGTCGGACAAGTTTCACATTCGATCTGACCCGTGTCTACCTAAAGTTGATATATGATCGCCTTTACTTAGACTCACTCACATTAGAGAGTGATTCATAACTTGATAGTGACGGACTCGAGATTATTTATGCAGAGTGAAAATATCGTAAGTTATCGAAAAAATATATTACAATTTTAATTAAAAGTTATGAATATTTATAGTAGTACGTATTTGTTTTGTGATTCTTTTTTTGGTCCAATTTAAATATTTATCCAACGTATTACATAGTAGTGTCGATAATATAGATTTTAGTTTAAACCTTGTAATTTGTATATATTGTTTTTTTGATGTATTTTGCAAGAGCTAGCCGGTTTCTTTGTTTTATACTGTTATTTTTTTCATTGTTTTTTACTATCTCTCCTTCTACGCTACAACTTCTTTTTTCTTTTACTGCGTCAAAACAACTAGTCTCATGTGAGACTGTCTGAAGATAACTTATCATGAAACCTACTATTAGGAATATAATAATAATATAACTAACTACCTTTATGTGAGAGGTCTCACGATAACCTTATCGTGAGCCGTCTCATACAAGAATTTGTGACTTCAAAATTGAAACAAAAAATGTATTGCTTCAAAATTGAAACAAATATTTATAAAATGTTCTGCGTCAAAGTTAAAAGAAATATATTGCGTCAAAGTAAAAGGAAACTGTAATGCTTAAAACTAAAAATACATTGGATAAAATTTTATGGGTGGATGTAAATGTAAGGATTCGATGTTGTAGAAAACAAAGTATAGAAAAATTTATTTTTACAAGCGTGGATAGCTTAGTTGGGAGAACGTTAGATTAAAGATTTGGAGGTCTTATGTTCGATCCATGTTCACCGCATTTTTATATCATAAGTTCCACGTACATGGCGGGGATACCTCAGTTGGGAGAGCGTCAGACTAGTTGACTTGATTGCATTGCAACTAGCGGGGATAGCTCAGTTGGGGGAGCGTCTGACAGACTAATTACTTGATTGCATTGCAACAAGCGGTGATAGAGATTTTTGCACTAGACTATCTAAGTTATTTCTGAGAGCGATTTTTTTAACGGATTATAGTCGATATATTTAGGAAATTGATAACGCTATACCCAACTTTTCTAGAGTGACGCTAGGGCCACCTCCGTTGTTAAAAATTGTTAGTATATATTTCTAAAAATCCAAATAAAGCTAATAGTATTGATAGTGCAATCATAACTGAATTAACCAGTCAACAACACCGTTATTTTTACCCGTGAAAATCACGGAAATATTGCAGGTAAGATGGGTAAAGTTACGCTTTGATCCGATTGTTTGAATATTTTGCATTTTAAATATATTAAAGACTAAATTCTTGAGATATATACAAGTTTGATTATACTCGTATATTTTATCTACTATCAAGAAATATTGTCACAATGATAGTCGATAAATTTATTGTCACAATTAAATTTTAAAAAAAAACATTTAACCAACTTTTTTTGAATTTGATATTTTTTGTGAAAAAATTGAACTTTACGAAATACTCCGTAATTATTCTATTTGGGTAAAAATATATGACAGGGTAAATATTAGTTTAGAGTAGATAAATAATTTTTTTTCTCAATTTGTATTCTATTTTATATGAAAACATTGGCATGATTTTTTTTCTATTAAAATAATTTTGTTTGATAAAAAAATAAGTAAGTTTTATTTGCATATTATTTCAAGAAATGATAATGTTCCTACCTCGGATTAGATCAGAAGAGTAAGGTATGATCTCCTCTCGCAGGCATATACTAATTTAAATCAAAGGCAAACAATTGAATGGAACGGAGGAGTACTACCCACCTTGAACAAACGTGACAAAATCTAGTGCCAAAGTAGCGACAATAAAACACACAAGAAATGGAGAAAAAAAAGAATGAAACACAAAAAACAAAAGTCCAGAATTAAGTGAACTAAAGTCTAAACAATAGACGCCCCCAACAATAACGATGCCAAATTGGCGTTAGGATTAAAGAATTGGGCTAGTTGGTTGGTTTAAGAAATTGAATTGACGTTAGAGATTATCAAAAAAAATTCCGAAGAATTAGGATCGGTCGTGAGCTTGTATACGGCGTGTAATCTGTAATGGCTTATGGAAATTATGCACACGAATAGAAGAATTGTACACGCCTGTGGGATGATGACATGTCGAATTCGCACGGTCTGGTCCGTAAAAGAAGTGGATTTCGACACGACATTTTTTTAAAATATACAATAGTTCAGTCCACGAATATATCTTAAACACGCTTATCTATTTATCTGTCGGACAAGTTTTACATTCGATCTGATCCATGTCTACCTAAAGTTGATATATATGATCGCCTCTAATTTCGACTCACTCATTCAAGCAATTAGAGGAGTGGTTCATAACTTGATATTGATAGGCTCGGGATTTATGGGGTGAAAATATCATAAGTTATCGAAAGATTATCTTACCATTTTAACTAAAAGTTACGAATATTTTATATTTCAGATGGACAAGTATCCCTCCTAATTAATCAAATCCTTTAGATTATCACTAGTAGTTGGTCAACATTAGTATAACTTTGTTTGTCTAAGTAGACCACTATGATCCATTTATTTTGTACATAATCAACTTAAGGTACTCAAATGGAATCCGCTTCAATAAACTTAGGATCATACCTAAACCAAAAGTCCGAAATGGGTGATCCGGTGGTATATATGCAAAAGGGGCTACTTAACATCGTCCGTCTATTTACTTAGTGTCGTCCATAATTTATGAGTAAATTACTAATTTGTCATTTTTAAATTTACTAAGCTAATTTAAATCAACTACTGAACCTAATTTACCCTACTATTTATCAACATCATTCTAATAACAACTTGGACGACAACAACAACTTTGCTGTCGAATTAATAAAACCCTTATATTTTGAATTTTTGGTTATTCGACGATTAACCCGGACATGTTGAATGCGGAAAATAGTTTTCCTTTTGATTTGAATTTGCCCTATAACGAAAATAATTCGGATGACGACGTTGTCGAGGTTAGTCGTTATTTTTGTCATCGTGAACGCAATTATGATTTGTATTATTTTTCGTATTAGACGTGACAAAAGACTTCGGCCGAGGTATTAATCGTAAAAGCTCGTACTCGGAATGACTAGCGAAATATATAAGACCGAGTGTGGGGACAGACGTAGAACACCCACGACTAAGCTCAGATTGAGTTTTAAAATTTCTAAATCTCGTACTGGGGACAGTCTTAGAACAGCTAAGATTGAGCCCAGGTTGAGTTTTAAAATTTCTAAATCTCGTCCTGGGTACAGTCTTAGAACAGATATAAGACTGAGCCCAGATTGAGTTTTAAAGTTTCTAAATCAAGTCCTAGAGACAGTCGTAGATATCCTAAGTCTCTGGTTTTTTTTATTCGGTTTTATGTGTATTTTTGTTTGTTTATTACTCCCTCCAACCCACTATGATTTACCCACTTATTATTTTAATCCCTCACATTTGAATAAAAGTGGGTAAATCATTGTGGAGCGGAGGGCCGGGAGTAGTATTTTCCGTAAGTATATTGAATTGCTTTGTCAAACATGCACATTAGGAATTATAATCAATATTGTGGTATCGTAATTTAAGTTACAAATATTTTAGTTTACCGATTTGGATTATGTTGTTTTTTTACTAATAACAAATTCTTGAATTTAAGGTTTTACTTCAAACGACCTCATTAATAACATGGATTTCGTTCATTTAGAAATTCAACAAGAATATAAATACTTCGTAGTACATTCTATTGTTTACATAGAATTCGTTTATTGAGAATGTGTTATATCGGTTTTATTGTAGTTCAATTGCAATTGAATTATGATGAAAGTGATGAGTTGAATGTTGAAAGGTAATTTTAATTGAATGAGTAAAGGAGAGGCCGGGGGGTGGGTAAAAAGAGTTAAACAAAATGAGGGTAAAATGAGTATATTATGTAAAATTATGGACGACGAGAAGTGAAAGTGATGCAAAAAGGTATACAAAGTATATTGTCAGCTTTTATTGACTATATATGAGTTAGTTAACTTGTCAGTTATGATAACTAACTAGAAGAGGTATCTAGTATATATAAATCCTCATTGTATGTAATTAATTCAACTCTTGTACTCTCACATATTATTCAATACATTACAATCTCATTACAAATACATAAGTTTGATATGGTATCAGAGCACCAGAATTGATTCTGTTGCAATAGTTAAATCAAGATTATGTTTTTTTTTTCAATTTTCCGCACTTTCAATCGTTCGTAGTAGCATCAGCTCAAAATCTGCAAACTGTAATCAACAATGGCAGGACAAGCAGACAACAATGGCAACTACGACTACTATGACGATCCGTTGTATCTATCCTCGTCGGATCAGCCATTTGCTCAGATTGTAGCTTGTCCGTTCGATGGTAGTGATTTCCTCGGTTGGAGACAAGAAGTGGTTATGGCGTTAGCATCCAAGAACAAAGATTGCTTCATCGATGGAACATCACAAAAACCAGCTGCAAATGATAAACGGTTTCACCAATGGGTTAGGTGTGACCTAATGGTGATGAGATGGATATTGAACTCGTTAGATAAGCCAATTCGAGATAATATGAAATATGTCAAATCTGCAAAAGGGTTATGGGACGAACTAATTGAGAGATATGGTTTGGCAAATGCAATAGAGATATATCAATTGAAGAAAGAGTTGGGAGAGATTTCTCAAGGGAATCTTCAATTGGTAGAATACTATGGCAGGCTAAAGATTTGTTGGGAAAATTTGGATTCTCTAGATCCAATTCCACAGTGTACTTGTGGAAAAACTTCAGCTTGTACCTGTAATCTGGTCAAGAAAATGATGGAAAGAGAGGATAATGCAAAGCTGATCCAGTTCTTGATGGGTTTAAATGGTGGCTATGAGAACATAAGGTCTCAGATTTTGTCTATGGAACCCCTACCAACAATTAATAAGGTGTTGGGGCTTTTGCAAAAGATCGAGCGTCAGAAGCAAGTCACTGCACAGACAGAGAATGCAATGGAGAGTGCAGCATATGCAGCATTTCAAGGAGGGAACAAGAAGCAGCAGAAAGAAGATGGCGAAAAGAAGCACTGCAGCCACTGCAACATGGATAATCATAACAATGAAGATTGCTTTAGATTGAGGTTTTGCACTCATTGTAAGAAGAAGGGGCACAAAGTTGATAAGTGCTACGATCTGGTTGGCTATCCTGATAAAAAAGGAAAGAACAAAGGCAAAAATTTCAAGAAAGCTGCAAACAATGTGGATGTGTTTTCTGATGATACTCCACTAGATGATCAGACTACTTCTGCACATGGTATGACATTTGATAACACGATGATTGATGGATTGGTGACTTCAGTGGTTGATCAAGTGTTGCAGCGAATTTCAGATAACAGATCCGTGGCTAATCACACTGATATTGCGGGTAGTTCTAACTTTGCTGGTATGATCACCCTTCCATCTTTTAATTCGAGTATTAAGCATAAGTTGCAGGACTGGATAGTCGACACTGGTGCATCAGATCATATGTCACATGATTTGTCTTTAATGCATAATGTTAGAAAACTTGATAAACCTATAGTAATTGGATTGCCTGACGGACATACAAAGCAAGTAACTAAAATTGGGGATGTTAAAATAACGGATCAAATCATTCTGCATAATGTGTTTTACATTCCTGAATTTACTCAGAATTTGCTTTCCGTTTCCAAGTTGATTGATCATGATGCTCTTGGTGCTGTGTTCCATGCTTCTAATTGCATTTTTCAGGACCCTTCAAGTAAGAAAATTGTGGCTAAAGGCAAAAGAATAGGAGGACTTTACAGATTACAGAGTAGTAGTCAGCAGCAGTCGTTAAATAGCATTGTTTCAAATGTAATAAAGGCTTTTGCACATTCATCAAACAATATTGATAGTAGTCTGTTTCATGCTAGATTGGGGCATTTAGCCTTTGATGCTATTAAACATATACATTAAGATGTGAATCATATAAAGAACAATTTTTGCGAAACTTGTGTTTATGTCAAGCATTATATGCTTCCATTTCCAAGTAGTAGTTCTCATGCAAGTTCTTGTTTTGAATTGATACATTTAGACGTTTGGGGGCCCTATAGGGTACCTTGTTTGACAGGAGGTCGCTATTTTCTGACTTTGTGAGATTATTATTCTAGGACAACCTGGACCATTTTGTTTCAAATAAAGGACCAAGTTCCAGGCTTGATTAAAGATTTTTTTTACATATGTGGAAAAACAGTTTGATGCGAACATTAAAATCATCAGGTCAGACAATGGAACTGAGTTTTTTTTAATAAGACTTGTGGTAGGTTGTTTAGAGACAAAGGACTTAAACATGAGAGTAGCATTGTTGGTAGGCCTCAGCAAAATGGAAGGGTGGAAAGAAAACATAGACATTTGTTAGAGGTAGCAAGGGCAATCAGGATTCATTCAGGTTTGCCTTTGAAATTCTGGGGTGATTGCTTGTTAACTGCTAGTCACCTTATCAATATGATGCCTACTGCTGTCCTGAAATGGAAGACACCTCATTTTATGCTTTTTAAGAAAGACCCAGACTTTACCACTTTGAGGGTGTTTGGATGTGTTTGTTATGCCACAATGCCACCTACCTTTAAAGACAAGTTTGGTAATAGGGCTAGAAAATGTGTTTTTATTGGGTATCCTTGCAATCAAAAGGGTTACAGGTTGTTTGATTTGCTTACTAGACAGGTGTTTGTGAATAGGGATGTGATTTTTGATGAAAATATATTTCCTTTTCATGCTAAGAAGTCGGTTCATATTCATGATAATCCTGTTTTTCCGCTGGTGAATCCTACCTCATCCACGTTGATAGTTCCTATGATTCCTAATAATATTTCTAGTTCACATGACAGTGGGGGAAATAATTTTACTGACCACAGTTCCCATGACAGTGGTGGAAATTATTTTACTGACAATGGTTTTGGTGATGATTTCAGTAGTAGTCATAATAATAATGGTATTGAATTTAGTAATGAATTTAATAACACCAACGAAGTACTTAGTAATGGGCCTAGTACTAGTAATGATGATGCGTTTGTGGAACCAAGGAATCATGTTGAGTCTAGTATTCCTGAGACTATAAATCAGCAACCCAATGAGAATGCTGGGATACAGACTGAACTTAGGAGATCTACAAGGCAAAGACAGGTTTCAGTAAAACTGAATCCATATCAGTGCAACATGAGACTTCCAGTACAGCAGCAGTCCAGGGAGTCTAGATCTGAATCATTCTGTTCAGCTGTACTTCATGATCTTGCTCCGTTTGCTAGGGAGTATGTGGCTAGTTTAGCGAATGTCATAGCTGAACATGAACCATATACATATAAACAAGTTGTGCGAGATTCTAGGTGGGTTGATGCAATGACAAAAGAGGTACAAGCACTTGAGATGAATAATACTTGGGAGCTTGCTGATCTACCTGAAAATCACAAACCTATTGGGTGTAAGTGGGTGTTTAAGATCAAGTATCTACCTGATGGATTGGTTGAGAGATTCAAGGCTCGTTTAGTTGCAAAAGGGTATAATCAAATCAAAGATAAGGATTATACTGATACTTTTTCTCCTGTGGCAAAATTTACGACTGTAAGAACTCTCTTGGCCATTGCATCTGCACAGAAGTGGCCACTGCAACAGCTGGACATCAACAATGCTTTTTTGCACGGGTTTTTGGATAAGACTATCTATATGACTCCACCTGAAGGGTATTCAGTTCCAAAAGAGAAGGTTTGCAGGCTCAAACGCTCTTTGTATGGGTTGAAACAAGCTTCACGTCAGTGGAATAAGGAGCTCACAAAATACTTGCTGCACATTGGTTTTACTCAGTCTAAATATGAATATTCGTTATATACTCTGTATGATGCTGGATCCAAGGTGTTTATAATTGCTCTTGTCTACGTTGATGATGTAGTTTTGACTGGAAATAACTAGGCCCTGATTCATCAAATCAAAGAAGGGTTGGATAAAACATTTACCATCAAAGATTTGGGACTTCTAAGGTTTTTTTGGGGCTCGAAGTAGCACGAAATGAATCAGGCGTTCTTTTGAATCAAAGGAAATATATAATGGACATCCTTAAGGATCTTAACATGTAAGATTGTGTGGCAGCAGATTTTCCTATGCAAAGGAATTTACGACTGTCTACTGATAATGGTGAGCTTCTCCAACAGCCAGAACAATATAGACGTCTAGTAGGAAGGCTTTTGTACCTTAACGCCTCAAGACCGGATTTGTCATACTCAGTTCAACATCTTAGCCAATTTTTGAGTGAACCTAGAGTTCCTCACATGCAGGCGGCGATTCATGTGATCAAATATCTGAAAGGGACCATATACACATGCTTGTTTTACCCTTCAAACTCAGACCTTTCTCTTTTGGTGTACAGCGATGCAAACTGGGGACAGTGTGCCTTCACATGTCGTTCACTAAGTGGGTACTGCGTATTCTTAGGAGGCTCGCTGGTGTCTTGGAAGACGAAGAAGCAGAAAACTGTTAGTAAGACTACTGCGGAGTCTGAATATAGGAGCTTATCTTACACAAGTTCTGAGTTGGTATGGATCAGTAACATCTTGAAAGAGCTCAGGGTTCTTGCTCCTGCTCCAATTCCCCTCTTTTGTGATAACAAGGCTGCAATCCACATCGCCCAAAACCCGGTTTTCCATGAAAGAACAAAGCACCTCAATATAGACTGTCATTATGTTCGAGAAAAACAGAAGGAAGGGTTCTTGCTCACCCAGCATGTATGTTCCGGAATGCAATTAGCTGATCTCATGACAAAACCATTGGGGGCGGAGCATCATAGATTTTTGTCCACCAAGCTTGGCTTACAATTCTCTCCCAGTCAAGCTTGAGGGGGGGGGGGGATATTGACTATATATGAGTTAGTTATGCAGTTAGTTAACTTGTCAGTTATAATAACCTAGGTTGCACAGACATGGACACGGAGACGTATCGGACACGGGACACGGCGTTCAAAAATTTATAGGACACGGACACGGTAAAAAAAAATCAACATACATATTTAAACAAATTTTTTTTGAAGATTTTTATACCTAAAATATAGGTTTGGTTACTTAAACTATTGCAATTATCGTAAAATAACAAAACAAATATTAAAGTCTTATAAACTCAAAGTTAAAATCAAATCTTAAAAAGCTCAAACAGTTATACTACTGTAATATACTCCTAAAGATTAATTAATTAACATTTATAGTATCAAGTAACCCTATAAACATATAATATTGTTGTTTAATTAAAGTCCACAAATTCTTAAACGCAATAACATAAAACGTGGCCGACACGTCTCTAAATAAAACGTGCGATGAGTCTCCAATAGTATGAATCGTGGCCGACACGTCTCGAAATAACATGAAACGTGTCCGACACGTCTCTAAATAAATTAAAAAAACCGGACACGGTTTTTCAGGTGTCCGAGACGTATTGTCGTGTGTCCGACGTGTGTCGGTGTCCGACACGGGTGTCCGTCACGACATGACGGTTTGGAGGAGTGTCCGTGCAACCTAGATGATAACTAACCAAAAGAGGTATATAGTATATATATATATATATATCCACATTGTATGTAATTAATTCTAACTCTTGTACAACAGCAAAAAATGAATACAACAGCAAAAAATGAATTCTATCGAGACAAAAACCGAAAGGACTACGAAAAGACGTGGCCCGAAAAAAACCTTAATCAAGTGTTAGTCATTTAGAAATATGAGATTTAACCCTTTCTGTGTACACAGGAGTCAGACGATAACTACAATTTTAATGACAATAAATTCCAAACCCAAATCACAAGTAATACTCCTATATGGAGTACTTAATTAGCACTAATGCACTATACTAAATAATTATGATAGAAAGTGTACTGGAGGAGTACTTGTTAAGACATGCAATTTGTGTTTTGACAAATTACGATTCAAGTTATTGAATTGCTTTAATATTGGAACACCATTTAGCGAAGTAACAACTCAGACCTGTCATACATTTTGAGTCACCACTCCATTTTTATCTATCTATAAAAATAAAATACTACTCGTACTAAATACAAGTAAGATGTGAAGTATTTCTCAAAAAAATATATTAAAAAATTAACATAAATAAAACGTATGTCATTATCACCGCCCTAAATTTATAAACCGGCATGGTCTCTGTGTACGATTGTACTTCACATTTTGTACATTATCGTCCTTGTATTTACAATACAAGTGCATGAGGTTTGAATAATTCATGGTCTAATTAATAATCAATGATGATAGGTTTATTAGTTGACTTTTTTGTATTCAAAATTACATAAAATTCCAAATCAAGCATCATGCTCTTAATTATGTCATCATGCTTGGCAATAGAATTAAAATTTGGATAATTGACCGAATCAAGTATTTATATTACATTAATTGGTAATATTAAACATTTCATTGTGTGAAAGATCTCGATAATATTATCATGAAACCGTCTCATAAATACCTACGATTTATATTGTTATGTCACAAAAACTTGTATGAGACCGTTTCACAACAACTTTATTGTGAGACCTCTCACATGAGGGTAATTACTTTTTATTTTATTTTATTTTTTATTTCTATTTTGTATTTTGTTGGTTATTAGTGTATTTTGGTATGTCTCATACTATATTTTAATGTGAGACGATCTCACAAAAGATTAATTTGTTTTTCTTATTTGTTTGACATTATTCTTTATCTTGTTCATTAGGTGTATAACAACTAAGTAGTGCTTCAAAACTAAGTTGTACGGTAGATTAATAGGGAGTCCTTGTCCGGTCTCAATTTATAATGATTAATGAATACGAGTAATATATAAGATACTGAGTAATAAACAAATGATTGGTATGAAGAGAATTGAACAGATCGAAGTTGAAATTAAATTTGTAGGATCTTTATCGTTTGACAAAGCATGAATACTACCGAATAAAACATTTAATGGTTGAAGATTATACCTACGTACCTTTGATATCTTTTTGCGATCGCCCTACTTTTAGAATTGTGAGAAGTTTTTGATCAATTGGAATAATTCTTAAGGATTTGAAAGAATCAAACTGAACTTAAAAAAAAAATGAAGGCATTATATTTTTTTTCCGGATATTTCTCACGATACCTACGAACTTTAACAAATTACACGTGGTACCCCATTTTAAGTTTGTTCCTGTGATAATATTTAATGTTTAGTGTCTGTGGTACCCTTATCAATTTTCCGTCATAACGACGTTAAAGTTACTCCGTAGTTTAATTATACTTGATTAATGATTAATTTATTTTGGAGTAAAAATAGTGGAAAATTGAAGAAATAATGTCGTCCATGGTACCCCCTGCATTTTTAATGTTTTAAACATGGTACCTTGTGTTTCCAATTCTTTACCCATGATACCTTTGTGGTTTTAATTTTTTGTCCATGTTATCACTGACTAGCTATGTTAACGAATTAACCATTGTCATTTGCTTATAAATACCAAATTATTGATTGGATTAGGGGTCAACACAATAACACAACAAATAAATAATGTACCCCTCTTCACATAATGTCATTTTTCATCTCGTTCAAGAAAAGTTAATGTAGACAACAAATCATGTCCAAGATTCAACATAAGAACAAATATACGAGCATTCGATCCTATTATAGCAAACTCATTTAAGCTATACTACAAGTGTAATGAGTGTGGTTGGTTTCAAGGGTGCAAAGTTAGAATGAAAGATGTTAGTCATGAAGTTTGTAAAGTGGAGTACGTTCATTAACCTATCTGTCACAATTCATTAAGAGGTACCCTGAACAAAACATTGAAACCACAAGAGTATCATAGACAAAGATTTGGAAACACAGGGGTACATGATTAAAATATTGAAAACACAAGACAAAATCACAAGAGTATCATGGGCAAATAATTGAAAACACAGGGGTACCATGATTAAAATATTGAAAACACAAGACACAAGGGTACCATGAGCATTACCTCAGTTTCCCATAATTTTCGCTCCAAAATAAATTAACTAATAATCAAGCCTAGTTAAACTAACTTTTAACGCCGTTATGATGAAAAATCTATTAAGGGTACCATGGGTATTAAACACAAAATACAAGGTTACCATGAGAACAAATTTAAAATGAGTGGTACGATGTGTAATCTGTCAAAAATCGAGGGTACCATGAGAAATATTCCTATTTTTTTGTTGAATGAAGACTTGAGTATCATCAATATTCAATACTCGAGAAGAAGATTAGCTCGGGCAAAACATTCAAAATCATACTTTGTACTTTTATCTTTCCATTTTTAGAGTTTCCTTGATCTCAATCTAGTGAACTAGGAGTTCAATTCTCATCTGTGAGTAAGTGCGCCTTTCTATGATAAAAAAATATTCAATGCCTATGATAAGTAGGGCTCTTAATGAACAAAGGCGATTCAAAAACTTTTCAAAATCGATTCAGTCAAAACTTAACAACCCAATCTAAGTCAAACCGAGTTCTACCCGAACCCAACTAAAACCAATCGTTAACATGGGCTGATTATACCAAGCTCATTTAACAGTCCAAATACAAACAACTCTAAACAAAAACCTATGGTTTTTTATTCAAATTATTTAGATCTTGATGGTAGGAGTTTGTCGTCTATCCTATCGATCAAAATAATAATCAACGAACCTAAGCTAGGTAGCTAGGGTAAGTCGAGTCGATCCTCAGGGATGGGAGTTCCAAACTAAGTATGCCACGATTTAGACTAAATTCTAGGCGAACAATGAAGGGAAATTATCGAGATTGAGTGCAAACTAGACTAAGGTCTACTAAGCGAATAAGACACAAGGAGAACAATTGATTTGGGCTGGACAAGGCTAAAGACTAAGAATTGTATAAACTAAAACGATTGAACTAAGGATGACTAAAAGGATGGAGAATTCAATAAGAGAGGAACTAGGATTAGGTCAGGTTCAAGGGTGTCGAGACAATCAAGGGTAAGTAAGAATGAAGGGAAGCTATCTAGGCATAATCCGGACTCTCGCTCCAAAACTGTCCTAGAGGTTTCCCGCTCTCGCGAAAGAACTCATCCTAGCAACATACAAGGCCACACAAAGAAGGTAAGAAAACATGAATTTGCAACTACACGTCATACAAGCAATTCATCAAACATGACCCATGCACACAACCAAGAAGCAACATAAACAACCATCAACACCCTACACAAACCCTTAATCACCCATGAAGACACCCAATTCTCCTACTAATCCTAGCAAGGAAACTACTCACATATATCTAAAGAAGAACAAGCAACAATTATAAGAAAACTCATAATAAAGGCATTCATATTGAATTCTAAGCAATTATCAACAAAAAGCATAAACAAAGATTCAAACTTTAAATAAAAGAGGAAGAGATTATATCAACTTCACAAGAGATAATGAAAGGAACAATCTTTGAATAAAATAAACCCAAGAGATAACCAATGCTGTCAAGATTCGATAATCCAATACAAGTTTTCAAGAATTCAAAGATATTACAAGAATTAAAACCAGATTAAGGTTTAATGGAAGAGTAATTAAGGAGGGATTAAGCTAATCTACACTAATCTAAGTTAATCTATCCTAAAGTAGATCTAGGGTTTCGTAGTTATAAATGATTACAAGAAGGGGGTATATATAGGGTTGCACAAAGTGGGGGAGTGGAGCGACGAAGCCCACGAGGAACAGAGTCCTCACGGCCGTGATATGGGCCTCCCGACCGTGTCCCTACCCCTATCCCGGCCGTGTAGTAGGCATCACGGCCGTGTCGAGTTTGTATTCCCGGTCGGGAATACGGGTGACATGGCCGGGTCGAGCACTAGTGAGCCGCTTTCTTTTGCACC
Source organism: Agrostemma githago (assembly GCA_958450325.1). Taxonomy (NCBI): domain Eukaryota; kingdom Viridiplantae; phylum Streptophyta; class Magnoliopsida; order Caryophyllales; family Caryophyllaceae; genus Agrostemma; species Agrostemma githago. The sequence goes on from OY288246.1 coordinate 67,669,920, forward strand.
TTCAATCACGGCCATGTAAGTGTAGGACACGACCACTTCTTCCTTGGTCTTCATATGACGCTTGGTGGTTCTTGTGTGAGGCTCGGTACTCGGGATCGTCTCAAGTGGATCCTTGTGGGACTCGGGATCGAGCCTAAGGCATCGAGTCATCCTTGCTTCACTTCATTTGCTCTTTAAGCACCGGAAACGAGATAAAATCATTCCATTTCTCAATGATTGACCTTGGAACCCTTAAAACACACTGTAAGAAGCGTAAGAGGCCTCAAAACCGCTTCTAGGAGCAATTCTGGCAAAGAAAAAAAGGATAAAGCACATGAAATAAACACTACAAAGCAAGCTTATCAGTCTTTTTCCCGAATTTATACAATTTCTTAAACCCTTTACCTCTTAATTATTTAAATCAGATTGAAGTTCTTTATGCAAATTGTTTGTGCACATTGTTATGCATTCATGAACTTATTTAATCAATTTTTGATCCTGTGTTGATTTAAAATTGTTATTTTGATACCAATTTTATGATTTGGGTATTGCTAGATAGCTCAAAATGTTGGGTTTTAGGGTTTATTGTTCTTCATTTGGATGATTTTCATGATTATTTGAAATTGAACTGTCAGTTTCCAAATAATTATTGCATTTCCTGAGATGAGTTTCAATTGTAAGTCATGTAAGGGGATTTTTGATTGAAATGGAACTATGGAGAAGAGATTTGGTGGTTTTCGGGTTAGAGTCAAGAGGGTGGTAATAGGATATCTCAAGAGTATGGAGTAATTATTGTGTACGATCGCCGTTAGTAAGGTGAATGAAAGAAAAAAAGGACTATTTTAGGTTAAACAGTGGCCACCTTTTACCCTAAAATTGTCAATTTTTAGCTTTGTCATATGATACAGCGATTTTATAGTAAATTTGTGCTAGCATTAGGAAATACCGAAATAAGTGTAGTTAATAAAGGTATTTGCCATACCTGAGCAATGAAAAGTTTGAAACTTTAGTTAAAATCTTCTCCTCCTAAGTTCAAATCTTGGTTCCACCTCTTGTGGTGGGGTGGGTTAAACGATAATGATATGAACTTTCTTTAGTTATACGTAGGGAGTATATATTGTAGGGTTATTTCATGACAATAATACAACTATGGGTGCTTCTTATATTAATACCAACTATACATAATCCCGTTTTAATATGAACTATCTCCTCATTAATCTCTCTTTATAACCAATTCCCTTTTTACCTGTAAAAACCGGTAATTGTGACCCTGCTAGGTTTTGGTGCACCTCTTCTTCTTCTTCCCCTTTATATTCATCGAATTTCAAAAACCCCATTGACACAATGAGATGTGGTTATTCATCTGGATCCTCCTCTAATTCGTATCCTTCAAATGTCAGATTTTTTTGCAAACGTCAGCTTAGATGCTCCAATCTATTTACCATAATTTCAAAATAAGATGCTCCAATCTATTTACCTAATCTCAGAAAATTTAAGAAAAGTAATGGCAAGAGGAGATGTCGAGTTCAGCAATGGCGAGAGGAGAGTACGTAGTAATGAGGGAGGAAGTATACAGAGTATGGTGGGAGGAGGACTTTAATTCAAAAAGAAATTAAAAGATAAAGGGAACCAGCTCATCAGGTAGCCGGTAATTTGTTATAAAGAGAGATTAATGAGAGAATAATTCATATTAAAACGAGATTACGTATAGTTGATATTAATATAAGAAGCACCCAATAGTTGGTATTATCACTACAAGAAAAGTCGTGGTTAGCAACCGATAATTTCCGACCGCATGGAAAACAGTCGGTAATTACGCTTACCGACCGACAACAGTCGGTAAATGGGACTTTCGGTCGGTAAAATACCGACTGATTAATCGGTCGGTAAATAAGAACGTCGGTCGGTACCTAGCTGTTTTACCGACCGATTTTCTAATTTACCGACCGATTTGTCGGTCGGTGACGATGTTAAAATAAATCACCCCAGCTCCTTTCATTACTCACTTCGCGCAGTAACTTAAAAAAAAAAACCGACTACCCATCCCCAAACCCCAATTCCGAACCCGACCCCCCTATCCCCACCCCCCTTCGCCACCCCCCTTCGCCGGAGAACCTCCCCCCGCACCGCCGTCGCACCGCTGTCGCACCACCGCCGCACCGGTCCCGATCCGCCCTTCGCCGGAGTACCATACCCATCCTCCCCAAAATCCCCAATTTCAACCTAGGTATGAATTCTAACTCAATTTTTTTGTTTGATTTTGTTTATATTTGGTTTATTATTGTTGTTAATCCAAGTGTTTGATGAATTTAGGATTAAATTTAGATTTAGGGTGAAACTTATTAGGTTAGTGTAATTAGGTTCCTTAGCCAAATTATGAAAAACTTCTCATAAGATTATTATTATTATCATTATTGGATTTATTAGTATTAATTTTGGTTGAGTTGCTTCTACTAAGTGTAGGGGATGAAAAAATAATTAGGGTTTGAGCGATTTAGTTAGGAAATTGAAATTGAGAGATTTTGATTAGGGTTTGAGAGATTTAGTTAATTAGGAAATTGAGAGAAATTGAGAGAAATTGAGAAATTGAGAGAAATTTAATTTAATTTAGGGTGAAATTTGATGAAAAATTGTTTAGTATAGTTTAGTTAGATTAGTATAGCTCTCCCTATAGTATTTAGATGAAAAATTGGTTCAATTAGTATAGCTCTCCCTATAGTACTTACCCTTTGGAAAATTTTGGATTAGATTACCCAATTAGTATTTTTGATTGGAAAATTGTTTAGTATAATTAGTCTTAAGAATATATTCAATGTTGATTGGATTACCCAATTAGTATTCTTGTTTGGTTTGTAAGGTTGATTGGTAAGTCTTAAAACGAAAATATGGTCGACATTAAGCGAATTGTTCAATTTCCATTTAGAGAACAAATTGAAAATATGGTAGACCTTTAAAAGGAGAAAGGCATCATTGTCATTTACCCATTATTTTAAACTAATTGAAAACATATTATAAACGATCGTGTTCCTAAAACTCATTTATTTAAAGTTAAAAAAATCCGATTGATCGACAAACAATGATTTAAATTAACTTACATTCCTACATTAACTAGAATTTTGGTTTAAAAATTTCCTAGGTTAAGCCTCATGCATGCAATTATGCATATTATTTATGATAAATTATGAACATAATATTTATTTTATAATTTTTTTCGACTTTATATTATTTGAGGTTGATTGGTTTTAGGTTAGAGTTGCTTGAGATCATGGTTTGCATTAGAAAATGTATGGGATTTGGATGTATATGAAATTTGAGGAATGCATGGGCATAATATATACTTCCTCCGTTCTATTTGATCTCCTCGACCTCATCTCGCCTGCCTTTATTATTCTTCCCCTTTATTATTTCTGTGTTATTTACTCCATTTTTATATGTTATGTAATTAGGTTTTCGTTTCTCTTATAGAAAATCTAATAATGACGAATACCGAAAGAAAATGGATGTACGAAAGGGTAGACGATAGAAACAAAGTTAAGTATGAGTTTATACTTGGGGTGGATGATTTTATTCTATATGCTAAGGAACAAGAAGAATACAAGGCACATCAGATTCTTAGATGTTCATGTGTGAAGTGTGAAAATTTGAAGTACTTGAATGAGTATCAGGTGAAAGAGCATCTCTATAGCAAAGGGTTTACGCCTGGTTATACTAATTGGGTGTGCCATGGAGAACCCTTTTCTTTTATTAGTAATCCTAGTACTTCAACAAACACTAATGCTTTCGTCGACCAACCTTATCGGGAGATGATAGTAGATGCGTTTGGAGACATAATGTTCGACCGTGTCGAGGATTCTCCTTTGGGTGAAGAAGAAAGCCCCCACCATGATCAGAAAGAATTTTTTGAAATGTTAGAGGCCGCCGAGACACCTCTGTACCGTGGATGTGAGTCATCATTGCTAGAAGTAGCTTCTAGGATGATTAACATTAAATGTGAGGACAACCTACCGGAAAGAAGTTTAGATAAGATAGCTGCTTTGATTGAGGATATCATTCCACGAGATAATATGATGACTCGCACATTTTACGATACTAAAAGGTTGCTTAGGGGCCTTCAAATGCCCCATCATAGGATCCATTCATGTCCGGATGGATGCATGCTATTTTGGAAAGAAGACTCAATGCTTGATAAATGTAAGAAGTGTGGAAAAGATAGGTACAAGAAGAAAACTTTTAGTGGGGCAGACATACCTTTCAAAGTCTTAACCTATCTCCCTGTAGCACCAAGGTTGCAACGTTTATATGCAACCAAGAACATCGCAAAAGAAATGAGATGGCATATAGAAAATCCACGTGTACCAGGGACCATGGCTCATCCAAGTGACAGTGAGGCTTGGAAGCATCTAGATTATATGTTTCCGGAGTTTGCTAGTGAGCCTCGTAATGTCAGACTTGGACTATGCACAGATGGCTTTACACCATACGGTCAATTTGGTAAGTCGTACTCCTGTTGGCCGGTGATTCTCACTCCTTATAATCTACCCCCTGGATTATGCATGAAAAAACAATTTATGTTTCTATCTTTGATCGTTCCCGGGCCCAAAAATCCTAAGAAAAACTTGGACGTATACATGCAACCTCTTATTGATGAATTGAAAGAGTTGTGGGACACGGGAGTGCTCACCTATGATGTGTCCCGGAAACAAAATTTTCGGCTGAAAGCATGTATCCTATGGACCATCAACGATTTTCCGGCTTATGGGATGCTCTCTGGGTGGGCTACTGCTGGCAAACTTGCATGTCCACATTGTATGAAAGACACCAAGGCGTTTTGGCTTCCACATGGAGGTAAAATGTGTTGGTTCGATTGTCACAGGCAGTTTTTACCCCTAGATCATGCATTCCGTTACAACAGAACTGCCTTTAGGAAGGGTAAGTGCGAGAATGACGAACCACCTCCGACATTGTCAGGATGCGAAATCTGGGAGACGATATCAGACTACCCGACGATAATTGATGGTACTGATCAAGAATTGAAAGAACTTAAGAACATGAAAACAGGGTGGTTCAAAAAGAGCTTGTTTTGGGACCTACCTTATTGGAAGCATTTGTTGATTCGACACAATTTGGATGTCATGCATATTGAAAAAAACTTTTTTGAGCAATTAATTCATACAGTATTGGATAATAAAAATAAAACAGCTGACACCCATAACACAAGAAAGGACTTGCCCAAATTATGTAGTAGAGGTCACCTACACCTCAAGGACGGCCGCAAACCAAAAGCTCCCTACACTCTTGACAAACTGCAAAAAAAGGTACTCTGTGAGTGGATATGCAACTTGAGGTTTCCAGATGGATACGCATCGGATTTAGGTCGTTGCGTCGACCTACACAGTCTCACACTCCATGGTATGAAGAGCCACGATTGCCATGTGTTCATGGAACGGCTATTACCCGTTGCTTTGAAACACTTGCTGCCAACTAATGTGTGGAATTCAATTACCGAGATCAGCCAATTTTTTCGTGATTTATGTGTCTCAAGCCTTACAACCCAAAATGTACAGCGGCTGGAGAACGATATTGCGGAGATCCTCTGCAAACTTGAGAAAGTGTTTCCACCATCGTTCTTCAATTCAATGGAGCACTTACCAATACATTTGCCTTACGAAGCAAGGGTTGGTGGGCCAGTACAATATAGGTGGATGTACCCTTTTGAGAGGTATAATTGTGAAAATACTCAACTTATTATTGTTTCTTAATCATTATATCATCATAATTGTGAAAATACTCTACACTATATCAAAATGTAGGTTTCTTAATCATTTGAAAAAAAAAGTGGGTAACAAAGCACGTGTGGAAGGTTCAATTTGCAATGCTTTCTTAACTGAAGAAATATCAAATTTCTGTTCTCTATACTTTGAAGACCACGTAGACACAAAGGCTAAGGATTTGGATGTGGGCACGGGTGACGAAAATGATTCATCTTTACCCGAGCTCTTTCGAAAACACAAAGGTAGAGCTCTTGCTAAACCAAAACAGAGATACTTGGACGAACAAGAGTTCGATCGTGCACATTTGTACGCACTATCAAATTGTGAACTACTAGGAGAATATGAACGGTACGTAAATAGTAACAACTTACATATATATTTTAAAATTAAAAGATGTAAATGTCACGACTAAATTGCATAATTACAGCTTATTTGAACAGTTCATTATGGAGCAACATCCACGAGCTAAAATGGATGAAGTTTGGACTACATATGAGAAGTTGTTCCCAAAATGGTTTCAAGGATATGTAAGTCTCAGTGTTGACATATTAGAATGAAATCAACTTTGAGCACGTCACATATGCACTAACACTCTACTACGCAATTAGGTAAGTGAGATGAATGTCAAAGATGATGTGATTCAAGCCTTAGCATTTGGTCCTTCTAAAGAAGTAAACACTTGGCAAAGATATATGATTAATGGGTTTAATTTCCACACACAGAAATATGGGAAAAACAGAGCTACCATGAATTACGGGGTTTGCGTAAGTAATGTCGAAGGAAACGATTACCATGGCACTTTAGAGGAAATTATTGAGTTGAGGTATTGTGGGGAGAAGAGAATTTATAATGCAATCGTGTTCAAGTGTTCCTGGATGGATAATTCCACAAACGGTACAAGTGTTCATGGTCTTTATAAACTAGTAGAAGTTAATAGTAGGAGGAAGTATGGTAACTATGATCCTTTTATACTTGCCCATCAAGCTAGTCAAGTTTATTTTGCTCCATACCCAAACCCGAAGAAGGATAGAGATCATTGGTGGGCTGTTTTTAAGGGTCGGGCAAAGTCACAATTTAATGCACCAGTGGATGTCACGGTATTTCAAGAAGATGTGAGTAGTACTTCATTATTATCTGGTGTTGTTGCCGATGACGTCTTAGAAAGTTTTGTTGAAGGGGAGGACATGGAAGAGATGAACGAGATGGGTGATGATGTGATTGTCGAAGATGATAACATTGATGAGGAGGAGGAATTTGAAGATGAATTTGAGGAGGAGGAGGAGGAGGAGGAGGATGAAGAAGAAGAAGAGGAAGAAGAAGAAGAAGAAGAAGAAGACGATGATGATGAGAACGATGATTGCTAACTTGTATTTGCTTAGTCATTGTATTAGTGGTCGATCAACACTCATGGATAAATGCAGTTATTATTTGTATATGTTTGTTTGGTTTAAGGCAAGATGATATTATTTGTTAAATGTTTTCAAGGATTTGCATTTGGGAAGTATTATTTGCATATGTTTGTTTGTTTTGTCATTCAACAGATCGTATCTGAAAGATGGTTGGACGAGGCGGACGTGGACGTGGCGGACGTGGACGTGGACGTGGACCACAGGTTCAAGTCGACGAGCACGAGGAGGAGCAACAACAACAACAACAACAACAACAACAACAACAACAACAACAACAACAAGATCTGGAAATAATTGCGATTAAGCCCAGTGGGAGATGGTATTGCTTATTATATCATTATCGAAGTAGATGTAGTATATAATTTTCTTTTATACAAAAATCTAATATGTGGCATTTGTGTTGATTAAGGTTTGACGACTCCGGTGTGGTAAGACGAGTAACGAAGTCGTTCAAGGGTTTCTACCATGAACCGCATATGAACTACCGGGAGACCCCGACGACGGTGAAAGATAAGTGGTTCGACAACTTTAGGGTATACATTCACTTTATTTTCCTTACATTCAAAGATATATAGTTATATGCACTTCTAATTGTTATTTAGATTTTTCTTAATACGTAATTATTAATTTTTGATCGGTCACAATGGCAGGGGTACTGTTCATGGGAGCCCGAGCATGAAGAGCGAGTTAGGGAGAGGTACGATGACGAATGTCGTAAACGGTTGAAGGACACCGTTAACGACATATGTGAACTGCGGAATGGCAAGAACAAGGCATGCCCAGGGTGGATGGTGCCACAAGTCTACAAGGACTTGTTGGAGCGACGGAAGTCGAAGGCTTTCCAAAAGAGATCAAAGACAGCTGCCGCAAATAAAGCTTGCGCACAGCCTGGCCCTAGTCATCACGGGGGGTCGATCAAGGCAACGAAACATGCATCAAGCCTGGTAATGACAAAATATATTAAAATATTCCATAATGTTTTAATTCGTATATTTTTTTAAGATGGTAGTAATAATTTGTCCTCTTAGATGGAGCAACTGGGTGGTAGGAGGCCCAGTGCGGCGGAGCTCGCGGAAGCCATGCACTCTAAGGTTGTTGACGGTAAAAGAGTTTTTACCAGTCAAAAGGCGAAGGAGACATTTGTAAGTGTTAATTTAGTTAATCATAGAGATTATCTTAAAATTCCTTAATAAATTAGTTATAACTTGTTCCTAAACATTACCTTCCTCTGTTTGCTAATAGGAACGATTTGAAGAGCTCAAGAAAAAGAACGAGGAGGAGGAGAAAGGAAAAGAGGACGACGAACTGTGGTTCGAAGCGGCCCAGGGCTTCAAGAAGGGCCACGTATACGGAGTGGGATCCGCCGGCCCATTGTACTTCACCCCCCCTCAACAGAACAAGGGTAATGCTTCGAGCTCCTATCATGCCGGTATTCTTGTACAACAAGAAAAACGGGCAGAAGAATTTCAGAACAAAATTTTGGAAGCCTTGGAGAAGGAGAAAGAAGAGAACAGGCGCTTTAGAGAAGAGACCCGGGAGCTCATGCAACAACAACAGCAGCTCATGTCAGCGCTTAACAAGGTATTACAAACTCAGAACTGTAACCCGTTCAACAACACTAACTTCCGTAATCCGAATGACGATAATTCGGGAGGTGGTGGAGTTGGGGGAGCCGGGGTCGGTTTTCAAGTGTAGCTTGAACTTTTAATTGATTACTCTTTTAAGTTGTGTAAACTTTGAATTCTCTTCCAAGTTGTTTAGACTCTTTAGTTACACTTTCATTAGTATTCGCTTAACTAAGTAGTTAAACATATTATGTGAATGAATTGTGGAGATGTTGGATTATGAATGAATTGGATGAAGTTAACGAATGAAGGTTGAAGTGAATGATATTGTAGTTTGAATGAGTTGGAAGATTTGAATGATACGATATCGATGACAACAAATTGGAGTTTGTATGTTCTAGTTTGAATGCAGGTTTGTATGTTGCAAATTGGAGGACAACAAAACAATTGGATCCAGCACGACCTCAACATATTTACCGACCGCCATAACGTGATTACCGACCGCCCAGCCTTCTTTACCGACCGCCATTGATATTGTCGATCTACGGTCGGTAAGCATTACCGACCGACAGGAGCGGTCGGTAAAAACCGTAAATACCGACCGCATTACCGACCGAGTCCCCCTTTTTCCGACCAAACGTTTTACAGGAGGGCCTGACATTGGCTTGGTCGGCAACACTTACCGACCGCAGGTTTCAGTCGGCAATACGATTTACCGACCGCGTTACATCATTTCCGACCGACTGGTCGGTCGGTGATGCTTAATATACCGACCGACGAAATCAGTCGGTAAGTTTTATTGCCGACCGTTTTTCCTCTTTACCGACCGTAATTCGGTCGGTGATTCACCGACTGGAATGTTTGGTCGGTACGTATTGTTTCCGACCATAGTTTTCGACTATAGTCTATCGGTCGGAAACTTTTAAAATGCGGTCGGTAAATGCGTTTACCGACCGGTTTCGTGCCTTCCCGACCGATTTTTCCGGTTGCTAAATGCTGTTATTCTTGTAGTGTATTGTTATGAAATAACCCTAAATTGTATTACTAGCTCGCTTCCCTAAATTTCAATGTTTGTTGTTTTTAGCTGTAAGTCTACATTTTTTGCAAGTTGATGGAGTACAGAGTATATGTTTAGGAATTAGGCATCCTCAAATTAGGGAATTCTCGCTTCTAGCTTCTGGCATACGAGAAACTGTTGGAAATATTGGGTCACTATAAGGGCGATATATAACAAGAGAATATACGTTGTTGTGTCGTGGTATGAAGGCCACTTAATGAGAAACAAAATCGCCCCGACTACGGTACAAATCGGAATAGGCGTCATCCCCAAGGTCACACAACACTCCTAAAAGGTTGTGTACTCAACCATTAGGAGTTGGAACTCGATGGTATACTCAGAATTTATCAAAGAGATTTGGATGATGACATTTGATGTATGTGTACATATGTCTTATCATTCTCATACTTATAATAAGTGTCATATGAGACTAACCTCAAAAGGTATCCAAAGTCACTTTAGGATGGAAAATGAATTGTCATTATTCTAAATATAATGACATTCATAACCATACTAATAAATTAGGTTTAATATGCTACTAATGGGAGATGCTTACTATGCAAGAATGGTCAACAATTCTACTTTGCATTATTTCTAACGGAAACATTGATTTTTGCCAAGTGTAGTAATGAACTAGAGGATGTGAGTAGCATTTGCTCGATCTTGTGTCCGCACACACATTTGGTGGTGGATATATTGTTTAAGCATTACGTATTTTTTTAATGGTGAAGGTGAGCGGTTGAAAGTGGAAAAGACGTGAGATGACATATATGCAATATGGGAGAAATGTTGTATGCCGGGCTGTCCAAGAGATGAGCCTAAAGAAATCGGAAGGGTTACTTCATCCGATCTGTTGTTTTTCACTGGTCAAGGAATCAGATATAGAAGACTAGAAGTTATTCTTACAACGGTTTGTTCTAAAATCTAACTATCTAAGCCAAACTTAACTTCTTTTGTATGATATTGTCGTTGAAATTTGCTTTTCGAGCTACTGCAATGAATGTAGAGCATGGATAACCTTGGAAAAACCGGTGATACAGTGAAGGTTGCTCCCGGGTATTTCCGTAATTATCTGACGCCGCCCAAGTCACTGGCTCTTCCAAACATTGATAAGTTTGCCTATCTAGTGAGGGAGCAAAGGAAGGTAAACTGCTAACCTCACGGTATTACACGTTTACCGAGTTTGTTCTACGCTCTGATATGAGAATCAAACCCCCTATGTCATGGTTAGAGTAAAGAAGCTCTGGTTTCCGCACTTTTTACAATGTAATATAGACATCTTGAACTAAAATCATGATACGTTGTAATATGGCAATTCGTTGGGATTTGAGAGAATCGGGAACTATGTTGTATGATTGTTTCTGAAACAACAGATTTACCAACCAAAAGAAAAGGAAGAAGTCGAGGTGGAGAAGGAATTTACTAAAGAAGATATGATGAGTGAGTACATTGTTGCTGCAAAACAACGAACTGCACAATGGGAAAGTGGTAAGTGATTCTAGAAATCAAAACGACTTGCATGTTATCTCTATTTGAAATAACTGTCTTTTCCTTGCTTTCCATTCTCAGAACTGCCTTGTACCGTTGTTTGTCCATTATAGAAGCGAGATTTACATTCGATACTAATAGAGCTACAGTCAAAATAACTTTCTTCACATAATGACATTTCTGCCTCGAATCTTGTCCACAATGAATCTTAGTGAGGTTATTTCGGGTTTTCTAGTATATGATGCATGATTTTCTTGCAGGTTTTAAGAAGATACTTTAAGGTTGACAACGAACTGCGTGAAGCTGTGACGAAAGACGAGATTATATCCGAGGTACGTATTTTTAGCCTCTATTATGTACTCCCTCCATCACAATTGACTAAAGTTTAAGATCATGAAGTAAAGGGTGTAACGGGAATAGGAAGTTTAACAAGGGAGCAAAATGCGAAGTTCACTATTTGGTAAATTTGTTTCAGGTGGCAAGGCAACTTTCTGTGCAAGTCGAACCTGAAAACTTGCATATGTCAAATCATTTATAAATCGTCGCTTGGGGAATTCGAGATACCCCTACGATTTCCCAAGTCCATTCCCTTACCTCAGGCCCAGGGCAAAACTGGGTGGACTCTGAAAGTAACAGGATGTTTCTTGGTCTAGTTCAATGCAATGCAGTGTAGCCTCAGGTTTTTGGATACAGCAGAAATAAACCAGCGACGGAATTGTTAAGAGCTCTACAGTTTAGATTTGTTATGGCAGCGGTTCCCCGAGTTAGGGCAAGTGATGATGTTGTAGAATGAGTTGTATGTGAAAGTTTGTTTGGAAAGTTCTCTTCCTATTCTCTGGTTCCATTTTTGGTTGAACTATAACCAGACTAATTACACTTCCGAAACCAAATTTAAATTTTAATATATCTGTTTAGTGGTTAAAAAATCCCGGGTGAAATTTCAAAGGGTTTCAGTTTAATTCTCTCTAAGAAGATTTGTCGTCAAAATTGTATGGTCTCGAGGGCTTTTAGTCTTCGAGCAAGTCACCACGATGGAAATCTGAAAATGATGGAAACTTGCTATGCCCGAGGGTTATCCAAGCTTAATAGTCGTAGCTCGTAAAGTTTTGTCATCCGGAAGAAAAGGGAGATAAGTGTTATACTAGTACTTGCTAAAAACAGGAGATTAGTGTTATAAATCCAAAATCCTATCCTCACAGAGTCATAGAAGTATCTTGTACCATTTGCATTTAAGGAAAGAATCTTATAATCCTATCCTCACAAAACAGATCAAGAATCAATTTTTGGTCTTGGAAGAATTGAATTCGTTCAATAGCTAGGGTTGATATTGTTCTAAGGAATTTTCGATAAGGCGATAAGTTCACACTAGTTCTCGTACGTGATTCTGTTAGCCTATTTAAAGGGCCATGGCATTTTTATCAAAACATCAAATTAAACCGTCCAACAAGTAACATTTCATCTAATACCCAAGAACACAAATACACTAAAATGGCACCTACTACACTTGATCAAGTTGCCATGGAAGCCATCACGCTATTGGAGCAATACGAAGATCAACAAGGTCGGAAATTGAGGACTACGACACGAAATGTGAGCCCTCAGTGGCGTCGGAGTTTCGGCTATCATCAGCCGCAGGAGAAAACCATGACTAGTGATGAAGCTGCTCATATCTTTGGTGGATTCATGATATGTGAACATTATGCCAAAAAACCATCACTTATTAAGAGGGATAACTAAATCTTGGTCTCGGTCTTGATCATTTATTTATTTTGATTAAATTGACTGAGACGAAAAACGTATATATATTGAGTTACTTGTGGTTTGAAGTGCCCTAATGCTAAGGCATCAAGTGTTATTACTTAGTAGTTTCAAAAGCATGATCTAATTTAATGCTTTGTGACACAGAGGACCATGTAAGTTCATTATCTAAACATTAGTATTCTCTATGTTTTTTTATATAGTACATTTTTTTTGAGTTGATATACTTAGACACGCCACGAAATAATTTATATCGATATAATCAGTGATTTACATTTGTTGTATCCCATGACTCTCAAGTAAAAATCTTAATTACACTTAAACAAATGTGTTTACGCTATTTAAGATCCTCTATTTTTGTTACGATGTGGATACATAGCATGGGGATTCAATCTAGTAGTTCATAAAATAAACTAAATTAAAAAAATGACATTAATTAACAATTGGCGGGGATAGCTCAGTTGGGAGAGCGTCAGACTGAAGATCTGAAGGTCGCGTGTTCGATCCACGCTCACCGCAGTTTTTGATTTTTTTTGTTATTTTTTTCATTGTTTTTTTACTTTCTCTCGTCCTACACTACGACTTCGTTTTTCTTGTACTGCCTCAAATTTGAAACAAAAAATGTATTGCGTCAAAATTGAAACAAATTTTTAAAAAATGTAGCAAATAATCTCTCTTTTTCCGGTGTTCTGTACTTTTTTTTGTGATTCTTTTTTTTGGTCCAATTTTAATTATTTATCCAACATATTACGTAGTAGTTTCGATGATATATAGATTTTATTTTAAACCTTGTAATTTGCATATATGGTTTTTTTTGATGTATTTTGCAAGAACTCCGGTTTCTTTGTTTTATACGGTTATTTTTTTCATTGTTTTTTTACTTTCTCTCTTTCTACCCTACTAACTTCTTTTTTCTTGTACCGTGTCAAAATTGAAACAATAAATGTATTGCGTCAAAATTGATTTTTTTTAAAAATATAGCAAATATTTAAAAAATGAACTGTGTCAAAGTTAAAAGAAATGTATTGCGTAAAAAGTAAAAAGAAAATATACTGCGTAAAACTAAAGTTACATTGAATAAAATTTTATGAGCTGATGTAAATGTAAGGATTCTATGTTGTAGTTTAGAAAACAAAAGTACAGAAAAATTTATTTTTACAAGCGTGGATAGCTCAGTTGGGAGAGCGCCGGACTAGTTGACTTGATTACATTGCAACAAGCGGGATAACTCAGTTGGGAGAGCATTGGAACAAGCAGGAATAGCTCAGTTGAGAGAGCGTCTGACAGACTAGTTACTTGATTGCATTGCAACAAGCGGGGATAGCTCAGTTGGGAGAGCATCAGGCTAAAGATCTGACGGTCGTGGGTAGGGATTTTTGTACTAGACTATCCAAAGTTATTTCTGAGAGAGATTTTTTACGGACTATAGTCAATATATTTAGGAAATAACGCTATACCCAACTTTTCTTTAGAGTGACGCTACGGTCACCTCCGTTGTAAAAAATTGTTAGTACATATTCCAAAAAATCCAAATAAAGCTAATAGTATTGATAGTGCAATCATAACTGAATCAACCAGTCAATCAAGACTGGTATTTTTATCCGTGAAAATCACTGAAATATTGCAGGTAAATTGGGTAAAGTTACGCTTTGATCCGGTGTTTGAATATTTTGCATTTTAAATATATTACAGACTAAATTCTTGACATATATACAAGTTTAATTATACTTGTATATTTTATCGACTATCAAGAAATATTGTAAAATAAATAACAAAGAAAACAACCTGATAATGATGTACGGAGTATTTCATAAATTTATTGTCACAATTAAATTAAAAAAAACATTTAACCAATTTTTTTGGATTTGATATTATTTGTGAAAAAATTAAGCTTTACGAAATACTCTGTAACTATTCTATTTGGGTAGAAAAATATGACATGGTAAATATTAGTGTAGAGTAGATAAATATTTTTTTTCTCAATTCGTATTCTATTTTATATGAAAATATTGGCATGAATTGTTTCTATTAAAATAATTTTGTTTGATAAAAAAATAAGTAAGTTTTATTTGCATATAATATTATTTCAGGAAATGAGAATGTTCCTACCTCAAATCAGAAGAGTAAGAGATGATCTCTCCTAGACATTTACTAAATCAAAGGTAAACAATTGAATGGAACGAGAGAGTACTACCCACCTTGAACAAACGTGACAAAATCTCGTGCCCAAGTAGCGACAATAAAACACACAAGAAATGGAGAAAAACAAGAAGAATGAAACACAACAAATAAAGCCTAGAAATAAGCGAACTAATGTCTAAACAATAGACGTCCCCAACAATAACGACGATAAATAGATGCGAGATTCATCGCCGGTCCTAGTAATCAAGGAAATGTCCACAAAGACGATGTGCTAGGCTAAGGAATGCTAAGGCTAAAGGCAAAGAAGGTGGGATATTTGAATAAGGCTAAACTAAATATCATGGATAAACTAAGTTAGGAGAAAAACAACAAAAAGATGGTTGATTATCAAGGATTAGAGGGACTATGTATGGTTATATCGTGTTCCGAGGGTCGAGGCCTTGAGGGTAAAGTAATGATAAATGGTAAATGGTTGGTTAGGTGACCTAACAATTTATATCAATATAATTCGTGATGTACACTTGTTGTATCCCTAATTACACTTGAAAATCATTGACCAAACCAAACAAAAAGTGGGATAACTCAGTTGGGAGAGCGTTAGACTGAAGATTTGAAGGTCGCGTGTTTGATCCATGCTCACCGCATTGTTTCACTACCTTAAATTTACTTGTGTGATATTTTACGAAGTTACTCGACTAAATACATTTTAATCATCACTTTCGCGCATACCCTCTTCACTACAAAATAGACTTAATTTCTAAATTATCCAATTTTTTCAATTATTATCGATTTCCTTTAATTCTAACTATAGCACCCATTATTTATCAAATTCTTAAAATTATGGATACGAGTTGAGTTCTAATAATCATTATTAGGCATTCTATTACTATAGACAAGTTTTTCGTCAAAACACTCGCGCTTTCGAGAAAATTTTATCGTTTTTGAAAATAGCAAAAAAATGATTGATTACAATGTCCTGGTATAATATAAGGGTCGTTTTGATTTCAATGAAAATTTTAAAAGCATAAGATTGCGTTTTGAGACGTGTTGGAATCAGTCGAAACAATATCTATACTCCATTTTATATCGTGTCAGAGAGTTCTAATAATCATTATTAGGCATTCTATTCATATCGACAAATTTTCGTCAAAAAAACATTCGCGTTTTCGTGCAACTTTCATCGCTTTCGAAAATAGAAAAAAAAGAGTTCGATGTTGAAGGTTTTTTTTATGAATGGTAAGTATATAAATAAAGAATGTGTATCGTTACAGAAATGTAACCAAATGACTACATCAGCTTATGTAGCCATCTAGCATCCTTAGATTTAATGGGGTATTTCAACTTACACAATACTCTACTTCTAACATCCTTCATAATCAGTTTGGCCGTGACCGGAGGCAAAGGAACCGATCCTTCCAGTCTGCAAACATTTCGCTGCCTCCAAATGTGATAAATCGAAGCGTTGATCAAAGCACGAATAATATTGCATTGTAATTTCGAGCCCCTCAGATGCGTCGCCCAAACCCGCCCGCCATCAGTCGGGATCCTCTTCATGACCCAATCTCCCAAAATGCCCATGACCCTCATGCTCCGGCTACACCCGAAGAACAAATGATCAATATTCTCCGGATGCGCTTCACACAAAAAACATAGATTCGAATCAGCCACCCCAAATCTCATAAATTTCACTCTTGTGTTCAAAGCTCCCCGAAATACCAGCCACCCAATAAAGCTATGTTTCGGGTCGCTCCAATTGCTCCATACTAATCTCCACCACAAGACTACCGGTCTATGGACTTGATAAATGTGGTTTTTAGTGCTTATTTGTTGTGTTTGGTCCCGGTTTCTCTTGTGGAATCGTTCTTCGGAGCGGTTTTCGAGGCTACTTACGCTTCTTCTAGCTTGTGTTAGGTTCCTAGGACCATTATTGGAGATATGGAACGATTCCGACTCGTTTCAGACACATTTGGAGCCAACGAGGACAAGCGACGATCACCCGGGGGCTTAGACTCGATCCCGAGCCCTTGGGACCCATTCCCGAGCACCGAGAATCGATGAGAAGCCTAACAAGAGAAAGGAGGGACCTATGGGATCATATTTGAAGCCTACAAGACCCATCCCGGTCGGGAAGGTCCCCATCTCGACAGGGATGAAGAGCAAAGAACAACCCGGCTACTGGAGGTTGATCCCGGCCGGGATCACCACCTTCCCGGTCGGGACCACCACCTTCCAGACCGGGAAGAGCCCAGATCGGGGCTATTTTCCTTTCATTCCTCTACTCTTGTAACCCTATATATACCCCTCCCTCTTGTATTGTTAGACTATCTTATGAAACCCTAGACTACTTTTAGGTTAGATTAGCTTAAATTAGTGTAGATTAGCTTAATCCTTCTTTAATTACTCCTTAATCTTAGTTTAATCTAGTAAGATTACTCTTGTAATATTGGAATTCTTGAAGATAATATCAAGCTTGACAACCTTGGTGGAATTACTTGGGTTTTCTTCTATGCAAGTGTTCATCTTTTCTTCTCTTCTAGTTGGTATAATCCTTCTTCTCCCTTTACTCTTAATCTTTCATTGTTAGTCAAGTTTTCATCTTTGTTTATTGTTTGTTGTTCATCCTTATTTGTTCTTCATAATGAATGAGGTTGTTCTTGTGATTGTTTCTCTAGTTTGTGTTAGTCTTAGTATAGATATGTGTGAGTAGTCATCCTCTAGGGTTAGTAGGGGGATTGGGTGTTGATTAGGGTGGAAATTGGTGATGCTAGATGTTGTTATTGTTGTTTTCTATTTGCCTTGCACTCCACATGTTTGATGAAATGCTTGTGAGACTTGAGACGATCAATCCTTATTTTTCTTGCCTCTTCTCTTGTATGTGGTTGTTTGGTTGGTATGTTTGGTTCCCTCATTAGTAGCGAGAGCGTGGTGAGGACGACCCCTAGGCCGTTTTAGTGGCGAGAGCCCGATCGTAACCTAGGCTACGAGAGCATGCTAGTGACCCCCGTTTCCTTCTTTTGCTCCCCTTGACATCCATGAACCCGACCTAGCCCTAGTTTTCTTCTTATCGATTTATTAGCTTCCATTAGTCTATAGTTGCTTGTTTTGCCTTGTTAGTTTATGTTATAGACTATAATTTAGTCATTAGTCATCCTTAGCCATCGCTTTAGCTTAGTTTGTTTCGAACCTAGTCTTGGACCGTAGCACACCTTAGTCCGACACCCCGTCCCTGTGGATCGACCCGACTTGCCCTAGCTACCTAGCTTAGGTTTGTTGGTTGTATATTTGATCGGTGAGATCCACGACAAATCCTTCCGTCAAATTGGCGCCGTTGTCGAGGACAGCGTAGTTTAGACTTTTGTGTGCTTAGTTTTAGACTTTGTTCTTGATTTTTGTGTTTTCTTTTCCTTGTGTATCTCCGTTCCTTCTTGTGTGCTTATCTCTCTTCCTAGTGCCTCAAAAGCACTAGGCTACTAACGTTTGCTCAAGTGCTTCTAGTGCATCCAATGTATTAAGACAACGTTACGACAATGTGGCATCTAAGCTACCATCAATCATCATGGGACAATCAAGGGGCTAATTGCCAAGACCCACAACTTTACCAACCATACCAATCTCATCAACATTCTTATGAACCCTCTTCATATGGTTACCATGAAAGTTGTCAAGGATCATTCCAATATCCTAACAACTACCAAATACCCTCACATAACCCACAATCAAAAATCCCCAACTTTGAGACTTGTCAAATGATGATTCAAATGCAAAAGACTCAGCAAGAGATGATGATTCAATTGCATAAGAATCAACAAGAGATGATGATTCAAATACAAAGGGATAAAGCGGAATTCAAGGCCCAATTAGAGGTGCAAGATGCTCGAATCAATGCACTCATTGCTCGTTTCACGATGTTGGCCACTCGAGCTCCACAATTTGTTGAGGAAGGTTCATTTGGGCAAGAAGGCCAGTTGCCTCCTCAAGGAAATCAACCCGATTTTGAAGCCACGAATGAAGAAGAGAAGGTCAATCAAGAGATCATTGTTGAGTGTTGCTTGGATGGTGAATATATGGGAAGAATGGAAGAAGTTGAAGCTTCAAGGGTCGAGAATGAGGAGGGAATTGAACATGATTCTCAAGGTAACTCTTGGGGAGAAAAATTATTGGCTATTAAATTGGATTTGTATGATTTTCTTCGTGATGAACCGGATCTTGACAATCCAAAGCCAAGTGAAGACAAGACTCCTCTAGGCCAACTTGACAAGGTGAGTGAAAAGGAAGGTAATACTTGGGAAGAAGAGATAGATGCCTTAGAACTTGCCTTGAATGGGAAATTGGAGGAGCCGATTATGGGATTTGGAGATTCTATGCTAGACTAAACCGTCGAAGAAATTGAGGCCGCCATCAAAGGCCTTGAGTTTCTTCATGGTGAGAATTATAGTAAGAATGACGATGAGGCCCCCCCTAAAGCCTCCAATGAAGAAAACTTGATGTCTTCACCTCCTTTACCGCACTTGATTTCGAGTCCCTTGTCTTGTGAGACGGTTGATGAAGTGGATCCTTGTCGGACGGTGGAAAAGAGTTCTACTCTTGACCCCGTAGAAGAAGCAACACCCTTAGGGTGTGATCTCCTAAATCACAACGCCAAGCATGACTTTAGGCCACAATATCTACCGGATAGTCATAAGAGTCGTTGCTACGATGGTTCGGGAGACCCGGAAGATCACAAGAAACCCGCGCGTAATGGATTAGATGATTGCTTCTCGACCCCGACTTGGAAACTCTTGTTGATGGCTAGGATCGGCCACATGAGCATTAATGAAGATGTTGCTAGAGCATTTGACTTACTCCTCCGAGCTCTTGATAGCTATGGAGGTGTAGATGGTGAGAGTATCTTATTGTAAATATCTTTTTCCTTTTCTTTTGTTTTTGTATATGTTTGATTGGATAGTTTGGATTCTAGGATTTGTTAGTCTTTGTGGAATTCTTGTCTTTTAGAATTTTCTTGAGCGATGTGAGGGAGGGATCTTTGATGTGTTTATTGAGCTTACTTGATAGATTTGAAGTGAAGATGAAGAATTAGAGAGGGGTATTGATGATAGAAGCTTCAAAGCTTGGTGGAGGAAGTCGGTTTTTGAGCTTGGTACAAGCTTTTGGGGACGGGATTCTAAATCCCAATGTATTAGTTGACTTGTGGGTGGAGCTTTCAAGAGAAATGAAGGACTAGAAGAGTCATCCCGACCGGGAAGGGTTTCATCCCGACCGGGATGAAGTGTGCACAAAATCTGGAGCTACTGACGGTGCTTCCCGACCGGGATGAGTTTGCTCCCGACCGGGATGAACTTGCTCCCGACCGGGATGAGTTGCTCCCGACCGGGAAGAGCTCATGTAGCTCCCTTTGCCTTGGTTTCTTCATTTAAGCCTCATCCCACCACTTTATACCCCCTCCCAACCTCCCTACTCACCCTTGCCTCTATCATCTCACCCTTACACTTCATATGTACACCTTTATCATCACTTTGCACCGAGTTTAACCTCAAATCCCACCCTCATTAAACCTATGCAAGCCCGAGCATGAGGACATTGCTCGGTTTAAGTGTGGGGGAGCGATATATTAGTCTAGTTTAGTTTTATTTTCGTAGTTTTGATATATTAGTCTAGTGTAGCTTTATTTTCGTAGTTTTTTCGAAAAAAATCTTAAAAATCCTTAAAAATTTGAAAAATTTCATAAAAATCAAAAAGATTTTCTTTTGTATCTTTTTCTTTTGTGTCCTTGTGTCGTATATTTGTTGTGTAGTGTGTTTTGCTCACCTAATTCCTTGTAGGTTGCGCGATCGTCGACAAGCTTCGAAAGGCTCAAGACATCCGGTAATACCCCTTCATTTCTTTCTCCTTTTTTCCTTTTTGTGAAGTTTGAAGGATGTGTTGTGATGGTGTGTACTCGGGTGGAGCTTTTTGAAGTTTGTGGTTTATGTGGTGGCTCGTTTGGATATTTCGGGGTGGAGATTGTTTATTTTGGGGTTTGTTTATTTTGTTTGTTTGTTTTGTTTTGTTTGTTTTGTTTGTCTCTTTTCCTTTCGTTTTTGTTGTGTCTTTGTTTTGTCTTGTTTAGTGTGTCTAGTGTGTAATAAAAGGGTTTCAAAAACCCGGTTTTGAGGCTAGTGCGCAAGTGTTTACTTTCCCTTTCTATTGATGTGAATCGAGTCTTGGACTTTAGTCTAGTAGAATGACTTTAAATCAATGATTTCGTTGGTTTCTTACCTTGAGTCCACCTAGTCTACTAGGGATTTACTACGGGATTTGCATTTTGACCATTATGACCACCCACTGAGTGAAAAGGCCTTGGTTTCCGAGTCCCGTCCCTTAGGTGACCGTGTTTGAAATTGCTTTGTTTAGTCCAAGTTTCCCTCTTTTTGTGGGTTTGAAGGGAAGACATCGTCCCGACTCACCCATTTCCCTACCTCCTACACATTTCCACAAATAAGTTGCAAATTGTCTAAGTTCTCACTTGGTTGCAAGAAATGCCTACAATACAAGATTTATCCAAAAAGCAAGCCAAGAAAAGAAAGAAAAAGAAAAGAAAAGAAAGAAAAATAAAGAAAGAAGAAAAAGAAAAGGCACAACAAATGAAAAAAAAAATACAAAAGAAGAAAAAGAAGTGGCATAGCAACTCAAAAGCCAGATACAAAAGAAAAAAATGCCAAAGAAAATCATCTCACTAAAAAATTTCTCACCCCCTAAAAAATAAGTCTTTTACCGACTATTAACGTGAAGAGCCTACCAAAGAACCGAGTCCCTAGGAAGGATGATAGCGGTAACGGTCGATCTTCCCTCACTTTGCAACCTTATCCACCTTTTTACTTGGACTAGTTGGGTGATTTTGGACATGGGACGACCCTCTTGGCTTATCGCTAAAGGGGGCGGGGCTTCACTTACTTACAGTGTCGACTAACTCCGTGGTTCATCATTTTTCCATCCCGCCTATCGTTCCGTGGTACGTTCTTAGAAGGTTAGGAGGAACCTAGGTAAGTTACCAACGTTTTTTGTTGCTTTGTCGTCATACTATTAGGGTTTTGTCCATTTCGATTTGTATTGCTAGCTTGGGAACGTTGTCTCTTGCCTTGAGTCCTTAACCGGTGTATCTTTCACCGCTTTGTTGAGGGAAGCGGCATTTGTTTCTTTTTGGATGCAATCGATTCTTTGTTTGTTTGTATGTTTGTTTGTTTATGTGTTTTCGTGTTCGGTTGTATCCACAGTTTTGTTGCAAGACCCCACTTACCTTGCGGAGAGCACTTGTCCTCTAAGTGTTCTCGCGTGAGTTAAAAGGGCGTAGGGTGCGCTAATACCCGCTCGGCTAGTATTTTAGTTTAGTTTAGTAGTTAGTTCGTGCTTACTCGAGCGCGAGTAAGGGTTAAGTGTGGGGGAGTTGATAAGTGTGGTTTGTAGTGCTTATTTGTTGTGTTTGGTCCCGGTTTCTCTTGTTGAATCGCTCTTCGGAGCGGTTTTCGAGGCTACTTACGCTTCTTCTAGATTGTGTTAGGTTCCTAGGACCATTATTGGAGATATGGAACAATTCCGACTCGTTTCAGACACATTTGGAGCCAACGAGGAGAAGCGACGATCACCCGGTGGCTTAGACTCGATCCCGAGCCCTTGGGACCCATTCCCGAGCACCGAGAATCGATGAGAAGCCTAACAAGAGCAAGGAGGGACCTATGGGATCATATTTGAAGCCTACAAGACCCATCCCGGTCGGGAAGGACCCCATCTCGATCGGGATGAAGAGCAAAGAACAACCCGGCTACTGGAGGTTGATCCCGGCCGGGATCACCACCTTCCCGGTCGGAATCAACTCTTCCCGGTCGGGACCACCACCTTCCCGGCCGGGAAGAGCCCAGATCGGGGCTGTTTCGCTTCCTTTCATTCCTCTACTCTTGTAACCCTATATATTGATAAGTGTAGTTTGTAGTGCCTAATTTTTTCGTGTTTTGGTCTCTTTTTCCTTGCGGAATCGCTCCTTGGGAGCGGTTCATGGGCTACTTATGCTTCCTCTAGCTCGTTTTAGGTTCCCGAGACCATTCATGAAGAGTTGGAGCGATTCCGACTCAATACATCCACTTTTCGGAGCCAACGAAGCGGAGGAACGATCACTCGATGCCTTGGATTCGAACCCTAGACCTTGGGACCTGATCCCGAGCCCCTTAGACTCGATCCCGAGACCCGAGAGTCGATGAGAATCCCATGTGAAGCAAGGAGGAACCTTAAATATCATATTGGAGGCCTACAAGACCCATCCCCGACGAGAAGGAACTCATCCCGTCCGTGATGAAGTGTGCAAAAAGCAGTGGTTCTGTTTTGAACCCGTCCCAGTCGGGAACAACCCATCCCGGTCGGGATCAGACCGTCCCGGTCGGGACCGAACCGTCCCGGGCGGGATGAACGAGCTGTAGCCGCGTGACTCTTTTGTCTTCCTCCTTCATTCTTGTAACCCTATAAATACTCCTCCCTTGTAATGTTTAAGGACGATACTTTACACTAGATTATTTTAGACCTCTCTTAAGCATTCAAAACCCTAATTTGCCTCTTTTCATCTCTAGTTAATCCTTAGTTAATCTTAGTTAATCTAGTTAATTAGTCTTGTAATTAAGAAGATTCTTGAAGACTCATCCAAGATTGACAACCTTGGAGATTATTTGGGTTTCTTATTAATTCAAGTTCTCATCTTTTTCATCCTATTGTAGTGGGTACAATTTCTCTTCTCTTAATCTTTTTTTTATCATCAAGTTTTAATCTTTGCTTATTGATTATTGTTATTGTTTGTTCATGATGAATGTTTGGTTGACTATGTTGATTTCTCTTAGTATTGTTATTGTTAGTTTGATAATGAGTGAGTAGATTCCTTGTGGGGTTAGTAGGGGGATTAAGTGTGGATTATGGGTGATTAGGGCTTGATTGTGGGTAAAGGTGATTCATTTATTGCTAGTCACTTATTGGGCACACTATGTGTTTGTTGTATTGCTTGTATGGGTAGTAGTGGTCAATGCTTCTCATGCTTGTTCTCTCCTTCTCATTGTGTATTCAATTTGTGGTTGGATGTTTGTGTTTTGAGTAGCATCTTGCATGAATGTTCGGGTCTAGTCTTAGACACGAGAGTGCGGACTTTGGCTTTGGCGCGAGAGCGCAAACCGACCTTAGTGGCTAAGTGGCACCTACACCCTCGATTACCCAACTATCCTACTATGCTTATGAACCCGACCTAACCCTACTCTTTTCCATATTTGAATTCTCTATCTCTTTAGTCGATCATCTTCTCTAGTTTATTTGCTTAGTTAATCTTTAGTTGTTCATTAGTTCTTGTTACAGCTAGTTCGTTGTTAGTCCATTTCCATACCTCTCAACCATCATAGTTTGTCAATTATTGTCTTCTTTGTGTTCGTTTGTGTAACTTAGCCTTGTTTGTGAGTGGACCTAGTCTAGACGTTACAATACCGTCTCCGTGGACACGACCCGACTTACCCTAGCTACCGTTAGGATTAGTTGGTTATTTATTTGATCGGCAGGACCCGCGACAATCCCGACCGTCAATTTGGCGCCGTTGCCGGGGACGGTGCATGTTTAGACTTCGTTTGCTTATTAGCTAGACTTAGTTACCCCTCTTGTGCTCTTCTTTTATCTCTTGTGCATATTGTGTAGTTTTTCTTATTTTCTTTAGCTTCTTTTTCTCTTTGTCTTGGGAAGTGCTTGCTTATTGTCTTTGCCTAGTGCCCATAAAGCACTTTGTGTTCTCACGTTTGCTCTAGTGTGTTGTGTATGCCTAGGGGGGAGGCGAATTCTTTCTCTTCAATCCAGAGCCGGAAAGACTCTTTGGAGCCTTTCGCCCACGGACGATTGGCCGGGTTAGAATCTCTCAACCAAGTGCTAGCAATACCACCGAAGAACAAGCACAAGGATCCGACTTTATCGAGCAACCTCAAGGCAATACCGAAGGGATCTTCATAAATCCTTTTGGTACTTCTCAACCTAGTTCCCCTTCTACTTCTACATCAACACCGTCTACACCGTCCTCTCCCGCATATCCAATAATGCCTAAGTTCTTTTCACACTCGACGTTTACGGATGATGTCTTGCCCGGTCCAACCGCTTTACCTGAGGCATATACTGGCAATTTTGTGGCAAAGACTCAATTTATCCAATTGGTCGAGCGAAGTCAATTTAATGGGTTACCAACCGAAGATCCCCATCAACACATGGAGACCTTTTCGGATTATTGCGATGCTATTTCACAACCGGGAATAACCCAAGACCAAATCCGGTGGGTACTATTTCCCTTCTCTTTGATCGGTAAAGCAAAGCAATGGTTCAAGGGGTTAGACAAGGCGACTCTTGGTATTAATACTTGGAAGAAGCTAGCATTGGCTTTTTACCAACAATTCTATCCCCCAGAGAAGACAAATTTATTGAGAGCTTCTATCACGGGATTCCAACAACGTGATGAAGAAAGCCTCTATGAAGCTTGGGAAAGATTCAAAGCCTTGATCCGTTCTTGCCCTCACCATGGTTTATCACAATGGTTCCTTGTTCAACAATTTTGGAACGGGTTATATGAAGACTCAAGGGCCATACTCAATATGGGATCGAATGGAAGGTTTACCGAGGTGGATGATGACCAAACTTGGTCAAGAATTGAAGAGAAGGCGGTTCACAATTCCCAATACTCAAGACCTAGGAAGGCGAATCGAGGAGGTAAGCACGAGGTCGATGCTATCACACAACTAAGCATTGACCTTGGAGCTCAATTAAAAACTCACATGGAGACCATTGACAAGAAGCTCCAAAGCCACCTCAATCAAGTTCAAAGCGCTAGTTCCTCCAACCAACACTCGGTCTATGAAGTTAATGCTTTGGGAGTTGTGCCTCATACACCTTATTATGGGATGTGTGATACTTGTGGGATAGTTGGGCATGAGCCTATACATTATAGGGGAAGTATTGAGCAAGTGAACGCCTTTCAAGCGTTCAAACAAGGTGCCCCTTATCCTAATATGTACCAAGCTTCCCATCAAGCTTCTCAACAACAAGCTCTACAACACCATCTTTATGTTCCACCTCCCTTAAGGGATGGACAACAATCAAGGATTCCAAGGTTATCAAGGCAACCCAAGGCCATTAAACAACTTCAAGCAAAATAACAAAGGTACCTTCAACAACAATCAAGGGTTCCAACAAGGGAATTTCAATCAAGGCAACTCTCATGGGTTCCAAGGGAACCATCAACAACAACAAGCAACTCAAGGTAATCGACAAGAAATCAAGCCAAGGAGTCGGTCTCCTACTCATGATTATGGCATTCCTCTAGCCATCACAAACACTCCTCATAACCAACAATCTCCCCCTCGAGATTTCGACATACAAAAGTCAATGTTGGACATGCAAAGGAGTCAATTGGAGACACAAAGAACCCAACAAGAAATCATTACTCAACTTCAAAGGGATAACTTGGCAAGAGATGCTCATGTGAAGATGCTCGAGACCCAAATAGCTCAACTTGCTTCGGGTAGCTCTTCAAGGCAAAATGGACAATTACCTCCTCAAGGTGAAATGGCGAAATTCGAGCATGTGAATGCTATTACCACAAGGAGTGGTTCATCCTATAACCCTCCCCCACCCCCTAATGAGCATGTACCAATGAAAGAAGTTGCGTCTCCAATTCAAGAAGATTCAAGCTTGGGAAACCCAATAGAGGAGCAAATCTTGTGCGAGATTGAGAAACCCCAAGAAGACAAGCTTCTCCCACTTCAAGGAAAAGACAAGGGTAAAAGAAAAGTGTCGTTTGAGAAATCCACTCCTATTGAGCAAAACAAGATTCAAATCAAGTTGCCTTTCCCAACAAGGCAAATGAAGACCAAAGTGGATAGCCAATATGACAAGTTCTTTAATATTGTGAAGAAATTGGATGTGAGTGTCCCATTTACCGAGCTACTTACCCAAATCCCGGCATATAGAAGATTCATGAAAGAAATATTGGCTAGGAAGAGATCCGTCGACAAGGAAGAGACCATAGCGTTCACAAGAGTGGTGAGCGAGCTTATTCAAGGTTCTACGCTTCCCAAGTTGAAGGATCCGGGTAGTTTCTCGATCCCTTGTACCATAGGCAACTTCAAGATTGAGAGAGCACTATGTGATTTGGGTGCGAGTGTAAGCATCATACCCTATTCCATTTGTGAGCGACTCGGGATGAAGGAGCTCAAGAGTACTTCCATTACACTCCAAATGGCCGATAGTTCCCTCAACCGACCTTTGGGGATGTTGGAAGACGTGCCAATTAGAATCGTGAAGTTCTTCATTCCGATCGACTTCCTTGTACTTGACATGCCGGAAGATGCTATCACTCCCATTATCCTTGGGCGCCCATTTCTACACACCGTCGGTGCTATGATCGATGTAAAGAACGGTAGGATCACATTTGAGCTAGGCGACGAGAAGCTCGTGTTTGACCTCCAAGGCAACACTTCGCCTACTAATGATGAGTCTTGTAAAATGATCACCGCCGCGAAGGACATCGGTCTAGGGGATGGGATGAGTAAAAACTTGAAGAACGACTTCTATGGAATTGAGGATGATGATTCCGAGATTGGAGCGGATGAGTGCCCATATCATGAGTTTGATGACAAGTGCCAAGAGAAGAAGGAAGATGAGCCTCCCTTGGGGCCACATGAGGATAGGTGGACGTTTGGGTATATACCGAATGATCAAAACTACAAATTCAAGCCATTGAACTTAGTAGATCGGGATGCCCAGGGAACATCGAGGCTAGGATGTGATGATCCTTGGAGTGGAGGTTGGTATTCCACTAGCTTGATTGAAGACTTTGCAAGAGCCTTTGATTTGTTTCTTCGTGCCCTTGATGGCGACGGATCGGAATTGGTATAGTTTTGTTGAAAAAAATTGAAGAGTGCACCATCCTTGGTTTGAGGGAGTTCCAAAAGAACCGTCTTATTGTATATATTTCTTTCTTATTCTTATAGATTTTGTGAAATTCTTGTGATTTGGTATTTTGTTGAGTGATGTGAGGGAGGGACTTTGATGATTGTGTTTGAGCTTGTTTGGTAGGTGCAAAGTGAAGATGAATCCTAGAGAGGAGTGGTTATTGTTAGAGCTTGGATTGTGAGAAAGGGAGTCAGTTTTTGAAGCTTGGAACGAGCTTTGGGAGTTATAGAGGGTTAGAAGACTCTTCCCGAACGAGAAGAGTGCATCCCGACCGGGAAGGATGAACCATCCCGACCGGGAAGGATGTCATCCCGTCCGGGATGAGGGTGCCAAAAGTTGGGTCTACTGGAGTGTCATCCCGACCGGGACGAGGTCTTCCCGATCGGGACGGGCAGGTCATCCCGACCGGGACCATCCATCCCGACCGGGATGAGGCCTTGTTCCTTCTTTGGCCTTTTCTTTGTCATGTGAGCCCACCCTACCACGTTATACCCCCTCCCTACCTATCCTTGCCCTTATCATATGACCCCTACACGCCATATTCACATATGCTCCCCATTTTCTCTTCACTTTACACCGACATTTACATCAAAACCTACCTCCTTATACCTTTGTGCCCCAACCATGGATCCATATCGTGATTGGAGGGGACTAGCAATGACGATGACTAGCTACGTGCCGATATTGACTTATGAGACGATGGAGCGAGTGAGTTGCTAACCGCATGGTACGGCAACTATCCTTTCTTTTCCGTCTTTTATAGCTTGTCTTCATTTGTTTATTCCCTTCCCCTTATACACTTTTGTGTCACGGTGGCCCTCGGGGCCTTGGTAATTGTTGCTCCCGACTCTCGATGACGTGACTACATCGAGAGTCATTTCAAAATCCAAATTTACAAGACTTTTCACCCTTTTTGTAGGATTTAGTCTGATTTGGGCGGAATCCGGGCTAGGTGACTTGATTACACCTAGTCCTCCCCTCCCATTTCCTTTTATTTATCTCTTTTTATTTCTTCCACATCCATATCTTTTCTCGTCTCGGCCCATGGTGACTTGATTACACCCCGACCGGACACATTCTACCCTTTTCTCCACTTTTCTTTTTAATTCTTAGCTTTATTTGCGTAGTTTCTTTTCTTTTCTTTTTTTCGTCTCCATACACTACGGTCGAGCATGAGGACATTGCTCGACTTAACTGTGGGGGAGCGATATTCTATCATAGTTAGTTTTATTTTCGTAGTTTTTCCGAAAAATCTTTAAAAAACCCTAAAAATTTGAAAAAATTTCACAAAAATCAAAAAGATTTTCTTCTTTGTGTGTTTTCCTTTTGTGTCGTTATGTCGTATATTTGTTTTGTTGTGCGTGTTTTGCCTCCCTTTTTCCTTATAGGTTGCTTGAATCACCGATAGCTTTGGAGAGCTTTTAAGATATCCGGTAACATCTTTTGTCCCTTTTTCCCCTTTATCTCTTGAGGAGTTTGGAGGAGATTGTGATGTGGTGTGCTCGGGTGGAGCTTTGTGCATACTTGTGGTTGATTTGGTGACTTGTTTGGAAACTCGGGGTGGTGTTTGTGTTGTTTATGTGTTCGTTTTGTTTTGTTTTTGTTTTGTTGCTTTTGCTTCTTTTTCTTTCGTTCTTGGTCGTGTCTTTGTTTTGTGATGTGTACTTGTGTCTAGTGTGTAAACGGTCTTCGAAAACCCGGTTTAGAGGCTAGTGTGCAAGTGTTTACTTTCCCTTTCTAGTAGTATAAATCGAGTCTTGGACTTTAGTCTAGTAGAATGACCCTAAATCAATGATTTTGTTGGTTTCTTACCTCGAGTCCACCTAGCTTACTAGGGATTTACTACGGGATTTGCATTTTGACCATTATGACCACCCATGGTGTGAAAAGGCCTTGGTTGCCGAGTCCCGTCCCCTAGGTGACCGTGTTCGGAATTGTTTGATTAGCCCAAGTTCTCCCCTTTTTGTGGGTTTGAAGGAAAAGCGCGCTCCCGACTCTCCCATTCCCCTACCTCCTACACACATCCACAAAATAAGATGCAAATTGTTGAAATATCTTTCTTAGTTGCAAGAAGAAATGCCTACAACCAAAAGGGCAAAGAGAAGAAAAAGAAAGAAAGTGAAAGAAAGAAAAGATTGAAGAAAAAGAAAAGGCACAAAAAGCAAAAAAGAAAATACAAAAGATGAAAAAGAAATGGCATAACAACACAAAGCAAAAAAAATGCAAAAGAAAGGAAAATGCCAAAAGAAAACCGTCTCACAAAAAGAATCCCTACATCTCAAAATAAGCCTTTTTCCGATCAATACCGTGAAGAGCCTACCAAAGGACCGAGTCCCTAGGAAGGATGATAGCGGTAGTGGTCGGTCTTCCCTCATTTTGCAATCATATCCACCTTTTTACTTGGACTAGTTGGCCGGTTTTGGGCATGGAACGACCCTCTTGGCTCATTGCTAAAGGGGGCGGGGTCTCACTTACCTACAGTGTCGACTAACACCGTGGTTCATCCTTTTTCCATCCCGCCGATCGTCCCGTAGTACGTCCTTAGAAGGTTAGGAGGAACCTAGGTAAGCTACCAACGTTTTTATTGCTTTGTCGTCATACTATTAGGGTTTTGTCCATTTTGGTTTGTATTGCTAGCTTGGGAACATTGTCACTTGCCTTGAGTCCTAGACCGGTGCTTCTTTCACCGCTTTTTAGAGGGAAGCGGTATTTGTTTCTTTTTGGGTGCAACCTTTTGTGTGTTTGTTTGTATGTTTGTTTGTTTATGTGTTTTTGTGTCCGGTTGCATCCACGGTTTTGTCGCAAGACCTCACTTGCCTTGCGGAGAGCACTTATCCTCTAGGTGTTCTCGCGTGAGTTGAAAGGGCGTAGGGTGCGCTAATACCTGCTCGGCTAGTTTAGTAGTTAGTTTGTGCTTACTCGAGGGCGAGTAAGGGTTAAGTGTGGGGGAAATGATAAGTGTAGTTTGTAGTGCCTAATTTGTCGTGTTTTGGTCTCTTTTTCCTTGCGGAATCGCTCCTTGGGAGCGGTTCATGGGCTACTTATGCTTCCTCTAGCTCGTTTCAGGTTCCCGAGACCATTCATGAAGAGTTGGAGCGATTCCGACTCAATACATACACTTTTCGGAGCCAACGAAGCGGAGGAACGATCACTCGATGCCTTGGATTCGACCCCGAGACCTTGGGACCTGATTCCGAGCCCCTTAGACTTGATCCCGAGACCCGAGAGTCGATGAGAATCCCATGTGAAGCAAGGAGGAACCTTAAATATCATATTGGAGGCCTACAAGACCCATCCCCGACGAGAAGGAACTCATCCCGTCCGGGATGAAGTGCGCAAAAAGCAGTGGTTCTGTTTTGAACCCGTCCCAGTCGGGAACAACCCATCCCGGTCGGGATCAGACCGTCCCGGTCGGGACCGAACCGTCCCGGGCGGGATGAACGAGCTGTAGCCGCGTGACTCTTTTGTCTTCCTCCTTCATTCTTGTAACCCTATAAATACTCCTCCCTTGTAATGTTTAAGGACGATACTTTACCCTAGATTATTTTAGACCTCTCTTAAGCATTCAAAACCCTAATTTGCCTCTTTTCATCTCTAGTTAATCCTTAGTTAATCTTAGTTAATCTAGTTAATTAGTCTTGTAATTAAGAAGATTCTTGAAGACTCATCCAAGATTGACAACCTTGGAGATTATTTGGGTTTCTTATTAATTCAAGTTCTCATCTTTTTCATCCTATTGTAGTGGGTACAATTTCTCTTCTCTTAATCTTTGTTTTATCATCAAGTTTTAATCTTTGCTTATTGATTATTGTTATTGTTTGTTCATGATGATTGTTTGGTTGACTATGTTGATTTCTCTTAGTATTGTTATTGTTAGTTTGATAATGAGTGAGTAGATTCCTTGTGGGGTTAGTAGGGGGATTAAGTGTGGATTATGGGTGATTAGGGCTTGATTGTGGGTAAAGGTGATTCATTTATTGCTAGTCACTTATTGGGCACACTATGTGTTTGTTGTATTGTTTGTATTGGTAGCGGTGGCCAATGCTTCTCATGCTTGTTCTCTCCTTCTCATTGTGTATTCAATTTGTGGTTGAATGTTTGTGTTTTGAGTAGCATCTTTCATGAATGTTCGGGTCTAGTCTTAGACACGAGAGTGCGGACTTTGGCTTTGGCGCAAGAGCGCAAACCGACCTTATTGTGGCTAAGTGGCACCTACACCCTCGACTACCCAATTATCCTACTATGCTTATGAACCCGACCTAACCCTACTCTTTTCCATATTTGAATTCTCTATATCTTTAGTCGATCATCTTCTCTAGTTTATTTGCTTAGTTAATCTTTAGTTGTTCATTAGTTCTTGTTATAGCTAGTTCATTGTTAGTCCATTTTCATACCTCTCAACCATTATAGTTTGTCAATTATTGTCTTCTTTGTGTTCGTTTGTGTAACTTAGCCTTGTTTGTGAGTGGACCTAGTCTAGACATTACAATACCGTCTCCGTGGACACGACCCGACTTACCCTAGCTACCGTTAGGATTAGTTGGTTATTTATTTGATCGGCAGGACCCGCGACAATCCCGACCGTCATATATACCCCCCCCCCCCCCCCTCTTGTTTTGTTAGGCTATCTTATGAAACCCTAGACTACTTTTAGGTTAGATTAGCTTAAATTAGTGTAAATTAGCTTAATCCTTCTTTAATTACTCCTTAATCTTAGATTAATCTAGTTAGATTACTATTGTAATATTGGAATTCTTGAAGATACTATAAAGCTTGACAACCTTGGCGGAATTACTTGGGTTTTCTTCTATGCAAGTGTTCATCTTTTCTTCTCTTCTAGTTGGTATAATCCTTCTTCTCCCTTTACTCTTAATCTTTCATTGTTAGTCAAGTTTTCATCTTTGTTTATTGTTTGTTGTTCATCCTTATTTGTTCTTCATAATGAATGAGGTTGTTCTTGTGATTGTTTCTCTAGTTTGTGTTAGTCGTAGTATAGATATGTGTGAGTAGTCATCCTCTAGGGTTAGTAGGGGGAATGGGTGTTGATTAGGAATGATTAGGGTGGAAATTGGTGATGCTAGATGTTGTTATTGTTGTTTCCTATTTGCCTTGCACTCCACATGTTTGATGAAATGCTTGTGAGACTTGAGACAATCAATCCTTATTTTTCTTGCCTCTTCTCTTGTATGTGGTTGTTTGGTTGGTATGTTTGGTTCCCTCATTAGTAGCGAGAGCATGGTGAGGACGACCCCCAGGCCGTTTTAGTGGCGAGAGCCCGATCGTAACCTAGGCTACGAGAGCATGCTAGTGACCCCCGTTTCTTTCTTTTGCTCCTCTTGACATCCATGAACCCGACCTAGCCCTAGTTTTCTTCATATCGATTTATTAGCTTCCATTAGTCTATAGTTGCTTGTTTTGCCTTGTTAGTTTATGTTATAGACTATAGTTTAGTCATTAGTCATCCTTAACCATCGCTTTAGCTTAGTTTGTCTCGAACCTAGTCTTGGACCATAGCACACCTTAGTCCGACACCCCGTCCCTGTGGATCGACCCGACTTGCCCTAGCTACCTAGCTTAGGTTCGTTGGTTGTATATTTGATCGGTGGGATCCACGACAAATCCTTCCGTCTGGACTCTCATCTCGTCAAATGCCTTTGAAATCGAATAGTGTGTATCCGATCCATGCCACTTCCCATCCACCAACATATGTTTAATCTTCTCCTTAGCCTAACACACCTTTCTCCACGTCCACGTGACATCCGCATGAGGCGTAAAGTCACGCCACGAGGAACCTTTCAGATACACACTATTCACCCATTATCTAACCCATAGCCGATCCGGTTGATCAAAGACCCAAGATGCCAGTTTCGCAACCGCAGCCTCATTCCATATTGTCAACTCCCTCAACCCCAATCCACCTTCAGGCTTGGGACAACAAAGTTTCTCCCAACTCACTAAGGCCCGGGTTGTGCCCTCCACGCCGCCCTCCCAAAGGAAGCTCCGACACAAAGCAGCAATACGGGCCATAATAAATTTCGGAATAATAAAAATCATAGCCCAATAATTGTGTAGCTGAGACAACACAGACCGGACCAAAGTCAATCTACCCGCATAGGACAACTTGCGAGCCCCAATACTCGCCACTCTCGAAGTTATCTTAGCCAATAGTTTCTCGCAATCATTCTTGCCTAGTTTGGTACTTTGGATAGGTAGTCCAAGGTACCGGAAAGGCAAAGTATCTTCCACACAACCCGAAAACTGGAGTTGATGAGGATTTTGAAGGTTTTTTTTTTTTTTTTTTGATGAACGAGGGAACCCGCAGCCGCTACCTTTCTGGTGCGCACTGGGTAAACCCTCGGGTGTACGCATAGCCTGCAAACCACGCACACCAAGGTAAACCGCCCGTGGGCGACAGGCTCGAAGTCTAGAGGCATAGTCTCAAGCCATACAACTCCCACAAGTTCGCGCTTGCAGGGGCTTGAACCTGAGACCCTTGGGCCGATGACCACAAGTTTTAACCACTAGGCAACACCCTTATGGGCGATTTTGAAGGTTATTATCAACATTTTTTCGACTTTTGGCTCCAAAAACAAAATGAGTCCATATTTGCGCTGAACAAAGTATATGAGAGTCATTTGGATTTCAATGGAGATTTTTAAAAGCAAGTAGATAATGTTTTAAGACGTGTTGGAATCAATCGAAACAATATTCTATACTACATTTTACAATGTGTCGGATGGTTCTACAAATCATTATTAGGCATTCTATTCATATCGAAAGGCTTTCGTCAAAAATAATTCGCATTTTAGTGCAACTTTCATCGCTTTCGTAAATAGCCAAAACCGACTGATTTTAAAGGTTATTATCCACTTTTTTTGCCTTTTGGGTCCCGAAATATAATGGTTCCATATTTGTGTTGAACAATACACACCAAGTACAATGTCTCGGTATAATATGAGTGTCATTTAGATTACAATGGAGATTTTTAAAACCATAAGATTGCGTTTTGAGACATGTCGGAATTAGTCGAAACAATATCCATACTCCATCTTATAATGTGTCAGATGGTTCTACAAATCATTATTAGGCATTTTATTCTTATCGATAAGTTTTTGTCAAAAAAACAATCGCGTTTGCATGCAACTTTCATCGCTTTTGAAAATAGCAAAAAAAAGACCAATTTTGAAGGTTATTATCCACACTTGTCCGACCTTTTGGATACATAAATAAAATAGGTCTACATTCGCACTTTCGATCAGCTTTGATCGCTTTAGAAAATAGCAAAAAAACGACCGATTTTGAAGGTTATTACCCATGTTTTTTCAGCCTTTTAGGTCCCGAAATAAAATGGGTCCACATTCGCGTAGAACAAAGACCACACCAAGTATAATGTCCTTGTATAACACGAGTGTCATAAGGATTTCAATGGAGAGTTTTAAAAGCCATAAGATTACGTTTTGAGACATTTCATAATAAGTCAAAACAAGATATATCCTTCATTTTTATATCGTGTCATAGAATTCTTATAATCATTGTTTCGTATTTTATTCCTATCGACAAATTTTTGTCGATAAAAATTTGCGCTTTTGATCAACTTTCATCGCTTTCGAAAATAGCAAAAAATGACCGATTTTGAAAGTTACTATCCACATTTTTTGGCTTTTTAGGTCTCGAAATAAAATTGGACCATATTCGCGCTGAACAAAGACCACATCAAGTGCAAATATCTCTGCATAACATGATGGTCATTTGGATTTCAATGGAGATTTTTAAAACCATAAGATTGTGTTTTGAGACGTGTCCGAATCAGTCAAAACAATATCTAAACTCCATCTATAACATGTCAGAGGGTTCTAATAATCATTATTCGGCATTCTATTCCTATCGATAATTTTTCGTCAAAAAACATTCGTATTCGAGCAACTTTTATCTCTTTCGAAAATAGCAAAAAACGATCGATTTTGAAGTTTATTATTCACATTTTTTCAACTTTTAGCTCCCGAAATAAAATGACTCCATATCCGCGCTAAACAAAGTACACATCAAGTACAATGCTCAGTATAATATAAGAGTCATTTGGATTTCAATCGAGACTTTTAAAAGCCATAAGATAATGTTTTGAGATGTGTTGGACTTAGTCGAAACAATATTTATACACTATTTTATAACGTGTCAGGAGGTTCTACAAATCATTATTAGGCATTCTA
Organism: Agrostemma githago; assembly: GCA_958450325.1. Lineage (NCBI taxonomy): Eukaryota > Viridiplantae > Streptophyta > Magnoliopsida > Caryophyllales > Caryophyllaceae > Agrostemma > Agrostemma githago. The sequence continues at coordinate 67,706,277 of OY288246.1, forward strand.
TTCATATCGAGAAGTTTTCGTCAAAATCTTTTTGTTCTTTTGAGAAAATTTCATCGCGTTCGATAATAGAAAAAAAACGACCGATTTCGAAGGTTATTATCCGCGTCTTTTTGTCCTTTTGGGTCCGGAATAAAATGGGTACATATTTGCGCAGAATAAAGTCCACATCAAGTACAATGTCCCAGTATAATATGAGGGTCATTTGGATTTCAATGAAAATTTTTAGAACCATAAGATTGTGTTTTGAGACGTGTCGAAATCAGTCGAAACAATGTCTATACTCCATTTTATAACGTGTCATAGTGTTCTAATAATCATTATTAGGCATTCTATTTCTATCGATAAGTTTTCGTCAAAATACATTCGCGCTTTCAAGCAACTTTCATCCTTTTCGAAAATAGCCAAATTAAACGATTGATTTTGAAGGTTTTTTTTGTTGAAATGTAAGTATATATTAATCATCAAACCAATTTACACAAGAATATGACTACGTCAAATTACGTAGCCATCTAGCGTCTTTAGCACTTAATGGATATCTAATCTTACACATTATTCTATTGCGCACATCCATCTTAATCAGTTTCACAACATATTCCGGTTGTTGGATCATCCCCTCAATTCTGCACAAATTCCTCTGTCTCCACACATAATAAATTGTGGCATTGATCAACGCCCGTAACACGTTGCATTGCAACTTCGTTCCTCTTATCTTGGTCGCCCATGTCAGCCCATCACTTCTCGGAATGCATCTCTTTACCCAACCACACAGTATGTCAACCACTCGGGAACTCCAGCAGCACCCAAAAAACAGATGCTCTACAGTCTCAATATGTGATTCACATAAAAAACACAGGTCTGACTCTGTCACACCAAACCTCAGTAATTTATTCCGAGTGTTTAAAGCTCCTCGATAGACCAGCCAAGCAATGAAACTATGTCTGGGGACACTCCACACCAGCCTAGCCCACTCGACTCACGGTTTATGGTTCTGGAGTTCGGCATAGGCCCTAGAAATCGAGTACACAGGATGCGACCATGCCACAACCCATTCTCGAACATATGCTTAATCTTGTCTTTAGCCTGACACACCTTCCTCCAAGCCCAGGTGACATCAGTATTAGGCTGATACTCACCCCAATCAGCTCCCTTCAGGTAAATACAGCTAACAGACCTGACCCACAGTCTATCAGGCTGATCAAACACCCACGAGGCCAACTTCGCCACCGCTGCCTCATTCCAAGTAACTAAATCCCTGAGACCAAGCCCGCCTTCATCCTTGGGATAGCAAATTTTCTCCCAACCTACAAGAGCTCGTCTAGTTCCTTCAGTACCACCATCCCAAAGGAAATTGCGACACAAAGAACCAATGCGAGCCATCACATATTTTGGGATAATAAAAATCGTGGCCCAGTAATTATGCAGCTGAGACAGCACAGACTGAACCAAAGTCAGCCTACCTGCATAAGACAAACGCCGGGCGCCAATGCTCGAAATACGAGACACAATTTGAGCTAACAGTTTCTTACAGTCTCCACGCCCAACTCGCGTACATTGGATGGGCACTCCAAGGTATCGAAAAGGTATAGTACCCTCAACACAGCCAAAAAATTGCAATATCTCGGCCTTCCTGTCATCATCTACACCTGCAAAATAGGCGTGAGACTTACCCAGGCTGATTGTCAAGCCCGACGCGCGGCTGAACTTCGCGAATGCTCCCCATAGATATTTCATCGAATCGATATCCCCTTTGCAAAACAATAACAAATCATCTGCAAACATTAGGTGAGTAAGCTTCATTGGAGCACAACGAGGATGATATCTAAACTTCTTATCAATCGTGCCATTATCCAAAATGCGTGAGAAATATTCCATGCAAATTGTGAATAACAACGACGACATTGGATCCCTTTGCCTCAACCCCCTTTTTCCACGAAAGAAACCAAAATTGTCTCCATTCGCACAAAGAGAAAACGAAACTGATTGCACACATTCCATAATCAGCCTGCGGAAATAATCAGGGAAATCCAAGGCCTGCAACATTTGATCCACAAAACTCCACTCCACACTATCGTAAGCCTTGTGAATGTCCACCTTAAATAAGCATCGAGGCGAAATATGGCTTCGTCTATACATTTTAATCAAGTCTTGGCATATTAAAACATTCTCAACAATGCTCCTTCCCTCAATAAACCCTCCTTGTGTAGGAGATATTATGTCAGGCAAGACCCGTGCTAGTCTCGTACAAATAATTTTGGCAATACATTTATACAAGACATTGCAGCAAGCGATTGGCCGGAATTCTTTCACATTTTTCGGCCAATCAACTTTCGGGATCAAAGTAATATTAGCACAGTTTATCTGTTTCAGCAATTTACCTGACACAAAGAAGTCTTTGACAGCAGCCACGACATCTTTCCCGACAATCTCCCAAGCATCAATAAAAAATTGACTTGAGAAACCATCAGGTCCAGGCACCTTATCACGAGGGCTACTGAAGAGCGCGCGCTTTACCTCCTCCTCGGTAACAGAGTCGTTCAGCCACGCCTTATGCTGCTCCGAGCATACCTTGCCTCGACGTACAACACCCATGTTAATCGGCTCCACTACACAAGATTCACCAAGAAGAGCCGAGTAGTACCTGAGGAACGCATCTTCAATCGACGCTTTATCCGAACAAACACGTCCTCAATCGACACGTTATCCGAACAAATTTACCTTATCACAAATTCTGGAAATGGCATTATGAGCTCTGCGAGCCCTCAATAAACCATGAAAATACGCAGAATTCACATCCTTATCTTTAATCCATTTCTGCTTCGCTTTCTGGCTCCAAAACTCCGCCCGGGCAGCTTGCAAAACGCGAACTGTGTCATTCAGCTCCGTCTCCTCCTGAAGGATAGCAGGCGATCTATCAGATCAAATCCGAGTTTGCACGTTAGCAAGCTTCAGCTCAGCCTGCACACATTTTTTTTCTATATCTGCAAAACAACTCGAATTTAGCTCGTAAAATAAAATATGAGGATCATATCGAATTCAATGGAGACTTTTAAAGCCCATAAGATTGAGTTTTGGGACGTGTTGGAATCAATCGAATGAAGATCTATCCTCCGTTTTATATCATGTCAGAGACATCTAATTATCATTGTTAGACATTCAAGTTTTTGTCAAACATCGCGCTTTCAAGCATCTTTCAACGCTTTCACAAATAGCGAAAAACAACTGATTTTGAAGGTTATTATCCACGTTTTTTAAACTATTTGGGTCTGAAATAAAGACTCCATATTTAATTTACGTTGAACAAATTTCTCACCAAGTATAATGTATGCTCCGGTGTAATATGAGGGTAATTTGGATTTCAATGGTGACTTTTGAAAGCCATAAGGTTCCGTTTTAAGACGTGTCAGAATCAGTCGAAATAAGATCTATACTCCATTTTATAATGTGTCAGAGAGTTCTAATAATCATTATAAGACATTCTATTCATATCGACAAGTTTTTGTCGAAAAACATTCGCGCTTTCGTGCAACTTTCATCGCTTTCGAAAATAGCGAAAAACTACTGATATATTTTGAAGGTTATTATCCACATTTTTCTGTCTTTATGGTCCGGGAATAAAATGGATCCATATTTGCGCAGAACAAAGTACAATGTCCCGGTATAATATGAGTTTCATTTGGATTCAATGGAGACTTTTAAAAGTTGGTATAAGATTGCGTTGTGAAACGTGTCTGAATTAGTCGGGAAAAAAATTATCCTCTATTTTATAACGTGACGGAGAGTACTAATAATGATTATTAGACATTCTATTCCTATCAACAAGTTTTTTCCAAAAAATAAATATTCGCATTTTCGAGCAACTTATATGAAAATCATAAGATTACGTTTTGAGATGTGTCGGAATCTATCGAAACAAGATATATCCTCTATTTTATATCGTATCAGAGAGTTCTAATAATCTTTATTACGCATACTATTCCTATCGACATGTTTTGTCCGAAAACATTCACGCTATGGAACGCATTTCACTACTTTTTAATATAGCGAAAATGACCGATTTTGAAGGTTATCACGTACGCTTCAAATTTAGTCGTTCGGAGGATCCTACACTCCTACCCCAAGTTCAGTCCCAAACGAAACAATACATCGTCTTTTCACGGTTTACCGATTTTCTACCAACGTATTTTTTCACTCATTGGGAGTTTGGAACATTCATATGTTCTCCGTTGATGCTCAAATAATGTGTGACTAGTTAAGATAATCGCTTTAAATTTTGGGTGTTCAAAAAGTGGCTCCTGGTGGTAAATCAGACCAGCTTGGATCGTCAGGTCTGACAGGACAGGTTGGACACATACCGGCCAAGTCTCCAAAAAATTGGTGACCCGTGATGTCCGGTCCAGTCCACAATTAAAAAAATAAACAAATTTAGCCTATTTTTCCAGTATGATCTTAAGGGTGTCCAGTTCGGGTCCGGATTCTAACCGGTGAACACTTTAAATACAAATTTCAGTAAATATATACCTATTTACGGGTCAAGTCGCAGGTCGGACTGGTCTTGACTCTAAATACACAAGTTTTTATCGGATCCGACCGCCTTTTCGGGTTCAGATCATTTTCGAACTATTTTCGATGTGGATTATTATATTCATTTGTTAACAGGTCTAATTATGACTCATATATTGACACTATATTTTTTGGTGGAGAAAACAAAATTTTGGAGTAATTACAAATTTGAATATGAAATTAATGTGAAATTGTGAACTGTTGTAGTGCTGTGAGCCTATTTGCTAAGTACAACTTGAATTGTATTCATGTGGTCGTTCACACCTACACCAAAGCATGCATCCGCTTTTCCTATTATATGACAAGGTTTAAAAAACCAATAATTTCCAATTATATGAAAACCTCTTAAGATACGATCTTTTATTACATTTCTAATTATAAACGGTTTTTTATTAAGCTATTAAGATCAAATCATTTTTCTATACTTGTTTGGACTTTGGATATTTGTGTAGTTTGTGTAACTCTATCATTACTAATCTCGTATAAAAAAACTAAACAAAATACAAATTGAAAAAACTGGTCGATTACTTTAGATGTTGATGTCATATTCTTGAAAGACACATACATTGACAAATGATAACTCCGGCTTTATTAACACCCTCCTACGTTACATGGATGACCTACACAACACTACACTACGTATAATAGATGTTGTATTATTACATGATCTACCAGTCAAGAAATTAAAATTAAATTAATTCATCACGTAAAGCTAATTAATTAAACTAAACATGCATACGTGGATTATCTTATAAATATAATTAATATTTTGATTCATCAAAAAATATTTTTATATTTAATTATCCAGAAAAAATGTTTTGATTAATTTGTGATACATATATTTAGTACTCTCTCCGTTTCATTGATTTCTTCCACCTTAAAAATGACACATTTCTTAAGAAAAATAATAAAATAAGTGGATCATTTAGGTAAGAGAGAAGATTGTAGCAAAAAATGATTTAAAATGAAAATGTGGAAGATATTAAATGATTTAGTTTTGGTATATAAAGTTTACCCTTTGATTTATGTGTTAGTATATAAAGAATTTGTTGTATTTACAATATGTATTATCAAGAGTACGTATTTATTTTTATTTTTGTTTTAGATTATAATCAATATATATATATATTTTAGGCTTTTTTCGAGCGATCTCATTGGTCCGTTCCATCGAGCGATCTGATTGGTCCGCTTATTAATATGATATAATAATAATAATATAATATAATAATAGTAAAATATAGGAAAGTATATGCTCATTGGTTATTTTTTATTTAAATTTATTAATATGGAAAACATAATCATAAAAAAGTAATATAATAATAGTAAAATATAGGAAAGTATATGCTCATTGGTTATTTTTTATTTAAATTTATTAATATGGAAAACATAATCATAAAAAAGTATAATAATATTATTAGAAAAGTATATAGAACTAATATTTTAGTAATATAATAAATATCATACTATTAAATATTTAATAGTATATTATTTAGTATTATAATATAGGAAAATATTATAGTATAAATATTAGGAAATACGTAGTAACATTATAAATATATAATCATAGTATATTATTTAATATTATTTAGGAAATATTATAAATATCATACGTAGTAACATTATTATTTTATTAATAATGAAATATACTATTAGGAAATACGTAGTTTATAATGATTGATTGATTGATATAAATATATAAATCTATAGAAATATACTATACTACATAATAATATATAATCATAATCAATAATAGTATATGGAAGGGTTTAATTATTTTCTCAAACATATGGAAAATAATAATATATAAATACTGGTTGAATTTGTCACAAAAAATCATTCATCCAAGTACGTAATTCTCAATAACCACAATATCAATGTCAAACCCAGCACCTAGGTACGACGTATCTACAAGATTTGTCTATTTTCCACTACTACGTTGTTTTTTTTTTTTTTTTTTTTTTTTTTAATTATTATAATTATATTATTATTATTATTATAATTATATTATTATTATTATTATTACTACTACTATTATTATTATTACTATTATTATTATTCGAATGTGTTACGTAGTATTATAATAATAATTATTATTATTATTATTATTCGAATGTGTTACGTAGTATTTTAAAACTGTAATAACGATATGATGTCATTATATTTTAGGCCGTATTCATTTATTAATGAATTAAACTCGAAAAGGAGCGATTGGAAAATCAGAGTCCGTGTTTCCAGATTGTGGGACGTGGAAAGCATTAAGAAAAAAGGGTTCGTGATTTGTACCGATATGGTTCTTATTGACGAAGAGGTAAATAATCCATGTTATTGTTATCTAAATAATATATGCATTCTGAAAATTATGATTAATTGAATTTAATTCGTTCGCATCCTACATAATAATTTTCAATCTTTTTGCATTGCAGGGTGAATATGTCCATGCAACACTACGCAGTGGTCAAAATTCACGATTGCGTCAAAAGCTTGTGGAAGGAAAAATATATATCATTAAAAATTTTGAAGTTCTTCCTAACAAGGAACAGTATCGTGTCGTAAGCGACAGCAAAATAATGCTAAACTTTCAATTTGATACTTTTGTTAAGTCTGTTAGTGAAGACACGGAGGTCAATATTCCTAAGCATAAATTTGACTTTGTGCAATTTCATCATCTTGACGACCGTCGTGACAACTTCTCGGTTTTAAGTGGTATGTTACTTACTTTGTTATAAGTATTTCTATTTCTATTTCACATCATTATTATATATGTTTTGGTTAACAGTCTAAATTACGATTTAAATATACATAAATATTTACAGATATATTTGGAAAGGTTGTCGATGATTCAGGAGAAGATGCCAACAAAAAAATTGAAATAGAAGACCAACGGTATCTTTTTTCAAGAGAAAATATAAAATCTCTCCTTATATAATTATGAAAAATTATTTAATACGGAGTATTATCTCTCCTTATATATTTTAGACTTTTTTCGAGCGATCTCATTGGTCCGTTCAATCAAACCTCAAATTAGGAAAGTAACATAAATAATAATAAAAAAATCAATTAGAGAATCTTTTGATTATTACAATATATATTTAATCTATTATAATTTTTGACGTGAAAACCTTTAGAGTTTATTTTTTTAAAACATTATCGTAAAATAAATTATAAAAATGAAATAATTAAATTCGTGTTAAAAAACGCTTTTATTAGAGTATAAATTTCATATCATTTGTTTCACATATGTGATGAATTTATAACATATGACAGTTTTAAAATTATCCCACATCGACAAATTACAATATGATAATGAAATTCTATATTATAAATAAAGAGTAATAATTCGTTCTTAGATATCTACCGAAAGTCTTTTGAATCTCAAAAAGAGTTTCGAAGACTATAAACTTAAGTAATTATCCTACATAATGTGACAATATTAATTTCTATATTATAATAAGGTGATTGATTTCTATATTATAATAAGACTAATTATTTGTTCTTAGACATCAATCAAAATATTTTGAGTCTTAAAAAAACTCTTAAGACTATACCAAAAGACTAATTATAATTTTTTCGTTAGACATCAACCAATTTAAGTAATTCTCCCACATCGAAAAATTATGATGAGATTATGAATTTCTACTAAATAAGAGTAATCATTGTTTTTAAATATCAACCAACAATATTTTGAGTTTAAAAAAGTCTTAATAAGACTACAAAATTAAAATTATCCCACATTGAAACAATTAAAATAAGATACGGTGATGATTTTATATTATAAATATAACTACATATTTTACTTAAATTATCCCACATCGACAAATTATAATATGGTTATGGTTCTATATTATATATAAGACTAATTATTTGTTCATATCAATTAAAATCTTTTGAGGGACGATGAAATTCTATGCTGATGAAATTCTACATTATAAATAAGACTAATCATTCATCTTTAGATGTCAACAAAAAAAAATTTAGTCTTTAAAAAAAGCTATTAATAAGACTACAAATAAAGTTAAATTAAAATTATCACATATCGAAAAATTATAATGAGGTGATATAATTCTACGTAATCTTTATTATAAATAAGAATAATCATGCATCCATCTATAAATAAAAGTTCTTAATTAGATTATATCTAAACTTAAATAAACTTAATTAAAATTATCCCACATCGAAAAATTATAATAAAAGATGATCAAATTCGATTATATAAATAAAGAGTAATCGTCTATCATATAACATAGATATAAAAATAAACTCTTTTAAGTCTTCAAAATAGCTCTTAAAATTATAAACTTAATTAAGTAATTTGTAGACACCCGCATTTTGACTGCCAGGTGTCTATGGTAGTCTCCGACAAACACCCGATGATGATCGGACGCAAACGTGACTTGGTATAATCGGATTTGGGCTCGGAATCAATAATGTCCGACATGGACTTTTAGCGGAGTAATAATCTCACAAAACAGACCTCAAATCCAGGCCCAGTGGGTCGTTCCGAGCAAAATAAGACTAATTTGGGCCAAAACCGACACCAAAAATAAATCCCGTCTTTTAGCGACCGGGTCAAAACCCGGTCAAGGACGAACCCGTCACACAAACCAGCCAAGTTCAGCTTCTAGAAATTGCGCTCAAAATCAGAAATTCAAAATGCAAAATCAAGTCAAAAGTCAACCCTTCCTAAACTAACCCTAATCACACCCCTACTCTATAAATACCCCACTAATCACCATCATTTGGGACCTCTTTTTCAGCATTAAAAAGCCTAAGAAAAGCTGAAACATTAAGCCTTAAAAAACCTTTTTCATCCTACAAAATTCTACCCTAATCATCCTAAACATCACACACTACAACCCTAAGCAAAAAAACATACAAAAACCGAGCCATTTTGCTCTCAAGCAAACCGGCACACACATACACACATATACACACCATAACTCACATTCATCCTCGATACTCCGGTGTTCCGTCGCCATTTACGAGTCTATTTCCGAGGCCTATACCAAGCATGTATGTTGAGGGTGTCCTAAACCCCATCTTGATCCTTTATACTTCGTTTCTATTTACTTTTTTGTGTAATTTATATTATAATTATACTAATATCGTAGTACTAACACTAACATCGCTAACATTTTTATTTCTCGCATACTAACATTTTATTTCTCGCATACTAACTTTATTTTCTCGTTACTAACACTATAATACCGCGTATATATTAATACTAGTATCTCGGTTTCGAATCCGTTTGACTACGACGATCGCCTAAAGTCCGTCTAATCCCTTTACGAGTAACGACGGAGGTGGAGCCCTTTCGGGGAGCCCCGCCCCAATGTTCTCAAGGGCGTGACGTGATTGCAATCGGTCGTAGTTGAACGCACTCGATCCCATTTCAATTAGTACGAAACCCGTTGACACAAAAATCGACATCACATAATCCGAATGGGTTAGTTTCGATGTCGTGACGTAGAGGGATACAATTTCGTCACTAATTCAAAATCCTCAATCTATAAAAAAAAACATAAGCCGAGTAAATAAATCCCTATTGGCACGTGATTATAAAAATTGACGAGTTTTCGACAAATAAAAAGGCACCCGACCAGACCCGCACGCGAGTCGCGCGACCAGCCATGCGACTCGCGGGCAGGCCTGTTTGGCCGAGCCTACTTTTTCTCGATTTCCAATAAAAAAGGCACCCGACCAGACCCGCACGCGAGTCGCGCGACCAGCCATGCGACTCGCGGGCAGGCCTGTTTGGCCGAACCCACTTTTCCTTTTTTTCTTTCAACTTTCTACCCTACTCGGTCCTTACATTGACATGCGACCTTCGCGACATACAACCATATTTTAAAACTCGTTTTCTCTTTACGACTTTTTTAGTCAACACGTGTAAAGACCATCACGTGAACCCATTCTTTCTAAAATTCACACTCATGCAAAACACTAAAAGAAACGACTTTGATCGACGGTCTCACACTATTAATTTTTATGTCGACGACTCTTTAGTCGTATCCGACATATAATTAATTTAGACTTCATTTTTCGAAATGATAAGTCGGGACAAGACATCGAGGTTCGAGATCGGGTTAGATTCACGCCTAGGTCTCGAACCTCCGTCCTTTGATTAATATGCAATATAATGCGTAATTAATTAAGGTTCGTCCGTCTAGCTAATTCACGATATAGTGAATATTTATTATATATGGGTCTTTGTCGAGTCATGTATTTTATTTTTTTCGCTTTTCTTACTCGGTTTATTATTTCCTTCAATCGTTATAACAATCGTCGTATTGTGAAGTCCGGGTTGTATTTCCGCCCGTGTAACTTGTACGTTTCTTATTTCCAAGTTTCGTTTATTTACTTGCTTATTGCTTTATAAATGAACCTCGTATGCTAAATCACTTCGACCATAGTTAGATGCATTAAATGACGTAATTCATATATAATTCACATGCTTAGCCCGAAAACGCTGTTTGCATATCATTTCATCATTTTACTAACGCGCGTACACGAACACGAACGGTGTCTTAGTAGAGGCCACCATGTGCGGGCGGGGTTGGGTGTCCTTAGTGGGCTTCCCAACACGTACCCTCACCCCTTACTCAGAACCTTTGGTTTCCGGATGTCCGAAACCCTTGGCGCACGAGAGTCATTCTTTACACGATACCGGTGTAGATGGTATCGGTATCGCAATGCAAAGGGACGAGCCCAATGAACTCTGAAATCGAAGTGGGCTTACTTTGTGTATAGCCCATGACGACATAGAGTGGGCTCGTATGGTTCCGAATAACCACAAAATTCGGTGGCGACTCCATTTTGACTTAAATTTCGAACCCGAGAACAATCTCACCACGAGATTCATTCGCCTACCCAAACCCGCGCGTGGCCGCGTCGGGGTGGACCTACGTCATGTCCACAATTTGGCGACTCCGCTGGGGATACCTGATGTACCACATGTCATCGGGGTTCCTAGGGTGAGACTCGAAGAGAAATCGTTCGAATATTAATGTACGCGCATTAGTTTAATGATTCATGCATAACCCAAATTTTGCCCGGGCCGGTTACTTGTGACCGACGTCCCACTATACCACGGTGCACTTCTACATGGGTGCGCTAAAGACATCGATGGTGGAACTCGTCTCGGTTTCGCGGCATGTCCTAACACCAACTCGGTTTAGGGAGTCCGTCCTTCACACGAGAAAGCCATCGTTGTTGGTATAGACCCTATTTTGACCGACCGAGACTTAGTGTAAAGCATACATAAGCGTCGTTATAATGCTTGTTTGACTACGTGCTACTTGGTTTCCGTGTCATTTTTCAAAAAACCGTCATTTCAAAAAATGCATCTTTCCAAAAAACCAAATTTTGAAAAACCCGAAATACTGTCCGTTTCGGGACCCGTCTTTTCAAAATATCCAATTTTCAAAACTCGGAATGCCGCCGAAATTTAGGATCAACGATTTGACTCAAAATATCCTTTTCTCTAGTCGGCATGCCGTCCGTTTTAACTCTCGAATTTCCGAAACTACCCTGATTTTCTGAATTTTTCAAAATTCTAATCTCGGTTTTCGAAACTCTTTTTTCAATTCTCGGAAATTCGCCCGTCTTTTATTCAAATTTCAAGCATCCAACCTCTTTAGTGAACCTTCCTTATTATAGGACCTACCGTCTAGCCGGGTGTCGGGTCTTTGCATAGTTTGTCGAAGGTCTATAGCGTCGAAACTCCGTTGATCCTATATCACGGGTTTCCCCCCCTTTCCCAAGTTTGCCTTATCTGTCAAGGCACGACCAACCCGCGTAGGGCATACCCCTACAAAGGAAAGTCCGTCCATACACTCGAGTCAAAAGTCTGGGAAAAAGTCTCACGTGGACCTTCCTTCGAACGGGATTAGGCCCACAAAGCCGAAGTCCTAAGGAAGTTATACCACCCATCGAGTCATCCGTCTAGATGTCTTTCTCGAGTCTCTAGTCCTCTTTCCTAGTGTCGCTCGGGATGTACCTCTTTTTATGATTCCAAGATCTGGGTTTGGGTACTGATTACACGGTGTTCTTACAGACAGGCCACCGGCAACCAGGCACGCCCGCAAGATGGCTACTTTGAACAGTCTGCAAACCGCTTTGGACGCCATGGTCGCAAAGCAAACCGACATTGAAGCCCAACTGACTGAAATGAGGGTTGGCCAAGTGGCCATCGTTGCTCGCCTAGCTACAGTGGAGCAAAGGACTCCTAATGTCGAGACTGCTGGGCCCATAACTGAACTAGTCAGCGCAGTGCGCCGACTAGAAGAACAAGTCCATTTGACTGGGAATAACAATATCCACCGGGAGAATAGCCGAGAATACTCCACGGTGAGTGACAAACTACCCGCAAACCTGAACCTTACAGGCTTGCCCATGTTTGAGGGAACCGAAGACCCGTTACTACATGTACGGGCCTTCAAGGAATTCATGGCCATCAAGGGAGTGGATTCATCCATGTTCAAGAACCTCTTTGCTGCATCTCTCGAGAAACACCCACGGGCCTGGTACTACAGGCTAGACCCGAAGAAGTTCCCTACCTGGGATGATGTAGCCACCGAGTTCGCTCGGAACTATGCTGACAACACCGAGATCCAAACCACGATGCGATCTCTGGAGGTTATGGCCCAAGAGCCGAAAGAAGGTTTTACTAAATACCTTCAACGCTGGAGGGCCGAGAGCGTGAAACTGGTTGACAAGCCCAATGAGAAGACCTTGGTGGAGGCTTTTGTCAAGAACCTCCTCCCTTCCTACCGGGTTCACCTCCGATATGCTGTCATACCCAATTTCACCACCCTTACTGAAATGGGTATGAGGATCGAAGACGATCTGAGACTGGAAGGCCTCACTAAGGCCGCTAGCAAAGGGTACCAAGGGGCCTCTTCCTCTGCCACTAAGCCCCAGGCTGCAACTCGCAGCATTTCTGACGCGGTTAATCTACTAGATGCCCCGTCCAAGAAGAACACCCCACCTCGGGTCTTCACTGATATAGGTACCACCTATACCTATGCCCTACAAAGGCTGTCCTCCAAAGGCCTAATCCAACCGATAGGCCCAACTCCTGAAGTTCCGGTCGAGCGACGCTCCAAGAACTACAATGCTCAGGCCTATTGCCAATACCACCGGGGCAATGGGCATGATACCGAAAAGTGTTGGAAGCTGAAACACTTGATTCAAGACTTGATCGAGAGCGGTAAAATCCCGCTACCCGGAGATAAGCCAAGCAACAAGGAGAATCCTTTCAGCTCCCATGCCATCTTCACCGGGGAGGTGATTGATTGCTCTCACCTCATCTCTCCATTTATCCCGCAAGTGAATGGGATCTGGTTTGATGACGAGGATGATGTCTACCTCGCTAAGGGGGAAACCGTTCCGATCACCCCTGAACAGGTTCGCGAGGTCAAGACTCGAGTCTTAGCCAGCAACAACCTTGGTCGTCCCTATTTAGCCACAAGCACTAGGGACATCCCCATCCCGACAACCATCACCGATCCACTCGGGATGGAAGTCGCCCCTGAAGAGCCGACCGCTGAAACGGCCATTATGAAGCAACTGAAGAGAACCCGAGTTGACCTCACTATATGGCAACTCCTTGTTAGCTCTCAAGAACATCGAGAAGCACTTACAAAGGCTCTCGATCAAGTCAAGATCGACTCTTTGGCTACCCCTGCTGAAATGGTAGCCACGGTCCTACCCCACCTAAAGGGTAAGACCAAAGAAGGAGGCCCAATGATCACTTTTTCTGAGGCCGACTTGCCACCGTTCGGGGCCTCCCACAACTTGGCCCTTTACATCACGGTGATTTGCCGAGGAAAATACCTCCCGATGACCCTAGTCGATGACGGGTCAGCCGTGAATGTCCTTCCCCTAAGGACCGCCAAAGCCCTCGGCATTACCGAGGCTGACTATATCCCGACTGCTCAGACCATCCAAGCTTTTGATGGGAGCCCAAAGTCGGTAGCTGGGGCCATAAAATTGACCATCATAACGGGCCTGATAGAGAAAGAGCTCGAATTCCAGGTGATTGATGTCACCTCGTCATTCAACTTGCTCCTAGGAAGACCGTGGATCCACGCGGTCAAGGCGGTGTCCTCCACCCTCCACCGAAAGATCAAGATGCCTCTACTCGACAATGTTGTCACCTTGGAGGCGACCCCAATGACCGTGGCTAGCTGTAATGCCACGGGCCGCGCTGACCTCTGGGGGTTCGATTTTGTGGGGATGATCGAGGAAGAGTACCTCTTTAGGCCTTACTTCACCACAAGCATTGACACAATGCTCCAAAACCTAGGGTACCTTCCGGGGGCTACCTCTCGACCCGACCTTCCAGCTGGGAAGATCATCGAGGTCCTCAAGGACGAAGACTCTCACTTCGGCCTTGCCTATGCCATCACTCCGGACAACGTTGTCCGAGCAGGAATCGAAAAAGCCTGCAACATCATGAAGGGTATCTACTTGAGCCCTTATAGCCCACGGTTGACTGACTACTTTGTCACACCCGTATTCGAGGCTGTCCAGGTTGGGCTATACCAACCCAATGCTACGCACCTCGGGACCCACTTGGCCCGGGATTGCAACTACATCCCGGATGATGTGTTCGCCCTCATCCGGTCTGATGAAGCCAATGACGCTGAGCCCGCGCTGGGGCTGCTCTTCGGGGAAGACACCATAGCCCCGACCCCAAAAGAAGACCTGGTCAACCTGATTCTCCGCAGCAACAGGTTTGACCCGACCAAGCTGATCTCGAATGTTGGTTCCGAGACGGGAAAAAGGGCCTGGAGGAAGACTGTGAAGTGGACTGACAGTCAGGGGAAGATCTACAAGCTGGTCACCGGAGAGGGAGACATGCCTGAGTCTGAGTCCGAGTCTGAGTCGGAGTCTGAGTCTGAGTCTGAGGTCGAGTCTAGGGAAGTCGGTACTAGAGTCACTCCTGTAACCCCTCTCCTTTCTATTATTCCTGCTGCTGGCACTTCGGGGTCTGTCCCGAGTGCCTTACCAATTCCGCCACTGACCAATGATCAGATGGCTGCTCTCTTTGAGCTGTTTTCCAAATTTTCAATCAATAATAACAACCGTTCTTCTTACGACTTGTCTCTTTTAAATTCTACTTTCAAAAATGTTTTATGCTATGACATTGAGAAATCCGACGAACAGGTACCCTTACCTCCACATCTGATCGAGCAATTAGAGCAAAGGGAATCCCGTAATCCGGTAATCGAAGAGACCGAGTCCATAAACATGGGAACAACCTTAGAGCCTCAGATACTTAAGATAGGGTTATCCTTAAATCCCGAGGAGAAACAACAATTCATAAACCTCCTCCAAGAATTCAAAGATGTCTTCGCATGGTCCTACAAGGACATGCCGGGGATAGACCGGGAAATAGCTGAGCACCACATACCTATCAAAGACGGGTGCAAACCGGTCAAGCAGAAGCTTCGTCGAATGAGGCCCGAATGGTCTCTCAAGGTGAAAGAAGAAGTCGATAAACAGTTCAAAGCCGGCTTCATACAAGTGTCTGAGTACCCGGACTGGGTGGCAAACATCGTACCGGTTCCTAAAAAGGACGGTAAGGTGCGGGTATGCGTAGATTTTCGGGATCTTAACAAAGCAAGCCCGAAGGATGATTTTCCGTTACCACACATCGATATACTGGTGGATAACACGGCCGATCATGCCCTTCTATCATTCATGGACGGGTATGCCGGATATAATCAAATCAAGATGGCAGAAGAAGATATGAGTAAGACCACCTTCACCACACCTTGGGGTACTTACTGCTATACCGTCATGCCATTCGGTCTCATTAATGCCGGGGCCACATACCAAAGGACCGCTACCACTTTATTACACGACATGATGCATAAAGAGGTAGAAGTTTATGTGGACGACATGATCGTCAAATCCAAAGAACGGGACGGTCACATCACCGCCCTAAGAAAATTCTTCACCCGATTGCGCAAATACAACATGAGGCTAAACCCTCAAAAGTGCAGTTTCGGGGTAACATCAGGCAAATTACTGGGTCATATCGTTAGCCAACGAGGTATCGAGGTCGACCCAGCTAAAATCAAAGCCATTACCGAGATGCAAGCTCCTAAAACCGAAAAAGAAATAAGGGGATTTCTCGGGAAAGTCCAGTACATTAGTCGGTTCATTTCCAAACTAACCATGGTATGTGAACCAATTTTCAAAAAACTGAAAATAGGGGAACGAATATTGTGGGACGACAAGTGCCAAGCTGCTTTCGACAAAATCAAGGAAATTATGTCTGCTCCGCCAGTCTTAATGCCGCCTCAGCCCGGTTTGCCTTTGTCGTTATACCTAACAACGACCGAGACAGCCATGGGGGCTATGCTGGCCCAGACGGTTAACTCCGAAGAAAGGGCCATCTATTACATCAGCAAGAAGTTTTTAGAGTATGAATGCAAATATACCATGCTCGAAAAGACGTGTTTGGCTTTAGTCTGGGCCACCAAGAAGCTCCGGCACTATATGCTTAGCTACGAGGTCCATGTCCTATCCAAGATGGACCCCATCAAATATCTCTTCGAAAAACCAATCCTCAATGGCCGAATTTCTAGATGGACTCTAATGTTGGCAGAATTCGACCTAAAATTTGTGCCATTAAAGGCCATTAAGGGACGGGTGGTAGCTGAATTCCTCGCTGACAGCCCGGTAACCGAAGAAGGACACACCGACACCTGGTCCTTCCCAGACGAAGATATTTTCCATACCGATGCCGAAACGTGGGATTTATACTTCGATGGAGCATCTAATTTTCGAGGGTTCGGAGTCGGGATCCTCCTAATCTCACCAAGAGGGGAACATACTCCCGTCTCCATCAAACTGGACTTCGATGTTACCAATAATGCAGCAGAATACGAAGCGTGCATTTACGGGCTACAAGCCGCCGCCAATCTGGGGATCACAAATCTCCGGGTACATGGTGACTCATCCTTGGTCATTAACCAAGCCCTGCAAAAATGGAAGACTCGGAATGCTAATCTCGTGGCCTACCAGGCACGAGTAAGGGGTCTCGAGAAACAATTCCAGAAGGTAGAATACATATACCTACCTCGGGAAGAGAATCAGTTTGCAGATGCACTTTCAAAATTGGCATCTCTATTAAATATTCCCGACCACGTGACCAGTATGCCAATTTGCGTCGAAAGACGGTCCGAGCCGGCATATGTTCACGATATTGAAGACATCGAGATAACTGATCCCGAACCATAGTACCAGGCTGTGTTGAAGTACCTAACAAACGGAGAGTATCCTCCCGGGACGGAAGGTCGAGCCAAGAAAGCCTTAAGAAGGCTAGCCACTCAGTTCATCCGTACTGATGACGGGCAACTGTACAAAAAGACGGCACAAGGGGCTCTTCTCCTTTGTGTTGACAAGTATAAGGCTGAGAAGGTCATGGCCGAAATACATGATGGTGAAAACGGCCCACATATGAATGCCCACATGCTGGTCCGAAAAATCATGAGGCTCGGTTATTACTGGAACACTATGGAAGCCGACTGTCAGTTATATGTCAAACATTGTCATAACTGTCAAATCTTCGGCAATGTGCAACATATGCCGTCATCTTTGCTCTACACCATGACGTCACCCTGGCCGTTCTCAACATGGGGTATCGACATAATCGGGAAAGTAAATCCCTCTGGTACTGGTGGGCACTGTTTTATTTTAGTAGCTATCGACTATTTCACCAAATGGGTCGAAGCTGAATCATATCGCATCCTCAATGCTAAACATGTTACCAAGTTTATCCAGAACAAGATAATATGTCGGTATGGGATCCCACATGAATTCATCAGTGATCACGGGACTCATTTCCAAGCTGAGACCGCAACCTTGCTGACCAAATATAAAATTCAAAGGCACACGTCCTCGCCTTATCGTCCCCAGACGAACGGAACAGTGGAGGCGGCTAATAAAACAATTGTCACCATACTCAAAAAGATGGCTGATAATTACCGGGATTGGCCCGACAAAATACCTTTTGCCCTATGGGGGTACCGGACGTCAATTCGCACCGCAACCGGGGCAACACCGTATTATCTAACCTATGGGATGGAAGCAGTCTAGCCCGTCGAGTTGGAGGTACCGTCCCTCAGAATTCTGCTAGAGAGTCAAGTACCCGAAGCTGACTGGGTTCGAGCACGGTATGACTCGTTGGTTCTACTAGACGAACGACGATCCCGCGCTCTCAACAATATCCAAATCTACCAGAAGAGGATCCAACGGGCCTTCAACAAGAGGGTAAGGCCCAGAAACATTAAAGGGGATCTAGTCCTTAAGTCTATTCGAGCTTTACTACCGGTTGACCCAAGGGGAAAATTCAAACCCAACTGGGCTGGGCCATATCTGGTAAAGAAAATATTATCAGGGGGAGCAGTGATGCTGACGGACCTGGACGGGAATGAGTTCGTCAACCCGACCAATCTGGACCAGCTGAAGCGTTACTACCCTTAGCCATTTCTCAATGTCATTAGCAAAAATTTTCAAAATCTTTGTTTTACGAAAAAGCAAGTCAATGAGCTAGAATTATTTATTCTACTGTCACAAAACATCTTGAACCAATAGTCTTGGTGTAATTCGAGATTGCAAATTTACTAAGCCTGAACTACGTTTGGTTTGATTCTGCTAATTGCGGATACGTAGGCAGCCCCTCAAAAGGGCACAACCAATGCAATCGAGAAAAGACAGGAACGGTTTAATAATAAACTTTCTTTATTAATTCAAAAAAAGAAAAAACCCCGATAAACTCGGGAGATTACAAAATGCAGGAATTCAAAAAAATACAAAAAAAACACACAACCAAAAATAGTAATAATACTTAAATAGTAATAAAGCTGAAGGACTCGGCATTCAGGGCATCTTGCCCTTCCCCTTGTCCTTGGCCTCCTTAGCCGTCCATTGGCGACGACGCGGAGGGGAGTGTTCCCGAATCACCACGGGAACCTCTCTGGCTCGGGCTCGCCCGTTTGAGCCCGAATCCTCCATCACCTCGATAGGCCCAAGTCGGGCCCTCACGGCCGCAGGAAGCCGGTCACGCGGACCCAGTCGGTCCCGGGCCGCCAGCCTAGGCCCAAGGCGTCTCTCCAAATCCGTCTGGGGGCTTGGCCGCCCCCGTTTGCTGCTAGAACCGACCTCCTTAGATCGAGTCTTAGTTTGTGACTTAAGACCCGATTCTTCACGGGCTACAGCTTCAGGAGTATCTCCCCCAACGAAGAGATCCCTGTTATCTTTCGCCGTCTCGCGGCGAACCAGTTCAAAGGCCTCATCAAGCTTTAAGGCCTTGCGAGCTTCCTCGGACTCCTCAGAAGTCCATTTCTGGTAAGCCCTTGAAACCCAAGCGGATTGGCAAGGGCTGGGTATAGTCCATGTGGGACGAGTAAACCATCTTTGCAACCAGGTGTCGCACATAGCGTCCGTCAGTTGGAGAGAAACGCTAATGATGGCTTCAGTCTCAGGGATGCGCTGAGACGAACCGAACTGCCACAGGATGCGGTCCGGGTAAATGTGAACTGTCCAGTCCAGGGACAGAATCACCAAATAGCGAGCTTGGTCTCTCTTGGCCAGCCCCGTCAGCCTAGAAAGAAACCACCAAGCGACAGTCCACCTTATAAAGGGACCCCCGTGGAACACCAGCTCCTCATCCCAGTAAGCTCGGTTTATTAGATGACTCGAGCTTATCCGCCGCCTTCGGGAGCTAAGCTGACTGCTCCGATAGTTGGGAATACTCGGAGGGGGCTCTATGATTGATAGCCGCTCCGACAGCCATATCTGAAAAGAGTACGCGAATTTTAGCAACAAAAGAGTTCGCCAGATAACTTACAAGGATCCCGCGAAACGAAAAAAAAAAAACGAAAAAAACGCGAGATTTATACCTGCAGGATACGGGTACTCCCCGTCAGTGGTCGGGTCGGGTCAAGTCGTCTAGCATCTAGACCCATGATAATCTCCCCGGTGGCTAGCCAGGCAGGGCTATGACCAGTCTCCATCTGGTCAACCACTCCAATTAACCTAATTTGACCCCTGCATGAGTCAAGATCCATCAGCCCTTCAAAAACGTAACAGTGCAGCATGCAAAAAGCGAACGCCCTACGCCTGTGAGTAGGGGTGGCCCTCACATCCCGGCTGTTCATGAACTTGTCGGCAAGGTCGAATAGGGAAACGGTATCTCCCTGCACCATCCGATCTGTCTCGGCATGAGACAGACCCAAGAATTCCCTTAGCCTCCTCCTTGGGTCCGGGTAGAACGAGGGAATGGCAGGCTGAACAATTAGTCCCCAATCTCCTATGGCTGCAACTTCCTCGGGAAGAGGGCATATCTCTCCCCGTGGGAATGCGAAGACGTGATGGGTAGTATCCCAAAACGACAGACAGGCGTCCAAGAAGTATGGGTCAACTATCAGTCGTTGGAAGGGAAACAGACTGACAATCCCCATCTGGGTCAGCCGAATCTTTTCCTCGTCCCGAAAGTATTGGGACCAGGCAAGAAGCATGGCGGTCAAGTGATCGATACCCATGACAGAAGTTTCTAACTTTCTTGAAAGTCTAAAAGATTTTGAGAAGTTTAAGAGAGAATTTGAGTTAGGATGCAAAAAGCTGAAGCAGGGAAACCTATATTTATAATAGGAAACCCCACCTGCAACCCTAACTGCTGTGCCTCCTCAGCTAACCTGGGCCCTTTGCGCGCGCAGGCCTGACTTCAAACAAGAAACCCAGAATAGGAATCAAGTCGTCCCGAGCTTTCCTAAAATTCTTTTCAAAATCTTCTGTGTCAAAAATTATGATAATATTCTTTTTTCAAAAATCGTGGCATTTTCAAAATTTCAGTACCTTTCCTCCCCAGCGCGAGTCAATATTTTGCCTATGTGTTACATACAAATTGTTATGTGTCAGCATACAGGTACACTCCAGACTTCAGAAGCAAGTCTCCACAGAGCTATTTTATCTCCCCAGCATAGTCGGTGACTCCTCCGAAATGCTACATCCAAAGCAGGATGTGTCGGCATACAGGAACACCTACATCCCCAAAGGCAATTTCGACTCCCCACGGAGCTACCATCATCAGGACAGGTATGATCCTCTGCTTATGGCTGGCGAGCCCTTCACGCAAGTCTACTGGACTATAAACGACCCGACCGGAAGGCTGCCAGGTCGTAATCCTCGATTGGCCTGGTAGCTACTCTGACTTTCGCCTTGTCCAAGCCTCAGTCAGAGTGGGGGCTCTGTAGACACCCGCATTTTGACTGCCAGGTGTCTATGGTAGTCTCCGACAAACACCCGATGATGATCGGACGCAAACGTGACTTGGTATAATCGGATTTGGGCTCGGAATCAATAATGTCCGACATGGACTTTTAGCGGAGTAATAATCTCACAAAACAGACCTCAAATCCAGGCCCAGTGGGTCGTTCCGAGCAAAATAAGACTAATTTGGGCCAAAACCGACACCAAAAATAAATCCCGTCTTTTAGCGACCGGGTCAAAACCCGGTCAAGGACGAACCCGTCACACAAACCAGCCAAGTTCAGCTTCTAGAAATTGCGCTCAAAATCAGAAATTCAAAATGCAAAATCAAGTCAAAAGTCAACCCTTCCTAAACTAACCCTAATCACACCCCTACTCTATAAATACCCCACTAATCACCATCATTTGGGACCTCTTTTTCAGCATTAAAAAGCCTAAGAAAAGCTGAAACATTAAGCCTTAAAAAACCTTTTTCATTCTACAAAATTCTACCCTAATCATCCTAAACATCACATACTACAACCCTAAGCAAAAAAACATACAAAAACCGAGCCATTTTGCTCTCAAGCAAACCGGCACACACATACACACATATACACACCATAACTCACATTCATCCTCGATACTCCGGTGTTCCGTCGCCATTTACGAGTCTATTTCCGAGGCCTATACCAAGCATGTATGTTGAGGGTGTCCTAAACCCCATCTTGATCCTTTATACTTCGTTTCTATTTACTTTTTTGTGTAATTTATATTATAATTATACTAATATCGTAGTACTAACACTAACATCGCTTACATTTTTATTTCTCGCATACTAACATTTTATTTCTCGCATACTAACTTTATTTTCTCGTTACTAACACTATAATACCGCGTATATATTAATACTAGTATCTCGGTTTCGAATCCGTTTGACTACGACGATCGCCTAAAGTCCGTCTAATCCCTTTACGAGTAACGACGGAGGTGGAGCCCTTTCGGGGAGCCCCGCCCCAATGTTCTCAAGGGCGTGACGTGATTGCAATCGGTCGTAGTTGAACGCACTCGATCCCATTTCAATTAGTACGAAACCCGTTGACACGAAAATCGACATCACATAATCCGAATGGGTTAGTTTCGATGTCGTGACGTAGAGGGATACTATTTCGTCACTAATTCAAAATCCTCAATCTATAAAAAAAAACATAAGCCGAGTAAATAAATCCCTATTGGCACGTGATTATAAAAATTGACGAGTTTTCGACAAATAAAAAGGCACCCGACCAGACCCGCACGCGAGTCGCGCGACCAGCCATGCGACTCGCGGGCAGGCCTGTTTGGCCGAGCCTACTTTTTCTCGATTTCCAATAAAAAAGGCACCCGACCAGACCCGCACGCGAGTCGCGCGACCAGCCATGCGACTCGCGGGCAGGCCTGTTTGGCCGAACCCACTTTTCCTTTTTTTCTTTCAACTTTCTACCCTACTCGGTCCTTACATTGACATGCGACCTTCGCGACATACAACCATATTTTAAAACTCGTTTTCTCTTTACGACTTTTTTAGTCAACACGTGTAAAGACCATCACGTGAACCCATTCTTTCTAAAATTCACACTCATGCAAAACACTAAAAGAAACGACTTTGATCGACGGTCTCACACTATTAATTTTTATGTCGACGACTCTTTAGTCGTATCCGACATATAATTAATTTAGACTTCATTTTTCGAAATGATAAGTCGGGACAAGACATCGAGGTTCGAGATCGGGTTAGATTCACGCCTAGGTCTCGAACCTCCGTCCTTTGATTAATATGCAATATAATGCGTAATTAATTAAGGTTCGTCCGTCTAGCTAATTCACGATATAGCGAATATTTATTATATATGGGTCTTTGTCGAGTCATGTATTTTATTTTTTTCGCTTTTCTTACTCGGTTTATTATTTCCTTCAATCGTTATAACAATCGTCGTATTGTGAAGTCCGGGTTGTATTTCCGCCCGTGTAACTTGTACGTTTCTTATTTCCAAGTTTCGTTTATTTACTTGCTTATTGCTTTATAAATGAACCTCGCATGCTAAATCACTTCGACCATAGTTAGATGCATTAAATGACGTAATTCATATATAATTCACATGCTTAGCCCGAAAACGCTGTTTGCATATCATTTCATCATTTTACTAACGCGCGTACACGAACACGAACGGTGTCTTAGTAGAGGCCGCCATGTGCGGGCGGGGTTGGGTGTCCTTAGTGGGCTTCCCAACACGTACCCTCACCCCTTACTCAGAACCTTTGGTTTCCGGATGTCCGAAACCCTTGGCGCACGAGAGTCATTCTTTACACGATACCGGTGTAGATGGTATCGGTATCGCAATGCAAAGGGACGAGCCCAATGAACTCTGAAATCGAAGTGGGCTTACTTTGTGTATAGCCCATGACAACATAGAGTGGGCTCGTATGGTTCCGAATAACCACAAAATTCGGTGGCGACTCCATTTTGACTTAAATTTCGAACCCGAGAACAATCTCACCACGAGATTCATTCGCCTACCCAAACCCGCGCGTGGCCGCGTCGGGGTGGACCTACGTCATGTCCACATAATTAAATTATACCACATCGAAAAAGTATGATGGGGTGATGAAATTCTATGGGGTCGTTTGGTTACTCATCCAATTACCGGGAAGTGCAAGTTCCCAGGAAGTGCATTTTCAGGGAGTTGTTTGGTTGCCCACTTCCCGGGAATTGTCACTTCCTCCACAATGGGGGAAGTTACTCACCAAGCCCCCCTTGGTGTGTAGAACTTCCCGCATGAAGTCATTTCCCACATGGCAACCAAACAATATTTTTTAATTCCCATGAAATACAAATTCACGTGAATTTAAAGTTCCCGGTAACTTCATCTTCCCATGGTGAACCAAACGAGCCCTATATCATAAGTGAGTAATCTTATGGTTTTAAATATCAACCAACAAATTTTCAGTCTTTAAAAGCTTTTAAAATGACTAGAAACCTAAAATTATCCCACATCGAAAAAATTAAAATAAGGTGATGATTCTATATTATAAATAAGAGTAATCGTGCGTTTTTCTGGGTCTTTAAAGCATATCTTAAAACTATAAACCTTGAGTAATTATCCTATATCGAAAAATTATGATGAGGCGATAGAATCTTATATTATCAATCAAAAAAAATTATTCGCATGTAATCTTTTGAGTTTAGAATAAGCTCTTAAGACTATAAACTTAGTTGAAATTAAGTTTGATTACTAATATCATGTGATCATCTTATTTATTATAATGATATAGATGATCAAGTTCCTTATTTAACGAATATACATCATCAATGTAATTAAGCCAATTAACCCGAAGCCAACTAACCCGTGCCGCATCGAAACAATTAAAATAAGGTACGGTGATGATTCTATATTATAAATAAGAAAATAAATTTTAGTTAAATTATCCCACATCGACAAATTATAATAAAGCGATGAATTTCTTCATTATAAATAAGACTAATCTAATTATTTGTTCTTAGATATCAATCAAAATCTTTTGAGTCTTAAAGAACTTTTAAGTTTATAAACTTAAATAAATTATCTCATATCGAAAAATTATACTCCCTTTCTTTTGAGTTTTTAAAAAACCAACAATATTTTGAGTTTCAAAAAAGGTCTTAATAAGACTATGAACTTCAAATTATCCCACATCGAAACAATTAAAATATGACACGATGATGATTTTATATTATAAATGATAAGGATACACATTTTAGTTAAATTATCCCACATCGACAAATTATAATAAGACGATATATTTCTATATTATAAATAATGGAGTACTCCGTAGTAATCATGTGCTCTTGGATATTAACCAAAAATCTTTTGAGTCTTAAAATATATATTAAGACTATAAACTTAAGTAAAACTATCCACCTTCGAAAAATTATAAAGTTTCATCAAACATAAATCTTTTGAGTCTTAAAAAAGTTGTTAAGACAATACACTTAAATAAAAAAAATTATAATAAGGTGATGAAATTCTATATTATAAATAGAACTAATAAAATAAATTCCTTAGACGTCAACCAACTTGAGCAATTCTCCCACATCGAAAAATTATGTTGAGGTTATGAATTTCTACTAAATAAAAGTAATCATTGTTTTTAAATATCAACCAACAAAAAGACTTTTGTTTTTTTTAAAAACTATGATGGAATTCTATATCATTTTTTTTAAATTATGATGAGGTCATCAATTTGTAGTCTTTTTTATTTGTTTTTAAAAACTTTTGAATTAAAAAAAAGTCTTAATAAGACTACAAACTTAAAATTATCCCACATCGAAACAATTAAAATAAGTTACGGTGATGATTCTATATTATAAATAAGACTACAAATTTTAGTTAAATTATCCCACATCGACAAATTATAATAAGGTGATGGAATTCTATATTATAAATAAGACTAATTATTTATTCTTAGATATCGATCAAAATCTTTTGAGTCTTAAAAAAACTCTTAAGACTATAAACTTAAATAATTATCCCACATCGAAAAATTAAACCCCTTCTCTTTTGAGTCTTAAAACACTCTTAAGGCATAATAGAATTCTATCGTATTATAAAGAGAATATGATAATAAGATGGAATTCTATTATATAAATAAAAGTAACCGTTTCTCCAAATTATGATGAGGTGATATAACTAAGACTAATTATTCGTCCTTAGATATCAACAAAAAAAACTTTGTAGTCTTAAAAAAGTTTTTAATAAGACTACAAATAAAGTTAAACTAGATTATCACATATCGAAAAATTATAATGAGGTGATAGAATTCTATGTAATCTTTCGTTCTTAGATATTAACCAATAATCTTTTGAGACTAAAAAGAAGTTTCTAAGACTAAGACTATATAGTTAAAGTATATTTATCCCACATCGAAAAATTAAGATGGATTGATGAAATTCTATATATTATAAATAAGTGTAATCATTCGTATATAAATAAAAGTTCTTAATCAGACTATATCTAAACTTAAATAAATTTAAGTAAAATTATTCCACATCGAAAAATTATAATAAGGTAAATTTTTTTATTATATAAATAACAGTAATCATTCATCCAAAATATATAATAAGATGATCAAATTCGATTATATAAAAAAAGATTAATCGTTTGTCCCTTTAACTTAGATGTAAAAACAAACTCTTTTAAGTCTTAAAAATAGCTCTTAAAATTATAAACTTTAATTAAGTAAATTATACCACATCGAAAAATTATGATGACGTGATGAAATTCTATATCATAAATGAGTCATTTTTCAGTTTTAAATATCAAACAACAATCTTTTGAGTCTTAAAAAGCTTTTAAAAAGACTACAAACCTAAAATTATCCCACATCGAAAATATTAAAATAAAGCGATGCTTCTATATTATAAATAAGAGTAATCGTGTGTTTTTTTGGATCTTAAAAGCAGATCTTAAGACTATAAACCTTGAGTAAATTATCCTAAATCGAAAAATTATAATGAGGTGATAGAATCTTATACTCCGTATTATAAATAAGACTAATCTTTGATTCTTAGATATCAATTAAAAAATTCATTCGTTCTTAGATATCAATAAAAAACTTTTGAGTCTTAAAAAATCTCTTAATAAGACTACAAACGTAAAATTATTTTCACATCGAAAATTTATGATAACGTGATGAAATTTTATATTATAAATAAGAGCAATCATGTGTTCTTTTAAGTTTTAAAATAAGCTCTTATTACTAATATCATGTGATCATCTTATTTATTGTAAGAATATAGTTTGATTAAGTTTCTTATTTAACGAATGTACATCATCAATATAATTAAGCCAACTAACCCGTGCAGCGCACGGGCTTTAATCTAGTACATACATTATTTAAGACTTACAATATTTTAATCTACTTAGGTTACGTTGAAAATAAAAACACATGTGCGCGCTCGCACACACATATATATAAATAAAGACGACAATACAAACCGTTCAATATCCTCTAAACACTGTAATTTTATCTTATCGATCTATCCATGTAAATGACGATACTTTAATTTGTCATAGGTTCGGACAGATATACTCGTTACAAGAGAATTACGAGAAGTTAGTTGGTGTTGCTATTATTATTATTGCTTAGGTTACCTAAGTGTACTTATATGTAATATTTGAAAGCCAAAAAGCTTGGAAGATGACAAATTATGCACCACCTTCTTCTATCTGCCTTCCTACCAAACTACCTACCTCACCACATCTTATAAATTAAAAATATTCCAACTCTTATAAAAACTTGATAAATCAATATACTCTTTAATTAACAACAAAATCAAACAATTAGACATTAATAATTTTGATGCATGCATGATTGATTACAATATTAATGATTTTGATTAAAGATAATGAGCAAGATTAAAGGCATAGTTACCTTATTGCTTAGGGTTGTTGCTTTGATTACTACTTTTGTTGCAGTCATTCTTATGTGCACTGCTCATGATACTGCTCATGTATTCAACCTCAAGTTTGAGGCTAAGTTTTCTAATTCTCCTTCTTTCAAGTAAGTCTTATTAACTTTTTATGTATTATCTCATATGTAAAATGGTCTCATTTAACTTCTTACCGACTGTTATCATATCGTGAATGATATGTATAAGATGTTCTTAATTATATAAATAATGTACGTGACGATACATATTATATTATTGTATCTCATACATGTAAAATTGTTTCATTTAAATTTTGCTTGTGTTTAACATATTCGTATTGTATTATCTCGTATGTAAAATAGTGTTATTTAACCTTTTACCTACTGTTATCATATCGTGAATAATTATATACTTCGTATAAGATGTTTCTTATATCATGATGAATTTGACGATACGTGTTCATATTATATCTGATATGCATGTAAAATGGTCTCATTTCACTTTGCTTGTGTTTAAAATGTTCATATTGTATATCATATGTAAAACAATGGCATTCAACCATTTACCGACTTCTATCATACCGTGAATGTGCCGATACATACTCATTATTATTGCATCTCATATATATGTAAAACGGTCTCATTTAACTAGGCTTTCATATGGTGAATGATATATATATGTAGTAATTGAAACAATTCAACTTTGTGTTTGTTGACCTACTTTGCTTTGCTTGTGTTTAATGTAGGTACTTTGTAATAGCTTATGCAATTGTATGTTGCTATTCCCTAGCAATTGTTTTTCTTCCAACCAAGACCTTGTACTGGCGGATCATTCTCATTTTAGATACGGTAATTAACAAACGAATACGGATCCAGTAGTAATATATAATCATGTTTTAATTAAATTCTTCTGATCTTCTCGCTTAATTAAATCATAGTATATCTTAAACATTTGACCTAATCTAATAACTCAACTTCATTAATTAATAACTCGACCTAACACATTTTGAAAGAGACAAATCTAAATATAGATAGGCAAACACCAATAGACTTTGGACCGAGTTTTGTCCATGCAGCCAGTTCCAAGATCAAGACTGAAACCGATATATTTTCCTCGTCCTACAAAACCCATCATATATTTTCCTAACGTCAAACTTATATACAAAGTTAGATGAGGATTATACCTAGATTCCTAATCTGTATTAATCAATTCGACCTAACACATTATTTTCAAAACAGACAAACACTTTTCCCGGCCTCCTAGCTAGTAGAATTTGAATCGATTTTTGCCATTGTAGTCAGGTCTTGGTCCAAGATCAAGACTGAAATCGATATATTTTCCCAACCCAACAAAACTTGTTGACAAGATTAGGTGATGACCTAGAGTCTTAGGTAGAATTTGACTTGGGGTTTTGTCGTCGCTGCAATAACTTCCAAGATTAATACTGAAACCGAGATATTTTCCAAAGCCATGCATGATCGATCACATTCTTATTATAGAGTAGGATTTTCCTAACATGCATTATATATGTTTGAACTTATTATATATAGGTGATGACACTAGTGTTGACATCGAGCTTTTCAGCAGCAATGGCAATAGCATATGTAGGGAAGAAAGGAAACAGCCATGCAGGATGGCTACCCATATGTGGTCAAGTACCCAAGTTTTGTGATCAGTCTACGGCTTCCCTCGCCCTCGCTTTCGTCTCCCTTATCGCCTACTTTCTGCTCCTTATCTACTCCCTTCATGCCGCTCTTGCTCCTTTTTGCTCTCTAACCACATAGATCATAGATAATGCAATCATGTATGTGTAAGACTAAGACATTGTTTGTGTTATTTGTACCAGTAATTTCTATTACAATTAGTTAGTTTTCTCAAATTAGATACATACTATTGATTCACTCTTGTTTGAGAGATATAATAATAATTCAATATATGACACGGGATCATAATTGAAAATGAGATGACGTCATCAGATCGATGCTACAGAGTTGCATTAGTAGTACCGCATCAGCCATCAGGCATGTGAGAGATTGATATCGAGACGTGTTACTCCCAATACTCGCGTTCTATCATTGTAGACACTATAAGTCATGCCAAGTGGTGTGCTCTTTATAGACCCGTCACGCAACCTAGAGTGTTAGTTACGAGTATTATTCTAAGTTTGACTTTATCAACGCAAATCTAAATGGTTAGTCATTTTTTTTAAAATAAGTGTTTTTCACCAACGATTCAAATTTAACACGTTCTATATCGGTCCGTCCCAATCCAAAATGTAAAACAAACATGATATATTGATATGTTTTTTTCAACGAAACGCACGCATAGTAACATTACGAGTGCAAATTCTTCGTCTCATTTTTATGTCTCACCTTGTTGATGTATCATCCCGTGTTTGGTGTAGCACACGGGTGTCACATAAAAATGGGAAAAGAGATCTACATCTCGTGCATGGTGTAATAAACAGAGATTTTGAATAGAGCCTCTATTATTCACGATACCTAGTCTTAATCGCTCGATCAAAACATATGGGGTAAGGTCTATCAACTCCTTTGAACAAGTGGCAAAACTAATGGTTATGTAGCAAAAAAAAAAACTAATGGTCAGTAATTCACTAGCAAATTCATATCAAGAAAACTAAATAGATTGACAAATTCAAACAGAGTTCTACTCCATTTTTATTTGATTTTTTTGCAAATTACTAAGAAAATTATGGGATGTGGTGTAGTTGGAGTATCTTTTGCAGTCACCCATCTCAATTTTACTTCAATTGATGAATTTAAAAGCATTTCTAATGCTAAAAATCAAATCTTTTCAAGAAAAAGAATTGGGATTCAGTGTTCTTCATCACCTCCTAATCTCTCTACTGTTACTGGTAAATTTTCATTGATTTGAAATTCTGTTGAAACCCTTTTTACATCTTCAATTTTCCTTGAAAACCCATTTATGAAGTACAGTTTTGTGTTCTGTTTATCCTGATTGATTAATTTTTAATTGAATTAGAATACTTGGTTTTTTTTTGTAATTAGAATCCCCTATATATATATATATATATATATATATATATATATATATATATATATATATGCATAGATGAACCGTTTGAGCTTTTTTTTAGTGTTGAAGACAGAGTTTCAGAAATGGAGATTGTTGCCGTAAAGATACTCAAACACGTTACAAACATTTAGAGTTTATAGATTTCGCTTAACTTATTGTGAAACTGTCTCATATATTACATTTCCGGACGCAAACCACTAGTTTGTTCGCTATGGCTATCAAATAGGTCTGATAGATTTTTTTCAGCGAGGAGTTCACTTAGCCGCATTACATTTGAGGTGACGGCAATTCAACCTTATCCAAGATACCTGGTCTTAAAACCACTAGATGAAGACATTGTACTTAATAGAATATAAATATAATACGAGTAATTGGGTCAACCATCATCTTAGGTTTTGATTGAGATGGTTCATCTAACATGTATCACGCTCTAGGCCTCAATCATCACCTGAGGCATTGCAGGGAGATTCGATGTTTAGACATAAATTTGAATCCCTATGTGCTCGATTGTGATAACCTTTTGAACTTGCTAATCAAATACTCCGTATTCATCATCGTCAATGTCATATGCATTTGGTTTGAAATGAGGTGTAATTGTGACTTTGTGAGGGTGGATTGAAGGTTGCGTGATACTACTTTCACTTATCTTTCTTCGATGTTGTAGAAAAATTAGGCGATGATGCTCCTCTCACCGGTGGTGCCTTTGATTTTCGTAAAGCGACCACCTCACTCTCTCCCTATCCCTTACCTGCACCAAAGAAAATAACTCTTCTTAGGCACGGCCTTAGCTCGTGGAACGCTGAAGGAAGAGTCCAGGTACATTTCTTTGCATTCTTTCGACATCCTACATTGCCTCCCTATATTGAAACCTTCTCACTGATCTTCATGTTTTTGTCCAGGGAAGTTCGGATTTATCGGTTTTGACAGGCACCGGAGTAAAGCAAGCTGAAAGATGTAGGGAAGCATTAGCGAAAATTCATTTTGATCAATGTTTCTCGAGCCCAATTACCCGTGCAAAGGTTTGAAGAATCTTATCTCATGCCATTGTGTGTTCTTCTTATGTAAGTATGGAGTTGTGAATCTCGTCATTGCAGTCTACGGCTGAAATTCTGTGGCAAGGGAGGACGGAGCCGTTGGTGTTCCTCGATTCGTTGAAGGAGGCCCATCTTTTCTTCCTTGAAGGCATGAAAAATGGTCAGTCTTTTGGCTTTGAGATTAATTTTACTCTATACATGGAAAACAGGTCAATTGAGTTGGGTTATTTATATGCGCACCAAGAAGGCCATTTTGGGTATGGATTTAGTCGGTTTTAGGTCATGGTTTTGTTTCAAATTAGTCATGTTCATGTTTTTTTGTGGATGATGACTTAGACGAGTTCAAATATTGATTCATGTTAGCCGACCCCAAATCTTTTGGATGGTTGTGTTTTTTTGAGGTAGTAGTTTGACTGTTTTAGATACATGAGTTCATTTTCCTGCAAAAGAGATCTACTGAATCATTTTCAGCATTTGGAGGCAGAGGATGCTAATAAGATATATCCAACCGAGTACAAGAAATGGAGAGAAGATCCGGTTAACTTCCATGTCAACGGCGCTTATCCTATAAAGAAACTTTGGGGAACTGCCGCTGAAGCTTGGACTGAAATCTTAACAACTCCTGTAAGTCCTGCAATCACATTTCTGCGCAGCAGGCATTGTGTATTCATTCATTCTCTTATATTTTGAACGGTTTTATGTAGGGAGAGAGCGTCTTGGTTGTAACTCACAAATCGATGTTGAGGGCACTCGTGTGTACAGCGTTAGGGCTAGGTCCGGAAAGGTATGCATAAAACCTGAACACCCTTACACCAAAACTGCTGACTATTTTCGCTTGTGAGATTGTGCTAATAATGTGTAGTCCTGCAGATTCAGGGCGTTCGATGTGAACAATGGCGGGATCTGTGTGTTTAACTTCAATAAAAGAGGAGAATCAATGCTACATTCTCTCAATATGACTGCTCACATGTATGGTGATCATACGTACCTGTATTGAAAATTGAAATATCGGAAATCTATTTCGCTAAAGTTAAATATATGTAGTCGATAAATGAAGGTGTAGTCGAACTCTTTTACGAGGTGTCCAGTGTAGTAAAAAGAAAGGTATTTTAGAATACCTCTTTTGTTGCATTTACTACTCTACTACTAGTACCACCACCGCCAAATATCACCACCACCACCAGCATTTGAACCCCTGACCTGTGGCTCATTTAAAGCTGCGAGGCCTTTAACCAACAGGATTCAGGGAGTGCTAGTGTACTTTGGTCATGGTTTTTGGTATATAACCCTTCGTCGTAAAGATTACTACTCCGTAGCGATCTCGTGCGATCTCGTGCATATGTACCATATACGTGAGGATTTTATTATCACTTCATCCAATAATTTTGTTTTTTTTAGAATGTAGGGCTATGGAGAGCCATGCTTGCAAGCTAGGCTAAAAAAAATTAATCATAGGAATTATTTTAAGCCGCAACTTGTAAATTTCTTTTTTCACGAGTTTATTTATTAATACGAATGTAGTGTATCTGCACGGATGATTTAGAGGTTATTTGGTAAACGGTAGATTGATATTTTTTGGTATATTGAGGACTTTTAGACATTAGCAAGTTTGATCAATCAATATACTCTGTATTATTTTTTTAGTGTTTGTTAAACGGCACATTGAAATAGTATATTTGATGGATGCAATAAACTATTTTACAATACAATATGCTTCCCCTAGCATTCGATTAGCCTATTGATAATATATTTAAAAAATGCATTTTTTACCCCTTCAAAATTTATCTTATCCAATCTCCACTATTAATTCATATCCATAATAGTCACTTTTATTGAAAAATTAGCAATCTATTAATGTGAAACGGTTGATTACGAAACAACGGCCACTAGTAGTACCCTTTTCCAACCCGCTTGTTTATGCCAATATTAATCCAAAAGTGTGAATATGCATGCATGATGCTTACCCTAGGATACTCGATATCCATGAGGTTTTATGACTTTTTTTACCATTGTTCATATTACTTAAAGTAAGCCGCGTCTTCTTGAATACCCCAGTTACAATGAGGACCGCCACAACCCGCTTGGGAATTGATGAAGGCCGGGTCATCCTGAAATGCTGTTAGTCGCATATGAGCTCCGTTTTTGGGCCGACTTATATCACGTACAATAAATCACTTTTTTTGGCTTGCCCAGTTCTTGTGGCCTAATATTCTCAATATGTGCGGAACTTCCAATAATTGTTCGGGCGAACACAACATTTCCTAGCTCCATTCTCGAAACAATTTGCGGTTATGGGTTCACTCCACATGCATCGCATTACCAATTGATAGTAAATATTCTAAATGGGTGCGTAATGGTGTAAATGTTAGAGCTAATATTATTAATAAATTAAATAATTGCAACTGTTGTTTCATTTTTTAAATATGTAAGATTTTTTTTAATTGTTGAAAATTGTTTAGAGAGTTTCATCCCTTTATAATTACAAAATTTTGAAACCTTCACTTTTTATTAGTGATTATTCGTTATCATAGGCATAGCATGGTGAATCTGATATGTTTTTTTTAGAACTTCGTTATTATTAGTAACATATCAATGAGGCGAAAATATGTTACCGAAAATATACACACTGATGGTAGGAGTTTGTCGTCTATCCTACCGATCAAAATTATAATCAACGAACCTAAGCTAGGTAGCTAGGGTAAGTCAAGTCGATCCTCAGGGACAGGAGTTCCAACCTAAGTATGCCACGATTTAGACTAAATTCTAGGCGAACAATGAAGGAAAATTATCGAGATTAAGTGCAAACTAGACTAAGGTCTACTAAACGAAGAAGCCACAAGGAGAAGAATTTATTTGGGGTGGACAAAGGCTAAGGACTAAGAATTGCATAAACTACAACGATTCAACTAATACTAAATTAAGAGAACTAACAAGAGAAACAATGACTAGGATTACGTCGGGTTCAAGGGTGTCGAGACAATCAAGGGTGAACAAGAACGAAATGGTAGTAAAGCTATCTAGGCATAATCCGGGCTCTCGCTCCAAAACCGTCCTAAAGGCTCCCCGCTCTCGCGCAAGAACTCATCCTAGCAACATACAAGGTCACAAGAAGAAGGCAAGAAAACATGCATTTGCAACTACAAGTCATACAAGCACTTCATCAAACATGATCCATGCATACAACCAAGAAGCAACCAAAACTACCACCAACACCCTACACAAACCCTTAATCACCCATGAAAACACTTAATCCCCCTACTAATCCTAGCAAGAGGACTACTCACACATAACTAAACTAAAACAAGCAACAATTGTAAGAGGACTCATGATTAAAGCATTCATAATAAAATCTAAACAATTAACAAAACAAAACTTAAACAAAGATTCAAACTTTAAACAAAAGAGAAGAAGAAATTATACCAACAACACAAGGGAGAATGAAAGGAGCACTACAAGAATAGATGCCCCTGGCGTCCATCCAGTGGCTTCTGTCAGTGGACGCTGTACGGATCCGGGCGTCCGCAAACAGACGCCAGAAAGTGGATGTCACGACCAGTCGCCTGTTTTTTGTCCGGGCGTCCACTATTGGACGCCAATAAAATTGGCGTCTGACAGCGCACGCCATGGGTGGCGTCTGACTGTGGACGCCATTTGTCCCTGGATGGTGTCCACAGTCAGACGCCATATGCTTAACGTCGGCGTCCGACTGTGGACGCCATCCAGGGACAACTGACGTCCACAGTCAGACGTCATGTCCCCTGAATGCTGCCAATTTTGATCGCTTTTAAACAAGCGTTCGATGTCTAGCCAAAACGTGCAAAATAAACCACATCCACAACTCTCATCCAACCACAACTGTCGACCATCCACAAGACCTCAATCTCATTCACTCTCAATCAACCAAAACACTTAATCTCTCGCCACATTTATGCTCAAAAAACATTCATATAAAAAAGTTTTAACATATGGTTTAAAGGTACATAAATCTAAACTAGGACGAAGATACATAATCCATAAATCCAGTTACAACAACAACAAAAAACAATCAGCTAACTCTGAAGCTAGCTGAAGCACCAGAGTTACCGCCATCCCCGTTAAAGGGGTCTTTGTCGTCTGGAGGGGAAGGGGAACGACCTTGGTTGCATTTGTTGAACATGGCCGAAACATGGTCATTTGTTCCTGCATCTTCTTTATCTGCTCTGCCTGCTCCTTCAGTTGCTCCTTCATGGCCTCCTTTTCTGGGTCCGGCTACTGAGATCGGGCTGGCGTATACTTCATCTGTGTGGAGGTGCCTAGACGCGCTGGGGGAGGTGTGAAGTAGATACCGTGTGCATTCCCAACACCATACACACTTCCTTTCTTGTACCCCTTCACGACCTTGAAAAAAGTCTGATTCGGGTCTACTTCGGCAACATCAGGAGCGTTATCGTGGTTTGCTAGCTCCTCTTGGTAGGCATCCACTACAAGAAATACTTCATATAGCTACCAATTACGCGCGACTGATAAATTCAGTAGCTAATTTTGCGACTGAAAGTACAACACGCGACTGATATTAGTCGCTGGACGAGGAGACGGAAAAAAAAAAAAATTACCCTTAGCGACCGAAATCAGTCGCTAAAATAAAAGACGTGCGACCGATTTCGGTCGCTAAATTGTTGAACTTGCTACGGAATTAGCGACTGAAATCGGTCGCTAATCGAAGAGGCGCGCGACCGATTTCGGTCGCTAAATTGTTGAACTTGCTACGGAATTAGCGACTGAAATCGGTCGCTAATCGAAGAGGTGCGCGACCGATTTCGGTCGCTAAAGTGCGTCAATTTTTTTAAATCCGCGAACAGCCCCCATTCCCCTCTCACATTCGCCATTTCACTCTCTCTCTCTACAAACTCTCTCCCTTCTCTCTAATCCGTCTCCACCTTCTTATCATTCCTTCCTTCTTCATTCCTCCATTTTTTTAATTACGGTATGTTTTTTTTATCTATACTTAATTTAAATTATTTGTTAATTTTTTTATTTATTGATATAAATAGATTAGTTATTGAGTTAGATGTTTTTATAGTGTAGTGTTGGAGTATTTAGTGTAGTTAGAATGTTAATCGCCCAATAGGTTCCCCAATTTGAAATATGTAGATTGTTAGTATAAAATTAGGGTTTGTGGTTAAGTAGTTGAATGAATTGGGTTGTTTTGATGTGTTAGGAAATTGGAAGTAAAATACAATTATGCCGATTTAGTGAGGTAAATATGGACGAATTGGGTGGAAATAGTACTATGTTTAGGTGAATTGATAATTTTACAGAATATTTGACTAGTGTATATATATATTAGAAAATTACTTTGGAGGAAATAATTTGCATGTGGTTATTCTCTCAATTTTTTTAGATAAAAAAATGAAGAGACAGGAACGAAAATGGATGTATGGGGAAAGATTCGATAAGAAACGACGTCCCACAAAGGAATTTTTAGAGGGTGTTAATCGCTTTCTTGAGTTCGCAGAAACCCATCCCGAATACGCGTCAGAGGGTAGATTTAGGTGTCCTTGTGTGAAATGTAAGAACATCAAATTCTTGGATAGTATTTTGATTAAGGAACATATTATCTCAGATGGGTTTAGCCCAAATTACTATTATTGGATTTGTCATGGTGAGAAGTCTGCTTTTGAGGAATCTAAGGTGGATCAGAATGAGGGCGGGGTGAGAGGAATGATTGTTGATGTGGTTGAGTGCAATTTGTTTAATGATGAGAGCATGTACACTAACGACGATGACCAACCAACCCCACAAGAACCAAACCCACGAGCGAAAGCTTTTTTTTATATGTTAGAGGCTGCGGAGAAGCCATTATATGGAGGGTGTGATGTGACATTGTTAGAAGTCGCATCTATGGTAGTGACCCTTAAATGTGAGTATAACCTACCTTTTGGGTGCGTAGACGGTATCGCTGCGTTGATTGAGAAACTCATCCCAAAAGACAACATTATGACCAAAACATTCTACAACACCAAAAAAATAGTTAAAGGTCTTGAACTTCCGCATCAAAAGATCGATGCAGGAGCAGGGACCGGGTACATATTATTTCGAGGGAAAGGTCTTGAACTTCCGCATTACATATTTTTTTTCGAGATTATTTCAATATTATGATGTCAGTTCCTAACTTTCAACTATTACATGTCTGCAGATATGACGTTGGGCAACAGGTTGAGGTTTGGTAGTTCGAGCAGCGGCAGCAGCAGGAGCAGGGACCGGGTACAGCAGGAAGACCAAGAAGAAAACAGGCGAGAGGACGAACAAGTGGAGAACGAGGAGGAGCTGCAGGGCAATGAAGAGCAACCAGAACAACCGCAACCACAACAAGATGAAGTGCTTCGTTACACAGACGACGGGCGCCTAATAATTGGCCCCGAGTCCACATGGTGAGACATTGTATTTCCTTTTTTTTGTGAGACATCAACTTATTTCACTCTTTGGTGTAGGTTTCGTACTCCTGCGACGGTGACTGGTGTCAAGGACAGCTTCATGAATGACTTGACTACTTACTGCACGAGTTGGACCAAGTTGCCTCTGTGGCAACGGGAGAAGTGGTTTGCCAACTTCAAGGTACACCAATTTCTGATTTTTATTAATTATCTGTTACTGTTTACAAATTACTAATACAATGACAACAAACTATCTTGCAGTACAAACACTTTTACAACGATGGTCTCGAGGTGGCTGTGAGAGACAGATACATGGATGTCGCGAAGGAGAGATACAAAGACATGATGTATAAGATGGCGAGCGATGCAAAGTTACAAAAACACCTTAGAGGTTCGATTACTAAATTGGTGTTAGTACCTGAACAGAAAGTTGTATATATATTCAAAACATTTATTGATCTCAAAGTGTATAAATTGTAGGTGACGCCATCCAACAGTTCCAAACAGCGCGCTCCGACCCGAACTTCCTTAAGAGATCCGTTCAGGCGAAAAAGAACAAGAGGCGGGGAGGGGACCCCGAGGCGGAGGCGGAGTGCACCCACTATGGTGGGTCGCAGTCGATGCACCAGCGGGCCATGAACGTTAGTATTTCCGTACTTTTGTTTTTTATATTGGATTCTTATTTAATGTTTTCATTATAAAAATAAATGAAAAATCTACATGTACTGTCAACAGGCGAAGAAGAAAACCGGAGAATTCCCTCCTCCTGTGCAGCTATTTCTCGAAGCGAAGAGTAAGAGGGACGATGCCACCGGTCGATCATTCGCCACGAAGAAGGATTTGGAGATTTGGGTAAGTTTCAAACACAATACTTTGTTACTTTTTTTTCTTCAAATTAAACAATCAACCTAATCATGACTTCTATTTCTTTCAGAGATCGTATTTGGCGGCCACTAGAGCGCCCGAGAATGAAGGTGTGGACCCGAGCACGATTTGGTTTAGAGTCGCGGAGGGATACCGCAAGGGAGCGGTGTACGGTACGGGGAACGCTCATTCCCTGTACTGGACACCACCCAATGTTCGGGGGGCCCATGCTACCACGACCGAGTGTGTACCATCCGAGATGGCTGAGATGAGGGCGGAAATTCGAGAGGAGAGGGCGCAACGGGCAGCTATGGCCGAGCAGATGAGGGAGCAGAATGAGAGGCTGAAGACGCAGGAGTACATTAACCTGCAAATTCTGGAAGAGATACGGCGTCTTAGGAACACGCAGCAATATAACTGCAACTCCGGCCCCACTCCCCGATTCCCGGATCCTAGAGACCCCTTCGGTGACGGTGGTAGTGGTGCGTCCGCTAGTTTTCCTGTTGGCTGAGTTGATTGAATGAAAACAATTTGTAGTTTCTGAATGCTTGTTGAAAAAACTGTTTGTAACAACACTTTTAATTTAGTGTATTCACGACGTTTGCGTACTTGGTTGACAATTTTGGAGTGTGAAGCTTGCATAACGTTTGGAATAACGTTTGGAATGATGTTTGGGATGTATTGTGGTTGTTGGTTTGTTTTATTGTGCAGATTTTGGCTAGAAAAATAATAAATGTAACCGGCCTATTTCTGGCACGGTAGCGACTGATATAAGTAGCTAAGTTTTATATTTAGCGACTGAAATCAGTCACTAAATGATGCCACGTCGCACCATTTAGCGACTGAAATCAGTCGCTAACTGACGCTTTTAGCGACTGATATCAGTCGCTAAATCAGTCGCTAATTGACGCTATTAGCGACTGATTTCAGTCGCTAAAATGAGGCCATAGCGACTGATTTCAGTCGCTAAATTGAGGCCTTAGCTACTGATTTCAGTCGCTAAATTTAGCGACTGATTTCAGTCGCGCGCTTTTTTAGCGACTGAAATCAGTCGCTAGAAGCGACTGACTGTAGCCACTGTCGCTTAGCGACTGTTGACGGTCGCGCATCTGATTTTTGCGACAGATATCAGTAGCTAAGATCAGTCGCCACTGACTTTAACTCTTGTAGTGATCCTGCGTACACAACAGTGATTTCAATTAAAGTTATTAGTAGATGAAATCAATAAAGATACTTATCTACCACCTAAAGTATATAGACACAGTTGATTTATTTGAAATAATAAGTACTCACCCAGATTGCCTGATCTTTACTCGTCATAAAAGAAGTCCCTTCCGAGTCGGTCTTCCCGTGCATGTCCAGGAATATCTCAGGGGCGGTTGGCGTCCTCCCGAGTTCAGCTTCTAGCTGTTAAATGAGTACGACCGTTAGGCGAACGTATATTACGTGAACATAGTTTATGATTATTCAAGTACGAGTATGATATTATTAGAAATCATACCCTCTTGAGACGAAGAAACGAAGACGGTGAACCCCGATGATGTGTCGGGTCGGCCTTCCCCTCAAGCTCACAGTTCTTCATTTTGTTTCGGGATGCCCTCTCCGATCTGACCTTGAAGCCCTTGTCGTCGTGGTACTTAACCCACCTCTCCAACGCTTCACCTGAAGTATGACAACACTAATATATTATTAGTTAATATAGTAAAAGATTGAAGTTAGATTGTTCTTTAAAATTGAGTAATATAAAAAACTACACCTTTCAGGTCTTTTAGCGCAGTCCCCCGGGTGTGGCGTTTGTTCATTACGTCAACGAAGCGGCATGTGCAAGTCTCGTTGTACCGCTCCCATACCCTTCCTTCGAACTCCGGCTTCCAAGCGAACTTCAACTACACAATCAAGGCGGATTGGTAATTAGTAAAAGAAATAATTAGAAAGTCTACATTATGAATGCAGAACTCGGTAGCAAAAACAGTCAACGAACCCGGAAGTTGTTGAACCACTGCTTCCGTTGATCCATCGGCACCTGAGTCCAACAGGCACCTGAGTCCATTTAAGGTTGACTACCATATATGCGACTTCTAACAAAGTCACATCGCACCCTCCGTATAACGGTTTCTCCGAAGCGTTCAACATGTCGAAAAACGCCTTCGCTCGTGGGTTAGGCTCTTGTGGGTTAGGTGAGTCTTGTGGGTTGGGTGAGTCATTCCCATATGTGTTCTCGTTGTTAAACAAGTTGCACTTCACTACGTCAACTATCATACCTCTCAAACCCCCCTCATTTTGACGGTTTTCGGGTTCCTCAGACTGAGGTGGCTCACCATGACAAATCCAATTATAATAATTGGATGAAAAACCATTATAGATGACATGAAAAATTTAATGTTCTTGCATTTAGTGCACGGACACCTAACCTCCCCCCTCGATGCATAGTCTACTGACTTTTTAGCGACCTCGACAAATGATTCCACACCCCTCAAAAATTCTACGGTGGGACGTCTCTTCTTATCAAGTCTTCCCTCATACATCCATTTCCGTTGAATTCTCTTCATTTTCTATGTTAAAAAAATATATATAACAAATTAAAGTTTAATTTCTCTAACGTAATTTAGAACTTACTAAACAAAAATTTAATCACCATTTAACTTAAACTTAATTTCTCTAACTTAACTTCCATAGCTGAGTTTCCTCAAGTTAATCACTAATACGTCAAAGTAAACCCGAATGGCTTCTTAATTTAAAATTGATCTTACAAAGATTAGTCACCGAATTTAATCACAAATGTAACCACAATTTAATCCCAATTTACGAAAACCCTAGCTAATTTATCAATTAAATCCCAATTTAACTGAACAAAACAGAAAAATTCATGGCTTAGGTCAGACAGAAACAGCTTAATCAGGTCAAATAAGGTCAAATTTTCGGATACAGATATGAGAACTCCGAAAGCACCGCTAACACCTATTTAGACCCCCGATCACGATGGAAGTGGTTTCGAAAAAATCCGGCATT
Organism: Agrostemma githago; assembly: GCA_958450325.1. NCBI lineage: Eukaryota > Viridiplantae > Streptophyta > Magnoliopsida > Caryophyllales > Caryophyllaceae > Agrostemma > Agrostemma githago. The sequence continues at coordinate 67,748,927 of OY288246.1, forward strand.
ATTACGACACCTTTTGGTCCGTCCTAAGTCACACAAAACCTCAAGGAAGACGCTAGAGGTCATTCTAGCTCAATTCAACCAAATTCATCACACCCTAATCCAATTTGGGCTAGCAAACTACTCAATTTATTAGCCCTAAACAATATTAACTAATCTACCACATCGAATTTGGGCTAAACTAATCAACCTAATCAAAATTTATTAGCCTTAAACAATATTAACTAGCAAACTACCAATAAATAACAATAACAATCAAACACGAGAACTAATGATAATGAATAAGAATTAAGTTAACTAAGAAAACATACCAAAATATAGAGTAGAAGAATGAAAAATGGAGGAGAGGATTGGAGATGGGGCTCGGCGAGTAAGGGAGGATGAATGTAGAGAGTGTTTTTTTTAGAGAGTGAAGGGGGAGAGGGGGGTTGGCAAGTATTTGACGCGGAATTTAGTCTACCGGGCGTCCACTATCGGATGCCACACAGTGGACGCCATATACACTAAATGGCGTCTGACAGTGGACACCATTTAGTGTACATGCGGACGCCCGTTAGGCTCAATTTCTTCCTTCCCTAGCTCAGTCAGACGCCAAGTTTGGCGTCTGACGGTGGACGCCCGGAAGTATTTTTAGACGCCATTTAGGCGTCCATATGCCCAGGTTGCCCACCAGGCGGACGCCCGGAGCTGGTTTTCTTGTAGTGGAGATAACTTTGAATAAAATCAACCCAAGGAGATATTCAATGTTGTCAAGATTAAATAATTAATCTACTACAAGTTTTCAAGAATCCAAAGATGAAACAAGAATTAACACTAAATTAAGGCTTAATGAGAAGTGATTAAGGAAGGATGTCTACACTAATCTAAGCTAATCTATCCTAAAGTACTTAATCAAAGTGATTAAGGAAGGATTAAACTAATCTACACTAATCTAAGCTAATATATCCTAAAGTGAATTATCTAGGTTTTTTTTAAAAACAATACAGGGGGTATTTATAGGGTTGCATGAATAAGGGAGGCGAAGCGTCAAAGCGGGAGAGAAAACAGGGTCGTCCCGGTCGTGGATGGTACCCCATCCCGGCCATGATGGAGATGGTCACGGCCATGATGGCCTCAATCTTCTTCCTTCCTCTCGTCTCTTCTTCACGGCTTGCTACACGGTCATGTAGCCTCCCGGGATGATTCCTTCTTGCTTTTCCTCGGCTCTAAGGATGTCTCGTGACTCGGGATAGGCGCTTACGACGTAGAAATTAAATCGACTCCAAAAGCTGCGTTCTTGCCATAGGAACCTCGAAACACAAGATAACTCAAGAGAAGACATTAGTAGCCCAAAAACCGCTTCTAAAAGCGATTAAACCAAGGAAAAACGAGTAAAACAAGAAGGAAAGACGATATAAATTGGGCATATCAACTACTCCCTTTATTCAAATACAAAGTGCATATTTGTTTTTCACACATTGGTCGATCCATGTTTGCACCATCAATATCTTTCATTATACATTAGCAAAAATTATAAATATTTGTTATTCTTAATTTACTCCAAAAGACTAATCAATCAGTATCTCACATTGCATGACCATATTTTCTCTTAAAGATTGTCGAAAATATTGAGTTCAATTGTGAATAGTGTTCAAAAAAAGAAATGTGCACTTTGGATGTTAACGGATGAAGTAACATATATTCCATATTACTTTGATCATAAACCATGGACCATGGTGTGCGACTCCTCCTTCTTACACTAGTAGACTACAACTAGTCTCATGAAACACGGTTTTACGATAAGTATTACTCGTACGAGACAAGTATATAATCAACCATTAAACTGATCATAAATAACTACCTGAAATCATAAGAATTGATCTCACAATAAAATAATTTGTATGTAGATTATTTTGTCAATACATTTTCTTTCTCGATAGAAATATATTGATTTTAAATATAAATGTAGTTATCAACCTAGAAGGCTAGAACCAATTAGGTCTGGATCGTTTGTTTAGCCAACTTATATTTTTGATTCAAAACCGTTATAAAAGAAATAAATAACAACATTTATGGGACAAAGATTGCTAGAAATTGAAAAAAGGAAAGGTATTTCAGAATACCTCTTTTTGTTTTTAGTGTTGTTGTTGTTGTTACCACCACCTCCACCACCTAAACCACCTCCACCAACACTTGAACCCCTGACCTGTGGCAAACAAAGTTATACAACCAACAGGCTACAGGGAGTGTTAGTGAGCTTTTGTTATGGTTTTTGGTACTTATACAACACTCTATAAACTTGGTCATAAGCTTTCATCATAGGTTGTGGACCTCGGTATATAACTCTTACTCCCTCCGTTCACTATCTTTTGCCCCGTTTCATTAAAATACTCCTCACAAATAATGATCAAATGGGGCAAAAGATTATGAACGGAGGGAGTACTACTTATTACGTAAATAGAAATATGTCGGCTCTAAATTTAAACGGGTCAAATATTTAGTGGTCGAACTTATACGGTTGAATATCCGTTTGATATCATTAATTCTTCAATGAAACAATTTTTTGGGTGTCATAATGACTGAGATTTACTCGATAGTATATTTCATCCGTCTCAGTCAATAGTACCCTCTTCTTTTTTGGGTGTGTCAGTCAATAGTGTATAGTTTTCTTTTTGAGTAAGTTCTACATCTCTATACTAAGGGGTCGTTTGGTTGCCCTTAGAATTTCTCATGAATTGATAAATTAGGATGTTGTTTGATTGCTTACTTCCTAGGAATTGTCATTTCCCAGAATTGTCACTTCCTCCATAATGGGGAAGTTACTCACCAAGCCCCTGTGTGTAGAACTTCCCACATGAAGTTATTTCCCACCTGACAACCAAACAATATTTTTGTAATTTCCATGAAATACAAATTCACGTTAATTTAAGTTCCCGATAACTCCATCTTCCCAGGTGAACCAAACGATCCCTAATTCTCCTCTCACTACATTTTACCACATTTAAAGCAAACGTAAATTACCTGTTGGGACGGATGGAGTAAGTAATACTCGTAACCTTTTGGTGAGGTTTTCTTCCAAATTTTGTAAGGAGTATGATTTTTGTTGTGATTTATGTGATTCGAATTTTAATATTCAATCGATTGAATTCATGAAATTTGTATTATTTTCACAAATCTAAATAACGTAGTATAGAAAACAAAAATAGAAATTCGGAAAGAGTATTTCAGAATACCTCAAAGAGTAACAAATGAACAGCGGACAGAGGGAGTACACTATACCGACACTCGAACCCTAGACCTGTTACATACACAACAATAAAATTGAATTACCAACAAACCACAAGGAGTGTCATCAAGCTATTGCTATGATTTTACTTCTATATCAGCTTCCACATAAATTCTGGGCCACAGTGAATCAATTCAATAGTCATCCATCAATTTTAATTTTAAAATGACCACAAGTTATATTTTACAACTGTTCTATGGTCTGGTACGATTGATCACTCATTAATCTAAATTAGTGATTATTTTCTTACCATAAATTGTTAATTTTTGACTCTGTCATATGATACAACGATTAAGACAAGACAATTGTTTTCTCGAGTACCGAATTTCAATGAAATTGTATTGAAATATTAATTTGAAATTGCGAAGCAATCAAGATAATGTATTGAACTAATAGATGTATATATTTCAATGAAAATATTACCTATATTTTTGTTATACGTTAATACTTTGAAACACTTAATACTCTCTTAAAATATGTTTCGTATATAAATTAATATGAAGAATTGAATAATGATATGAGTAAATCTTTTTTTTGTGCTAAGAAGAGGGATAACCCAACAAAAAGAAAGTTAAACAGAGCTACAAGGGACTAAAAAGCACGAAATGGGACATAGCGTGGCCAAGACACCCCGCCCACGTCCGCTTGTAGTAGACTAAACAAAGCGCCTGGAATTATCCATGAACTCGTGCATAATCGCTGCTGTTGTGTTGCGCCATGATTTGCTAGCCAGTCCGCACAATTATTGGCTTCTCGATATATGTGATGCATTTTCACAGTTCAATCATGATCAGACATAAGGGATTGGCATATTGTACCATATACTCCCTCCGGTTTTATATGATTGTCCCCTTTCATTATAATACTCTTCACATATATTACCTAAATGGGGCAAACATATAAAACCGGAGGGAGTGTATGGGAGTGGGCTGTCGGGAAGGAATCTGTTTTTTTAATAGCTGGATGATAAGTTTTCGGATATTTCTGTCTGACTAGTTCTTTTATTAAGGTGTTTAATTAATGTAACATATATTTTTTTTTTTATAAAAAAAAAAAAAAAAAAAAAAGAGGATTGAACTAGTACGAGTACTATATTATTGAAAAAAACGGAATTATTTTTTCATAATGGTGTATTACTCAATCATCCCTAAAATTTCATAAATTTTCCAATGTTATCCTTTTTCTCTTTTTCATCATTTTTCTTCTAAACTAAACGCTAATTTTTTTCATCAAAATTAATTCTCGTCAATTCTAAAATTGATTCCATCAATTATTTGCGAATTAAATATGGATCATAATTTGTTAATCGATATTTTATTGTAAATTAGTTTTAATTCATTAATTAAGGGATTCGATTTAGGGTTAATTGGGTAACATTGAATTTTAGGGTTTAGAATTTAAAGCTTGTACTTTTTTTTATTTATTTGAATTGTATTTTCTAATTTGAATAACATCGCATTAATTTCATCTTTTTAATTTTGCTATAATTTTAATTAATTATAGTTAATTTTAATTTTAATCTTGAAAAAATAATAACATTAATAATAACCTTTTAAGAAAATCCAAAAAAAACCGAAAAACAATTGAGATAGTCGAAGTGGTGGTGGTCGGCGCAGTGGGCCGAAGTGGTTGCCGGCGACCGGCGTGGTGGAGTGGCGGAGAGAGAGATGAACTTTGAAGTTTTGAGATATTTTTCTTTCTAGAAACTTATGTGGGGAGGGGAGAATGGGAGGGGTTAAGGTAGTAATTTTGAGATATGATTGAGTAATGTCAAATTATAAAAAAGTATCACAAAAAAAAAAGGTTATTTAGATACGGGTAGGTAGGTTTATGATGGTTCGTGGATGGAAGCTTCGTACATTTTCAAAAAATGTTTTGTGTAAAGTGTAAACCCGTTTATGTTGTGGATGGAGTTAAAAAGAAAAGTATTTTAGAATACCTATTAGAGTTGTCAACCAAACCACAAACCCCAAAACCCTAAACCTTATCGCCTTCACCAGCACTTGAACCCCTGACCTATGGCCACAAACAAAGTTGTTTACCAACAGGCTACGGGAAGTGCTGGTGAACTTTTAATATGCTTTTATGTACTACTAAATAGTATATATTTTGTTTTCATCATAAATTGTGGGCTACATCTCACTAAAGATGGCAATCCAACGGGTCGGATCAGCTCCGGTCATATCGGATTAGCATCTGATTCGGGTCGGGTCATTTGATCTCACTGGTCATTTATGGTTTTTGCCAAAAACCGTGTACCAGTATACCAATATCTTAAAAATTGAAATGGTTGTTATTTATGTGATTTAAAAGTTTAAATCTCTAATCGATTGAATTCATCAAAGTTGTACTATTTCCACAAATTGGAAATGTAGTTAAAAAGAAGGTATTTTAGAATACCTCGAGAATGAATGAATGAATCAATCAAAGGCAAACAAATGAACAAACGGAGGGAGCAGTATTGGTACCAACACTTGAACCCCTGACTTGTGGCAAAATTAAAGTTCGCTCTACCAACAGGCTACAGGGAGTGCCAGTGAGTCTTTTTTATGATTTTGTGCATATATCGTCTTCATCATAAATTCAATAGTCACCCATTTATTCTAAATTAGTGAGACCGAAATCTCACTAACCTTCTAATTACCTCAAATTATTACTAATCCTGACGATTTATACTACAAAAACTTGTCAGCAAATACCAAACTGCTGTGTGTGTTATCGCAAATTGTACCTCAATGACAAGTACGCTACGAGATTTGATAACATATTTCTGATCACTGGGAATCATGATTGTGTTAAACCATCTTTCACTCTTCTGTGATCGGACACATGAGGATAGGCAATTGTGAATCCGGTAACAAACGAATGCTCCTTCCAACTGAACAATCCAGTTGCTAATCGAAGGGTCGTTGCAGTGCATTCTAAGAACCAAATTGAACACATGACCGATTGACCGCGCAAAAATGGAGAACAAGTAACAAAAAAATTTATTGGAAAATTTTGTAAGATATATACAACAATAATGAATTGACACTTACTTTTTTTTTCCCTCTTAGTCTTCCTTTCCCATTCTCAAGGGAAAAACAATTACAGCAATAGCAGTAGTTTTCTGTAGATTATAAAACATCATAACAACATTTTTCTCTCGGAATGGCTGGCGGTTCACTTCACCCAACCCCGGCCTCTTTTTCATGCAGGGAAAGCGAAACCGAGTGCCATTGTATTGTGGAGTATATAAAAAAATATTACGCTACAAAAAATCTCAACCTCATTTCGCGTTTGCATCTGTTGTTGTTCCAGTTCCAGTTCCAGCTGCAACCTTCCGGTTCCGTCTTCTGCCTCTTCCACGCCTTGGTGGGTTCCGCCGGGTTGGCAGGTTTTCAGATTGAGCGGCTGGCGGCGGCGGAGGTGGTGGAGAGAGGAGAGGCGAAGGTGGTGGTGGTGGTGAGAGTAGAGGCGGTGGTGGTGATCGTATGACTGGTGGATGAATGGCGGCTAATCTCTGCGCTTCCTTTTGCGCTAAAACATCCTTGTGATAACCCTGTAGTATCATACCCCGATGCATATTTGAGACGATAAAGCATGAAAAACATATAAAATGTGTCGGAAAATGCGTTGATAATTGGTGGGTCAATTTCTACGTAAAAAAAATTGAAAATAACAAACCCAAAAAAAGGGCAGAACCCAAAATGACTTGACCCTACACGAACTCCACTCAGATTCTTATTGACCCAAAAATGACCCGAACCAAACTGATCCAACCTGAACCCGACCCTGCTGACCCATTTGTCAGGTATAAATGGTGCTCATGAGTCAAGAACCCATGGGAAAATGATTTTTACTCCATACTAGGCTGCGTCGGTATGATAAAGATCTTCGGGGGCCTCTAGTTTTATTTATGTCTTGGACGATGTAGGAAAATTTTAATACACAGGAGAAAATGTAAAATATCGAATAAAAAAAATTAAAAGGTGCAACAGATTTTACGATGCTTAAGTAAAGAAGCGGGAAGAATTGATAGGTTTACCTGAACAACAAAATTGCGTCGTTCACAGTCCAAGAACATGCTGACAGTCCAGTCTACCTTCTTCCTAATATTATCTCTGACAGTCGAAAAGCTAATTTGATCTCGAGAGGTAAATCGATCAACCTCATTGAACCATAAGCAACCAAACAGATTCGAGATAGGAACGTGTTCCCGAATTATGACACATCCTTCAGGGACATCTGCAAAAACGATGATCAAATTGAGAATATAAGAAAAAAGAAAGTGGAAATTTCAAAATTGTCACATAATTTACAACCATAAGTTCGAAGTTATATAATGCAGGAAAACGAAACAGCGGGAATGGGTATTGGTATGCTCTTACCGCTTGTTATAGGAAGCTTAGCAAGTGAATAAGGAGTCAAGCCTTCCTTTTTGTAAAATTCAATCTGGAAATCAATGGAGGCGTTATCATACTTCGCAGCAGCTTTGTTAGCCTCAGCTTCCACAAACACGTCAAACCGTCTATAGTGTCGAGATATTGCAAAACTAGCATTTGCTCTCCATAAGAATCTGCAATGAAAAAAGGCCAATATTCTCACGACACATTTTAGTAAAATTCGACTAAATATGAAATTTTAAAATGAAGGAATTACCAGTTCTTGGACTCTCATCCACACAAGGAGAAAGAAAAGGAGTGCTCACCTTTCGAGAATCCGATAAGGGTCTTCAACAAGTTCAAGCTTCCCGTCCATCCATATAGAGTAACGAGCGTTTGGGAACAACCTATGCAGCAAAAGCTTTGGAACCTATCGATACAACAACATAAGAGCTTTAATCCCAAAAAGATTTGGGGTCGGCCAACATGAACAATATCTGAAGTGTCAAGTTGTCATGCAAAAAAGAGAGAGAGAGAGAGAGAGTCGAACAATGCAATAAAATAATAATAATAAATGCAGTTTGAAACGCAAAATTAAGTTGAAACGTTAATAATAAGTTTTAAAGGGTTACAAACTCCATGTAAAAAAAATGAAAAAAATAGGTTGAAAATAATTTTTGGAAAATAAAATAAAATAATTAAGAATAAATAAAAAGAAGAAAAGGATAGTCCTCATTTATCCTCATATATCCTCATATGTCCTCATATAAGAAACATCATTTCGTGTTGTGCATGTCACAGGGAAACAAGTTAACATTTCACATAGCCGCTTTACTCGTACTATTGGAATCGAGGGAGTAATATATATACAAGCAAAAAGCAGTGGTTTACCTTGCCATTGCGTCTCGAATCAGTGTACGGAAGGTTACGTACAACAACTATCCTCCACAGTCCGACCTTATTGCTTGTGCCTAAGATACTAGCATTTCTCATAGCAGCTTCAGTTTCCTCGTCAAAAAACATAAAGAAGCACACATCTCTTTTCGCTGCTTCACTGACATTCTTCGGCTGTTGAAGTAAATCATAGTTTCCTGGAAGCAACGATGCACCACATGTAAGAACAAAAGGGCTACAAAAATGAAGGAAAGAACACTCAAAGTGGATTAGTGGCCGATTCTTAGTACCCTACCAAATATTGCTGATGCCACAACTATTCCTTTGCATTCTTCCATTTCACTGAAATCGACATCATTAATATCGAATCCTGTCCCATGACCCGGCCTCGGTCCTTTCACAAATCTGCTCCAAAAATAATGTCATAATGACTAATTAGGCTAATCAAAATAATGCATCTATCCTTTTGTTCTCTTTATTTATTCTTAATTATTTTATTTTATTCTTCAAAATTTATTTTCACACTTTTTTTTAACTTGGAGTTTGTAACCCTTTATAAACTTATTATTAACACTTTCAACTTAATTTTTCGTTTGAAACTGTATTTTTATTATTATTATTTTATTGTATTGTCCACCTTCCTTTTTATTTTTGTTTTTGTTATTATTTTTTTTTTGGATGACGACTTCAGATTTTATTTATTTACTTATTTTTCCTTTCTAAGACTAATGCTTTGATGTTGTTGTAATGAGTAATTAGAGTGAATAGAGCGATCTCACTACAGGGACTTTGTGATATCATGTTTTTCCTATATAATACGGAGTATATGAAGAAAACGAGGAAAAAAAATTGGACGATGGACAGTAAGCAAGGGAGCATACCCGCAGTGCACGTTCATCGAATCCCTAATATCATAAGAATCCTCCCTTTGTTTTAGTGAAGGATAGCCACCAAACTCAGATCCTCCAAACTCGGTTTTAGACGACTGATCCTCATAGACATAAGTCAGGTTATACACAGGGGAGTATGACGGCGAATCTGGCATTAATGACATTGCTTGCTCCTGATCAAGGTAACACACTGGACAAGCTGAAAAGACAACAACATCATCAGAGTCTTAGTCCCTGAAAGATTTGGGGTCGGCTAACCTGAATCAAATCGTCATCCATAAAAAAATAACAAATAAAATAAAATAAGATGAAAGGCGAACAATACAATAAAATAATAATAAAAATACAATTCCAAACGCAAAATTAAGTTGACAGCGTTAATAATAAGTTTTAAAGGGTTACAAACTCCAAGTTTTTAAAAAAAAAGACATTTTGAAGAGTAATAAGATAAACTAGGATAGAAATTTGGGTTCAAAAAACGGAAGTACCAAAACAAGGAACTTACGTCGAGGTCCTATTCTCTTTTTATCAGCAGGTGGAGGAGGTAATGTAAAAGTTTCACAAGGGTTTCCGGAAGGGAGCGTATAACCTGTGAAATATTTACGAGGTTTGGTTTCGATTGTTTCATGTACTGTGCTTGCAGGTAGTGATTCGTTGCTATTAAAAGTCTTGTTATTACTAAATCTAATACTTGGAGGACCCTCCCTCACTGTCGAATCTTCACCTGAGAAAACACAATCATGGTTAGCATCTTAATCACCCACGTCATTCTGATTTCTACATTGATGTTCATGTCTAGAATTTATTAGAAGGTCACGAGATAGATGAAAACGGCTCAAATTTTGTTCTCAAGGCAAAAACTATCACTATAACAAGAACATTAGCTCTATGCATCAACAACTCTTGCAAATGGAGTCAGATGTACGCAGTCTTACTCTTATTTTAACAACATATGGAGGCTATTTTCAAGTGACTCATAATGAAATTTGTGTACTCTAGAATTGCATCGACTAGCAAAACCACAAGCAAGCTCAACTAGTAAGAAAACTAAAAGACCCAAGATCCCAAAGTCGGTAAAGATCTTCAGAAGCTAGTTTTCCATCATCTTAGAGCAACATTTCTGGTTCAAATAACCAATGCACCATCACCATCCACTAATCCATCCATCCGTTCACCCACAACCACGTAGATCAACTAATAAGAAGGTTATTCTAGCTTAACCACAGGTCCGGATACTAGGAACGCAGTAGTGTTAAAACTCATGAGATTGAGCTTTACCGCCCCAATGGTCTTATCGAGATTAAACCAGATCGGTTACACCAAAAAGTATGATCACTAATCACATCAAATCCATTTCCAATAACCAATGCACCATCACCATCCACTCATCCCATCTATCCATTCACCCATGACAGCCTAGATCAACTAGTAAGAGGCTATTCTAGCTTAATTAGAGGTCTAGGTCTCGAGACTTGCATTGGGAACAAAGCGGTGTTAAAACTCATGAGAACGAGCTCTACTGCCCCCGAATCCAAATTAAATCAGATGGCTTACACCATTATCATATCAAATCCAATTCTAATCAACAAGTGATCCAATCATTCATACAAAACACAAGTAATGCAGAATCATATAAACTACTACATCCTACATTCCTACACAAACTAAAACAGCATGAAATCAATCAAAACACCAATGCACCATCACCATTCATTCTCCCATGACCACCTAGATCAACTAATAAGAGTTTATTCTAGCTTAACCAAAGTTCGAGATTTGGGAGCGCAACTGTGTTAAAACTCATGAGAACGAACTTCACAGTCCCAATGGTCTTATACTCTTATCTAACTCGAATCCAGACCAAACCACATGATTTACACCAAAAGGTATGATCACTAATCACATCGAATCCAATTCAAATAACCAATGCGCCATCACCATCCATCCATTTACCCACGACCACTTAGATCAACTAGTAAGAGGTTATTCTAGCTTAACTAAGGACTCAAGACTTGGGAACGCAGCAGTGTTAAAACTCATGAGAACGAACGCCAAAAAGTATGATCACTAATCACATCAAATCCAATTCTAATCAACAAGTGATCCAATCATTCATACAAAACACAAGTAATGCAGCATCATATAAACTACATCCTACATTCCTACACACACTAGAACAGCATGGAATCAATAAAAACACAAGAAAAACAGTAATCCAACAATGCAGGATAGAAATCAGACCTTTGCCAACATAAACAACCCAAACAAAAACAGCAGTAGAGACAATAGCAAGAAAGAGCATCCCAACTTTTTTCCTGCCAATAGCCTTACAAAGCCAATAATAAACCTTCTCCTTCTCCTTCAACATCTTGGCTTGTTTACGATTGATAAAAGGCGAAGGCGAAGGGGAAAGGGAATGATTTGGCAACAAAAAAGAGTTGATTTGAGGCTGTTGATGTTGTTGTTGTTGTTGTAGTTGTTGTTGTTGTTGGTATTGTTGCAATGATCCATAACTTCCACTTCTCAAACCCAGACCCAATGAGCCTCCACTCATTGTGTCCTTGAATCTTCTTCAACTTCCTCACTTTTCATTGAAAAAAACAACCCAACTTCTTCAAAAAAGTTAACTATCTTTTGCAAAATCAATCAAAGTTGACAACTTTATTGATAATCTCAAACACCCACTTCAAATTACATGGAATTTCATGATTTCATGGATAAAGTTTCAATCTTTAATGTCAAAGTGATGAGATCTTGGTTGAATCAATTAAAAAAAAACCTCAATATTGCAGGGAAATGAATTAAAACTGCTGTTTTTTTTCTTTTTTGCTTATAGTTATAACCCAGAGGAGATCAAGTGGGGTAAGAGAGGAAGAGATAATAATATTGGGAAAAAAAAGACTTAAAGACCCCAAACTTTGAGGAGAGAGGGATAGATGATGGAGATCAAAATGTATTACAGTAATTAAATCCAACTATTACTGTCGAAAAACGGTTTTACCATAAATGAAATTTTGTGTAATCACTACCCAGTCCCCGCAACTAGATCGGGTAAATAAGTCAATCCAACAAGTTTGGGTTAGATTATTCTTGAGTCGCCCCATTTTGGGTAACTTTTTTTAGGAACTAGCAACTAGATCGAGTAAACATGTGATCAACTTCGGGTCAGGTCATTTTGTTCAACTTCTACTCTAGCGGATTGTTTTCGGGTTTGTTATTTTTAACATTTTTAGGAATATCGACCCATTATTCTACAATAAAAGTGTGGGTCCATTGGATTAAGTCAACTCAATTTAGATTATGTCTTAAATCGAGTTATTTTTATCAGGTCCATACAACCTTAAATAACTACTAAAAGATCGTCTCACTCCATAGATTAGATTGGGATGTAACAATAATTTAGTGAATTTTGATGTAGATCATGGAGTGTACTTGGGCTGTAGAATTGGGTACATGAATATTCTATGATGGACCGTTTTATATGACGCAATTGTCCCATCTATCATCTATTCTGAATTCTGATCATGTCCTCTAATTGATGGGTTACTAACTTAATATCTTAATACTTTAATAGTACAACTTTAATTTAAATTTAGATTTAGATGATTTATTTCCTTTGAAGCATATTCTTGTAACGGTTGTACCATTATTAATAGTTTAATACTCCATATGTGAAACTGTTTTAGATAAATATAGGATAAACCGACTTGATTTACATATTGAAAGATTCTTGACTTATTTAAGTGAAAAATTAGTTCTTCAATTAGACAATGATTCAAAAATCAAAACATACTCCTTATGACAGTATGATACTATAAAATCCTCTTTTTACTCAGAGAATAACCCTCTCTAAAAATTTGTCCTCCAAATTTCACAACTCTAAACAAGGAAGGAAAAAATCATTACATACATTAAATAAATTCACAATCTATTAATTGTCATTAATGCAAAAATGATAACTTTTTTTTTATGAAATCAATTTGAAAATTTTAATATAATGTTCTTAACTCTGTCACAAAAAATGTATTTATCTCAGTTGTAATTTTATTTCCGAGATGAGTTTTTTAACTTTAATTTATACAAAGGTATACAAAATACGGAGTATATCAATAAACTCTCCATGAATTTTTTTTCACAAATTAAATTATACAGTGAGTTCATATGACATGTGAAACAATTCATTTTGTAAAAAAAAGAATCTTCATATTATTAAAAAAAACCTTCATTTTATAAAAAAAGAACTTTAATTTATTATTGAGAAATTATAGTTTTTTTAAACAAAAAAGTTGTTTCATAACGTGAGATTGTTTCACCATAACAACTAAAAAAGCTTTCATCAGTCCACATTTTTTTACCGAATAGCTATTGAAAAGAAAAAAATGAGTATCTTTAAATGTTAGATGACACATGCAGAGTATGAAAAATATAGGTAATATTTTCATTAAAATACACAACTAATGACATTTCAAAATAGGGTTATTTCATAGAAATAATACCAACTATGCGTATACTTCTTAAAATAATACAAACTATATGTAATCTCATTTTAATATGAACTACGCATTCATTAATCTCGCTTTGCTATGTATGAAATTACGACTTGCTATTACCGGTCACAGTGACTTGTTGTAACTTCCTAGGGTTTTATTAGGTCCGTTGCAGTCATCGTGAAAGCCAAAATTACAATATTTTTTTTTCATAGTTTCTATAAGACTAATTGAAAATGAAATGAAAGATGAATTTTTAGAAATATTAATTTTTTTATCAATGACCGAAAATGAACACGAGATGTGAATCAGATGAAAAAGAGTCAGAGGAAAACTTGAATAGAGGAGGTTCAACAGGTAGCCGGTCACCCATAGCAAAATGAGGTTAATGAAGGCGTAGTTCGTATTAAAATGAGATTACGTATAGTTTGGATTAATTTAAGATTCACACGCATAATTGATATTATTCCCATGAAATAACCCTTCAAAATATTATTCAACTAGTTGGAAAGCCCGTGCGATGCACGGGCCTATTTTTAGTGAAAATAATAATGACATCAAATTAGAGGATTGCATAAATTTGTGAAACTACTGATTGACAGATTTTATTTATATATATAATAGAATTTCATCGTCTTATTATAATTTCTCGATGTGGTATAATTTTACTTCAATTTATAGCCTAAAGAGTTGTTAAGATTTTTCTGATTAATATCTAAAACGAATCAGCTCATCATAATTTTTCGATGTGATAATTCTACTTCAATTTATGGTTTTAAGAACTCTTTTTAGGACTCAAAAGATTTCTGATTGATATCTAAAGATGATGATTCCTTTGATTTATATAATAGAATTTCATCACCTTAATGCAATTTTTCGATGTGAGATAATTTTAATTCAATCTATAGCTTAAGAGCTATTATAAGACTCAAAATATTTTTTATTAATATCTAAAAACGAATAATTTCTCTTATTAATGATGTAGAATTTCAAACATATTTATAGTCTTAAGAGTTTTTTTAAGACTCAAAAGAGAAATTTTTACTTAAGTTTATTATAGTCCTAAGAGTTTTTCTAAAACTGAAAAGATATTTGGTTTATATCTATGAAATTCATGACTTTGTAATAATTTTTCAATATGAGAAATTTTAATCAAGTTATATAGTCTTAAGAGTTTTGTTTAAGAGTTTTTCTAAAACTGAAAAAGATGTTTGGTTTATATCTATGAAATTCATGACTTTCTAATAATTTTTTGATATGAGAAATTTTAATCAAGTTTAGAGTTTTTTAAAGACTCAAAAGTGTGAGATATATTTGCCTAATTAAGTTTATGATCTTAAGATTTTTTTTAAGATCCAAAAGATTTTGTTTTTCATCTAAGTTTATGAAATTCATTATTTTTCGATGTGTGATAATTCCACTTAAATTTAAAGTTTTAAGAACTCTTTTTAGGCTCAAAAAAATTTTGTTTGATATCTAAAGACGATGATTACTTTTATATTTAGATAATAAAATTTCATCACTTTTTTGTAATATTTCGGTGGGGGATAATTTTTACTTCAATTTATAGATTACTTTTATTTAGATAATAAAATTTTATCACTTTTTTGTGATATTTCGGTGGGAGGTAATTTTTACTTCAATTTATAGCCTTGAAGAGGAGTATTATAAGATTCAAAAGATTTTTGATTAATATCTAAAAACGAATAATTTCTTTTATTGATGATGTAGAATTTCATCACCTCATCATAATTTTTCGACGTGGGATAATTTTATTTAAGTTTATAGTCTTAAAAAGTTCTTTTAGGACTCAAAAGATTTCTCGTTGATATCTAAAGACGAATGATTGCTTTTCCTCCGTATTTATAGAGTAGAATTCTATCACCTTATTATAATTTCTCGATGTGGGATAATTTTACTTAAATTTATAGCTGCTTTTATAAGACAAATTTTTTTGGTTAATATCTAAACGAATGATGTCTCTTATTTGTCATATAGAATTTCTATCACCTCTTCATAATTTTTTGATATGCGATAATTCTACTTAGGTTTATAGTCTTAAAAACACTTTTTAAAACTCAAATTTTTGGTTAATATATAAACACAAATGATTTCTCTTTTTCATCAGCTTACGTTCCGAAGAACATTTTTAAGACTCAAATTTTTTTTAGCTGATGTCCATGGACAAATGATTATTATTTATAAAATATAGAATTTCATCCGCTCGTCGTAATTTTTCAATGTGAGACAACGTTAGGATAATTATAATAATAAAAGAATCTGTTTTTATATCTAACGACTTAAGAATGAGCTATTACTCTTATTTATATAATAAAATTCGATCACCCTATTATAATTTTTCGATGTGAGGTAATCTTACCTAAGTTTATAGTCTCAACTCTCAAGTACTTTTGTAAGTCTAATTTTTTTTATATATATATCTAAGAACGAATGATTAACGTTATTTATAATATCAAATTCCATCACCTCATAAATTTTCGATATAGAATGAATAATTTTGATTTAAGTTTAGATATAGTCTTAAGAACTCTTGTACTTCGTCATTACTGAGTTTATAGTCTTAAGAGGTTTAAGACTTAATACAGTTTTGGAAGATATCTAATAATGATTAGTCATATTTAAGGACGAAAGATTACACTTATTTACAATATAGAATTCCATCACCTCATCGAGGAATGATTACTTTTATTTGTATAATTGAATTTCATCGTCTTATATATTGTAGTATTGATTACTCTTATTTCTTAATTATAATATAGGGTTTCATCACCTTGTTATAATTTATCGATGTGAGATTATGTTACATCAGTTTGTAGTCTTATTAAGATATTTTCTAAGACTCAAAACTCAAAAGGTTTTTTTTGTTGATATTTAAGAACGATGTTATAACGGAAGAGAAAGACAAACAAATAAGAACATAAAATCAAGAGACAGACAGATTTACGTGGTTTACTAACAACCTGTTAGCTACGTCCACAGGCAGAAGGAGGGGATAGTTTTATTAATTTGAGGAGAGGTTACAGATTTCAGACTGATATCATAATTTCTAGGGTAGAGGTATGAGAGTTTATATACTACTCTCAACCTAAACAGAAACCCTAAACAGATTAGGAAACCCTATACAATAGAAAATCCTAGGTCAGATACTCAGATATTGATTAGGAAACTCTAATCAATCAGATATTAATTAGGAAACTTTCCTAATTAAACAGATTCAGGTCGGAAACCAATTCGAGATCCGAAAAGACAATTGCTAGGCACTTATTTCCTAACAATCTCCACCTTGACTCGAATTGTCTCACAATCAGATCAGACAGATGCACTCCAACGAATGCCAGATCAGAATACCAGATGCACTACAAAGAATGCCAGATCAGATGTACCAGAAATCTCCTCAACAGATGTACCAGATGCACTCCAACAAATGCCAGATGTACCAGAAATAAAACTCCTCTCCCCCTCCTGCCTCAGATATTGCCCAACAAAGGGCAATCAGATACTTCCAAATTGTAGCAAGTCCAAACCGTGTTGGAACTTGCTATTCGGAACCAGATCAGACAGACCCATCCTTGCATCTTCATGACCATACCTGTTCGGAAACTTGATTGACCGCTCACGGGCCAAACTCTGCTGCTTCTAAACTGGTAATGAAGAACCCGATGGTTCAGATTCAGATTCAGATTCGGACTGTAGTGGTTGATCTTCAGACTTTGCTTCACTCTCACCAAGAGTTACTTGCTGCTCCACTTGTTTATCAGTACTACCACTACTACTTCTATCTTCCTCCGATTTCAGTGATGATATCATCAGACAGACTGAACTCTCCTCCAGAACGGCCATCTCAGCGTTGACTGTGTCGTCTTTCTTCACGAATGGCGCCCACCGTCTCTGTTGCTTTAACAACGCCCGCATCTTGATCTGCCACAGACTAAAACTATTCCTCCCATCAAAACTCTCAATTTTAACGCTCATCCCAGACATCTTTCTCACAGATCGAATGAACCCAAAGCTCTGATACCAGTTTGTTATAACGGAGGCGTCCCGTTACCTACGGTTTGTTAATTACACGAGAAGAACAAAACAAATAGCAAACAATAGTAAAACTGACACACAGATTTACGTGGTTCACCAGCAAAATCACTGGCTACGTCCACACCGACAAGGAGACCAAATTCACTATTGTGGAGATAATAGTACAACAGTAGACTGTAATACACGCGCTTAATAGCTCACAGCTAAAGGCAAAAGTACTACCAATTCTACCAACCAGATAGTAATCTCAAACTGGAAAGAGACTACCCAGACTGAGTTCGACCTGCGACGAACTCACCGACGAGATGAAGGACAAACGATCTTGCGGCCAACCAAGATCCGGACAAACTCCAACGGTCTCCAATGAAGACGAGATCAATAGAACCACCAAATAATAGGGACTCGGAACAAACTGAGTTTTCCCTCCAGAAAACCTCTCAAATCAGCCCTCTATATTGTGCTCTCAAATCATCTCTCTGTCCTAATTAACCTAGAAACTAGTTAGGTCTTTATATAGTATTATTCCACCTAAACTGGTTACCTAAACTAATTAGGAAACAACGGCTAATCTTTCCAAAACCAAACAATCTTATGTTACCAAAACAAGAAGATCAACTTTAGGAAAGATATCATGAACAAATCAATTCAAGGTCCAAAAGGACAATTGCTAGACACTTATTTCCTAACAATCTCCACCTTGACTAGAATTGTCCAACCCGAACCAATCTTCAAAGTGCAGCTTCGAATAGTTGATTCTCAAGTCACTACTTGTCCCAATAGTCTCCACCTTGACCTGAACGATTGCATCTTTCAACGGTCTTCAGTCAATAGTAATTTTTCTCCTTTCCGATTGTCTTTTTCACCCAAGACACGGGTCCTGCCTTTTTAACCCAAGACACGGGTCCTGCCTTTTTAACCCAAGGCACGGGTCCTGCCTTTTTAACCCAAGGCACGGGTCCTGCCTTTTTAACCCAAGGCACGGGTTCTGTCTTTTTTCACCCAAGGCACGGGCTTTACCTTTTTAACCCAAGGCACGGGTCTTGCCTTTTTTCACCCAAGGCACGGGTCTTGCCTTTTTTAACCCAAGGCACGGGTCCTACCTTTTTAACCCAAGGCACGGGCTTTCTCCTTTCCCTAGGAGCCCGCCTCATTGAGAAGCGGAAACAACAGTTGATAGCTTGTCTTCAGAATTACGTAGTTCGACCCGTACAGATGAAAACTCCACATTACCGCCAACACTACCATCTTTACCCAAGCCTATCAACCCAAAACTATTACTCCCTATGAATTTGTCAATCTTTAAAATTGTTGCTCCAGACATCTTCTCACCAAAAATTCACCAAACCCAAATAACGCCTAACTCAGCGGAAGCCGAACCAGAAGCTCAGAAGCGGAACAACCTGAAGCTCTGATACCAGTTTGTTATAACGGAAGAGAAAGACAAACAAATAAGAACATAAAATCAAGAGACAGACAGATTTACGTGGTTCACTAACAACCTGTTAGCTACGTCCACAGGCAGAAGGAGGGGATAGTTTTATTAATTTGAGGAGAGGTTACAGATTTCAGACTGATATCATAATTTCTAAGGTAGAGGTATGAGAGTTTATATACTACTCTCAACCTAAACAGAAACCCTAAACAGATTAGGAAATCCTATACAATAGGAAATCCTAGGTCAGATACTCAGATACTGATTAGGAAACTCTAATCAATCAGATATTAATTAGGAAACTTTCCTAATTAAACAGATTTAGGTCGGAAACCAATTCGAGATCCGAAAAGACAATTGCTAGGCACTTATTTCCTAACAAACGAATTATGAGTCTTATTTATAATATAGAATTTCATTATCATCATTTTTTTGATGTGAGATAATTTACTGTCTTAACAGCTCCTTTTAAGACTCAAAAGAACACATGATGTAACACCCCTAATTTTATAAATTTAAACTTAATTAAAATTATGTTCATATTTTTATTTTATTTACGATTTAATTCGTAATTCTTAAAATTATTATAAAACGAATTTATGGTTTAATCGTTTCAAACTCCTAAAATTCTATTTGTCTCGAAAACTCTTCTTATATTCAAAATATATGTTTATTTATTTATATTTGTGCTCGAATCTCTATTTTCGGCTCGAAGTTCATTTATTTGAAATTTCGTCAAAAACATTTCCTACTTTTCTTCGAGAAATCAATTTAATTCAGTTTATCAAAAACTTATTATTTATCGGGAAATACTATTTCATCGTCTAATTATTTATTTCTATAAACTTCATTTTCGTCTCGAATAATTATTTGTATCTCGAAAAATGTTTATTTACTCAATTTTATTTAACCGACCCAATTATTTTATTGATTCGATTTTTAATTCGGTTCATGAGTCGATCATCTTATCGTCACGGAATAATTCGTATTTTCTAAACCGATTCAATTAATCGGTTTCCTAATCCTCATTCAACCCACTTGACCAAATTGTTACATTCCCCCTTCCCTTGTTTTAACTCTCCACCGCTTCACTTCTTTTTCTTTCCCACATTCACGTAACCACTTCATTCTTCTCACTTTCAACCCCCTGCAAACCCTTCGTTCATTCCAACCAACCGTCATCCCATGCCCTCCTTTTTGTTCTTCTTCTCCATCAACCTTCTACACCCACCGTCACTCACCTTCCTCGAAGCATTCTTCTTCTTCTTCTTCTTCTCCCGGTGCCGATGTCGTTCCTGCTCTTCACCGCGCGCGTCCTCTGTTCGACTCCTTGTTTTCCCCCTCCGGCGTGTTCCTGTTTCAGCGAGGTAGCCCTATTCCTTCCCTTTCTTCGCTATTTCGTTCTTCTTTCTAATTCGGTCGTTCTGCTTGTTTTGTGTTTGTGAATCGATGCTGCTGTAGTTTTCGATCTGCGTTCTTCCTCTTCTTCTTCTATTCGTTGTATCGTTATTGCTGGTACTGCTGTTGTCGTTATCGCTACTCGCTGCCGTTGTGATGTGATTGTGCTTTGTTGATGCTACTGCTATTTCTCTTTCGGTCATCGTCGTTGGTTGTCGTTGTTGTTACCACTATCAATCTGCTCTCCATTGTCTAATCAGATCCAGTACGGCTGCTTGTTCGTCGTCATTTTATTGTCGCTGCACTTTCTTCTATTTTGTACCTGATGTTACATCAATGCTGCTGCTGAGGTTGTTTCGATTGATGTTGTGTCACTCATCTCGTGCACCTGTTTCACTCGGTTTCTTTATCGACTTTGTCGTCTACTGTTATGTATTGCTGATGTTCGCTGCTACTGTGGTTGTCGTTTTCTGCTCGAATTTTGGACCTTATTCATTCCTCCATCTCATTTTTTTTATCCATCTTCTGATCTTTCTTCTCCTCCGTGTGTGTCGTTACCTGATGCTTTGGTTGCCTCGTACCACAATAATTGTATAAGTTTGTTTGGTGCTTTGATTGCGAGCTATTTCAGGCTGTTATATGGTCATATTCGACTCGATTAGATTCAGCCTTCGTGTTCTATTTGACACATCAACTTCTTTCCGTCTTGTATCAATTACCCATGTCTCATTCTTTTGTTTTGTCTACTCGTCTGTCGGGGTGAATCATACTTGAAGAAGATTATTGATTCTACAACTTGGAGATTAAAGACGCGTTACCGTTGAAGGTTTGGAGCTTAGACTAATTGGACAGGCAACTACATTGAAGTTATCGACTCTGACTTGGACTCAAGGTAACTTTAGGACGTTACTCGATGTTATATCGTATGTTTGAGTAGTAGTATGTAGTAAATATTTTAACTTCGATTTTCTAATTTTAGCTATTTATTATTTGCTAAATATTATTCTTTTAAAATCGTGTGCCTTAAATATTTTACAAGTTTTCGATATCATTTTATAAATCGTTAGTAATTTAATTATTTACGATCGTTATAATATTTTGTTGGTTATCGTGACACTAGTAATAAAATAGTATCGATTTCATATTTTCGTCATATTTTGTTAAATTATAATTTTAACTCAAAATCGTACTTTTATATTATAATCGAGATTTGTATACTCGTTCAATAAATTAATTTTCATTTTACGATTTATACTAATCAATGAGAAATTAGTCGTTTTAGTTTTAAATATAATTTTAGTCGAGACTATTTTCACTAATAATTTCCGATTGACTATTTTTATTAAAATTCGTATTATTTATTAGTAAAAGCTATTTATTAAAACTAATTTGAAATCTTTGTAAATCTCATTTCATTTATAAAACTCGTTGACTCAATTAATTTTGATATCGTTTTTCTTAAAATATTTCTTTTCTAAAATTTATAGTTTAAATCGATTTCCTAATTATTTATAAAATATTATACATTGACTTATTATATTTTATTTATATTTTGAGTAACGAATTTGGAAGTATATTAAAGTTACGATAACGACGATAATAATAATAAAAGGTTCATTTCGTTAGAAATGCTATTTTTAACACATTTCACTCATTTTAATAACTTACGTATTTTCTATAAGACTTTCTATTTTAAGTAAGTTTCTAAATTAGTAAGTTTCTATTTATAGAAAGTTTCCCCTTTTAATATAAAATGTTTATTCCTTTTTATCTTCATATCATTTATATTGATTATATTTACTTTCGAATATCGATAATGGCTGTTTTGGAGTTATGGAATGAAGACAAGTGTATGGGTAGAGTAATACAGTCTAGGGTATACGTTTTGCCATCAACTATAAAGCTGGTGTGTCTATGTTGAGACGCATTGGTCGTTGAACTGAGCATGGTTTGTGTTCAGGAGTGTGTATATTTTGACCTTAAACTTAGATATCGCATCGTGTAAGTCGCCGTCGGGTTGAACTGGATTACGGTTGGTGTCCAGGAGGGGTGTACATTACTTAAGCCAGGACCTCGCTGCACGCAGTCCTGTTATAGTTTGAGTTGCCTAGTTAGAGACCGAAGTCTAATTTGTTTTGACTAAGTTCTCGAAGCTAGTTTGAGTATTATCCTAGTGAAAGTCTATTCCGTTGCACTGATTGATTTCCATAACGCCATTTTTGAATATTTATATTATCGATTGATTTTTTGATTTGCAGGTTGGCAAATGTTTTAAGTTACGCTGAAAACTTATTTTTATTATATCGTTTTAATGTTTTCCATTTTAACTATTTTGATATAGTAATACTATTATATTTTCATATGATATAATATGGCTGGGAGAACGTCCGAGTTACTCCCCACTGACGTGGCTGTTATGTTTATAACATGACAGGTATTTGCTGCTGGGTTTTGGGTGTGAGCTAGCGAGTAGCGTGGATCCTACTCTTTCTTCATTATGTAATTTATGGTTTTGTATTAACATGTTTGGAGATTTTTCTTTTAGCCCTTTTGTAAAAAGAGGCCTTTCTATTGACTTACCATTTCTTTTAATAAGATATAGTTTGTCAGTGTGTTTTAATCCCACTCTACAGTGTTTCCGCCACTGTATTGCGTTAGATTTTCTAGGGGATTACACATGATTACTCTTATTTATAATATAGAATCATCATCTTATCTTAATTGTTTCGATGTGGGACAATTATTAAGTTTGTAGTCTTATTAAGAGTTTTTAAGACTCAAAAGTTTTTTTTTGTCGATATTCAAAAACAATGATTACTCTTATTTATATTCAAGAATTCCATAACTTCGTCATAATTTTTCGATGTGAGATAATTAGTTAAGGTGATGTAGGATAATTACTTAAGATTATAATCTTGAGAGTTATTTATGACTCAAAAGATTTTTGGTGGATATCTAAGGACGGATGATTACTACGTATTATTTATAATATAGAATTTCATCATCTTATTATAACTTATAAGTCGATGTGTGATTACTATTATTTATAATATAGAATTTCATCACCTTATTATAATTTGTCGATGTGGGATAACTTTAATATCTTTATATGTAATAAATTCATCACTTTTTCGAGCAAATAATATGAACAAATAATATGAAATTTATACTAAAATGAAACCATTTTTTATAACGAATCTAATAAATTCATTTTTTAAATTTTATTTACAATAACTTTTTTTTAAATGAAATTTAAAGATTTTTAGATGAAAATTTATAAAACATCACATTAATATAATAGATTAAATATATTGACTGTAATTATTAAAAGATTTCTATTTGATTTTTTATTATTATCGATGATACTTTCCTAAATTGAGCTTTGATGTAACCGACCAATCATATCGCTCGAAAACTTCCTCCTTTATATATATATATTGATTATTTTGATTTATTTTGCAATGTCAAAAATATTTTCATATATATACCTAAGGTACATCGGTACATGCACGGTATAAAAATAAAAGAATTAAATTCATAGTTGAAAACCTAAAATGAAGTTATTAAATAAATTTACAAAAAATACCGTGCATCATTGCACGGGGGCTATACTAGTTTTCCTTAACTCGTAAAGTTCTAAGCCATGAAACATACTCCCTCCGGTTTTTAATTTTTGCCTCGTATTCCTTATTTGGCAAGTTTTTATTTTTTGCCCCATTTCTTAACTTTCCTTTTTTGTTCTATGTATATTACCATATTGTCCTTACGCTTTTCTTTATTTACACAATTTGCCATTGTATTTACACACTTATACCTTTATGTTTGATGAGTCATTGTGCCTAGTCACCAAAATTCATCATCAATTCTTTCTTTATTCATACTTTATCAATTTTCTTAATTTCTGTGCAAAAAGAAATGAGGCGAAAATGAAAAACCGGAGGGAGTATTACCTAATGATTACTTGTTAAAATAAGTTTGAATGACGATAATTCTCAGTCAAGAATTTCAAACAAAGATATTGTAAAAGCGATAAACTTAATTGAAAGAAAAAGTAATAATTCTTGAAACTAGTTATAGAGAGTTACAGGCGGTCAAAAGTTTATTCGGTAAAAAAAGTTTGACTGACCATAACTTTCACCACACATTTTGAAAGTGACAATTTTTTTCAAATCGGCTTTCTCATAAATATAATGGAGATGAAAAACAATCGACGCATGTTGAGTTTGTAACCATGACTTATCGACGATTAAAATTATTACGACAAAAAAAGGATATACATTAGAAAATAGAAAAGATACACTAAAGATTAGTATAAAAAAAAATTAAAAAAAAAGAGTTATTATCCTCCATAGTCCATCCGCCTCGGTCATTTATTTTCGTTTGGATAAAATACCACCATTCACAAATGATATTTGGTATACAAGTAAAAATAAACAAATGACAGCGACTGAAAGAATACTAAATTTGTTGCCTAAATCATAACCAAACTATAAAAATGAATCAACAAAGCTGATAAGCACTCAAGCACCAGTGGTCTAGTGGTAGAATAGTACCCTGCCACGGTACAGACCCGGGTTCGATTCCCGGCTGGTGCAACTTTATTTTTTAATGCCTTTTTTAACTTCACTTTTTTTCCCAGCATTGATTTATTCTTTCTTTGTTACGGAGTACTACTAATTTGAGGTTAAATTACACATTACGTCATTTTATAAATCGTTTTTGTTTTTAATTACAATCTTATAAAATTATTTTCAAAAAGTACTAGTACTATCTTATAAAACACTTTTGTTATATTTTGATACATAAATGAGTAAAAAAGGTTAATTGAGTCAAAACAAATGTGAGTAGAACATGAAAGCATACACTCATATGAATAGATTATTACTCATTTACATCAATTGAGAGTAAACATTACATTTTTATTGATTCAATTACCATTTTTACTAACCAAAGATCATTTATGGTACCAAAATATAACAAAAGAGTTTTTATAAGGGGATTGTAATTTCAAAAAAGTGGTTTATAGAAGTGCTAATATACGAGTATAATTTTACAACCTTAATTTGATTATATTTTGTTGTATCGATCAAGTATCCAAGTGGGATAATAATTCCATATATATAATGTTTGTAGTTTTGTGTCGTACTAGGTCCCAAAATTTTTGTAATTTTGTATCCTACTACAGTAATACTCGGTATATATTTAACATGTTAGAAACATTTTCATGATGAACACATTTTTTTCCCTTGACATCCACCCTCCACCGATTCCGTAGTGTCAATTGATGAACACATAATAATCAATTCGCACGTAGTAATGGGTTGTTCTAACTTAGTCAAACGTTTTGATTTTTTATTTTGATTTTTGAGAACGAAGTAGTGTTAAAACTTATTGTATGAGGGAGCAGTTTACCGTCATTGAGGTCCTATTCGACTCGAATCCAAACTAAATCGGATGGTTTACACCAAAACAAGATAGCTATTGTGATAAGTCGGTTTTTTACCTATTTTTGTGCCACATTCATACTCCTACTAGTTGGAAAGTCCGTGCGATTTTTAGTGACAATGATAATGACACCAAGTTCATAAATTTGTGTGACTACGCAACAATAGAAAGTAAGTCGAAGGTAAAGGATATGTTTAATAGTAAAGGAATACTATCCACGCATACGTGAATGTGTTTTTTTGGGAGGTCATTTTATTGAAATTATATGCGGTAAACGACAAATTAAATTATATGTGTGCATTTTATTGAAAACTCGTAATATCTCTCTTTGAGACAATACTCGGTAAATATTTGGGCTGATAGTTGATATCTAAGAACCAATAATGACTTCAATTTATAATCATATGATCATCCTCGTGATAATCTTTCAATGTGGTACAATTATATTACGAAAGTACGAAGTACTTCCTCTTTCCTTCCGTCTTCCTCCATATTCTATTTTCGTTTGCCTTTCTATCTTCTTCTCATCACAAATACTTTTTATTTGGTCCAATTTTTTTTATTATACTAACCTCACTTTTTACTTATAAGTACAATTATAATTTTTATTTGGTTAAACCTTTTTACTATATTAACCTCACTTTTTACTTATAACTACAATTATAGAAGAGAAAAATATTTAATTATACATATAACGTTAGTCTTTCAATGACATTATTCTTTCAATGTTAGATAATTTTATTTAATTTTATAGTCTTAAAAACTCTTTAATTTTTGTCGATATTTAAGGACGAATTATATAATGAAAATTCATCACCCTATTATATACGTTTTCGATGTGAGATAGAGTTCTTCTAAGACTCAAAGATGTTTAGTTAATATCTATGGACGAATGATTACTCTTATTTATTATATAGAATTTAATCAGCTCATCGTAACTTTTCGATGTGGATAGTTTTACTTTAATTTTATAGTTTAAAAAAATTAAGGATCAAAAGATTTTTTTGTTGATATCCAAGAATGAATGATTATTCTTATTTATAATATAGAAATTTATCACATTAATATAATTTTTCGATGTGAGATGATTTTACTATTTCTATATATAATAGATTCATTACTTTTTCGAGCAAATAATATGAAATTCATAACTTTATAATAATTTTTCGATGTGGAAAAATTTCACACACGTTTATAGTCTTAAGAGCTTTTTTAAGACTCAAAAGAGAAATTTTTACTCAAATTTATTATAGTGCTAAGAGCTTTTCTAAAACTCAAAAGATGTTTGATTTGTATCTATGAAATTCATGATTTTGTAATAATTTATCGATGTGAGAAATTTTACTCAAGTTTATAGTCTTAAGAGTTTTTTAAGACTCAAAAGTGTAATTAAGTTTATGGTCTTAAGAATTTTTTTAAGATCCAAAAGAGTTTGTTTTTCTATACGATTACTCTTATTTATATATTAGAATTCGATCACCATATTACGGAGTATACTTTTGACCAAATGATTATATAAAATGAATGATATCTCATCATAATTTTTCGATGTGTGATATTTCTACTTAAATTTATAATTTTGAGAACTCTTTTTAAGACTCAAAATTTTTTACGATAATTACTTTTATTTATATAATAGAATTTCATCACTTTTTTGTAATTTTTTAATGTGGAATAATTTTTACTTCAATTTATAGACGAGATTTTTAAGACTGAATTGAGTTTTGAAAGATATCTTATAAGGAATGATTAATAATAATGTAGAGAAATGATTACTTTATTTGTATAATAGAATTTCATCGTCTTATTGTAGAATTAATTACTCTTATTTCTTATTTATAATATATTTCATCACCTTGTTATAATTTTTCGATGTGAGATTATGTCAATTAAGTTTGTAGTATTATTAAGATATTTTCTAAGACATTTTTAAGTTTGTAGTCTTATTAAGAATTTTTTTTAGACTCAAAAGTTTTTTAGTCGTTTTAAAAAAAACAATGATTACTCTTATTTATATTATAAAATTCCATACCCTTATCATAATTTTTCAATGTGGATAATTACTTAAGGTTATAATCTTAAGAGTTATTTATAACTCGAAAGATTTTTGATGGATATCTAAGAACGGCGGATTACTGAGTATTATTTATAATATAGAATTTCATCACCTTATCATAATTTTTCGATTTGAGATAACATTAATATCTTTATATGTAATAAATTCATCACTTTTTCGAGCAAATAATATGAAATAAATAATATGAAATTTATACTCTAATGAAAACATTTTTTACCACGAATGTAATTAATTCATTTTTATAATTTTATCTACGATAACATTTTGTTAAACGAAATTTAAAGATTTTTAAATGAAATTTATAAAACATCACATTAATATAATATATTAAATGTATTATCGTAATAATTAAAAGATTCTCTACTTGATTTTTTTTATTATTATCATTAATGATAATTTCCTAAATTGAGTTTTGATGTAACTATTTATTAGTTGAGTCTTAGCTTAATTAATGTAGGGTGTTGCTCTTCGCAGTACGCATTTTACTCGACGCAGTACCGTTTTTTCGATTTTGTCCTTCTCATTTCCCCTCCCTCAAATTCATCCTTTTGTTTTTCCTCTCTTTTCTTTTACCTTTTCCTCGGTTTACATTATTTTTTATTTTACGCAGTACATTTTTTTTTTTACTTTTACGCAATACATTTTTTTGCAGTATATTTATTTTAAAATTTCATGAAGTAAATTTACTTTAATCTTTGAATAAAGTATTTTTTTTAATATATCAACATAGTACGTTTCTTTTATTACGGAATACACATATATTTTTCAATTTTGATGCAGTAAATTTTTTTTCAACTTTGACGCAGTATATATCCAGTTCATAACTGTACTGGATTATTCGATGGCATACTTCCAATTTAATACCCAATATTAAAGTATTAAATCCAAGAATTGAGTTTCTAAACCAAAATTTTTGAAAGTATAGTGTTTGCTAGAAAAATTCATTTGTATTCAGCCACAACTTTAAATTTATGTTTAAATTCACGCAAACATCCAAACCAAAATAAAAAAGACTCCGTAAAAAAGAGGAACACGTCGTACGTAAGGTAATTAATGGTTGAAAATCAATAATTGAAACCAAAAACCCTAATTTCAATAATTAGGGATAAACAAAAAACAAAAATCGTAATCAATGATATATAACCATAAACAAAAAAATCGATTATTCTGAACTTTGAAACAAAAAACCCTAATTTCAATAACTAATGATTGATACCTGTTATTCAATCAAAATTTTTCAATAATTAATGATAAACAAAAAACAATAATCATAATTAGTGATATATAACAATAAACAAAAAAATTAATTATTTTGAACTTTGAAATAAAAAACCGCAATTTTAATAATTAATGATAATTAATGATTGATACCTGTTTTTCAATCAAAATTGTATCCATGATCTATTAAATTTGATAAATTTAATGAATGTATAGTTAGATTTGGAGGTAATACTAATTGAAAAAAAAATGGTTTTAGGGTTAGGGTAGAAAGGGTGGGAGAAGAATGAAATTAGGTTTGTTTTTTTGATAAGGGCATGCAATGGAAAAATATGAGTAAAAAGTACTGCGTCGAGTAAAATGTGTACTACGAAGAGTAACTCCGTTAATGTAACTTTACTATATTTCTCGAGAATTGGTATTGCTTTGTTATTTTTATTTGTAGGTACCATCCCGAGATGATCCGATACAAGTCAAGATGGGTCAAAATAAGTCAAGGCCAAACCTATCATTTCATTAGCCCGGCCGGCCCATTGACCGTGCTTCGTTCTTGAATTGGATTTTTGTCTTACTAGTATACATCCCGTGATAAAATCACGGGGTTGTTCTAAGGAAGTTATATTGCCTCGTGGTTATAATATTGACATGTATTTTTTTACTTGACAAACCAAATTAGATTTGTAACGAAATGAGTGTTAGATATAGGATCGATCGTTTGATATAAAGGGTACGGTTCGTGTCTAATCTGTATCATCCCTACAATTGTATTTAGAGAGAATGACAAAATGGAAGAAATCAAAATTAGAAGTGAATTAGTAGGTTAGAAAATTTGTACGACAAATAAGCACTTCGTAAGGCTTAGAAGCGAGATGTAGAATATACGTGTATAATGATAATTGGTCAAACCGATTATTTTCTCTTTAAACAAAATATTCATCCTCACATGTAGTTTGAAAATTGGTCAAACCAAATAGATTGAGGTCGACACTTAGACCCTTTAACCAACACCTTCGTCCTCACTAATCTCTTATGTGATAAAATGATTTAAAATAATGGACATACACCGAGACCAATCGTCACTAACTCCCAAGTCACAACCATCATCATAAGATTCATAACGCAATTACATAAGAGTAAAGATACCGAAGATAAAATATTTTGCTCATTATAGGATGATATATTAACTTTGTAAAAAAATAATATGAAGTATAATTTAATATTTCTCCCAAAGTAAATTAAACTTTAGTTTATTATACCCCGTATATATTTGTTAAAGAATTTATTGTATAACCCTTCTGTTTTATTAATATCTTCCATTTTTTTAACAGTTTCTTGGATTTCTTTCACTTTCATTTTTAGTTATCACACTTCTCTCTCATTTCTCGATGAATTGATTTAATATGTACTCGTAATTTGTATTACGTATTAAATACGTAGTACTGTAAAAAACAAATTTCACTTGCATAGTCTATTTCCCTTGTTGAAAAAGGCAAATGCTTTGAGAGACTTTTAACATAACTCTGAAACCCTTAATTGTGCCACATGGTTGAGTTGGACTTTTTTTTAATATAAAGAAGAAGATACTAAAGCCTTAATATCCTGCACTTGGGCTTTTTTTTTAACTCTGAAACCCTTAAT
This sequence comes from Agrostemma githago, assembly GCA_958450325.1. Taxonomy (NCBI): domain Eukaryota; kingdom Viridiplantae; phylum Streptophyta; class Magnoliopsida; order Caryophyllales; family Caryophyllaceae; genus Agrostemma; species Agrostemma githago. The sequence continues at coordinate 67,780,085 of OY288246.1, forward strand.
TGTGCCACATCAAGTTATTAATAAAATTCTAAAGCATTGGATTTTATCAAGCACGTAAACCACGGCTAAAAAGATGGGGATACCATTCTGTAGGGATGGAATCCGTGAAACTTGAGCGACAATTTCTATATTATATCCTGCACTTGGGCTACAAAAAAACAATTCTTTTTAAAAAAAATTAAAAAAAATAAAGAATAAAGAACTTGGACAGATGTTCTTGGGAGTTCGGGGGAAAAGGAGATTTGGTGGAAACGAATATTACATTTGAAAGGTTGTAAACTGAATGTAACTGAATGTATATCATTATGAATGCTGAACAATTATGTTTGATTCACAAACCGGCTTCTCATTATGCAAAAGAACCGGGATTTTCTTGGGTGGGATTTAAGTAAAAGCTCACTTTTGGGCTGCATAGTTGTTTCTACGATGAATTCATATTCTACGCTTTTCAAGTTTAGTGCAATTCTTGGGCGCATCACAAATGGGCTTGACCATGCTCCTAACACCTTCACCTTCACCTCGTCATTTCCTTCTGCCATTTCTCTCTTTCCTTTCTTTTCCCGTTAAAGCCCTACAATAAATGTAAAGATGTATTTAGACTCTTTAAGAAACGTGTTTGATTCTTTGTGTGAGACTATATAATGGCGCATCTTGTAGAGACGCGGGTTATGGAAGATGTCAACATAATGTGTACTTTCTACCACCTCTATTCTTTCAAATTTGACATCTTTTTTTAGGCTAAATTATAAAAAAAAAATACCAAGCTACACGAAGTCAAGATAAAATGAGAAGCAAAAAATATTAGACCTCAGAATGTTACACTAATAGAGGGTAAGCGGTATATTTACCAAGTGATATGGCTTAGATAAGAAGTAGTCTTCATCTAGGACCAATTCACCGTCTTTTCCACTGCACATTATGTCATACACAAATTACTACTTGAAGCACTTTCTTCGTCTGACAGTTCGTAATCAATTAACAACAACAATTTGAATCAAGATCTGTACAATGACCTCGTTCATTTCCTCATCGTAATTCCTCTACTTCTTTTTTCAATCTCCTGGAAATGTCTAAATTGAAAATAAGGACGAATTAGAAGAGGATTAAAAATAAGGATGTAAACAAACAGCAATTAGAAGAACGATAATTTAGAAGAACCCCAAATTAGAAGAACCCTAAATTATAAGAACGACATAAATTGAAAATGAACAAAGCAGAACTAACTCAGAATATAATTAAGGTGCAATTAGGAGGACGATTTGAAGAGTAATACCGTATCATCGATCAACAAAACCTCGATCCACTTTTCGTTTGACATGGTTGCCGAGATCTTGAAGAATTGTTTTCGGGTGATACAATTTTAGATGGATGAACTGCATATGAACATTCGATCTCCATTTTATAGGAAAATGGTACAGAGAATGGGTGAGGAATTGATGAGGACTGATAATTTCGAATGTGAATTGATGGAAAACGAAGAGTTCCTTTGGTATTGAAGATGGAGAGTGCCGAGGTGGTTTATGGGAATCGAAGTGTTGTAATTAATATTCATTGTTGGGGAAGTGTGAGTGTTTGGTGGAGATGGGGAGTACTTTGTGGAAAAATGAAAACTTGAGAGGGACTGGTTAGCAAATAGGTAAAGTTTGAAAGCCTGTTTTGTACATTGCTTAGAATGCTTTGATTGAGGGAAATGAGATATAATAAGCTGCCATGTCATCATAGTTGGTTTCTTCTTTTATATATAAAAGATTTGAAGGAGTTAATGACTTTCCTGCCCTTGGCTTCACTCTCTTGTTTAGTGTTAAGTGGAGGGCCTTTTCATCATTTCAGTTTGTTTTATGAGCAATTTGTAGAGGGAGTCAGTTGGATAGATTTTGTTGGAGGAATTAGAGCATAGAAGCAATAGAACGCCACATTCTTCTTTCATTTTCTCAGTTTTCAGTTTTCAGTTTTCATCTTTATTTTCTATTTTTAGTTTGTTAATCTTTTAATTACTTTTGTTAATCTAATCTTTGTTTCTTCATCATCCTAGACCTTCTATTTTAGTAATTGGTACAATTCTCTTCTCTTTTCTCCATTAATTATTTATGTTTGATATTTATGTTTAATTTACGATAGATATAGTTATTAATTACTTTAAAGTTCATTTCTTTATTGTTAATTGTGTTTAGTAATATGATTATAGGTTTGTCTTTTATATTTATCTTGAGTAATTAGTACTGTATATGTTAGTGTGGACATGACATAGGTCCACCCGACGCGGCCACGCGCGGGTTTGGGGAGACGAATGAATCTCCATATGAGATGGGTCGAATTGAAATTTAATTCGAAGTTGGAGTTGTCACCGAACTTTGTGGGAGTTCGGGCCCGTTCGAACCCACTCTATATCTTAGTGGACCGTGTACAAAATACGGCCCATTCGGATGTCAGAGTTTATTGGGTTCGTCCCTTTGCATTTGATACCGATACTGACATTATCGGATACCGTGTATTGAATGACTCTCGTGTGCCAATGGATTCGGGCATCCGGAAACCATGGTCCTGAGTAAGGGGTGAGGGTACGTGTTGGCAAGTTCACAAAGAACACCCAACCCCGCCCGCACATAGCGGCCTCTACTAAGATATCGAATGACGTTTTAATACGCGCGTTAGTAATACGATGAATGATATGCAAACATTGTTTTCCCTAAACATGTGAGAATTTGAATGGGTTGCTAAGTCAATTTAATGCATCTAAATTTAACGTCAAAGTTGAATTTTAGCATGCGAAGTTCGTTTTAGTATAATAAAACAAAGTAAAAGAGATTGCTAGAAAAAGGATGAATAAACGGGTTAGTAACGATTGATAAATTGAATAAAAGATATGGATGCAATAATATGAATGACTTTTTGAAAAGTTTTATGACACGTGTGTTGACCGAGGTTGAAAAAAATATTTATTGAAACCTGAAATATGCCAAGGAAAATCGTCGTTTTAATAAAGCAAAGATGTTAGAAGAAATAAGACGGATTTGCGTTTCGAAGCAGCGGATTTCAGGAGGCCGCGCGACCCGCATGAAGAGGGCGCGACTCGCGCTGCCTTGCGGCTCGCACGGGACTTGTGCGAGTCGTATGGCGGCCTGTTTTCGAGTTTGTTTTTCCGAAAAAATTGATAATTTTATTAGATCGCGTACAAATATATATAGATTAATTTATACTCGACTTAAATATTCGAAATATTGACTTATAATTTTCGATATTCGTTATATTCGATATTCGATTATGAAATCGATATCAAATATTCGAAATAGCTTTTAGAAAAAAAAAAGTTTTTTTAGAAAATCGTTTTGGAAAGAAAAATAAATCGAATGAAAAGAGGTTGATTCTCTCCGCGTCAAAATCGTTATATTATATTCAAAACTAAAGGACGATTTTTTAGCATCAACGAGATTGATTTAGTTCTTTTTTTATTTGACTTATAATTTTCGATATTCGTTATATTCGATATTCGATTATGAAATCGATATCAAATATTCGAAATAGCTTTTAGAAAAAAAAAAGTTTTTTTAGAAAATCGTTTTGGAAAGAAAAATAAATCGAATGAAAAGAGGTTGATTCTCTCCGCGTCAAAATCGTTATATTATATTCATAACCAAAGGACGATTTTTTAGCATCAACGAGATTGATTTAGTTCTTTTTTGATACGATTCGACTAGAGAATCGATATCCTATTTTAAGAACGTTGTTTTGTATAAAAATAGTTTATAGTATCGATATTATAGAAAATAGAAGATGTGACGAAAACCCATGAAAAAAACGGACCAACGACGCGAAAAACGAAGAAAAAGACGGGAGAAAGAGAAAGAGAAAGGAGAGAACGGGTTTGATTTTACACCCTCAACCTACATGCTTTGTTTACTCGGAACGGGGCTCGTCGGAATGTGGCTTAGACATGGGAGCGTCGAGTTAATGTCGGTGAGTTATGGTGGTTTTTGGTCGTGTAGGGTGTCGGGTGACCGGTCTCTTCGGGCCTCGAGTTTGTATTTTCGATGCTACGTGTATGGGTTGTGTGTTGTGAATCGTAGGTGTGATTGATGTTGAATCGATATGAAGGATGTGTCGATGATGGATGTTGTTGTGAATTGTGTATGTGAGGGTCCTATTTATAAGAGAGAAGCTAGAAGAGATATTCTTGCTTGAACAACAAGAAATTCCGGTCTAGATAGGAAATGTAAGAAGTTGAAAGGAACGAGAATTCCGTTTGCTTGGCGAAGAAGGCATGGAAGCCGGCTGGTATTAGGCGGCTCGGTCGAGTATTTCATGCTCGGTCGAGTGTTTGATTAGGTGTTCGGATAGGATTCCTATTGGAGATCGAATTCTACCCTTAACGGAATTGTTTAATATTTTTTGTAGCTGATTTTTGTAGTGTTTGAGCTCAAAACGGACTCGTGAGATTACACGGTCGGTTTGCATGTTTCGAAAATATCTTTGACCGGGTTTTGACTCGGTCGCTAAAAGACGGTTTTGTCCCTGGTGTCGGATTCGGCCCAAATTAGTCTTATTTGACTCGAAATGACCCACTGGGCCTGAATTTGAGGTTAGTTTTGTGAGATTTGTACTCCGTAAAAAGCCCAACCCAAATGCCCATGATTTCGAGCCCATATTCGAGTATGTTAAAGCATGTTTGCGTCCGATCATCATCGGGTGTTTGTCGGAAACTACTATAGACACCTAATGGCCAAATGTGGGTGTCTACAGTTAGGTAAAAAAAAGAGCTCTTCTCTCTATAAAAGAGAGCTCTAATCCTAACCCTAACCCTAATCCTATTTTCCCCCAAATCAATTTCCCAGATATCCCCAAATCAATTTCCCAACACGACTCATCTGCTAAACAAGATTGATCTCTTATGCTATTTCAATCAAAGCTGTTATCTATGATTAAACCTACATCCAATTAAATAACAACATTTCCATCGAGCCATTAAATGTTGCAGTTAATGCAATCATTCCTCTTCTACTCTCCTGCTTTATCCAACCTAACTTCTAGTCATTGGTTGCTCTTTCCAGTCCCCAAGACTTCTATCAATTTCCTAAGCTCCCTCTTTCTTCCAAACTAACAGAAGTGCTGCTGCTCTCCTTCCTTCCTTGCTCGACCTTCCATTATCCTCTTTTTCCTCCTTCACCATTGGGCACCTCCCCTATTGACCAACCACCTTTCGCCGTCCCTCACATTAGAATGACCCTTCATCTTCGACACCTACTCCTTCCTAGTATGGCTCCTGCCTATATATCGCCCTTATACAAATCCGAAGCTCACTCAACTCACAATCAAAAACTAACAAACTGTCTCCATCAAAATGGGTTCGAACCCTACTCCAAATAACTCTCCAAGCAACTCTTTCACTTTCAATCTCAATCATTTTTCTGAAGCGGGGCCTAGTATCCCCAGAGTGAACAACATCCCAGAAGGGGCTGACATCGGCTTCGAAGTTGATTTCTACTTAGCTTGGCGTTATCCTCGCACTGGTGTTATCATAACTATGAATCCCGACTTTTTGGGAGACTCTTTCGCTTTCTGGAACCATTGTATTCTGGGTTTCATGGCGGACTACAAGAGTTTTAGTGCTGCCACCGTCAACTCTGTAATAGAGGATCACTGGGTCACAAGAGGTCCCATTAAAGTTCACAAAATTGGGGACCTTTTTGTCTTTCATTGTGCTGACAATGAAGACACACTCGACCTTCTTGAAAGAACTTTCATCTCCATTAATGGCGCTATTATTACTGCTCTGTCCAAGTGGAGTCCTGAAGCTGTTCCGCGAACTGTAAGGTTTCCTATTATCAAAATGTGGGCACGGGTCTGCGGCCTCCCTTTTGAATTCCTGAACCTGGATACGGCCAACACTATTGGCCATCTTCTTAGTCCCAATTTTGAAGTCGAGCATTTTAATCTGATTCCCCCAAATGATTACCTCAGAATCCGTGTTCCGGTTGCCTTGAGCGACCCCTTGATGCCTGGTTTCTTTCTAGGATGCAATCAAGAATACCTACTATGGATACAATTCAAATATGAAGAGGTCTACAAATACTGTACCAAATGTGGGCGCATCGGACACAAATCTGGCCACTGTAGGGAGCTCATCTCCATCATCACTAATGATCTTGATGCCTCTTTCAAGAAGCTCGAACATAAAGGATATGATATCTTTGAAGGCGTGGGGAGGCACACAATGTACAACCTTGATCTTAGGGCTATACCTTCCACAACTAAATGTCTTACCTCCAGATTCAGAGTGGGCAATTTTGCCTCCAGAGTTATGCCGGTCGACCTCTTCCCTGAAAACTACATTGACTACAATCTTGATCTTTATCCTGGGGGTAAGGTCAGACCTGGTATGAAGTTCCTCGTAACCTCAATTCCTTTCAAAGGACCAGCTCTTCATACTCCGCACTTCAATGCCCCCCAATCAAACCATCGTGGAAGGGTTTTTGAATTTGAGGAGCCAGATTTCTCTGCTAATTTGGGTGTTTACAAGAATGGCAGCCGTGAATGGCGTGGTGAACCTTTCGAAACTCCATTCGCGAAGAAATTCCCTGAGCCCTTCTACCTATCAACTGAACCTTACTCTACCCCTCTTAATGGTGATATGGAGTGTAGTTATTCCTATGATAAAGGAGCGCTCCAATGTGAGTCTCAGTGCCATAGATTGGAATGGAACTATAAGGTCGCCTTCGCAATTGATGATGCTCGAGGATATGGTCAAACCTTTTCTCCACCCACAAACTATAACTTCCCTTATCATGAACCTCCTATCACTGCCACAGATTTTGGCCGTGACGCAGAACAGGTTGCTGCTGAATTTGCTGATAATGGTAATGACAATAATACCAATAATGAGAATAGCACTGACAGTAACTTTAATGGCTACGACTCGGATAAGAGCCTGAATGCTGACAGCAGTATCAATTCATCTACTGAGAACTCTCTTTACAGTTCGGAGGAGCATAATAACTATCAATCTCCAATCCAAATCTCTTCTGACACTCCGTTCTCTGAACCGAAGTATGAAGATGCTCTGATTGATGTTATTCCCCCTTTGGAGGTCCTGAACGAGGCCACATCTGCAATTGTTGGCACTACTATTTCACCCCCTTTTGATTTGGTAACCACTATTCCTGCTGAACCCTTAATCCCTGATGCTATTACTAACCCTGCTACTTAGAGTCTCCTACAGTCTGTGGACGACAGGCTCTCTGGTATTGCTACTGAAATATTTGGGGCCCTCGAAGCTGATCTTATTAATCGCTCCACTGAAAAACCATTTGAGTTACCTGATAGCTGCTTCCTGTCTCCTCCTAGAGATAACATGATCACACACACACACACACCCCCCCCCCAATGTTTCTTAGCGTTCCCAAGAAGCCACGCTCTAAACGCAAGTCAAGCTCAGACCCTGACCTATCCACCCTGGAAAAGAACTCCATTAACTGCAAGAACTCTGCAAAGAATTATCTGATCCAACTGGGAAAGAAACTGAAACTAACTACTAATGTCCATCCCCCAAAGGCTGGTTTTGTCATGAAAATTAGTGATGTTGACCTGGATATAAAGGAGTCCGATGCAATTGCTGACACTGCAAGGGTTCCGGAGGCTGACCCGATTCAGCCTCCAAATCAGCCATGAAGGGAATCTCTTGGAATTGTAGGGGTCTTAACGACCCGCTCTCCCCTGCAATTCCTAAACTAAGAGCGACGGTCTTTAATAATTACTATGACTTCCTGTTTTTATGTGAGACTAAATGTAATGAGGAGTCTTTAATCAAGTTTGGTGTATCCTTAGGTTTCTTTAAGTCTGTTGGGGTTTAACTCCATTGTCTCTAGTGGTGGCCTTTGGTTGGGTTGGAAGGGACTACTCTCAATGGAGTTAGTTTTTAAATGTGCTCACTTTATTTCCATGAGAGCTATAATAAATGGTTCCTTCTTCTACTTGATTTTTGTCTATGGCAGCCCTTACTTCGCTGAAAGGCAACTGGTTTGGGACTTACTTCACAATCACATCAACTCTCTCAATCATCCTTATCTTCTTATTGGTGACTTCAATCAAGTGGATTATGCCAAGGATAAACTTAGCTATAGCACCTGCTCGCGTTGAGGAGCAGATAACTTTACCCGTTGGAAACTAGACTGCAATCTTTTGGATATTCCGTTCAAAGGACCGAAGTTTACTTGGTGCAATAATCGTGAGGGGACCCAACGTATTTATGAAAGACTGGACGAAGCCTTCGCTTCGACGACATGGCCCTCTTTTTTCCCTAATACTGCAGTATGACACTTTCCCATCCAAATAAGTGATCATGCTATGATTGAAATCGACTTTAATTTGTGTCTAGACAAGAAACACAAGCCATATAAAATCGAAGCGTGGGTCTTTGATTTTGAGGACTACAATAGAAAAGTTAAAAATGCTTGGACTAACTCTGATCATTGGTCGACTATAAGCGGCTCTCACTCCTTCAGATTAGCTAGAAAACTGGAATCTAGCAGGAAGATTTTGAAGAATTGGGCTCTCGACAAACATAAGGATTGGGGTCGGAAATGGTCTGATTTTGATGACATTTTAGAGGATGACTTACATCGCATTTTTGCTGACCAAAATTCCTCTGCCGCATCTGATTATAATGCTCACCACCGAGAGCTTCTTGATTTCTGCAAGGCAACATCCAAATACTGGAAACAGAGGGCAAAACTTAATTGGGATACTCACGGAGATTTGTGTACCAAATTCTTCTTCAACAAAGTCAAGGGGAAAACCTGCAAAAATTTCATACTTGGCTTGAAGCTCCCGAATAATGATTGGACTTTCGATTCCACTACTATCAACAATGCTTTCCAGGATCACTTCATTTCTAGATATGCTATTGACACCATTATCGCTGATTATCCCAGTCCCCTTTATTCCAGCCTTCTTAATATTAACTCGAAGCTTAATGAGGATGACTTTAACTGCCTTAATGCGCCATTTCGACCGCAAGAAGTGCGATCTGCTGCCTTCCAGCTTGGTGCTCTTAAATCCCCTGGACCAGACAGAATTTCTGCTATTTTTTATCACCGTTATTGGCATTTTATCAAGGATGATGTTATTCAAGTTGCGTGTCACTGTCTAAATTCCGGGCACATTCTAAGGGAGTTTAATCGTACTTTCATTACCCTCGTACCCAAAAACTCTACCCCGGAACACGTTGATCACTTCAGACCGATCAGCCTCTGCAATGTTTTTATGAAGATAGTTACCAAATGTATTGCCAACAGAATCAAGAGGGTCATCAATAATCTGATTAGCCCTTTTCAGAACGGGTTTATTCCGGGAAGGTCGTGCAGCGACAACATTTTTATTACCCATGAAATTCTTCATCACATCAACAAAAACAGTGTTCGTGGCGATGGATTGATGGCTTTTAAGATTGACATGAGTAAAGCTTTCGATAGAATTGACTGGAATTTTCTTTATGCAACTCTTGAACAGATGAACTTTCCGAGTAGGATTCTTCAGCTCATTATGAACTGCGTCCAAACAGTCTCTTATGAAGTTCTTGTGAATGGCTCTCCTATGCTAAGATTTCAACCCCAAAGAGGACTACGACAAGGAGACCCTCTATCTCCATATTTGTTCATCCTGTGTATGGAGGTATTATCGGCTTTTCTAATAAATGCTCAAGACTCCGGATCTCTGCGGGGAATAAAAATCAGTCGCTACGCACCACAAATCAGCCACCTATTCTTCACAGATGATGCCATTTTCTTCACTCACTGTGACCCCAGGTCTATTGGTACCCTCAACTCGATACTTCAGGATTTCTGCAAGGCCTCAGGACAAAGAATAAACTTCGACAAATTTGCCATCCATTTTGGTTAATCCACTACTCTGGCTAACGCAATTAACAACCTCTCTACCCTCCGCATTGGTAATAACAAAGAGATGGGTAATTACCTAGGAATCCCACTCCTTATTGAAAGCAATAAAAAAGCCTTCTATAATGATCTTGTGAATCGGGTCAAACATAGAATTTCGTCTCGGAACGGTACCCTCTTTTCACCAGCTGGCCGACTGGTTCTTATTTCCTCTGTTTTGTCCTCACTATCCATTTACTTTCTATCGGTTTTTCGCATTCCGATAAGTGTGGCAAGAAGAATAAACTCTATTCTGGCGCATTTCTGGTGGGCCGGCAACAGAGGGAGCAAGACTATTCATTGGAAGAGTATTGATCATCTCAGTTTACACAAATGTGATGGGGGTATTGGAATTCAAAATGTTTCATGCTTTAATCAAGCTCTTCTCGCCAAAACAGCCTGGAAATTTTTAACAAGAACCGACTCACTCATCAGCAAAATCCTCACAGCCAAATACAAATGCTTTATTTCTTCAACCTTCAATTGTATCAATAAAAATTACAGTGACTGCTCCTGGGGTTGGAGAAGTATATTATGGGGCATCAACTTAATACATCATCAACTTGCTTGGAGCCTTGGTAATCCCTCTTCCTTAAGCATCTGGAATCATCGATGGGTTAATGGCTTTATTCCTGTTCTGAAGACTGGAATTAATGCTCTGGATCCAGACTCTGTCCCTAACACTATAGATAATCTGATTGATCTAAACGGTCACTGGGATGTTGACATTCTCACTCAGTTCTTCTCTTCGAGCTGGGTCAAAGAGATTACATCTACTCATGTTCCTCACTTTATTGGTGACGATATACCCTACTGGCTGCCGACTTCCGACAGACAATACACTGCCAAATCGGGATACAGAGTTGCTTTTAATGTCTACAAGTCCAGCCATCCTAAGATTTGTTCCGTGAGTAGGGACAGAAGCGCTATTACTTTCTCCTGCCGTCGGCACCTATGGAAACTAAGATGTCCGGCTAAGTGGACTATCTTCCTCTGGAAAATCATCAATAACAGCTTGCCCATTGAAGCCTCCTTTCGAAAAAGGAAAATAAAGTGTGACCCTTACTGCATCTTTTGCAGGAACGCTGGCCATGAGGAACTCGAGACCTATAAGCACCTCTTCCAGGACTGCCCTTTCTCCTCCAGAATTTGGATGGGGGGACCTCTGGGAATTCGAAGCAACATGGTCTCGGATCTTCCTCTCACTGACTGGATCATCCATTGGATCAACTACCTTCAGACTACCGACAAAGAGGGCAAACTTATTATTGACTTTGTTGGAACCCTTTGGGCTATCTGGCTAGCTAGAAATCACTGTATTTTTGATGGCTCCTCTTGGCCTGTGGATAAAGCGATATCTCCCATCCATTCGATAAAACCGTCTGACCCTCCTGTTTTTGATCTTAATTCCTACTCGGAATCCGAGAGACTGAGATTTTATTTTCGTGAAGGCTCATTGCTCCAACTCACTGGTTGCAGATCATCGATGTGCAGCGTTATTACAATAGAGTTTGATGCTTCTTGGCACCCGGACAAAAGGTCGACCTGTGGATGGATTGCCCTTGCGGAGGATGGCCACATAATCGCTACGATTCTCGCTCTTTCCTTGCTCACTCACCACGCTCTGCAGAAGCTTTTGGCCTTGTTCATGCTTGCCTGTGGGCTCTTGACTGCGGCTATCTGCATACCGTTTGTTGAACTGATTGCCTCAGCCTCTTAGAAGCTTTTGCTGCTCAATCACTACACATCAATGATCTTCGGGGGCTACTGCAGGATTTTCTGGCTTACTCGCTTCTTTTTCACTGTCTTTCATTACAATACATTCATAGAGCTCTTAATAAGCGTGCACATAGGTTAGCTGCTGATGCACGGAATAATTGCTAAATCAAGTTTTTACCGCTGGCAAAAAAAAAGTATATGTTATGTTAAATTAGTTTAATTTTATTTCATCAGTCAAAAAATTTGTCTTTATTATTTCATTATGCTTGCTTATTACTGTGTGTAGAGTAATTATTTGTACTTTAGTTAGTATAATTATGCTTAGTGAGTAGTATCTTTCTAAGGGACGATATGATTTGGCCCCCGCATGTCTTGATTTTGGGTTTAGTCGAAATTCCGTATTTGGATTGTTTGGGATATGCAGAGGAAGATAGTTTGGGGTTCGGGAATCAACTTGTCTTTAGGTTGTGGTTGAACCATTTACCCTTGTCCACCTGCGGGAGTCGGTTAGGTCTAGATAGTAAACCTCGCCTCTTGACTTGCCTTGTCCCGCCTAGTTGAACACGGAAGTGAGAATTAGGTAGAATACCCTAACTATTGGTCTAGACTCTTCACCTTGGGAGAGGAGAGAGAAAATAACGGGATTAAGACGCGTACTTAGGGACCTAGGACCTTGGATTGGGTACCATGGGAGTGGGCTCACTCGATTGACCTAGGAACCAAACTCATGAGCTCGGGAGGGAGGTGATCGGGTTTTACTTAGTTGGACTACGAGCCCAGGAGGGAGGTAGTCGACCCTTAGAGGCGTTTCGTTCGTCCTACTATCCCTAGCAACTCATTATCGGTGTTTCTTACTCGTGATCATGACGTGTCGGTGGTTAAGTCGGACCCTAAGTCTTTCTTTATTATTAGATCCTCATTCTTATTACTCAATTGTTTTAGTTTATTAGTTTGTTTATGCTTTTATTAGTTAGTCTAATTAGTCTAATCACTCTCTTGATATCTGATTCGCTTAGCTAATTTGTAATCCAAGATCGAACTAGTACTTGATCCCGATCTTCTTGAGGATTTGACCCTCCAAGTGGTGCAACGATACTCGTTTGCTTGCGAGGTATTATAACTCACAATATATTGTCAAATGTACCGTCTAAGTCATTTGTTTACCTTTGATTAAATTATTTCTGACAAACAAATGGTAAACAAATGATGTAGACAAAAATAGTACTCCTAAATAGGAGTATTAAATAGGAGAAACTCATAAATTTGGCTAAATTTTGCGATTTCAATTCTTATGATAATATTGATTAATTCAAGTGAATTACGTGTACGATAGTATTGTCGTTCTATATTTCATTTATCGTTATCAAACTATGTGGCTAAGGAATGGATTTTCTCTATAAAAAAATAATTGCCTAACAAATAATACACTAATAGCAGCGAGCGAGGGGGAACAACATTATGTGATTTACGATTATTATTCAGAATAACCCGTCTTTGACACTAAACTAATTTAGACATACATATACAGTATGAACTTCATCTGAATTAAATATCTTCATTATTCATACCTCCCTTCAATTGTTCTGGTGGCCTAGCAAGGATGGAGAGTACAGTGTGCGTTCGGGGTACTGGTTAGGCATGACTATCGATCCGCCTGTTCATACACAGGATGAAGATTCAGGAGGAAAATCCTTTTGGTCGATGATCTGGGGGCTTAGGACCATCCCAAAATTGACCCATTTCTTATGGCGAGCGGGCACAAATACGCTTGGAGTTCGTGGTGTTGTGACAATGGACAGAAAATCGAATAGAAGAGAGTAGAGGTAACCCACTTGAGGCCTGGAGCATTGGAATGACAATGAAAACGATACCCAGGAATGTTTTATGTATAGAGAGGAAAAAGGAGGGAGAAGAGTTACTGTGTTTTATTGTGTTTTTGTAGCAAAAACGAGCAGGAGGAAGTTGCAAAACTGACTCCTGAATTGCAGAGGTCAAGGGCTGTAAATGAGGAGAGAATAACTCTTCCAACAACGCACACACACAGTGAACCCTAAACCTAAACCGAGTCAGGCCCAAACGGTAGGCAAAGCCCGCCGCAGGCGTTTTCCCAAATCCCGAATTCGGGTCGGGCTCGGGCACGGGCACACGCGCGCGTGTGCGAGCTGAATTAAGCACCTCGCAGGTCCATATAAAATGACCCTCTTTCACCACTAGTGATACCCATAGTGAGAGTAGTGTATATATAAACATCATAAGACACTACTATCCCACCTATGTGGAACAATTAGAAAAAGAGACTTAGTCCCTATTTTCCAACACGTGCTAATCTGGCTTCTCGACATTGCGTCCCTAATCCTTTATGTTTTTTCTGCTCAGCTGAGGCCGAGACTGTTATGCATACGCTGTTCCATTGCGGTTGGGCTAGTAATATTTGGATGTTGGGCGAATTTCGTGACCTCCTGAGTGCTGCCCCTATTGACTCGTTTAATAAGCGTCTTTGTTGGGTCTTGGCACGGATCCGGGGCGATGAGAGGAACAGATTCTTAGAAACTCTTTGAGAGATTTGGTACATACGAAATATGAGGATCTTTGATGAGAACCCTCCTTCTCTGGAGTCGGTTGTTATTGGGATGATTAAAACGGTGGAGGAGTACTCTGTGTATTGCTCTGCTACTAGGGGGCCGCAGGGATTGTCCTCAGCATCAGGGCAGTCATCGTGGTCTCTTCCACAGGAGGGGTTCATCAAAATCAATACAGATGCCGCTGTTTTCATGAATGGGGAGGTTGGTTTGGGTGCAGTTGGTCGGGATGAGGAGGGTAAGTTGGTGATGGTGGTCTGTCGGAGAGTGGTATGTGGTGGGCCTGCACCTTTAGCTGAAGCAATGACATTGGATTTCGGCTTGGAAATTGATGGTAGGTGTTTGTCGTCTATCCTACCGATCAAAATAATAATCAACGAACCTAAGCTAGGTAGCTAAGGTAAGTCATGTCGATCCTCAGGGACGGGAGTTCCAACCTAAGTATGCCACGATTTAGACTAAATTCTAGGCAAACAATGAAGGAAAATTATCGAGATTAAGTGCAAACTAGACTAAGGTCTACTAAACGAAGAAGACACAAGAAGAAGAATTGATTTGGGTTGGACAAAGAGAATTGCATAAACTATAAAGATTCAACTAATACTAAATTAAGACAAATAACAAGAGAAACAATGACTAAAAGGATGGAGAATTCAATAAAAGAAGGACTAGGTTTAGGTCGGTTTCAAGGGTGTCGAGACAATCAAGGGTGAACAAGAACGAAAGGGTAGTCAAGCTATCTAGGCATAATCCGGGCTCTCGCTCCAAAACCGTCCTAGAGGTTCCCCGCTCTCGCACAAGAACTCATCCTAGCAACATACAAGGTCACAAGAAGAAGGCAAGAAAACATGCATTTGCAACTACAAGTCATAAAAGCATTTCATCAAACATGATCCATGCATACAACTAAGAAGCAACCAAAACTACCACCAACATCTTAAACAAACCCTTAATCACCCATGAAAACACCCAATCCCCCTACTAATCCTAGAAAGAAAACTACTCACACATATCTAGTGAAGAACAAACAATAATCCAAAGAGAACTCAACATGATAGAAGCATACACAATGGTAACTAAACTAGGAACAACAATAAACATAAACAAAGATTGAAACTTTAACACTAATGAAAGAGTAAGAGAAGAGAGACAAGAAAGATTATACCAAACAAAGGGAGGAATGAAAAAATTGAAACTTTGAATAAAATTAACCTACGAAGATTACCAATGTTGTCAAGATTGAATAATCTCCCACAAGTCTTCAAGAATCCAAAGATAACACAAGAATTAGGAACTAGATTAAGGTTTAATGGAAGAGTAATTAAGGAGGGATTAAGTTAATCTACACTAATCTAAGCAAATCTATCCTAAAGTAGAGGCAAAGAATTATCTAGGGTTTTGTGCTTAAAACAATATAAGAGGGGGTATTTATAGGGTTCTACAAATGAGGGAAGTGAAACGACAAAGAGCGGAAGGAGCAGAGGCCGTCCCGGCCATGATGGGAGCTTCTCGGTCGTGAGATGGCCCCGTCCTGGCCGTGATGGTGGGGGTCACGGCCATGACGGGCCAAAACTTCTTCCTTTCTCTCGTCTTTACTTCCCACCTTACCACTCGACCATGTAGCTTCCCGGGTCGACTTCTTCTTACTTTTCCTTAGCCTTGTGGATATCTCGTGACTCGGAATAGGTCCTTACGACGTAGAAATCGACTCCAAAAGCCGTGTTCTTGCCATATGAACCTAGAAACACCAAGTATCTCAATAGAAGACATTAGTAGCACAAAAACCGCTTCTAAGAGCGGTTAAACCAAGGAAAAACAAGAAAATCAAGAAGGAAAGACGGTGAAAATCTAGCATATCAAAAATGGCGAAGCGGCTTCGGTTTGCTCGGGTGATTGCTGAGTCTGACTCTCAGGTTGTCATCAATGCTGTCCAGCAGGAGAGCACTTCTAGATAGGGATGGCAACGGATCTGGGATCCGATCCGGATCCGCAAGATCTGGTCCGCACGGATCGGATATGGATCCTAAATTTTGAGATCCGTTGGATATGGATCCGGATCCGCTATCTTTAAACGGATCCGGATCTGGATCTTAATAAATAAATCCGGATCCGGATCCGCAAATCCGTTTTATTAAAAAATTAACAATAATAAAAAACTTAGAACTTTAATTTGTGTTTTTTTGGTTATTTCTAAGACTCTTTTTTTTAGTTTATTAATCTTTGATTATGAATTTTTATATTCAATTTTATTTGTAAAATTATGAAAATTAATATGGTCGTAAATACGTATTAATTAAAAATTTTGTAGAATTTAAGTAAGAAATTGGATCCGTGGATCCAATCCGGATCCGGTCCAGATCCGGCGGATCCGGATCTGGATCTACATTTTTTAGATCCGTCGGATCCGGACCAGATCCGGATCCGCTACTAGGAGTGCGGATCTGGATCTGGATCCATGCGGATCCGGTCCGGATCCGGCGTTGCCATCCCTACTTCCAGGAACCACTTGGGATTAAGATGACATCTTATCTCATAAATACTCTTTTATCAATTGTTTTTGGTCTCATGTACGGCGTACGGGTAACGTTGTTGCACATCACGTTGTTAGATTGTGCTCGGAAAGTGGGGAGGAGTTGATGTATGTCTCAAATTTTCCGGATGCGATTATTGCATTGACGGAAATTGATATTATATGAAAGCCCACTTTTCTTTCAAAAAAAAAAAAAACTTATGAGGAAAAACTTTACCGTCTTTGAGGTCCTATCTGACTCGAACCCAAATTAAACCGGATGGTTACACCAAAACAAAATAGTTATTGCCAAATGTATATAAATAACGGACTTTATATATCTCGATCATTCCTTTAATTTTGATTAAATTACTCCTCATGAATAAATTAGAACAAATTATCGAGACGGAAATAATATTAAATAGAAAAAACTCATAAAACTGGCTAAATTTTTACTACGAAGTACTACTTCCTATGATAATATTGATTTGAGGGAATTACGTTTATGATACTACCGTCGTTCTCTATTTCATTTCTCTTTATCAAAATATGTGGCGAAAGAATGAACTTCCTCTATAAAAATTTGTCTAACAGATAACGCGTCTAATTGTAGGAGTATCATAATATAATAGCAACGGGGATCAATTGGGCCCAACCACGTTAAAACTGCTCGTGTTATTTACTTTACGTTTTTATCGTGTTTTGCTATTTCTTATACTTATACTCTTTAGTAGTAAGTATAGTAGCAAACATTTCGGTACTTCCTTTTATTTAAGTCATACATCTAATGCAATATTACACTATATCTTTCCTAATAAGATTTGAGTGTAATATATCGTTTAAAATTTTAAAAGTACCGAAATACTCTATTCACCCCCCAGAATATTTCCTTGGATCGCTAGTGTCTACAATCAAATATGTGACTTATGAGTATTATCTAATATCTAGAATATCTATGTTTAATTTAACACTAAACTAATTTAGACATACTACGTACTACATTAATTAGTCGTATTAATGGCATGACATAACATACAGAGTAAGATAAAGTTGTTGCCCATACGTTAATATGACTTGTGTTAATAGAAGTTTTATATAGGTAGTATTTCACTCATTTTGTTTATTTGTTTATCTTTTATGTTCGTTGAAATATTATTTTAATTAAAAGTAAAAATCTGATTAAGACAAATGGAATACATACAATAATACAATTATTTAATTTGCTCACTGTGGCTACTCCATGCATGTGGTTTTTTTGTTCCATGTGTGTGCATCTTTCAAAATCGGATGTGAAAGTTTCCCCTACGTTTAATTTAATTTTGTTATGTTGATTGGAAAATACTCACACAATCAAGTACACAACTTGCATGTGTCTGTACTCCCTCCGTCTCATTCAGTAGTTAGATGAGGAGAATTTCAAACATATATAAATAACTATTGAGAATGAAATACACAAAGAGTATTAAATTTGTTAATACACTCAACACAATTGTTGTACGAATCCTACCTCAAATTAAAAAAGTTTAATTATATTAAGTATCAAACGGACGATGGGTTGAATTGGAACTTGAAAAAAAAAAAGATTTTTTTTCCTCCTGAGTGATAGAATCATTTCATTAGTAAAATATACTTGTGTTCCATATATACATCTGTAAATTAAAATTTGAATCATATACAAGTAATAAAATCTCAGAAAATAATGATCTTTAAACTTGATTTGCTCTGCTTATGCGTATTTACGTACTCTGTATCATCTTTTGTCATATCGCAGTTTAATAAGTGTAATTCATCCCTAATTATACATGATCGAATAAGTGAATTGAGAGACCGTCCCCTGCTAAATTACCATGCAGGTAAATACACTAATTAATTAGACAACCTTTGGTTTGCAATTAATTTAGATATGGAGAATTATTGAGGTAAGATAATGACAAAAGTGCCCTACCAAACAGGCAAACATGATATGAGGAATTAGGTAGTGGAAAACAGTGTGTTATCCTAACATAATAAAGATGTGGGCCTTTATTTTATGCTCCCACAATAACCATCTCTAGACGCCGCATATAATAATCCTACCTTGCTTATCAATTTATCATCATCATAATATTTGATGAAATCACCTATAAATCTTTCAATTAATTTTGTCTCAAAAGGTTTTTTTGTTTAGATTCAATGAACCTAAATTATATAGATTTCTTTTTTTTTTTTGCTTAATTAGTATCGATATTTTATTATTTTAAGCTCATATTTCGTATAAAATGAATGTTAAATAGATTTGGCAAATGATAAATATAGTTCTAACTTCTAAGGGTTCATGCATGGTTGTACTTAAGAAATTAATATTACGAAAGAAATTAATAGACGAAACTATTAATATTGTTATTATTATATTACTTTGTTATTATTATTATTTGCATCAATTTTGTCATTATTTCCTATATTAATATCAAATTTAAAAGGTTTTTAACTTCATAAATAAAACTTTAATGAACACTATAATAACAATATTATCCCAATCAACGCAATTACAACTGAGCGTAT
The DNA here is from genome assembly GCA_958450325.1 of Agrostemma githago. Taxonomy (NCBI): domain Eukaryota; kingdom Viridiplantae; phylum Streptophyta; class Magnoliopsida; order Caryophyllales; family Caryophyllaceae; genus Agrostemma; species Agrostemma githago. The sequence goes on from OY288246.1 coordinate 67,799,359, forward strand.
AAATGTCTTTAAATAAGAAATTAAGAACCATATGCATGTCCTTCCGTTTGTTCTATGTTAGTTAGACTTGAGTTGAATACGTCTATCGTGAGAGCGTCTCCTAAATTATTTCAATAATGTTACTTGTATATATTTAAAAAAATATCTTTTTATTACCATTTTTTAATATGCAAAGCAAAGATTAGATTGAATGGCATAGAATAAAGAACTGGTCACTGAAAACAAACGTAGTACGAAGTGTCGATCGCAAAGTTGATAGAAAATGCACATTATTGTTTTCATTTTTCAATAATGACTTATCACTTTTGTAATTGGAATTGGAATTTGTTTAGTACGGCTTATATTTATATATATCTGGCTATAATACACTTCATTAGATGGCGAATTAAGTATGTAAGCAGTTAAGCACTAAGCAATATGTATTTCGTTGGTTGTTATATCGGTTTTTCTAACATGTGTTAAGGAGTCAAGTAAGGAAAGATGAAATACGGAGTATAAATTTAGATTTACAAATATCATATTTGGATAATTATCCATACAATATTTCCTTGATAAGCTACTCCTTATCGTGTGCGGGCACATGTTAGAAAAAACTGTTGTTATATAGAGCTCGCAAATAACTTACAAAATAAATTAAATATAATTGTCGAACCTCAGTTAATAATATACACAAAGTAAACTACGTTATGTGATATATGTGTGTGCGCGCGCACTAGTGAGTAGTGATGAGTAACTCTTTGGTTCATCACCACGTAATAATGTCTTTTAGTTACTCCGTAGTACAGTATATTGGTTAAGATGGAAATTTTGGACATTAGTTCCCAAACCGGATTTAACCTCTTCCCTTCTATAGTAATACGATCAAATACATTTATTTTTTTGTCATATATGAGGTTCCTCTTGGCCGAATCTTCGGTACATTCGATTATAAATCTTTATTTTATTTATCTATCCATTCGTTCAATTAGGTCGGTCGACTTTGTTTCATCAAACATAGATCATGGACCCTGAGCATTATTAATACCATGCATGTCACTCACGCATACACATGTTGAAAACAAAGCTAGCTACAAATTTGTGTCCGATCTGAAAGAGTGGAATAGCGCATGTTCGCCCGTTTAACCGACCCGAAAACAAACTCAAAGGAAGGAACATTTTGAAACCTAGCTAGGATAAAGGAATCATAGGAATAATATAGGACGATATACGAATATACATGAGAACATGAAATACATGCAATAACGCAACATATTGTAGCATAGGATATGCGTGAAAAACTCATTATGACAACATTGGATATTCCATAGCCAAACACATACTATCACAACTAAATTATTGTCTGTAACAATTAACACAATAAATATTTTCATCATGAATTTGTGACGGATCAAACATTTCATTCATTTAAATATATTTTTAGTAAATAAATGACCGAAATGAAATTAATACAATAAATAAATATTAACATTTATTATTTTCTATACGTATTTTGATTTCATTAATATTTTCGATCACATGTCTATAACGAATATACTTGGATTGAAGTTGTAACACAAGAAGGAGAAGATGTGTGTAAGAATATTCGAGCATATCCAAAACCATAACATTATGAACGTAAATGATTAGGTGTGACATTCAACGGACGTGGAACTTAGCTGTACAGTCCACCAATCCAACCCACAGTATCCCACCTTTTTCCCCTTCAAACTAAGCAAAACTTGACTCGTATATACTCCTACGTACATTTTTTTTATCGTACCGATATTTGCGAGAAGTATTTTAATAAAATGAGATAAAAAGTAGTGTCCAGAGAAAGTATCTGTTTTAAATTTAAAATTACAGAACTAATAACCTTTTTTTCTAACTTGTAGCATTACATATGAGACACACGTTAATATACTAACGAATAATAAATTAACTCGCATTACAATAAAAGAGAGGTTAGATATACCGTATACGAATCTAAAACCTACTATTTATGTACCTAATCTTACTTACTAGGCTAAAATATCTAGATAGACAAGTAATATCATTGTTAATCGTATCTTAATGAACATATTTGTATATATTTTTTTTTTTGTGCGAATCTTAATTAACATATTAATGTGTGTCCAACAAGTGTATATAAATTGAAAATAATTGATAAAACAAAACCTATATACCTAATATTAACAAAAAATCAATCTTATTTATCAAAACAAAATTTTATTTAACTCATATTATTGTTAAAATAGATATATATCTGTGTCAAGAAAAACCGATGAACATCCCACAAATATTATCCTCCACAATATTCGCGGCAACTCGTTTACTCCTCCCTTTTGGTAGGCTCCACTTTTAACAACTCTTTCCTATATATAAACCCCCACACCTTAATTAATCATAACAACTGGAGTAACTAAAAGCAATCACATATATAAAACCTCTTTTTCATAATAAATTTCAAATTTACATTTCTTTTAGTAATATAAAATAAATTAATTTATCAACTAATTATACTTTTTGATTTAATTATGGGAATTATGGTGGAGAGATTCCAGGCTGGTCGGAGGATTTTGGCGTATGATAAGAATCCTGTCGACTGGGCTGTGGAGTGTACGGACAAGCTTGCTGTGAGCTCGTCCGACTCCGTGTTTGGGTTTTTAGAGGGTTCAATGGTGAGTTCGGGGAGTAGTGATCATGGGGTTGATGATGATGCGTTTGATGTGGAGGATGAGGAAGAAGTTTTGGGGAGTCAATTTGAAGAAAACCAGGCTTTTTGGGATAATCAGCATCATCTTTTACAGGTATTTACATTTTTTTTTTTTAGCTGTTATTGTGAGAGAGAGTCTCATATCTTGAAAAAGTTGTTAATTAATGACCAATGAATTTGTATTAAAGATGAGTAAATCTCCTGTAAATAAACCTAATATGAAACACATTATAAAATACACCAATTAACGCTAAATAATAATTATTGTGTAACAGTTGGTTAAATAATTAATTAGTGATTTAAAGTTGTATATTATGAATTTTTATTTATGATGATTTACGATTATGAATACATATATACTTGAAATATTATTACTCTGGCAAGTTAATTTAGTTGACATTTATTTATCGACTTTGTTTTTTGTTTGAGAAGAGTTGGGTCTTATAATTCGAGTTAACTCCCTGTGCAGGCAACGTTGTGTCGGACGTCTTCTTTGGAAACGGGAATAAGAAACGTGACAAGAGCAACAGTAAAAGAATTACGAGCACAATCAAATGACGACTATGACTATTGCAAATGTTGTAAACCGGTGACCGGTTGCCGTCTTTGTTTGATGAGAGAGGTGTCTTCTAGGCTTAGTAACGCCGGTTACAACTCCGCCATTTGTCGGTCCAAGTGGCGCAGCTCACCTCAAACCCCTTCAGGTACATCATATATATTCTCGTCGATATGAGCCTATAATATTATTGTTGTTTGAGTTTTCTTTATTTATTTTTTTAAAAATTTCTTATAGTGTGATAAAATCCAAATCCGTCATTTGTACGAAATTTTTTCCCTAAAAATGTAACAGTAATAAAAAAAACTCACGAGAGAGAGAGTTTTATGGTATGCCCCAGTGGTCCTGTCGAGCTGATCAAATCGGACTAAATTGGGTTTAAAAAAATTCGTACATATAGAGTTGGTAGTTTTTTTAGGTGGCTTTAATTTGTGTCACTTGATAACTTGATTAGTGTCATTTTGACCAAGCTTAGATCCAAAACACTTTTTAATTTGTTGTTTAACCTTATCTTGGATCACTAACTAGCTACTAGGCCTACTACTAGTACATATAGATATTAATAATATTTTTGTCTCGATTATTTAGACTATTTTTTAATAAAAGTGGTCAAATAAAGATAATATTAGCACACTCATGATATTAAGAAAGATAAAATATTTAATATTGTCGTGATTTGGTATATATGTGACCCAATTTATAATTTACTCCGTACATTCTTTCTTGAATGGTGCAAAGCAACTTGAGGTGCAAGATATTAATTACTCTAGTACAATATGCTGTTCATATGATCACATATGTCCTCATCAACGTGACATGTAGTACAATTTATTTAATTTTGTCACGAACATGATTATGAAATTTCATTAGTCCTTTTTTTATAATTAGTCTATATTATATCTTAATCTATTTTGTCAATTCAGGAGAACACACGTTCTTGGATGTAATCGACAGCTCAAACCCACTCAAAGGTGAAGTACGCGTGATAATCGAACTAAACTTCAGAGCCGAGTTTGAAATGGGAAGAGCAAGCGACGAGTACAACCAACTAATAAACCGACTCCCCGAGATCTTTGTCTCGAAAATCGAGAGACTAAAGCCCGTGATTAAAATATTGTGTACGGGTGCGAAGAAATGCATGAAGGATAAGAAGATGCATATGGGTCCATGGAGGAAACAAAAATACATTCAAGCTAAATGGTTTAGTTCCAATTGTCAAAGAATGGTTGTCCAACTCAATCACAATCACAATCACAACTACAATTACGACGTCGTTCCATTGAAACAAAGCACAAATAATCATCATGGAAAAGCTTCTATGCTTACTATGGCTTTGTTGGGTGCGACTCGTAAAGCGGTTGCAGCTGCATAATCGTCGTCTTGTAGCATAGGATGAGTTCAAAATAAAGATTATCAATTAAAATGAGATGTTATAATGATATAATTACGATACGAGATCATATAAATTAGGAATTTTGGTTTTTTATTAGTTGACACTCCATCATAATATGTCATATATATTGTGATTAGGGTTTTATATGTCTGATTCGTAATCCCTCCTTGTATATCTCCTTTCTATTAAAGAAGGGACCAAGCCCAGTGACGTGGCAGCCCTATAAACTCAGGATTAGAGGGTAATCAATCCTTAAGCAAATCCCATTAATCAGTCATTTAGGCGCAAATGAAGGCCATTGAGTGTGAAACCATTCTTGCGTTCACACTTGCATCGAGTAATTAAAAAAAACAATAACTTGACTTATTCAAAACAATTGAAAACAATTTAATGATGCCTAAAGCAATTAAACATCTCATGTTAGATTACAATGCAAGAAACTCCCATGTCTTGGAGCATAAAACGAGATACCCTATTAAATTACATTTTGAAAATTACAACATGGCTCTTAGCATGCATAAATCACATTTCCCACCATGAATTTGCATGAGTCACTATGTGAAGACTTTAATTGATCTATTATATAAATGAGAATATGGGAGGAGGATCCCTTGCACATCCATTTTGCCCATCTATTTCCACTCTACAAAAACTTGAATTTTTTGCCATAATTTGTTTCATCAAGGCCTCAAAAAGATGTGATCATCCTAAAACGCAACATACTCTGCTCACAAGCGTAAAACCCATCTCTCAAAACCTGAATAGAACTCAAATTTCAACTATTATTAGTGACAAGAATGAAAATTGAGCAGAATAATGCTAAAAGTCATTTATCTTTATCAAGTTTCAGTAACAAATAAACCAAAAGAATGGGGTTGTGGTGAAATCAAAAGATTTGGTGGTGTCATTGTTGAAAAATCAGAGAAATTTGGCGAAGAATTCGGTGGGATGTGATTTAATGCTTAAGTTATTTAATTTTTGATGTGTTTTGATTTCATAATTTTTATCCTATTTTGTTGTTTTATGTTGTGTTTCTAATTTTTATATATATAAGCACTTTACAATTTCATTTGGAATTATTATTGATATTGGAATATAAAATAATAAATCTTAGACTCATTCAAATCAAATACCAAGGAATTTTTTGTATTCCAGTTTTATTGCAATCCAGTAATAGCAAATTGAATTACTGCAATGGTTGTACAATTAACCTCCATTTGAACTTAGTCCAAGCTTTGTTCCAAAATGTCGTAAATTCTCATTTTTTTAGGTTAGTCAATTTATTGAGTAATTAGGAAGCTCAGATGAACATTGCAGTAGACACTATTCTTAATTAATTAAAAAGAAGAGGACATTAACGAATTCGAGCAGCATCAAGAAAATCAGATGAACATGAACATGTTCCGGAAATTGCTTTTAATATCATATATTTTCAAAAAAAAAAATTGTTGTGTTTTCCCAACACATTTTCTGTAAGATTCTTTGAATGACCCTCAATGCATTTTCAACACAAGCAATCAATTACATTAAACAGTAGAAGCTATTCCCCATGATCAGTAATTTATAATTAAATCCGGAATTACCTCATCCCACGCCATTTCATACTTATATTCGATAAATTTTTTTAAATGAATAAACTGAATTAAAAACAAAGTTAATGTTGTAAATCGACAGTTATTAAAGAATGTTCGACGTGTTTGAATGAGTCTGGTGAATGCATTACCTGCACAGAACTAGCAGCAATAAGCAATCCTGCCACACCACCTCTGATAACACGGCCATCAGAATGCGCCAAAGAAACACTCATCCCTCCTTATCTGTATTTGATCCCGCCACTTTCCGAGGGCATAAATGACCCCATTAATGACAGTATCTCAAAGCGGCCCTGTTACGACACCATCAAAATATAAAAAGAATATCAGAAAATGGCAATGGCATGGAGTTTTATCGATGCTGTGGGATTAGATTGAAAATTAGTATAAAGATCATAACCTGAATAAAGATCATACAGATCAGAAATTAAAATGAATAAACTGAATTAAAAAAAGGATACAAAAAAAATTATACAGATCTGACCTCTTCATCGTTCATCCATTTATAGAAAGATCAGATCTTCAATCGTCTTTGCTTAATACTCCATTGACTTAAAGCTTTGTGTGTTTGATTGCTGCTTGATCGAAAATGTCGGCGGTTTCCAATTGCGTTTTGTGGGTAAGGAAGGAGATGAGGATGAGATGGGGTGTTATGTTTCCAAAACCTAGATTTTAGAGCTGGACCCTAATTCATGTTGAGATCCGAATTAAATTTTTCGATTTGTCGTAAAACATTTTTATTCACTACTCCGTATAAGTCTTTTCTAAAGACGTTTTTCAATTACCGCTTATCTAGACCTTTCGAACAAGTCGGGCTGTCGGGTTTCGGGTTCGGATAAAATACGGGTTGGGTGTATTTCAGGTTTGGAAAATACGAGTTTTATACGGGTTTCGGGTCAAATACGGGCTATTAACGCACTTTACAAACATTAATTTTCTTTACTTTTTTTTTAATCATAAATATACGGTTTTTCTAACGTGTGCCCAATGGGCACACATTAAGATGCTAATTAGAGAAATAATTACAATGATCTTATTAGGATAAATTGAAATACTAACTAATAATTACCATACTTAAATAAGATAATTGTAATTTTTTCTCTAATTAGCACGCATCTTAACGTGTGCCCAATGGGCACACATTAGAAAAACCGATATAATTTTATTCTTAATTTTCTTAATCATCTCATTTAATATATGATATAAGTGGAAATAAACATGTTTTATTAATATGTCTTTTAATTTACATTGATATTTTCTTCCTATAGGAAGTACGAATATATATGACGAACTTTGACTCGATTTTTTTTTTCTCATTATAATAATCATCTGATAAAAATATGATTTTAAAGATATATATATAAATATTATTTCTTAAAATCTTGAAGAAAAAGAATATTTTTTTTAATGTTTTTGAGAAACTTTATTGTATAATAGCAATATTTTTTTAATTTATCTATTTTTGAGCGGGTTACGGGTTCTGGCCAGTAACGGGTTCGGGCGAGTTTTGACCCAATATATTCGGGTTATTATCGGGTCGGGTCACTTTCGGGTTTCGGTCATTTTCGGCCGGGTTTTTTCGTGGTTTTTTTCGGGCGATTTCGGGTCGAGTCAGTTTTTGACAGGTCTAACGACAACGTTTCTTTCTTTTTACATACTATTGGTCTTGACCAGATAACGTATTACGATAACAATGTAGTACAAAAATATCATTTTGACGTTATCTACGATAAAATTACATTCCGTACACTATCTCATCTCGGAAAAGCAAAACAAGATATAAAAAAATACTGAGGTAGTATATCTAAGATGCCCATATGTCATTACGATTATATCTTCACGTACACTGTATACACTATATTTATAGACATTTGTAATGATTTCTATAGAATTACACTATTTTTTTGTTTTTCTATAATACGAAGTCGAAACTACTTTAGCTCACAGCAGTAGCTAAAGTGTTATTTACATTGATTGTATTTACGTTGTCTTCCTTTTTTTTTTGTTTTTTTTACATTTTCTTCTTCTTTTACGTAATTTGTAGTATACCTGAATTCCTTTGTTGTGATAAGAGGCAAATTATTTTTGTTTTCTTTATCGTAGTCGCGTAAGTCATATCCACTATTTGTCAACCGAACTACATCGTCAATCCATTTATACTGTACACTAACGAGTTTGAGTTACCTATATACTGTTGAACCACTACTTATCGATCTATAGTTATTTGACAAACGTGTTGTATTCATTTTTTTTTTATCATCTTTTCTCTCAACCCCGTGACATGTCACGGGAATAACACTAGTTTTTGTATATTACGGAGTATCTGTGAGGAGTGTACTGCTTTGTAACTCGAGGAGCCTATAAAACCTATTGCGACATGTAAAATATTGAGAATACAGTTTGTGTTTCGTGTTTTTTTAAGGAGTAATTGGCCTGGTTTTTTACATTGAAGATTTCGTTAATGTGACACGAAGTAGTATTAGAAATGTGGAATGTGAATGATATATTAGAGCAAGGTTAGCAATAGATTTGAACTTAATCCATAGGGTGGATAGAATGAAAATGATGATACATCAATGGATCCTCAATCCTTGAAGGAGGATTGAAGAAAAATCTCCACTTTGAAGGATTGAGAAAAAGGGGAAAGAGAGAGCAATTAGTATGCAAATTGGTGTATTAATGATTTAAGTTGACTTAAATAAATTTATAAAATTAAATAAAAATAAAAATGGAGTATTAGGTATGATAAATATGGTGAGATGAGTGGGCACTCTATGGAGATAAAATGAATTCATTGATGTACGTGTATTTTATAAGAGAGAGAAAATGAGTTAGAAAAGGTGAGGTGGAAGAAATGGGGTCCTCTATGGAGAGAAATTGTATCCATGGATAACCATGGTCTTAGAGTGTTGTCAGTGTTCATACTCGTAAATGTTGAAAAAAAAAATCGAAATGTTCAGCTGTAAATGTGTTATATATCGTCTTTTGTAATATTTTTTTTTTGATCAATATCACATTTTCATTATTCTTAATTTTATTTTAAATTATTTCGTATTTTTTTTTTCTATGATTCTAGAGAAGGAAAACGAAATCAGGTGTGAGATTGTCTCATTTGAGAATGTGTGCACCACATATCATGGAATCTATAATGAGTAGAAGACCGTCTATCAGAAAATAAACATAATCAATATAATTAGTTGTGTTAGGAGTACGTGTCTATTTCATTGATACTAAAAAGTCGTAAATATGTTGCCTATTAGAGGTCGGTCCATCGGTCCATGCATGAAGTGAAGTAGCAAATGGTCTCATACATCAAATCACTTGGTCTCGTTCAAGACGGTCGTTATAACAGATCAAGTTTCATCTCATTCGAATACAAATTTATAATACTCGTGGTATAAGTAGGGCTGTAAATTAGCTAAGCTCGAGGTCGGCTTGTATAATACAAATTTACAATACATTGAAAATCGAACTCAAGCCGGATCTTGAGCTCTTTAAATTAATGTTCGATCATGGTTCGTGTAATTTCCTCCAGCTCGAACTCTTCATTGATTCCTTTTTTTTTTCTACAAGCATTGATTAAGGGTGTACTGATAGTTGATTTCATCTTGAGATGCAATAATGTAGATATTGACATAGATTCGAGGGTAAATTATACTCTAACTCAATATTCCTCCGTCAAATCTTTTAGAAAAAAATTGCTCACTATGTTTTATTCTTTTCATTTTTTCAAAAGGAAAAAAAAATTAATCCAAAAAACACATTTTCTCTAAAAAAACATAATTACGAAAAAATATTTTGCTAAAGTACAGTACATAATAAAGATAAAATGATAAATACATGAGTTGGACGTTAGGTGCAGTGGCGCGGGGTATGGGCTGAAACTTGAAAATTAGGGGCCAGCAGTCCAGCACCTACGTGTAATAGAGAGGACCGGTACATGAATATATAATTAGGCCGACCTAATTTTGAACTAGTATACATACTTGTTCATGACGCACATATTCGTCATTGTTATAAAATAATTTCAATATTTCTTTCATTTATCTAGTTATCGGTTTACGTTTAATTAAAATACTTTTCATAAATAATACGGAGTCTAAATCAAATGACTGAGGCGAAAAGATTATGTATTTATGTACGAAAAGACAAAAAAATTAGTATTTCCCGTTACGAGGGAGACCTCTATGAATACTCCTAGTAATGTTTCTAGTTGAGTCAAATTAATTGTTTATTATATGAGTTGAGTCAAAATTGTTTGGTCAATGATTTCTTCGTAAATTTATTTGGGATTGTTCCATTTGATTTTCAAAATAGGCATTTTAAGCAGTAGATATCGTTTCTCTTAGCATTATAATCTGAACTCAACTTATATCGAGTTGTCCACCCACATGCTTGCATTGTGACTATGGACGTTCACTGGTCTAGACTCAGGCTTGGTCAGATTGGACTAGATAGGCCCAAAAATCAGTCACCCTGCATCTAAACCCGGTGACTTGACCAGTTAGAAGTGGACTCGGACCAGACTGGACTCCTTTTGTTAGGACCGTGTTTGAAGAGTAGACTAAACTTGAAACGTTTTTACAGTGTGGACCGTCCAAAGAGCGTTCACCAACTTTTTGGAGACCCGGAACTCAAATTGGTATGTGTCCATTCTGGATCAGACGGTCCAATTTATCGATCCGAACCCATTTTTGAACAGTGCAGGGCTTGTGAAATTGTTTGAGGATAGGATGTCCTTAAAGTGAATTAATTAGCATGATGAGTTGTGGGCCAAATGTTGCAAAAAAGAAGGCCAAACACACACTAGTTGGTACGGACCACTACCAAAGCACTAAACAGTTACCATATGGCCCTATACGTTAGTTACGACCATATATATTTGGCTGGTCCAACGTCAAAACTGCCCTACATCCATCTACTACATGTACATTCTTCTCCTATACCAACTAGTACTAGTATGATTTTAAATTCATTTCTGCTCTCTAAAATACCAACTAGTATCAAAATTCAAATATTTTTGGATCAATTTTATCGTATTTTGTAGGGAATTTAGCTCGGGAACTATGGAGACGCCGTCAATGAAAGTTGAAAGGAAAACGGTAGAGAGAAACAGAAAAATTCAACTTAAAGATCTTTGTTCTCAACTCAACTCCCTCGTTCCTTCAAATGATACTACTTCTTCATCAAAGGTATCTCTTCTATTTCAAATTATTTTCATTGCTAACTATTTACTTGGTACGAACTTTAAATTCAAACATACGTGATGATATAATATGCAAACCTTGCATGTCACATCATCATCTACTTGTTCTCGAAATCTACAAAGCATAGTCTCATCAGAACTCACATAATTAGAACCTAATTAAGACCTTTGGAATTTCAACCGTTACCATATGAAAACGAGATTTTTTTTATATTTAAGGCGTATTGATGTGTCTTCGTTGTTTGATTAGGTCAAGTCATTACCAGATCAAATAGAGCAAGCAACCAACCACATCAAGAAGTTGCAAGAAGATGTGGAAATTTTGAAGAAAAGCAAGGAAAGTATGATTGGTGGTGTAAGTGGATCAAATAATAATAATAATAATAATAATAATAATAATAATAATAATGGGTGTGAGAAAATGTTAAAATCAGGGGTGCAAGTGGATGTGTACGAAAATGGAAGCGATTTACAAGTGGTTTTGTTAACCGGGTCGGATTGTCAATGCATATTCACCCAATTCATTCGGATTCTCCATGAAGAAAAGGCTGAGGTTATTAATGCAAGTTATTCTGTTGATCACAACAATATGGTTTTTCATAATATCCATGCAAAGGTAATAACTTAGACTCTTTCGACTCGCTTTAGTTTAGTTTAATTATTTACTTAAATTAATACGGAGTATCACTTTAGTTCAATTCATCCCCTTTAAGTTTCGTCAATTTAAGTCATTTTAGTTCAATTTGAGTTAAGCTCACTTCAATCGAAAAGGGCCTTGAATATTATGATAGTTACGGAGTATTTATTTATATTAATTTTTTATTAATTTATTTATATCAAATTTGATCTTCTCATTAATATTGTAGTATGTTACTCCAGATAATATATTTGATTATGTGGGAATTCCTTTTGTTTTTATTTTTGTAGATTGGAGAAGATGCAAGTGTTGCGGGAATTAGTGAAAGGTTGAAAATGTATTCTCCTTGATAAGAAAATCACATATATTTTCGCTTCATCAAATAATTAACATTTTAACGATCATGGAAAGGAGTTATCATTTGATTATCGTTTTTCTTTTGCTATTTCGAGACGAGTGAGTTTTCTTTAAAATTGTCTTGGATATAAGCACCTTAGTTTAAGGTATTGATAATGTCACACCCATTTTTGCTTTTGTTGGAACAATAGTATATAAGTTGTAGTGAAATTGAGTACAAATAAATTAATGTAAGTAGAACAAGATTATTATATTAAGTTATAAAGACAAAACAAGATGATAAATAAATAAATACAAATAAGTTGATATAAAATACGTAATAATGAGATATATATAGCTTATCTGGATAAAGAATGGTTGTGGCATGACAAGTCACTGTCCTAAAGTCGAATTTGCCCCGTACTCTACACACGGTTTTCCATGACAATCGACCCCCAGGAGTACACAACCTTTGTAGCTTCGGTGTAGACGAAACTACAAATTGAACCCCGCCAAGAACGTTGCCAAGTAACTCTCGAACGCAATAGAGATATAGAGTGAAAATGTAGATAGAAGAAGATAGAGATGTGGGTTGTTGTGTGTCTTAGAGTTTTGGGGTATTGGTTTATATAGTGGTGAATTAAGCATAGTAAATCACAATTTCAACATAGAAATGATGTATGTGGGAGACTACACAATCAATTACGGGAGACCACATGAGTCAAGAATGAAAAGCGCACAATTAGTTTGGAACTACGTTCCAAGACTAATCCTATTATTTCCTTCTTTTGAAGCATCAAGTCCAACAATCCCCCACATGATTCAAAAGAAGAATTTTGGAAGAGAAGATAGTTGGCAACGGGGGTTTAGCGTTAAGATGTTAATGTCTTTCGGACTTGAATTAACACCCAGTGAATACAATTTCCCTCAAACCGTCATCTTAGGTGGAATCTTTCACCTTGAACCATAGATGAAGTTGGTGAGAGGTCGTTGCTCACTTACTTAACCCCAAATCAAGGCAAGTGTTCGCGACTACGCTCATTTCTCTATGAACGCAAATTGGTCATTATCTTTTACTTGGACTTGTCCAAGTGCCCCCACATTTTCCTGGTACTTCATGAGTGCTCTAGAGGTCCTAAGCCAAAGGCCCCTCATAGGGGGTGGGCAAAGCCCCCCACACTCACATAGGCAAGTTCATCAAGTTTGACTGTCACTCAAACCACCCACGAATGGACTATGAACTTGTTAAGAGCCATAGGCTCAACCTTACCCGTGTGACAGTACACAATCAATCGATGCTACGACAAACAACATTTTACTAACAGGAATGGTTTGTAGCACTACACTTCGAGATCCATGTGACTTCGTTTGACCGCTTTGAACTTAGCGGTACTAAGTTGGGTATCCATCACACTTCACTCTTTAACTGGCTTTTTAAACCCATTCCTGATGCTGTCACCAGCACAACTCAAACAATGGCCACTGACGAGAGGATCTTAATATCCTCTCGATTTAACATATTCTCGAGAAACCAAATACTTTTGTGGTATCACACACATCGATGATCATCATTTCACAATGTCATTCACAATGCCTCAACATTTAGCAATTTGCTACCTCAATGTAGCCTTTGCTAATTATGATGGAGTTTGTATCTTCCCCACAATGAAAAATTTACTGAACGGCATCCTCGCCACTCAGCTCATTCATTCACCTGACAATTTAAGCAATTTCAAGCTTAGAAATCATTATACTTTAATATACAAATATGATGTAGCAATCAATAACAACCCAATCTTGGCACTTTATTAATACTACACTTTATATTAACTCAATACCCAATTTCCATGCAAATTTTAAACAAATCATGGAATCTCAATCATAAGAACATAACTACATCTGAATCCATCTCATGATTCAAGATAGTTGCGCACAGGCAAAAGTCGTATTCAATTTACTTAAGCAAGTAAATTGAAGAAACTTCATCCTCCTGATCACATCACGTCTCGTCGTCTCTCAATTTAATGATAGACATAAATTTATCACAATCAACCTACACTTCTTTACAATTGACCATTATCCATTAACGTTGATAAATAACCAACAAGTATTATCAACATGCATATGATATATTAGCACAATTGTAATTAGTGATTTCATGAGACACTTGTGAAACCCTTTAAAAGCCACATTCATGAATGCCAAAAATCAAGCTTTACCCAATTTTAGTAGTCATACCACTTCTATTTTGAGTAAAAGTCGTATACTAATGTCATACTTTAAATTGCTAATGATAAATATCAATGCAAACTTATTAGACATATATATACCAAATATCACATGATCATGAATACCAAAAACAATGACATAAACTGCGCATGAAACAAGTGCTATCAAATTTTCCATGCTCAAAACTAACTCATCTGACGAATATCATTCTCATAATTCTTATTAGACTCATGTCCATAAAAGAAAAAATAATCAACGAATAACTCATACACATACTTGACTTTCTCAAATATGAACTCACACAATTAATTGCAAATTGTGTTTTATAAACCATCATATAATTCTTTGGTCAGAAACTTATGTACTCATTCAACGACTTTATCATTTCCCCCACATGTTGGCACGTCATACAAAAGTGACAACATAACAACTAAAAGCATAAATGATAAACTCATCACTTACGTACACACATCTTTATTACAAAAAGAACGTCATATCCAACCCCCCACAACTATTGGTTACTCGTTAACACAAAATTATCATAATCAATCAAGAAAAAATTATAACTCAAAGTTATAAATAATCATAATAGTGCAAAGTACTCCTAACTTCATTGTCATATGATGATGAAATATAGGTAGGAGACTCAAGTCGTGTAAATCAGACAAATATTTCTATCTCAATAGTACTACTCTTTGTCTAATGTGAGAATTTAACGACTGCTAAGTGAACAAAAGCAAGTGATCATTATATAAAGTATAATGGCTTAGTAATAGAACTCAAGCAAATCACTTCTCAAAAAAATATTTGACTTACAGTAATTCATATATACTACCTATATACTACTTCGTATTAATCTCACAAATATACAATGTCATTAATAATAACATACTTCATACATTTTACACCATGTGAAAATTTTAACATCAACAAAAACTTAAGTAGCGAGAGGATTAAACGTTTGAGACGTACCTTTGAGGAGTTTAAACTCTTTGAGTCTTTGAATTTGTACGTAGGGCTCAAAACGTATGGTGGTGCTCAAATCTCAGGTGGGTCTAAACTCTTTGATACGACTCTTAATCACACTATTGATCAATCATAGCTCCATATAACAAATATTTATAATACAAATTCATTCCACTCTTTCAAAGTTTGAAAACTCTTTCAAACAAATTTTAGACTTATTAGATAGCATATTCATCGAACCCATGCAAGATCTCATCGCATAATAACTTCTAGGATCATGTCTAATATCTAGTACTAGTACTCCATATAAATAGTGGGAATGCAATGAAAGTATAGCGAAAGAGACGTCTAGAAATAAGCAATGAAAAGTTGAAAAATAATTATAGTTTATTTAAACAACTTCTATTTACTCATATTTCTTGGAATTGACTATTATATAAATCATACAATATGGTACGTGTGTAGTGGCTTGCAAGCAAAATATCAACAATCAAGAAACATACTGCTTATAGTCACGTATTAGTATATACAAAATAATACGTAGTGCATGCATGGTAGTTATTGCATAATAATACTAACTACAAAAATAAATAAACAAGACTACTCAACTACTCATCACAAAACGTTCAATATGCACGACAATAAATTAAGAAAGTGGTGTCTTCAAATTGTTCACACACAAAACATTCTTATCAACACTTTATTATCGTCACTTAGATAATTATCACATGATACTATCATCTCTAAAAATCAGCAAATCGCTCAACTTGCAAACTAGACCCATTTGACATCGCATACTGAGTACTTAACAAAGAAACTGAAAGCTTACCAATGAAATAGCAACATTAAAATGTCATACACCTCATCATCACTGAAAACTAATTAACTCACATCAAATCAGAATTACTTGAATAAGAACTCATTACATGACAAATTTTCAGCTCATATTTTGCAAATCTTCGAAAAGAAGACTAAAATACATACCTATCAACCATAGTTCAATACATATTGCGCATTATCTAAACAAAAATCACGACTTGAAATATAGCATAATCATAAAAGTAACGATCAAACCGCGTATAAGTACAATTAGATAACGGAATTATTATGTACTCGCATTTCTATACTTTATTTCTATTCCAACCAAAAAAAAAAATTCGACTTTAGATTGTTGGAACAATAGTATATAAGTTGTAGTGAAATTGAGTACAAATAAATTAACGTAAGTAGAACAAGATTATTATATTAAGTTATAAAGACAAAACAAGATGGTAAATAAATAAATACAAATAAGTTGATATAAAATACGTAATAATGAGATATATATAGCTTATCTGGATAAAGAATGGTTGTGGCGTGACAAGTCACTGTCCTAAAGTCGAATTTGCCCCGTACTCTACACACGGTTTTCCATGACAATCGACCCCCAGGAGTACACAACCTTTGTAGCTTCGGTGTAGACGAAACTACAAATTGAACCCCGCCAAGAACGTTGCCAAGTAACTCTCGAACGCAATAGAGATATAGAGTGAAAATGTAGATAGAAGAAGATAGAGATGTGGGTTGTTGTGTGTCTTAGAGTTTTGGGGTATTGGTTTATATAGTGGTGAATTAAGCATAGTAAATCACAATTTCAACATAGAAATGATGTATGTGGGAGACTACACAATCAATTACGGGAGACCACATGAGTCAAGAATGAAAAGCGTACAATTAGTTTGGAACTACGTTCCAAGACTAATACTATTATTTCCTTCTTTTGAAGCATCAAGTCCAACAGCTTTTACCACTCAATTCTTTCCTAGGAAGAATATGTTATTTTATTTCTATATTCACCCAACTTGAGTGACACAGGTAAAAAAATCGAGTGACATTATCACTACCCTTAATTTATTGTACTCCTAAGTCCTAAACAGTCATATTAGTACAGTTTGGTTGAACTTGTTTTTTTTTTAAAGCAAAGTGTGTATGTGGTGATTTAAAGTGGAGTTATTATAGATTTGCAAGCTGAATTTCACATGGCTTTACATGCTAAGATAGTACAGTAAGATGGGCCAATTTTTCAAAAATCTTCCACTATTTGTACAATGTACTCCTTCCTGACCTTCCATCACATGGCTTTATAAGTGGCCCAAATCACCTGATACGTTGAGTTTTGACTCTTTATCGTATACGGATTACTACTAAAATCATATTCTTTTCGACTTATTTTTAGTCGATTTAGGTAAAGAGTTCAATTAAGTTAGGTCTATTTCACTTTAGTTTAGTTCAGTTCAACATCATTATTAGTTCAGTTCAATAAGTTCACTGCATGCGAAAAAGAACGCTTAACTAATACTATAACTTAGACTGATTCAAATGGTCCGAGCAAACTTAAATTACATTAGACATCAATTAGAAAGTAAAATGAGGTCATTAACTTTGCTAAATTTGTTTTTACACATCCGATCAAGATATCATTCGATTTCATATTTATAATACATCCTCGTATCCTCCCCAACATGCCAACACAGTTCCCAAATAGGGCTACGGTTATTTGTTAATCCATTTACCTCGAAAAACGAATCCGATTTTTTTTTAAAAATTAAAATCCTGGGAATTACAATCATTTATTTAATTAAACCATGATTTTTAATAATGTAGTCCCACTAATCAAATTTCTTTCTTAATTACGAAGTACGGGTATTAAACAAAGGTGACTTGGCATATGACAATGAAGTTACTCGAACTCCAACTTGTAAGTCCAAACTCCAACACAAGTACACAACACAAAGCCACTACCGTTTTCTTTTTCTCAATTCCTCTGCATTTTTCTCCAAAATCTTTCCCAAATCTCTGCCTAAAATTCAAAACCCATTTGAGTTTCCAGGTTTACTCAAATGGGTTCCGGGTCAAATACCATTTTCACCAGTGTTCTCATATGGGTCCTCCTCTCTTCTTCTTCTACTACTACGACTGGTTAGTTCTATAGAAATCCCTCTTCATTTTTTTCATAATCTTTAGATTATTTGTTGATGATATTTAAAGTTTTTAACTTTGGTAATTATCTCCTAATTAAACTCTTTGTTTTGATTTTTCATTGTATTTTTTAGGTTAATTGTTGGTTTAAATGTTACTCCTAATTTATTGTTGATTTTAATACTACATTTGGAACATTCCCCATTTTTATTATTTTAATTTGGTATTGTTAAATTGATTGTGTTAATATTTAATATTGTTAAGACTGTCAGTAAAATTCTGATTTTTTATTAGTTTTGATATTCTCATCTTTGTTTGAATTAAACCATTCTTGTTTAAGACGTACGAGTATATATAAACAACCTAATAGCATGAATGCAACAAAGCCTTAGTCTTGAAAAGATTTGGGTCGACTAACCTTGAATCATTATCCAAAATTACCAAATAGCATAAACTTACTTTCGTTGTAATCCTAAGACGGATATATCGTCTCAGCTGTTCAATGGTAGATTGTGTTATAGAGTGAGTACTCATATGATGTTAATTGTAAGAGCAGCCTACAACATTGCAAATTAAAGGGTAGATTTTAGAAAGGTTGAACCTTTATTTTATTTTACCTTTTGTTGTTCTTGCATGTTGGTACGAAATTTCTGGAAATGTTTAGCTTAGAGGGAAAGCTTTTTTTTTTCTTAATCGAAAAATGCACTCAGTCGCATTACAATAGCAGGAGGGGAATCGAACCTAAAGACCTGTTGTCTATGGTACCTCCATAACTAGTAGAGGGAAAGCTTTTTTTTTTTCTTGATCGAAGAACGTACTTAAAGAACTATTGTCTAGGGCACCTCCGTCTTAACTAGTAGAGTAAGACATCTACGGTAGGGAAAGTTTGTCCTTTGGACTTTGGTCTCCATTTCACATAAAACTTGCAGTATTATGTGGCTGAAATTATTGGGGGCATGAGATTTGCATGACATTTTTACAGAAATAAGCTAGTTTAATGAGGTGGGTCTTCTTCATCTATGTTACTCATACTACTCCACATATTCCTTCTATAACTGTCTACATTCCCTCTATTCTCCTCTAAGACAAAAAAATATGAGTCGGAGTAACACAGATCGTGATTCTTATGAATAGTGTTAAGTGGTATTAGGGTGTACATATCGGTGTAAGATCCCCGAGTTTTTTGACTTTGGATTGATGTGCTTCTGCTTGCATTTCCTTGCACTAGAATTCAATTGACGCGATGACTTGAGGATCAATCTTTATTCTTTATTCTTCTTTTCTTTTTTCTTGCGAGAAGCTTACGATCCTCTTGACCCGTATGGAAATATTACTATCAAGTGGGATATCATAAGCTGGACAGGCGACGGTTATGTTGTAAGTATCTTTTCACTTTTCAGTCGTGGCTGGACTACATTCCATTCTGAGAATGTTTTACTAGATTTCTTTTCTTCTGTTTGTGGGGACACTAGGCAACAGTAACCATCTTCAATTTCCAAAAATACCGTCATATTCAAGCACCCGGGTGGCAATTAGGATGGACGTGGGCGAAAAAGGAAATCATTTGGAACATGGTCGGAAGTCAAGCGACAGAACAAGGCGATTGTTCGAAATTCAAGGGTACAATCCCACATTCCTGTAAGAAAAAACCAACCATCGTCGATTTGTTGCCTGGAACCCCTTACAATCAGCAATTCACGAATTGCTGTCGAGGAGGTGTGATCAGTTCATGGGTTCAAGATCCCGCTACTTCAATCAGCGCATTTCAGATCATCGTTGGTCAATCAGGCACGACTAATAAGACCGTTAAAGTTCCTAAGAACTTCACCCTTCATGCGCCGGGTCCTGGTTACACCTGTGGACCAGGGAACATCGTGAGGCCGAGTCAGTTTATTACCAAAGATGGGAGGAGAAAGACTCAAGCTTTGAGTACGTGATTCAAGACTTGATGATGATGCTTATCGTTTATTTTTTTCAAACTTTTGAATGTTTATACTCCATTAGCTAACGAGGTTTTTTTTGCGTTTTGATCTCGTCACAGTGACGTGGAATGTTACGTGCATGTATTCGCAGTTTCTCTCACAGAAAACACCGTCTTGTTGCGTCTCACTATCATCGTTCTACAATGATACCGTCATACCTTGCCCTACGTGCAGTTGTGGGTGCCAAAACAACGTGACTCAACCTGGAAGCTGTGTCAAGTAAGCACTTTCGTTATATGTTATTCGATCAAATTTAGGCCAGGTTCTGAATTGAACAACTTTGATGTGAACTGAACTAAACTGAATCGAATGGGTTTGAAGTGAACGAAACACAATGTGTCTAAACTTAATGCAACGCAATTCAACTGAAAGTGTCTGAATATAAGCAGGAAAGAACAGGAAAGAACAGGGCGTTAGAGTTACATGGTACATCGATTTACCTTGATTTTTCTGTTCTGTCATTTCTCAGCCCGGAGTCACCCTATTTGGCATCGGTTGTTTCTGGATCAAATTCAAACCGAAACAATTACCTGCCACCTTTGGTACGATGCACGGACCATATGTGCCCTATTCGGATTCACTGGCACATTAAAACCAATTACAAAGGATATTGGCGCGTGAAGGTTACCATCACAAACTTCAACTACAGGATGAACTACACGGATTGGAACTTGGTCGTGCAGCATCCTAACTTCGATAACTTGACTCAAAGTTTCAGCTTTAACTCCGAAGCGTTGACTCCTTACTCCTATATAAGTAAGTTCATTTGTCTTCGCCTTCTAAATATACATCGCAATGATTCGATCCACTGTTTTTTTTATGTAACCCGACCCATGACCCGTTCCCAAACTCAATTCAAACCCATTTGTGAGAAAAGCATTCAAAATCTAGGAACTCGTATGTTAGGCCCTGATCTTTTGGAGTCAACTGAAGTAAGCTGAAGTGTGTCGACATTGAGGACATGTCAAGGAATTCGTTTTTTGATGTCTTATAATGAAAAGGATGTCGTAACTCATGAGAGGTGGTATTCATTATATGTGTTTTAAATCCGTCAGCATATAATCGCTCGCCATTGTTGAAAAATGTCGTCAAAATTGCTACAGTACGATTTATCGACATTTTACTAATTTTCTTTAGAACTGCAGATGATACAGCCATGTTGTGGGGAATCAAGTTCTACAACGACCTACTAATGCAAGCGGGAGCATATGGCAATGTCCAGTCGGAGCTACTCTTCCGAAAAGACAAATCGAGTTTTACATTTGAGAAGGGTTGGGCTTTTCCTCGAAGGATTTACTTCAATGGCGATAACTGTGTCATGCCTCCTCCGGATCTCTATCCATGGCTTCCAAACACGAGCTCTCAGCCTAGTAGTTTTTCCATGCTAACCCTAACGTCGACACTATTAGTACTAGCCTTGGCATTGTTATAGGTACATGCTTGAGAGTTTCGAGATTCCTCTCCTAGTACATAAAAACTAACGGTTTTAACTCGATTATTTTGAACTAATGTAGACTTGGCTTTGTCAAAAAGCGATTCGAGGAAGTTTGTTGCTTTATGAACACTTTGATGTAGTCAAATTCAAGAACTAATGCTAATTAAAGGTTTCCTAATCTTGGTAAGTTATATCGGTTTTTGCTGGACACATGTTAATAGGTTAATTAAAGCAAGAATCACAATGATATTGTTTAAGTATGATATTCTATTCTTGTTAATGACTAATTAATACTACAACAAACACAGATTATCACGAGAAATTGAAATATTAAAAATTGATAATAATACATCATTTCTTGTTACATGAAACTCTCAGACGAGACTACAAATGCAATGGCTTGGATACATCAAGCCCAGCTAGTTATTGCAAAGGGCCCTTACATTGGCCCAATTACCCAAACAACATAAGGAGTACATCACATTTTCACAAATTATACGGTCTCATAGTTACAATCACGAATCAAAATAGTCCTCACAAATAGTAGTAGTTCTTTCGAGTTCTTATATTGTCCCTTTGCTTTAGTGTGAAAAATAAGCAAGAGTAGTAAGATGGTCTTACACTCTTACACCAAAAGATGACCCCATTAAGCACAATCATAACCTATCATTTTTTAGGAAAGTTCATACAAATGCGAAAAAAATAGGTCAAAAAACTTTGAGATTGTTACCCAAAATTCCGAAATGAGTTCATTTTACATCCCAAAAACCCTAAATTACACGCCATAAATCCAGACTCACTGATCGAACCCCATACATAATTAACCGAAAGGGATCAACTTAAGCAATGGAAGACATTAAGCATAAGAACCTACTACTCAAAATTGAATTTGACCATCTAACAATAATATTAATTACATTATACAATGTCATTATCTACCTACTATATATAGTATTACATGATTATCAATGCTAATACGATAACATGATTAACATCCTTCTTAAAGTAATTTGGTAATTGTTGAACCATTCAACTTGGAAGTTGGAATTTCTATTCTCAGATAATATCCATTATTATTGCTAAATATATATCGTTGTTTACTTTATAATACAGGTTTACCCTACGTATGTAGTATAGTAGTATTATAAGCTATACGGAGTAATTATTACTTAGGGCGTGAATGAAGAAAGGTGCCCTTAAACAATTTATAATACTTGTATGTTATTTGGTACGAAATTTCCGATTTTATTTACATGATTGGTGTGCTTAGCTTGACTTTGGACTTTTTAGGTCATTTTACGTTTCGATTAAAGTATCTAACCGTTGTACTATGCAACATAATTAAAAATAATAAGGAAAAATTATGATAAAAATGATCATTTTAAGTTAAATGGTGACCATTTTGTAGTACTAAAAAATCGTCACCATTTATCCGAAAGTATATAGTGATTAGCACTAACGAACGTCGAGTGGTCCATTTTTTTTGCATAGATTACAAATTTTTACCTAAACAAGAAGTATTGGAAAGAAAATTATTACTCTGTATTCGATTAGATGATATCACATTTTCCTTGATCAGTATCATTTGTTATAACTTTATCAAATAAATTAGCTATCTTGCGTCTATATCAAAATAATAACTACAAGAGATTAATCGTAAACTCATTCAAATAAGAAACTCGATTATTCTAAAAAAGAAATTAAATGACATTTAGACGTTTGGTTCACACATTTTTATATTACGGTCCGATGCGAGCACTATAATTTTAAAAAATTATGATTTTTCTTTTAAATGTATGTCTTTACTTTTAATTCTAAAATTTTAAGAAATATGTTACATATTTATATAGGAATAAAGTTTCGACCCGTATAATACATACGATATGACCCTAATTAATATAATCCTTAATTTCGAATTCAGTGTACCTTGTTCTCCTGAATTAATAACTTGGTCTTAACGTGTAACCTTATAACTTATAAGTGTTGAGGACTTTTAGCAAATTGAACAAGTTCTTGATTTGAATTTAATTTTGTTAATCACAATATTTGAAATTATTTTATTCGAATATACGGTTTTATCATATAAAAAAATCTCCGTATATTAACCAATAGCTTAACGACAATTTGTCAAAACCGTAATCTCATTCAAATCTTTTATATAGTCATGAATAAGAAAATGTCACCAACAAGAATCTAAGACTAAATCGATGATTTAAAAGGCTTTGTTTTAGTCTAAGCTAGGGACATGTTTTGGGTCAATGCAATATAATGGTATTTTCCATGTATTTAATTATTCATATATGAGAAATTAATTTATCATATTTAGAGAATATTTATGTGATTTTTTTTTTCATAATTTTAGACAATTAATAATGTGTAACCAGCGGACACGCACGTATTAGGAAAACCGTCACAAATCATTAGTTTATAGTTATTAAATAATGACATATATAAATTAAAAAGATTAAGTTGACATTTAGGTGTTACATCGTCGTTAATCCTTTATTTTATGATTGTTTACCAAATTGTATGACTTAATCCATAATCAATGTTTGCATGATATATACAGAGTATTAGTTATACCCTTCCAATTCATCGAATTAAGCTAAGCCAAATGATTGACCTACGTACCATTTCTGCACTATTTTTTTGTCCAAAAAAAAATGAAAATCCCGAATTTATAACTAGTCAAACATGATAGACGAGACCAAAAAAAATGATAAGTGTAAATTATTCGAAAAAGAGAACCAAAGACGGTTATTTCTCATGAACCGCATATAAATTATACGGAGTACTCATAATTAAGTTCATCGGAATTTTATTTTCTTCATAAATTTATTTCCTATAACAACCAAATAATCTCTAAATCACAAATTCTTTGTATGCGACGATCTCACAATAAATTTACCGTTAGACGTCTCACATGCAATGTAGTTACTACTTACTACTTTTTATTACAGAGTATTATTTTATTATTATTAGTATGTATCACGATAAATTTGCGTGAGACGGTCTTTACTGTAAATCTGTAATTGTTGTGTCTGAATATAGTTGATTAATTTTGTTTTGTTGTTTTTCAAAGTATTAGGGTAGTCGGTTTCAACTTTCAAGCTTTCAATACACGACTAATTATTGCCTCTCAACCTCTATGAAGTTGCAAGTCAAATTGTCAAATGGACAAATAATGGAGTATTATTTGAAGCCTTCTATATCTTGAATCTTTCATTCTTTTTTATTTTTTTATTGCTTGACCATTTACTCCATCCCACTACAAAAAGTGTGAATGGGTGTAGTCATATTACTCCCTACTCATGATTAATAATAATACTCGTAATACCAACATTTCTTCAAACAATAAAACTCGGTTTAGTAAACGACTGTAGATCAGTTGCATATTTGTAATGACGGACAACATTAACATATTTGTAACGACGGAGCATACACAAATAGTGAAGTCGACAAGTAGACAACCTTTTATTTGTCAATTCATAGTTCATTCCTACCTATATACTACACATTACAAATTTACAATCCATCTCATTTATCGTGTTTGATCAGTTATAAACTTGAAATAAATATATCCACTTAAATTCAAATAAAATGATGAGAAAAGAGATTTAATTTGAACAGATTAGCAATAGTAATTATTAGGCGTAGAAATTAGTGTGAATTTAGCAAGTCACCCAAGAAAAGCAAATTGTTGTTTGTGATGAAAGTATCCATCATAAACGTATAACGGGTCAAATAATATTCATTTGGATGAATAAGACAAAGTCATGTGTTATCCACTAGCCTTGTCTTTTCTATTCCAATGATACTATTTGACCCGTTATTTTCTTGTGAGTAGTATCCGTCACAAGGAAGACATACCCCTCAAGAAAAGGAAGAATTTGATTCAAACTCAAAATAGTTAGAGAGCAGATATGGAGTGGAAGTGGATGACCCGAACCAATTAATGTGGGCGCTTTATTAAGTGCACATGCAAACTTTATTCACTACTTTTTGTGTCGTACGTTTTGGTCAACATAATACTATGAGATGATGAAATGCAAGCAACAACATAATTAGTGTGATGAGCCTAGATCACACTCTTCATGTGTTCTCTTGCTCATCAAATGTGCATAAAGTCCATATAACATTCAAAACGCCCTCTCAACTTCCTCACTTAATTATACTTATAATAATAGTTGATAAGTGGCCAAATCAAGATTTGCTTTCAGATAAGTGAACGGGTAATGTCATAAAGTAAACTTGATAAAATTTCAAAAAATCTCAACTAAAAATTCAAAAACAGTACTATAATAATTAAATTTTACTAGTAGATATGTACAGTTTGACTACTTCTATCTTCTACTACAGATCTACCGCCACACTCATTTAGTCTTAAGAGGTAACGAAATTGAATCGTCCTGGTATTGAGCTAGGTCAAGCCCACCCGATTCGAGAATGCTGCAGTTCATACATGCATAAAATGGCTTGCAGTAACCAATGACGAATTAGAGATAAAATCGTTTATAAGTATGTCTTGAACTCACTTGGGATCGGAAGAGATTGATCCATATGAAGAACAACCTCGATAATTCGATACACGCAACAAAACAACTAGATCCATACCAAATTTGAACGACTCATTTGTCAAATGTACCTTATTTTGGTTTTAAAATAATAAAAGTTGTGACAAGTGATGAAATAAAGCAACAACTAATTACTAATTGGAGATAAATTCATTTATATTTGTGTCCTAAATTCACTTAAAATGGGTCTGATCAATTCGATCTCTGATATCATGTTATGGAACAACTCAACCAAAATCTTAAGGCGATGGTTGAAGCCTATTTATATTATATTACGATCTCTTACAAGTTCTCGACTTTTCATCCATCTAGAGAACAACCCGATAATTCGATACACGCAATAAACGACTAGATTCATACTAAATTCGAACAACTCATTTAACAGATCACATGTACCTTACCCTGTGTATTGAGAAATGATCTCTTACAAGTTCTCAACATTTGATCCATTTAAAGAACGACTCAATAATTTCATACGCGCATGCAATAAATGACTAGTTCATACCAAATCCATCTAAAGAATTACCCGATAATTCAATATTCGCATGAAACAACTAGTTCATACCAAATCCGAACAACACATTTACCCGATCAAATGTACCTTATCCTGTATATTGAGAAACAATTTCTTACAAATGGACGACATTTGATCCATCTAAAGTGCGACCAGATAATTCGATACACGCAATAAACAATTAGATCCATACCAAATCCAAACAACTTATTGGTCAGATCAAATATACCTTATCCAATATATTGAGAAACGGTCTCTTACAAATTCTCGACTTAAAAAAAAAGTTTAGAGAAAGTAAACAAAGAAAGCAACAAACTCTACTTTAACTAAGACAAAGTCCACAAAACTCTCCTCAAAGTCTCCTTCATTTCATCATCTCATCTCCTCTCCCTCTTATATACACACATACTCTCACCTTCAACCTCACCTCACTCCATCCTCCTTCATTCCTCTCTCAACAAACAATGGAACACCACCGCAACAACCACCACCACCACCACAACGCCACCAGCAGCAGCAACAGCAACGGCCCAAACACCTCCAGCCCCAGCCCAACCCCAAGCCCGAGATCCAACCCGACAGTCACAAGATCCGACCCGTCAAGCCCATACCCAACCACCTTCGTCCAAGCCGACACCTCCTCCTTCAAACAAGTCGTCCAGCTCCTAACCGGATCCTCCGACCCTAAACCCAACCCAAACCCAAACCCAAACCCCAAACCCAACCCGCACCTCCGGCCCAACCCCAAATCCCGTCCCAACACCAAACTCTACGAACGCCGCAACAACTCCTTCAAACACCACCTAACTCTATTACCTACACCTGCCGGTCACCCACCACACCATCAGCATCAGCATCAGCATCATTATCCGTTATCACCTTCAATCCTTGACTTTCCTTCTCTCATGCTTTCCCCGGTCACCCCATTGATTCACGACCCTTTTACCCGGTCATCTCCCGGTTGCTCACCTATTGATAAAATCGCTGAAGATAAAGCAATAGCGGAAAAAAACTTCTTTCTTCATCCCGTTTCTCCGGTTTCCGTTACAACGGAACAACCCCGTTTGTTGCCCCTTTTTCCCCTTACTTCTCCTAAGGTCTCTTCCTCCATGAATTGAATTGAATTTAATAGAACCTTTTTTTTTGTTTTTTTTTTATAATTTTGTAATTTTGAGTTTTTTTTTAAATTGGGGATAAATGATGATCCCCATTTTTTTTAATATAATATATGATGTAGTGGGGTTGTAGTATATATGAATATATGATGATGATGATGATGATTAATTTATCGAATTTGTGTTATACATAGAGAGAGTTTTGAACTTTTCGATATTAAGACGGTTTTACAATAATTGTTTTTATTGAGTTTTACTCTTAATTGTACGGAGTCTTAATCTTAATAATTGTGATTGATTTGTGTTATAGAGAGAGTTTTGAATTTTTTTGATAAATTCTTATGTGAGACGATTTTAGTATAATTATATTTATCAATTTTTATCCTTAATTGTACTAATCTTAATAATTGAGATTGATTTGATATGAGACGTTCTACCCTTAATTGTACTACTCATCTTAATAAATGAGATTGATTTAATGTGAGACTGTTTTACGTAGTTGTTTAATTACCGTGTTATCATCACCATTTTTATTTTTATTTTCACCCTGTAGGATTTGTCCTCGTAATTGGCTTAATTGATAAGGTCGGTACTCGTAATTTATGGTTTGAATTCAATAGTATCATAATCGACATGTTGTATCAGTCACCATTTTATTTAAATTTTCAACATGTAGAATTTGCGCTCGTAATTAGCTTAGTTAACAAGGTTGGTATGGTAATCATAATTTAGGGGTCGAATTCAATCAACATCATAATTGGCATTATTGTATCGCTCATCATTTTAATTATATTTTCACCTTGTAGAATTTGCGCTCGTAATTAGCTCAGTCAATAAAGTCAGTACTCATAATTTATGGTTTGAATTCTTTCGATCAACATCATAATCGTCATTGTTGTATCGGTCATCATGTAGAATTTGTCCTAGTTATTAAGTAACTTAATTGATATGGTCGATAATCATAATTTAGGGTTTGAATTCTGTGAGCATGTTAGTCGGCTTTGTTGAATAGTTGGAAGCTAGTGTAAAGAGTCATGAGAACAGTTGATCAAAATGAAAGTTATTGTGAATTGAATAATTTAATTAAAGTGTGAGATGTAGGAGACAAGTCTTTGAATTAGGTTTTCTGAAGAGTACAGTGACAGCTCATGGGACTATTAGTGCTCTGTCTCTAATTCAGAACTACTCCTATGTGAAAAACATAAAGGGAGTTCAACAGTAAATGAACACCATTTGAGTTTTGTTGCACAAATTCTCGTCTCTAACGACTATATTTATTAGATCATTACTCGATAAAGCATTTGTTATTTTCGAGATATTTTAATTTCGTCTTATCTAGCCAGGTGGGTAATATTTAGTCCGTTATAATGTTGTGACGTATATACCCGACCTGTCACAAGGGAGAACATACTCGCTTTGCTAATATCTTTGTAAGTTCGCTTCCATTCGGTTCTATTCAGTTTTACTTGAACAATATCTAGTCCTGTTCACTTTTGTTTCAATAACTTAGTTTCACCGGGCTTCATTTCAAATGAAAGAATAAGTCAACAAAAGGTCTTGTTCTATTTGGTTGAATATGATCTCCATTTATTGTTCTCGAATTTATAGTTATTTTGTTCACAATTACCATCTGATTATTCTCAGAAAACTTGAAATAATTTGGTTAGACGAACGATCAACAAGTTTCAGATTGACTTCAACTTTATCTTGATTCCTCTCAAAATGGTGAACAAACATCATCATATCCACTTTATGCATAGACCAACTATTACGTATGGTACCTTGGTCGAGATATAAAGATATCGAACAATAATTCATAGTCACAAGAGATGGTACGGTCAACTCGTGTACGAAATACACTTGCAAGTTATTTTCACATCAGTTGGTTTCTTTTGTGACGGTTATATCTTGTGACGGTTATATCCGTCACAAAGTTATAATAGGTCAAATACCCACCCACATAATTATACCAGACAAAATCAAAATGTATCGAGAATAACAAATGTTTTGTCTTCATCTACCCATATACCGAACAGATGATATAATTTGTGTTCATATTAGTCAAAAAAAATTGAACTTTGAAGACAGTAAAAAGGGTAAGTGGGTAACTAACTTACCTTTGAGGTCAACTTAATTTCACATTCCAAGCAAAAAAAAAGGTGAAAAATGAGTCATAAATTGACTAGAGTAAAAGGAGGTGAGGAAAAGTGTAGTTTGATGAAGATCAGAATGATGATGATGGTGGATGAGGAAAATGGCAAAGAGGGGTTGGGTTGGCTGTCGAAGTAAGAGTGGAGGGATGGCCAAGGAATCTTGACTCTTTATTTGTTCTTGTTTTGTTTTATGACTTTTTCCAGTGGAAAATATTTTTGTATATTGATTTCAATCCAATGTTGGGCTTGTGTTTCCAAGTACACACTTTTTTGTCCCAAAAAAAAGTTTCACAATATATTCACTGTAAGAAATTTTATGCGGAGGTTATTAAAATATTCTCCAGTAATTTTAAAAGGTCTCACAATAATTGTATTGTGTGGCAGTCTCTCGTTCAACCTCATCGGTAAGATGAAACATGTTTTTAAGTTGTAACTAATAAATTTAATGTGGATTTATACTTTTGTAAGTTATAATGCATGAAATAAAAGTTCAAGTAGTAAGATGAAACTATATTCTGTTTTTTGTTTTGTTTTATTCATATTATATATTCCGTTATTTATATTAGATTAAGATGGATATGTTAATTATAAAATATTTTTTCAAAAGGGAATTGTCTTCACTTTTGCATTGTGAATTTGTGAGTGGTGTATGTGCTTGTGTCCACTTAGAAGTACAAATTACCACCCACTTCTACCGTATATTTTCACTTTTAGTGTTACATCAAAAAAAAAAATATGGTAATTGAATATTTTGTACGATCTTGTTTAAATTGTCAAACGAATTACGGAGTAGAATAATAGATGATCCATTAACTTAATCAACAAATATCCACTGTTTTATAAATTTGAACAGTTTCTTCGTATAACTTCACCACGTGAAGGGATGAAATTATGAAGTACTTTTCCAATAGAAAGAATAAAAGTTGCTTTATTCATCGACTCACAAATGAAATGACGAGGAATATTGAGGATCGATCTTTTACCCAAGGATCATATAAACTTTATTCGCGTGTTCAAACGAGTCACAATCAGCTCAAATATAGAACGAGCTACGAATTAGAAACACTCTTTCATTAGTCTTTTCTTCGTTAATATTTATGTTGACACCTCTAATCGCTTTTCATATAATCACTAATCATTTTAACTTTTTAGGTTGATATAGATTCTGACAGCCAGCATCGAACCCGAGATTTAGACCCCTACCTACAATGAGATAACAAAACAAATGTAGTACTCCCTACAAGAAATAGGGTGCCTATATTTGCTAAATCAACTTGTTGTTTTCTAGATCAAAAGATTTATTGGATTTGAATGATGAGTAAAGGAAGCAAGTAACAAAAGAAGGAATAAGTTGATAAGACTAATTGTAATGCGAGTATTAACGAAGATCATCTATCTCACTTTTTTGTCTCATTTATGTTTTCCATCTTGCATTCTCTGACACATCAACAAATTACACAAATAAAACCTACAACAAATATGATACAGTAATTATTTATGTATTGGAGAATGTATAAATGAACACACAAAAATGAGACAGAAGATATTGTAATAGAATGTAGAATGAAGTAGGAGTAGTAGAGTCCATTACGAATCCTTTGACTAGTAGAGAGGTCCCTCTTTGGGGGCCCAATGTTTGTTGAAACGGAAAGAAATGAGAAAAGGCCAACATCCCTTCTCTGTTTTTCTTGGGTTATTAGGCCAATCAATGCTTTACTACTACTACTATTACTACTTTTCAATTTGATGCGTGTAAGTTGTAGTTTTATCATTAAAAAAGAAATCATCTCTGATACTCTTTACGAAAGATGTCTCACATGATGAAGATGAAGGTAGTTAATCTTAATCAACATATAATTAATGTTATATCTCACATTAACTTAGGATGATACGTTCTCTCAAAAGATGTATGCAAAAAAAATTATCGAGCAACAAGATTCTTGTTATTAAGAGTTAACTACACAACACTCTAGTTCATTTTTTACTATGCCTACAAAATTGAAGAAATGGAACTTATAAGGCCTACAAAATGAAGGAACCCCTCCTTCAATTCGTCATTGGAAATTCTAGTGGTACTTAATTCCTAGATGGACAACCAAACACTTTTGTCAAATTCGATCCAAATTGGATGAAGAAACTTATTTCACATGATTAGAATTTGGAAATTCCTAAGAAATTTAACTTCTTTGATCAACCAATTGACTTCTTACAAACTATTCTCCTAGATTATATTTGATCAAATTTACCAAATTTAAATATAAAATTAATGTATATATGTTTGTTTTACATGAGTAATTCTTTTTACTCTAAGTTGGAATGAGAAATAAAGTTAAAATGAAAATAAAATTATAAAACTAAATCTAATACGTGAGAGGTTTATCTTTAACATCATCTAGAAATGAGTTTTTTAAACAAATAGAAATCTGAAACAAATTTCAACAAAACAAAATTACAACAGATGGTAGATTTGAATGTGTGAATCTAGTAAGATGATGATCAATAATTTAATTGCAGCTCTTAGTAGACAAACAAAAAAGAAGATAGAAGAGTGCGAGTATTCAAAGTGATGTATGTGGTCCAATTGATGATATTAATCTAAGGCTCATGAAGTCTCTTTTTGACTCTTAAGAGACCAACAAGGCCCCTCCCCCATTATAACTTCTACTACTCTATAACATTGATGATGAAAGGCTTGAAATACAAATGGTTTTAAATGCTATGTAAAACCGTCTTACGTAAATTAATTACCTCAAAATATTCTATAATAAATTAAAAAGTGAAAATAAACTATCCATTGTATATGCAAGAGCTGAGGTCTATTGTGAGACTGTCTCATTGAAATCGATGTTAAATACTACATGTCCCCACAATCATCTTCCCACTTTTAATCAAAAAATAATGAGTGAAAAGATTATAGTGGAGGGGAGGGAGTACGTACATACATACATACATGCAGATGCAATCATAAGGATTATATTTAAGTGTTTAATATCTTTCATTTTGTATAAGCTTAGAAATTAAAGATCGTTTTAGAACGTATTAATCGTTTTTTTTTTTCAAAGTGATCACACCTTTGGGTGTGTGAAAAAAACCAATGGTAGGAAACGTGGTGGGAAGGGCAATGTCCTTTTTTTTTTCTTTGTTTTTTGCGTTGAGTATCCCTTATCTATAGTCAGTAGAATTTATAATTGAAAATAAGTCATAGTAGTAGATCAAGGTGTTTATATTGTGACTTAATTGTACCAAACTAGTGCACGATTCCTCTTTCTTAACTGCTACTCGTACTGTATAATGAGACATCCTCAATTGTTGACGGTAAGTTTATGAAAAGATAGTTCACGTGTTTTGTTTTCTGAAAGTAAAAGAGTAGGAAACGAAGTTTTGATCATGCATAGGATCATTCATTCATAATCACTGACACAACTAGAGCTAGTATCGGGTTAGTATAGGCAATCGTTTCATTGATTCATTATAACCGAGTTTTAGATGAAATTTTCAATTTCTTTCGATTTTGCTAATTTTGAATTGTAACTTGGTCATTATTTCTAATTTTTTTTTGGGCTGATGAGAAATGAACCCTCACCTATTACTAAGATGAGGTGGTTTTAAGTTGTTTGGATGTTTTGAGAGGTTGAGGTTGTGTGGACTTTGGGCCCTTGAAAGGGATTGGTGGGTCATTAAATAAAGTAAGAAGAGTAGGAGTACGTAATTGGTGTTTGAAAGTTGAAATTTTCAAGTGGCCTCAGCCTCACTTCTGCGCCCATCTACATGCTACTCAGTGTTGTATTTATAAACGTTTTGTCCACTTTCCTTTTGCGTTGAAAAATGTGTACTAACTACTTAAAGATTGTAGATAAGAATATGAATTATCCTAGTACGCAAGCAAGCAGAGATGGAATGGCTCGTGCCGGTCTATCGTGTTTGAAGAAAAAATAGCATGTTTCAGGTACGGGGAAGTGCGCCTCATGTCGTATCAGTGTTAAGAAAGGGCGGCCCAAACACGACTCATAGTGTGTCGTGTTTGGACGTGCCTAACCAATTCCTCAAATTTAAGCTTATTTCTTTACTTTTTGTGTCGTGCCTAGGCACAGTCTTTTTCCTCAAACTGCAGCCCATAGCGTGTCGTGTAGTAATGAGTCGTGCCAAAGTGGACTCATCCTTAATGGGTCGTGGATCGTGTTGGACCGTGCTAACCTACTGGCCCACTTAGAAAGGTGGTTATCACCTCAAAATAAGTCAATTATTTTTGGCCATTATTGTTACGGGTTGGTCTTATTATATGCGGAACCGGAATATAGTTGATTACCAGAATCAACAATGGGCCTTTGGTAACCGGATAGAGCACAGTTTAGCATCCAGGAAGTTGACAAAAGGGCGGGCCCGGCCCAATATCTTAGCGAGCATAAAACGGGTCCAAAAGAGATTAAACCCAATGTTAATGTTAAGGGAAGTTATCACCTTATATTACATCTTGGGCTAATGTCGCTAAAGATCAGTCCTATCATATACTCCGTACAACCATTTCATACCACAACTCTGTACTCAACGCTTCTCGCCTCACTTGCCCAACAATAAATTAAAGAGATATTTTCCACGGTACCCCCGAACTTTGACAGATTACACATGGTACCCCTCATTTTAAGTTTGTTCATGTGGTAACCTTGTGTTTTCTGTTTAGTGCCCATGGTACCCCTGTTCAATTTTCTGTTATAACGGCGTTAGAAGTTAGGTTAATTAATTTTGGATGAAAAATTAGTTAGAATCATTAACGAACTTCAAATTAAACTGATAATTGAGAGAATGTCCATGGTACCCCTATGTTTTCAATGTTTTAACCATGATGTCCCTGTGTTTTCGACTTTTTTTCCTATGGTACCCTTGTGATTTCAATTATTTGTCCGTGGTACTCCTAAATGAATTGCAACGGCTAGTTTAATGAACTAGTAGAACGGAAGATGATAGTCATAAATTTGTAAGAGGACTTGTTCAATTGCACCATTAAAACCAACCACATTTATAGCACTTGTAGTATAGTTTAAATGAGTTTGTTGCCGTATGACTTGATGCTCGTATATTTGTTCTTATATTGCATCTCGAACATGATGTTTTTTTCCTACATTAACTCCTCTTGAAAAATATGAAAATGACATTGCGTGAAGTGAATTATGTTATTTATTTGTTATGCTACCCCCAATCCCAGTAATTTTGTATTTATAAGCAAATGAACTAGTCGTTGCAATTCATTTAGTGGTACCACAGGCAAATAATTGAAATCACAATAGTACCATAGGAAAAAAGTCGAAAACACAGGGGCACCATGGTTAAAACATTGAAAATATAGGAGTACTATGGGCATTCACTCAATTATCAGTTTAATTTGAAGTTCAATTCGTTAATTATTCTAACTAATTTTTCATCCAAAGTTAATTAACCACTAATTAACCTAACTTCTAACGCCGTTATAACAGAAAACTGAACAGGGGTACCATGGGCACTAAACACAAAACACAAGGTTATCACAGGAACAAACTTAAAATTGAGGGGTACCATGTGTAATCTGTCAAAGTTCGAGGGTACCGTGGCATAAGAGCGTAGAATATCTCCTTGAAGGCCCGAGACAATAAATATGATTTCTTCCAACCATTTGGGTATTGCAAATAGTACTGAAACTAATATGAAACGATTTCATGATAATGCCCCATACATATGACTCCACGCCTAGCAATCCAAATCAGATCACATCCACGAAAAATATGGCCAACGCACCACCTTACCACCACCATCTCTTAGTCGATTTCCACTATCTCACCATGCTTCTCACTCATGAAAGCTGACCCATTTTGCTTTTCTGTTCCTCTACTTTGCACCTCCATGCCAAATGCTATGGCTGATAGTCGAGATGACTATGGTAGTCGCTGACGTTGGCACGTTGGTGGTTGAATTGCAACTCCGACGGATTTGGAGTGTTGGAAGTGACCGGAACTCAGAAAGTCGAGGTGATGGCCTGGTTTATAGATGCAGGGTGATGTGGCGATTCATGGTTGAAGACCCTACTACATTTGGTCGTCGGCACTTTATACGTGATTTACTCTTTTGTCCTTCTTTAATTATGATTAATAATATTAATTATTTACTTAATTAATCTAATTAATATTTCCCGACTACTTTAAGATTACGGTTTTGATAATTTTTGACGATTTTTGAGACACGTGTCTCAATAAAGCTCGGGAATCTTTATATTTTGTAAATGATTTTTATTTAGGTCGATTAGTTTCATTATAATTGTGATTAGGTTGATAGTTTAATCTCCTCGTAGCTAGTATGTGGTTAAGTAATCAATGAAGTATTCGATTTTAGTTGTTACAGTTTGACGTATTCGATTTTATACGTCCCTATTGTTGATTTCCGTACGAAAAATTATTAAAAAAGGACACGAAAAACATGCCGGACATCCAAAACTGACGCCTATGACGCCCAACAGGCCCCATAGGCGCCAGAAATTGAAGGCCAACAGGCCCAGATGCAAAAATTACAAAAATTACCAAGGCTCGAACCCACAACCACCCGAACACAAATGAGTCTCTTTACCACTAAACTAATAAAACATTGTTGATAAATTTTACTAAAATATTATCTATATTTGATTCTAAAACCCCCTAAAATCACCTATTAATATAATTTTAATATTATTAATAATATTAGTGTTGTTGTGGGTGGGGGAGGATATATAATATAACATAATTCGTAACATAATAAAATGACGGTTTTCAAAAAAAAAAAAAACGTTTCATTATCGAGTTTCATTAACACGATTAAACTTTTTAATTTCATTAACAAAGTTAGTGAATGTAATTAGGAAAGGACGTTGTTGTCTTTTCACATTAAAAAGCGCCGACGACCTAGTTTCTAGAAAAGTCGGGTTTCTCTAAAGAAAAGACGATTTTTTTAAGTGAGAGAAAATAAAATTAAATATGGTGAGTGGACTTTGAGTGGATATATAATAAGGACAAGATCATAACGTAATAACGGAACAATTTGAAAAACTGAAAACCGCTTCATTAACGAGTTTCATTAACATAATTTCATTTCTAAAATTATATTAAATTAGTTAACTAATGTAATTAAGGGAAGGGCAAAATCGTCTTTTACATTAAAAAGCGCCGACAACATGGCTGAAATGACGACGACCAAAAACAGGACTCGTTGAAGAGAGGTGGCGGTGGAGAAATAATGATGATGATTGATGGTGGAAGTGATTAAGTTGTGAGAATCGTTTAAATTTCAACGGGTGATGTGATGAGATGGAGAAAATAGTTGTAATTGATTAACGTAATTACTCTTCGCAGTACCAATTTTAGTCGACGCAGTATTTTTTACACATAAATTTCCATTCTATGCCCTTTTCTAGAAAGATGTAATTTTTTTCCCAAATCTCTCTAATCATAACCCTAGATCGAATCCATTCAATTTACTCTCTAATTAAAACTCTAGAACTCATTCAATTCATCAATTTACTCTATTATGGATGCGATTTTGAATGAAGAACATAGAACGGTTAGTTATCATTAATTACAAAATTAGGATTTTTTTGAAACATTTAATAAACCCAATTTTCTTTATTCATTTTTATGTGATTATATGGGTATAATTTATCAAAGATTATAACTTTTTTCTTGAAATATGTAATTTTGTTGTAGTTGATAAGACTTGCATCATTATATACTTAATTAATCAAATTAGAACTTTTACTTAACATCAACATACAAATCAAACTCCTTATATGATTAGTATGATTATATTTCATCAAAGATTAGGTCTTTTGGTAACTTATGTAATTTTGATGCAAGTTATTTGATTTACATGATTATAGTTCATCAAAGATTAGACTTTTTCTTAGATATATAATTTGTTAATTATATGATTATCATGATTATATTTCATCAAAGATTTTTTTTAAACAAATATGTAGTTTCACAAGCATCGGAGAATATAAAAGTACTGCATCAACAAACTAAAAAGAAACGTACTACGTCGACAAAGTAAAAAAGATTAATTATGTCTATCAACAAATTGAAAAACTGATTTGCATCAAAGTTTCAAAAAAATGTATTGCGTGCTAAAATAAATATATTGGGTTAACAACGTAAAAAAAATATGCGTGCACCAAAGATTAAAATAATATGTACTGCGTCAAATTTAAAAGAAATGTACTGCGTAAAAGTAAAATGGATATTCCGTGTGATGGGGAGGAGAAAAGCAAAATGAATGAAAAAGAAAAGGATGGTTTGAGGCGGGAGGGGAAATGAGAGGGGTAAAATTGGAAAAGTGGTACTGCGTCGAGTAAAACTCGTACTGCGAAGAGCAACACCCTTGATTAATTGATTGATGATGGTGAGGAAATTAATGGTGGTAACTGGTAATTGTTGATGATGGTGTTTTTTTTTCAAAGCTTAAAACTGTTTTCCGGTTTTTTTACCTAGAGTAACAGGTCACATGATGGACAAATTTATTATTGGAAACAAGTGTGGATAGTATAGTTTATTATGAGATTTAATAAAATTCAAATTATTTTAAGAACACGGCTTATAATTCAAATTATTCACGTGAAATAACCCTATTTTATAAATGAAATGTAAAATTGTTCTAATCAGAACATTCCCTTAAGTAATTGGGGGACTACTTTTTACCGTCGGTGCTTTACTTCTTACCGTCGGCGTTAATTACGTAAAATGACGACTTTGTCCTTGATATTTATTCTCAAAATAATATTACTTTAACATTTTATAGATTATCGATTTATTAAAACTCGATAATAAAACCGTCTTTTTCGATTATCGTAATAAACCAAAACCGACTTCCTATATAATTAATATATAGAACTAGTGTAGATCCCGTGCGATTGCACGGTATTTGGTAGGTTTCGTATTAATAGGTTGATCGTATAGTAGTTTGACTGTGCAATACCTTCAGGAATACTGTCGTTAAAAATGATACAGGTAGCGTATATGTGGGTATTAACGCTAACCTGGCCTGTTTATCACAAGAAAATTAAAATTTAACAGAAAAGTCTAATCTATCATTAATTAAAAGTGTGCAACTAATTACCCCCTTTTAAGTTTCCCATTTTTCAAATTACCCCAAAAAATGTTTCTGTTAAAATTACCCCCGTAAAGTTGTAAAAAAATTAGATTTTACCCCCAGGCGTCCTTCTCTCCTCTTTCCGGTGACTTATGCGATTTTTCTTCCTGTTTTGCCCCTCCCCTTACTAACACACTCTCTCATCTCCTTAACACTCTTTCACTCACTCAAACACACTCAACCCTACCAAAACCCCCAAATTCCCCCAATTTCATGAACCCTAACCCTAATTCCCAAAATCGACGCAAAATCGAGCACGACGACCAATTTGCAGTCAATCGATCCATTTCTTAAGGTAATTTCTCTTCCTTCCTCTTCCCATTTTCGACTCTTCTCTTTTCGCGGTTAGGGTTATTCCGATTAGGGTTTAGTGTTCGAAATTAAATTGAACACTACTGTTTATTGTTTGGGGGCACCTGTGTTTATGTCGTGGTTCAATTGAAAACTATTTCAGTTGGGTTTATTTTGCACATTCAATGTCCCTACCCTAAACCCTAAATGTACCCAGAAAACTATTTCAGTTGGGCACCAGAAATTGGGAATGATTTTAATGAACCCAGAAATTCGAGTCACGTACTTCTATTGAAAACAACAACCCTAAACCCTAAATGTAAACCCAGAAATTGGGAATGATTTTTAATGAACCCAGAAAATCGAGATAAATTTCGATTTCAAAAACCCTAACCGCGAAAAGAGAAGAGTCGAAAATGGGAAGAGGAAGGAAGAGAAATTACCTTAAGAAATGGATCGATTGACTGCAAATTGGTCGTCGTGCTCAATTTTGGGAATTAGGGTTAGGGTTCTTGAAATTGGGGGAATTTGAGGGTTTGAGTGTGTTTGAGTGAAAGAGTGTTGAGTGTTGAGTGAGTGAAAGAGTGTTAAGGAGAGGAGAGAGTGTGTTAGTAAGGGGAGGGGCAAAACGGGAAGAAAAATCGCATAAGTCACCGGAAAGAGGAGAGAAGGACGCCTGGGGGTAAAATCTATTTTTTTTACAACTTTACGGGGGTAATTTTAACAGAAACATTTTTTGGGGGTAATTTGAAAAATGGGAAACATAAAAGGGGGTAATTTGTGATAAACTCTAATTAATATATAGAACTAGTGTAGATCCCGTGCGATTGCACGGTATTTGGTAGGTTTCGTATTAATAGGTTGATCGTATAGTAGTTTGACTGTGCAATACCTTCAGGAATACTGTCGTTAAAAATGATACAGGTAGCGTATATGTGGGTATTAACGCTAACCTGGCCTGTTTATCACAAGAAAATTAAAATTTAACAGAAAAGTCTAATCTATCATTAATTAAAAGTGTGCAACTCACGTCAATTGAATCAAAACTTTCCGAATTCGTTAAATTTTTAACTGAGATCATCGTCCGTTGAAGTTTTTGGGCATTAGTGAAATTAGAACCAAGTTTTTGTGTATAATAGAAATTAGGAGGATTTATGTATATATTGTACGAATAATTAAAAATAATATAATAATAATTAGTAATAAGAAACAAATTTCCAAATGTTTGAAGTAATATTAATTGATAATTAATGCTAAGAAACAAATTTCCAAATGTTTACCTCCCCTCATTCCACACCTAACGTTTTGAAGCACTACTATTATTGGGTCCCACTTAGGGTCCCATTCATCAACAAATGCAAAAATATCTCGGTAGTCCGCCCACACGTTACAATGCAAGACTCTGTTCATGTCGAATATCAAAAAGGATAAATATTTTGATAAATACATGCATGTGTGCTCTTAAAAAAAATTAAGAACATGGTGCAAATTTCATAAACATACTCTATATCAGTTATCTCGATGGTGATGAACTCTATACCATTAAAATTTCTCGTTTCACTCTTACATGTCAGCTCGCCGAAGACATCTGTGGAAGATATTTTTGGTATTAATTCTTAATACTTCTTGCAATAAAGACATGTATATTATTATATATACTGATTGATATAATAATAATAATAATAATAATAAGAAGAAATAATAATAATAATAATAATAATAATAATAATAATAATAATAAATAAACAATAATAATAATAATAATAATAATAATAATATGTACCTATGAAATAGTTTTGTGGAACCCTTCTTTCCAGTATATCTTCGAAACTTTTGAAGTTGTATGGGCTTATCGCACTTACAGGTCCATTCATTTCGTATATACCTGTGACATATTTCATAAAT
Source organism: Agrostemma githago (assembly GCA_958450325.1). NCBI lineage: Eukaryota > Viridiplantae > Streptophyta > Magnoliopsida > Caryophyllales > Caryophyllaceae > Agrostemma > Agrostemma githago. The sequence goes on from OY288246.1 coordinate 67,841,031, forward strand.
AAACAATAATCATGATGAACAGATATATTCAAGACATCGGCTCCAGCGTTCCCAGATATCATCATATTAGTGAAGATGTATTCGCGACCCTCCAATATGCGGTGGCCATATTGTTTTACCAATTTTTTTGGTATAGTTGCTTGTATCATACTCTTCTGTTAAATATAAGAAATAAAGTAGATTAGGGGCTACAATTATTATGTGATTATTCTGTAAATTGATTTTTTAAAATAGGTAAATATTACTCTGTTTTACCTGTTCATCAACCAATATGAGCTGAATTGAAGAGACGCAACTTATTTGGCTGTAAGCATCTGGTCGGTACCATTTGGTTGTTACTTTGGTGCGAACATTGACATATTTCAAATAAGGTTCTGGGAGGGTGATGTCTTTGACGGGGGTAATGAGGAAACCATACTCCATTTCGAAATGGAAAAGTATCCTATACTAATTTTGTATTACAATGTAGATGTAGATGAGAATATGGAGGTCGATGGGGAATATAGCAGACTATATATACTATTTGCAGTATATATTATATTATATATAAGAATATTATATATGATACGATGATAAATAACATCTCATAGTAATCTCATATAATAGTACTTTTAAGATTTAAGATTAAGAATTAAGATTAGTAATTAAGGTTAAGAAATAAACGAAATACGTACTCAAATATTATGGAACATACATTATATGTCATAACTTGGGAGAATATTCTATACTAATTCTAGCCCCGAATTTGGTAATATTACCTAATCAAATAAATTAGTATCAATCAGTATCAATATTCATTTAGTAAGTTATATTATTAAATCATTAAAATGATCACCCTTCTCTGTTAATTATACTAATAATAAAATCAAATATATACGGTTAATAAATCAATTATCAATAATAACACTTTATAGTAATAATTATATTAATCAAAAATACTGTAAATAATCTAATCAATAAATTATTTGCCTAGTAATTAATCAATCAATTAATTAGTATGATGATCCAAGAAAGTTAATTCGTGATCCAATTAGACCGATCATTCATGTCATATATTGATTTAACTTTACTAATTCAGTTATTATACTTTTATTTAATTTATAAGAAAATCTAACATCGAATAATTAGCTAATATCGCTTTCACAAATTATATATACCTATATACTAACATATATTACATAATACCACATTATCCTTGTTGACTATAACATCCCATATATATTTATACCTATATATAAAAATAATATATGTTAATATATTAAGTAGTTTGGTATGACATGATATATCCCATGTAATACATATATATATAAGTAGATAGCACCTAACAGGATTGATCATTATATAAAATAAAATCTTTCAATTATGTATGGCATATAATCAATCGCACTTAATTAATTAGTAGTAACCGTGTATTATTAGAAATTATTAGAAGAAATTCATGAACAACTCTGATTATGAAATGCATGTCAGCATAGTAGGTAAACAAATATTCTGATTATATTCTCCTTAAGAATGATGTAGTCGTACTTCAATACTAGGCGTACGATTTCTAAGTGAGAGATTATAACAGTATATAGTTAAATCATTTTGGTAATAAATATATTTAAAAAGTAGATATATAAAGAAATTATAAATCGATATGCATAGTAGATATAGTCATACGGTACATAGATTTGCATAGTTGAATGACATTTCATACATACGAAGTAAGTGCATTTCTCCAATAATTATGTTTACAATTTGTTTCTATTTATAAAATATACCTTTGAAGAAAAGATGTAGCAGCTTCACATTTGGGGTTGAACCATATTCTAGTAGTATAGAATGAGTTGGACACGGAAGAATGTCCTGCATAAAATCAAGTGTATATAAAGAGTCAATACTTGTGAATAATTTACATGAATTAAAATGTTAAATTTGTATTATAATAGTTGAGTTTGGAAAATTGTACCATTGAGATATCTAAGTTTGGCAAATTGTATGATTACAATAACACGCCCTGGATGAGTGTCCACATAATTATGGAGTGTGTCGACATAATCACCCCAAAGGAAAACCTCAAGAGTAGAGCCACTGAAAATCCATTTCCTGGTGGTTAGTTTTTAGGACATATATGACATTAAAATATGTGCTCCATAGTTTATGTATTATTAAAAGTATACCTCTCATTCTCTAACTTGATCTTCATTTTTTGAGTTTTGCAGACGTCATCTACCATCTCAACGGGACTCTTCCCAGTAAGGATACCAATTATATCTACGAACCATATTTGTGACGTAAGTATTGTTAGAAACTACTGTAAATGTACAAAAAAGTAAAAAACACGTCAAAGCCAACGTTTTTAAGAAGATATACCTATAAAGACATTGGGAGATGGGCGTTGCTCAAAAATGTCTTTGAATGAAGTGAAGTCAAATCCAAATTTTGGAATATCGATACCCTCGCATTGTCTTACAGATGTATTTCTATGGAAAACAATTTTCCATTTATTGTTACAGGCTTTGTGATTATCGTTGTTTTGTTGCACCACAAAATTGGAAATGTTATATAGATTTCCCTCACGAAGCTGAGGTTGGAACTGTCTTATTAGTCTGTCTCGGAAAGAAGCTTGTATCTTGAGATTCTGTGAGAGATCAAATCATAAGATAAGTTAATGTGTAGTCAATATTTGAAAATGTGGACGACGTTGAATACGTGTTATATATAATTTATACCTTCTCATCGAGTAGAACCATTTCAAACCGACTAATTTCTTTTGGATTATTCCAAGACGGTACGGAATACATCCTAATGACTCTTACCCTGATTCTCCACGTCTCCTTGGTGTCATTAATGTCACCGACCATATTGAAACGTCGGGATTGAGACGCAGACATTTTTTGGGTATGGTGTGAATAAAGTTGAAAGATTAGAAAATTAAAAGACTAATTACGTATAGTATGGAAGTGAAGCTAGAATGAAGTTATTTATAGAATAATTATAAGAATGAGGTAGGTGAAAAAGTAGAACAATTTATAGGGTAGAATCAACCGTGCATATGTGAAACAGTAGTATCCTATAATAATTTATAGATTAGTTATTTATAGAATAATACCATATATAAACCCTGATTGATATATAATATATTTCATTGACATATCATATACAGTAATATCCTATAATAAATAGTAGTATCGTATGTTACTAATCATTTATGTCAATACTATAAAGAGATTAGTTATTTATAGAATAATACCATATAAGAGTGTTGATTGATTTGTTGATCAATCAACAATCAATTAGTTAGTATGAACCGTCCATCAATTCAATCTGATTTAAATTATATATTATTATATTATTAGATATTACTATATTACTATATATACGTTATATATAATCAATACTTGTGATTATATTGTTACTATATAATATCTACAAATATCCTATATTGAATAGATCATGGAATAAGATTATACCTATCGTAATATTATAATATGTCATAACAATAGGTAAAATTAAAGTAATATCTTCTAGTGTGGACTTGAATAACACACACACACACACACACATATATATATATATATATATATATATATATATATATATATATATATATATATATATATATCATGTGACACATATTGTACAATAATAATAATCGTAAATATTTTATATTCAATGTGAAATATTGTACGGGATAGTGCAATCCCCAATTAACAAAAATAATGCAACTATTTGGTATAAACGGGATACAATATGCTTATACTTTTAAAAGAAAAATTGATGATACATTGCATATTAAATATTGTATGTATTGTACAATAATAATAATCGTAAGTTTTTTATATTCTATGTGAAATATTGTACGGGATAATGCAATCTCCAATTAACAAAAATAATGCAACTATTTGGTTAAAACGGGATACAATATGCTTATACTTTTAAAAGAAAATTTGATGATACATACCATATTAAATATTGTATGTGATACTTTCCATTTAAAATGTGATTTTCGTAATCAATGTAATCAATCAGATTTCCTCAATTGCATACCTCATGTGGTGTATAGCTTTATATGTGATGCAGTGACATTTGTATCAGTAAGATGTTAGAGTGTAGTTGGAGAAGAGAAGGTTAACTATGTGAGTTGAATTATTTGGTTAGTGGAAAGGGGGATTACGCAAAATGACAAGTTCTCCTTTGCAATTAATCTCGAAATATTATCACATTTACATTTTATAAAGTATCGGTTTATTAGAACTAGATAATACAACCGTTTTTTCGATTATTTTTACGCCTATGATTTTAAACAGTTAATTAGATTAATTAATAAACGTAAATTAATTAATAAACGTAAATAAATTAATTAATAATACAATTTAATAAACGTAATTAACAAATACGAGTAATACGCAAATTAAATCATAATTAATCTACGACAATCAAGATTTATTATACAAATTGATGCAAATTAAAAGGAAAAAATCCGGAAATGGGTCGGGTCGAGTGGGTTTTTCGACCCACTCAAGGGTCGTATTATTTTCTCTATAATACTTGGAAGTTTGATATGAAACCTGAAGTATAACTGGTGAAATTGGTTACAGGGACAACCTTTCATACAAGTGACCCGGATTCGAGTCCTATTGTTTACACTTTAATTTTGTCTTTTGAAAATATAAAAAATAATTCAACAAACAAAATGTGCATTTGAGAAGAATCGAACCCCCGACCTACTAACTAAGAACCAAATGACCAAACCACTAGACCAACATCAACATAACAATATTTCAAATGGTTGAAACTACTTGTTTTGAAAAAAAAAATCGGGAAAATGAACTTAGTCGAAAAATTTCGTCGACTCTCGGATGGGGAAGTCGACTGATTTCTCGACAAGCGGATCGGTCAGCCGAGAAAATCAGTCGATTTCCCCATCCGAGAGTCAATGAAATCTTTCGACTAAGTTCATTTTCCCATTTTTTTTCAAAACAAGTAGTTTTCAACCATTCGCAATAACAGTATGTTGATGTTGGTCCAGTGGTTTGGTCATTTAGTTCCCAGTCTGTAGGTCAGGGGTTCAATCCTTCACGATTAACCCTTATAGAGAAAATAATACGACCCTTGGGTGGGTCGAAAAACCCACTTGACCCGACCCATTTCCGGATTTTTTTTCTTTTAATTTGCATCAATTTGTATAATAAATCTTGATTGTCGTAGATTAATTAGGATTTAATTTGCGTATTACTCGTATTTCTTAATTACATTTATTAAATTGTATTAAGTCGTTAATTAATCTAATTAACTGTTTAAAATGAGAGGCGTAACAATAATCGAAAAAACGGTTTTATTATCGAGTTCTAATAAACCGATACTTTATAAAATGTAAATGTGATTATATTTCGAGAATTAATTGCAAAGGAGAACTTGTCATTTTGCGTAATTCCATTATTAATTATATAGGAAGTCGGTTTTGGTTTATTACGATAATCGAAAAAGACGGTTTTATTATCGAGTTTTAATAAATCGATAATCTATAAAATGTTAAAGTAATATTATTTCGAGAATAAATATCAAGGACAAAGTCGTCATTTTACGTAATTAACGCTGACGGTAAGAAGTAAAGCGCTGACGATAAAAAGTAGTTGCGATAATTGGGCCTTTCCTCCACCTTTTTTGTTTGATAAATGATTTGTATTTGTAGGTTGAACCATCAACATGCATTCGGCCCGGTGTTGCTCTAAGTTGTTTCGCTTCATCACCCTAACTCAACCCGTTATACCAAGTTATCGTATACATTTCCTCAAATAATAAGAAAGTTTTTTTGCCAACTAATACTCCGTAAACGAGAAAGTTATAGCATGAAAATCCTAAAAATAATTACGCTCCCAAAAAAAAGTGTTTCACAATGAAGTTTTTAAAAATGAAAACTCTTTTTATATGAATAAAATCGAGTTTAGATAGTATTCGAGAGTATGTCAAAACAAACTTACAGATTATGACCCTATTTGCGAAACGACATATTGAGTAAAAATTAGAAGATTCTGACCTAATTAGTACGAGTATATTGGTCAATCAATCTACTAATTTCATGTGTTCGATTAAAAAAACGTATTCCGATAACATATTGGCCAAACTCAATTTTCATTGAATATCTTTGCATATTGTAACAACATATTCAAATATACAATAAATGAAACAATCTAATTGTCCTACAATCGGCTTAATTATTATCAAACACTACTCCGTATTTCTTAAATCTGCTAATTTAATTTGATGGTCAGACCTTCAACCAAAATATGATATGCTAACCATATTCCACTAACGTTACATAGATGGTACTATTATAAATCTGTTATTGTTATTTGTCAACCATGATCTATTTAGGACAGAAGTATATAAAAACATAACCATATCAGTTAGGACCTTACTCTTTTTCCATCATCTAGTCATTTATTTATTTTATTTAAAAATAAACAAATAATTTGAATTGATATTGATAGATTAAAAATATCTTATGTGACCTACTAATATTTGATGAAGTAGACTACGTAAAGTGGATAGACACGTAAACACACAACAATTCATATTAGAGTCAATAAACCTCACACTGTAGCCATCATTCAAATCAGATCATAATCTAATAAATCTAGTGTTCTCTAGCAATCAAGAAAGGGTCCAATTTGTATGTCTATATCAACATCAAACACCTTCATTTTTTTTGTGCAATTGTCTCTTAGCTTGATATAAAACCTCGTGAATTTTTGTTTAAGATAGCTATAATCATCTTTTAAACTTATGACAGATCAATCAACATCGAATAATGTACAATATATAGTGAATAGCGAAAAATTTAACTATTTCATCTAAATATATAATACGTTATTTAACCTGTTATAATTAATCTTAATATTGTAAGCCGTCTTAAAAGTGGACATCTAGTTGATATCTCACTATTGGAAGTTTGAAATTAATTGGATATTGAAATTTTAGCTACCCACCTCACACATCATCATATATGCATTTGATTATATTGGTTGTTTTTTTGCTGTTGTTGAGTTCGGGTTGGGTCGAATAATTGATTCGTTTTGTTGATTGACTCATTCTTCTTAATTAATGTTGAACCAATTAAGTAATTAGTTCATTCGAACCAATTGATAATTTTAGGATATTTTATTTCGCTCGAAAATTTCACTATTGAAATATACTCCGTATATGTTAATGTTATGATTTATGAACTTATGGTGACAAGTTTTTGATTAAAAAACCCTAAATATGATAACAAGGACTTTATAAAAAATGATTAAGAAACAAGTCAGCAATTATATGTGAAGTCCTGTTATGTGTTTTCTCTCGTTATTTAAACTTAAACAAATAAAAAGAATTTGTGCTTTGATTATCAATAAGTACTCCGTATAATTATGAATTTATGATATACTTGATCGAGCTTATATTTTTTTTCAAAGTATTGTTTTGACTCAAGATCAAAGTGTTGTAACGGAAGAGGAAGACAAACAAATAAGAACGTAAAATTGAGAGACAGACAGATTTACGTGGTTCACTAATAACCTGTTAGCTACATCCATGGGCAGAAGGAGGGAAAAGTTTTATTAATTTGAGGAGAGGTTACAGATTTCAGACTGATATCGTAATTTCTTTTCTAGGGTAAGGGTATGAGAGTTTATATACTACTCTCAACCTAAACAGAAACCCTGAAACCTATACAATAGGAAATCTAGGTCAGATACTCAGATATTGATTAGGAAACTCTAATCAATCCGATATTAATTAGGAAACTTTCCTAATTAAACAGATTCAGGTCGGAAACCAATTCGAGATCCAAAAAGACAATTGCTAGGCACTTATTTCCTAACACAAAGAAAAAAAAAACATAAATTCTTGTTATTCGTTCGTCACAAATTTGTAACGAATCAAATATTAACCACATGGGTAGATAAACACAAAATATTTACTATTTTCAATTTAACTTATCTAGCCATGTAGCCTCCTATATAAGTGATAGTATTTCTATTACTCCGTACCCTGTATAATTTTGTGACGGATATATACCCGTCACAAGAGAGACCGACAAAAAAGAAAGGAAAAAAAAGAAAACATTTTAAACTTAGACGAACTACCTTTGACTTAAGATAAAGTATGGAATCAAATTGGTAAATATTTTGTCATAGTTACGTAATATGCATTGCATGCACAAATGACATATATGATCAACATCAATCGATATCTTCCGTCAGCCTCCTGCAATTATTATACTCCTAATTCCCTACATATTACTCTGCCCTTTACGTACGTGTCTTGTTTATAATTCATGATTTTCCCACACATTTAATTTTTTTTTTTTGTAACTACTCGTACTAACAATTAACCCCTTCAATAGTTTAAGGGATAATCTCACCGATTATCCATCGTATCATTAAAATGTGTCAAATAGTTAGACAAGAAGAAAATATTAATTATATTTTTAGGAAAATAACAATTTTTTTAACCTAAATGAATGAATAGTTGACCTGTCATAATAATATGATAATATTCCCATCATAAACAAAAATTTATGATAATTTAAAGATCATTTCAAGATTAAACAAGATCGAAGTCGACCCCTTGCTTGCTATGTGAGACAACAAGGGGTGAAAAAACATTAAAACACATCCAAAATTGATGACTTTGTTTAAGAAAAATTTCAAAAACAAATGGTTATCTAAATACTACGAGCACTCCGTATTAGTATAATTTTTTAAATCCTTGTTCCAATGGATTTGAAAGGGTTTAGAAGAGTATATATAAAGGATTATTTTGCTTAATTTTATACTTCTCATTATTGAATAAAGGAATAAAGAGAAAAAAAATACGAAAGAGAGAAAATACGTTTTGGTGCGAGTTATCGTCTCTACTATTTTTTCGTCTGTTTAATTTATACTACGGAGTACGAATATTATTTATAAAAAGTAGTTATCAAAGATAAACAAGTAACTGGAACAAAAACCAACGCAATACTACGATTAATCTACTAGTCATTCATGGCCGACTATAATCATGTGTATATGATTTAAGAAAAATGATAAATACAATCCTAATCCTTAGGATTGTATATAAGAAACTAAAATAGTAAATAAATACTTAATACATGTATTAATTGTATTAATTTACGTGTAATTTAGACATCAATTTCTAAGTTAATACAAAATATCATATTAAGAAGGTATTGAGTGCTGTTTTTCGTCGTCGGCATTTCAGCCACGTCGTCGGCGCTTTTTTATGTAAAAGACGATTTTGCCCTTGCCTTAATTAGATTAGTTAACTAATGTTATGTAATTTTAGAAGTTAGATTAGTTATTGAAACTCGTTAATGAAGCGATTTTTAATTTTTCAAACCGTTCCGTTATTATCTTGTCCTTATTATATATCAATCAAACTCCACTCACCATATTTAATTTTATTTTCTCTCACTTAAAAAAAAGCGTCTTTTCTGTAGAGAAATCCGACTTTTCTAGAAACCCGACTTTTCTAGAAATTAGGTTGTCGGCGGTTTTTAATGTGAAAAGACAACAACGTCCTTCCCTAATTACATTCACTAACTTTGTTAATAAAATTAAAAAGTTTAATCATGTTAATGAAACTCGATAATAAAACGTTTTTTTTTTTGAAAACCGTCATTTTATTATGTTACGGATTATGTTATATTATATATCCTCCCCACCCACAACAACACTAATATTATTAATAATATTAAAATTGTATTAATAGGCGATTTTAGGGGGTTTTAGAATCAAATATAGATAATATTTTAGTAAGAATTATCAACAATGTTCAATTGGTTCAGTGGTAAAGAGGCTCATTTGTGTTTGAGAGGTTGTGGGTTTGAGCCTCAGGCGCCGATTTTGGGCGCCCAAGAGGCCTCTCAGGCGCCATTTTCGGGCGCCCAAGAGGCCTCTCAGGCGCCAAATTTGGACGCCCGCCCTGGTTTTCAGCGAAAAGAACCCAGAAATCGCCCCCTTCTTCACGATTTTCAATCAATAAATCACAAAAACCGACACCAACATCGAACATAGCATACCATAACTACTCAAATCGGGTATTACATGGATTATTTAAGCATATAATAGTTGCGGGGAACCTAAACTACCAACCTAATACGAATTATAATCAAATAAAAACTCAAAAGTAATACTCCCTCCGTTTTTTAATATAAGTCATTCTCACTTTTCGAGACAACCCCTTCTCTCTTCAATATCTCTCACAACATAAGAAAAAATACCATGAAATGTATACTCATTTGAAAGCTCTTTTCGTAAGGAATTGTATGGTGCAATTTTTAAAAATTTTGGAATAATATATTTACATAAAAATTAAAGTCAAAATCTCACCTTGAAAAAGTCAAACGTCATATAAAAAAATACGGAGGGAGTACAAAATAACATATTCCCGGGTCACATTGATTCCCGGGTCAAAAACCGTTCAAAATTTCAAAAACCGTCATTCTAAATTAGTCGGGAAAATAATAATTACATTAATCCCGAAACTTAATTAAATTCATTAATCAATATTAAAGAAGGGTAAAAGAGTTACGTTGAGACACGTGCCGCAAAAACCGTTCAAAAGTACAAAAATCGTAATTTTAATTTACTCGGAAATATTAATTAGATTAATTAAGAAACTTAATTAATATCATTAATCATAATTATGGAAGGGTAAAAGAGTAAATTCACGTATAAAGCGTCGACGACGTGGCTGAAACGTCGACGACGAAATGTAGTAGTGATGTACAACTAGGATTGTATTTAGCATAATCCATGATTTAAAAGTGGGTTCGGATGTAGGGGCGGATTTGGGTGAGGGCATGGGTGGGCGGTTGCCCTCACCCAAATCCCAGAAATAATTAGATTTGTTTAACTTCATTAATCACAATGACACTTGTAGCTCATTGGTTATGATATTCTTCCATTTGTTTCTGAGGTGAGGGGTTCAAATCCCCTTCTCGGAAGTAGAAAATCCCATGAAATGAATTTTGAAGCCCAAAAGTGTAAAAATGGGGTAACTCAAACTTCTACCATCAGTTGCACTTCCCCCGTCAATGACTTTTTTACCCTCATGCAATCATAATTTTTTTAATAGTTTATACTTGGGGCTTGTTTGGTTACTCCTCAACTTCCCGGAAGTAGAAAATCCCATGAAATGGATTTTGAAGGAGTTGTTTGGTTACCCCAAAAGTGAAAAAATTGGGTAACTCAAACTTCCACCATCAGTTGCACTTCCTGAATGATGCGGGAAGTTGCTCACTGACCCCCCCGGTGAGTTGCACTTCCCACATCACGAATTATGTCAATGACTTTTTTTACCCTCATGCACTCATCATATTTCTCACTCTATTACCCTAATTGCATCGAAACAAATTGTTATTAATCATCTTGAAGTTGATTTTTTTTTTTCAGTCTCCCCGAGGATTTTAAATTCACATATGTGCGGGGCTCGTTAATTTTCAATCAACCAAACTACTAATGTCATTTTTTCAAACTTTCACTAGAACGCGGTTTTTTTTTTCTGAACAATATTTTTTTACGGAACAGTGAGAATAATGTAACTCAGTTTTTTAAAAAATAAAATAATGTTTGTTCTTTTTTAGGCTGATGATGTAATTTGGTTACGATTGCATATCATGGTCGGTAACCAAATTAGAACATTGATTAATTAAGGGCGTAATAGTCTTTATAAACAAAATCATGAGAATTAGATGAGTGCAAACAAACAATATACGGGAATTCAATTCACGTGAAGTGTGAATTCCAGGATGGCAACCAAACACATATTTGCGAATTCATGGGATGTTAACGTGGGAAATAAATTCCTGGGAAATACAACTTCATACAGGAAGTTACTTCCCAGATGAACCAAACGAGCCCTTGATATAAGTTCATTTGTTTACCTTCTAGATAATAATGGAGAGAATTTTTTAATCAAATATAAATAAATGATTTAGACGGAGGGAGTATATATTTACTAGTTACTCAACCGCCTAATACATACAGAATATTTTTTTTGTAAGTTTTCTTAAACGAAGCAAAAAAATTAAACTAACATCAATTTATAAAATAAAACTTGATTTTAAAACAATAATTTTTATTGTATAAATTCTCTTGTAATTTTTTTTTTAAAATACAAACCGTAAAATTTCAAAATGGCCCCCTATTGACAAATCCTGGATCCGCCCCTGTTTGGATGTCTGGATTAGCGTGCATTACAAGGGATAATTACCTTCAATTTTATAACCTTAATTTCTTGACTAATTGTGCAATCATAGCTACCTTTAGTTTATCTTTAATACACTAGTAGACTAAAATTAAATTACATTATATTTGCACTAAAGTCACGCCCATCAAACACAGTACATAGTGGTGTCACAGAGACTATTTCTCCACATAATACACACACGTAGTACTCTCTAGTCATTATTTAAGAATATATATTAATATGAAATATTAGATCAATAACCTTCCTATCACAATAATATGGTACGGGATGTGATTTACAGTAGATCAGACAAATGATTAGAATCTAAAACTGCAAGCATTATTAATCTATATTCATTAGACAATAAATTACGGAGTAGATTGTATAAATCAAGTAGACTCTATACTTTCTCAAGTATCCAATACTCTGTACGATTAGTGCAGATATCACTAACGTGTGACTGATAAAATCATGAGAGTGATACTCGAACCATCAACAGCATAATGAAATTATAAATGCAAATGCCAGACGTCGCAATTATTATTCCATATCGGGTTACCATTAACTACCACCTTAATTTCTTTCATTGATCACTAAGTGTACTCTTACTTTACAAGGAAAAAAACACTATCAAAATTCAATGTATTTTTAGTGGGGAAGTCACATTTATGAGTATATTGTCTTATTGTAAGAAAAATTAGATATAAAAGGACATGAAATTGATTAGGTGTACGAGCAATCAATATGAACTTTGTTATTATGTGACACGATCTCACGTTATATACTCTGTAATGATTTATTTGTATAACAAGATCACTAATCTACAAATAATATGGAGCAAATAAATTACTCCGTATATTTTATCAAAATTAGACCGTTTCATACATAAAATTGGGTCGAGTCACGAGATAAAAAAAAAAGCTTGTGTGTTTGTGTATCTACTCATCCATCTGATCAGTCCATCAGCAGCCCACCTTTCAGTTTGTCTGTTTCACAATTGCATAAAAACTTGTCTCAAACACCCACTTCTTTCCACCCAAAAAAATCTCGTCTTTTACAATTTTCCGCAAATAAACAAATTGGGATTTCATCATTTCATTAAAGTTTGAATCTTTAATATAATTAATTATTCAAATTGTTTTTTTTTGTGGGGTATTTTTAGTTGCCATTCTCCCATCCAATTCATACCAGTTTTCTTCAGGTGGGTAGTTTAATATTTTTGTCTTACTTTAATTTAATCATTTTTTTTAATTTAATTTTTGATTTGGTTGGATAATAAAGGTGAAAACTTTTGTATGTATTTGAGCTATTTAAGTGAAAATTGAAGTGGGTTTTTTTTGTTCATATTCTTTGATTTCATCTTTATTTGATGCATCAGATTGTTTTTAGTAGTTGTTTGATTCCATTTTAATTGTTTTCTGATATAATTTGAATGTAAAAAACTTAAATCAATTTTAGTTTATTACTCATAGAAGTGAATTTATGCTCTGAGATTGATGTAAATTGTAAATATGTTATATACAGAGTATGTGGTATGAAAAAAAAATGTTTGTAGGATATTTTTGGATTTTATGAATTTTTATTTTGAGTTCTGGATAAAAGCAATTCAAAATTGTGACTAATTGCCAACATTTTTACACATATACAGTATATTGATTGTTCATAATGTTCCTTGTAAATCATGTATAATTGTATAAAACCCTTCTCTTGACTTATTGTTCAGTGTATTCCCGTATTGACCACTGGACTAAGACATGTGCGATATGATTTGGTATTACAGCAGATGTGTTTTTCTGTCAATTTAAACTTCCACCGACACGTTTCGTATTAAGTAAGCTCTGATGATCCTCATAATGTTACTATGAAACCGTCTCATATGATATAGTTTGCCCAAGTAGGATGATGCCCAAGATGTTCTTCCAAATTAGGTAGTACTGTGAATCTATGATGAATGACAAAAGCTTTGAAGAGACGGTCTCTCAATAATGTCAACAACTACTCAAATTTAGTTCAAACTTTGAAGAGACGGTCTCCCTCACATGTTAGAGCTAACTTAGGATAATGAATCATGTTAGCCGACCCCAAATCGAATTCCTTTTATATGTTTGTTTTGTTGGAGACGACTTCACGATCCAAATCCTATTGAGACTAAGGTTTGACTTTGTAATTCAAATCGAGTTCCTGAACTCTGTTTGTATGACTAGTGCAATAATGGTCCCTATAAGCTCGTCTATTAGTAATGCGGTTTCATTTGATATTGTACTAGGAACTAGAAAGCTCCCTCAGGTCTCGAGTACATTACATTGAAGGTCGAACTTTGAAGACATATTTTCACTAGTTAATTTCTGATAAGACGACTGCTTCATCATGCCTACTGACAATCTCCGAAATACAAGAAAGAAACGAGCTTGTTTTGCGCAGGTAAAGCAATTAGTTAATCAGAACTAATTCTCCAACTTTGTTTTTTTTTTCTCGGCTTTGCTTAACTTCATTGTTATACTCCGTATTATTTTTCAGGTTTCTGAGGTCGAAAAGCAGCTATGGGCACGTATCCATTCCCATGGAGTGCTGGATAAAAGCGTTAAAGATCTTTACCGGAAGACATGCTCTATCTACGAGAAACTCTTTCTTTGTGACAACGATCTACATGAATTTCAAAACATCGAATACCTACTGTGGAGGCTTCATTACAAACATATCGACGAATTTCGCAAGAATGGTAATGTACATATGGAAGGATTCAGATTGTTTTTGTCCGAAGCGACTAAATTTTACCAAGATTTGATACGAAGTATTAAAAGGTACAACGGGTTGTTTGACGAGCCTTGGTTTTATAAAAATGACGGGGTTTCAGGCCGTGTTGACCAGTCAATCTTGCGCAAGTGTCAATTTGTTTGTCATCGCCTTTGTATCTGTCTTGGGGATCTTGCAAGGTATCTCGAGTTGTATGAAAAGCCTGGAAACAATCAAAGGAATTGGGCTGTTGCTGCGAGTTACTACTTGGAAGCTGCTAAGATATATCCCGATGGTGGGAACCCTCAAAATCAGGTACTTTCCGAGTGTCCTGTCGCAAATGTTCTAAAAATCTTACACAAAAAAATGAGACGGTCTTAATAGGATATAAATAATAAAAGTTGGACCTTAATATTGCCCAATGGGCATTCGAATGAGGGGGCGTAACTAGGTTTTGGTTCTAACAGGTGTTACATGTGAAACGTATTTTGTGGAATATTATATATTTTTTGTCATTGTGATGCATTCTAGTTGGCAGTGGTGGCAACATACATTGGAGAAGAATTCCTGGCTCTATACCATTGTGTAAGAAGCTTGGCTGTTAAAGAACCCTTCCCTGATGCCTTGCAAAACCTAATGTTGCTCTTCGAAAGGGTATGCACAATGCACCGTGATGTGTGAATTCGGTTGTTTTATTTGATGTTTTTGGATGATACTGGTTTTTTGAATGCTAGTTTGTTGTATTTAATCTTGCAGAACAGGTCGAGTAACATTGCGTCCCTGACAAATGACGAGTTTGACTTCCGAAAGCCATCCGATTGGATTTCTAAGTATTTTAAAGAACGCGCAGATAGATTTTCCACAAGCAGCAGAACGCCAAGGGCTACCGACTGTAATCCGTGTGCTGCAAGTGATTTCTGGACTCTTTTCATCAGGATGACTAGTTTCTTCTTCTTAGAGTCCAGGTATTATATAATGCAAACGGTCAATCGGGTCGGTTCATTTAGGGTTTGTTTATATTCAGGTCAGAAATTCAGAATGGATCGACTGAGTCAGTTAGGCCGTGTTCTTTTGGATTGAACTATTGAAGTACACTGAACTCAACTGACTTGAAGTGAGTGAGCGGAAAAGAAGTTGAAAAGAGCATGGCCTTATTAGGGATGATGATTCGTTTGCAAAAGTTTCGTTAGGTTGAGTCATTTTGGCCTTTTGGGCTACGAGTCAAGCTCGGGTTTTTGAGTTGTTAAGAACGGACCTTTGTGCGATCTTTGCAGGTTAGAAAGCTTTCCCAGCACTTTCGCTTCAACGTTAAGGGAATTCGAAGCACTTTTAGCACTCAATGTCGGTGAGCTAAGCTCGGCATTACAATCTTACCAGAACATGAACTTACTAAAGGCAGGTCCGTACCGGGCCCTACACGTCATTTCCGTGCTTCTCTTTATCATCTACAACCTAACCGTAGATCCCGAGCAAAGGATATGTAACCCAACAAACCATGGACGAGAATCTGAAATCGTAAGCTTGGCTTTGACGGTTACTTTCACGTTCATGGGCCGGCTTGTTGATCGATGTTTGATGGGAAGCCCGGTTGTTTACTTCCCGGTTCTACCGGCCTTGCTTGTTTTTGTGGAGTGGTTGGTGGGCCCCGCTATTAAACTCGTTGATCTCGACGAGAAGTGTGAAAAGTCGGTATCCTACTTCTTTGGCTCGTTTGTCGAACTTCTTAAACATCTTCAAGAAAACACGGCTCAGTTCCACGCTCCTTGTGATGTCGCATTGTGGGAAGACTACGAGTTAAGAGGATTCGTACCTTTGTCCAACATCCATGAATCCTTGGATTTCTCGAGTCGTTGGGAGGAGGAAATTAATTATAAAATGAAGAACGAGTACCGTGCTCATCGCATCATTCAAGCGGCAATCAAGATTTCTCAAAGATTCAACGACGGTTCTTCTTCTAAACGGCTCATCTATGATAAATCGAGCAAAAGATTCACCCAAGGTGGAGAACCGAGTATCATGGAAGAGGAGGAGGACATCGTGTTTAAGCCAATCGCACGTCATAACTCGGAACCTATAACAATAATGGATGGAGATATCTTAGAAGGGTCCGATGAGTGCCTACGACGTGCCTCTTCGTTACTTGTAGCTCAAAATCGAGCATTGATCGAATCTTTAACTTCGAGTACCAGCCCAACTAGCCCAAGTTCGAATTCAAGCGTGGTTTCGGAGAGTACTATAGTGGCCGGTCCTCCGTCGCTTAGTTCATGGGTTCTAAGCGGGGACATGACAAAAAGCATCGGCTGTGGAAAAACAGTCTTAGAATCAATTGCGGAGGATGCTCCTAGTGACCCTTTACTAGACCTTGGCGCAGTTAGTGTTTCAAGCAGTAATGCTGTCTATAGTTCAGGAGTGTCGGGGTTTGGGCTTTTGGATCATTGGAGTCATAGCGACCCATTGGGCTCATTACCGACAATGTTCTGTGAAGGCAGCCCAAGCCCACCGTTGTTCAGTCCAAGCCCGTCGCTTCTTCATGGTTTGCAGTTGCATGATCAGAGACGGGGGGATGTTCATGTTTCTGAACCTCGGCCGCTGCTGCAGTATCTTAAGCAGGAGTCGCGGCTTACCGGGTCTTATTTGCAAAAATGATTCAATTTCATGTCTTGATGTAAATGTAATGCAAATTTATGATCTCTTATTATATAATGGTGCTCATATCTTGCGCAAAACCGTCTTATGTAAGATTTTTGCAAAACGGGTTTTTAGAAACTTGTTGGTTAAAATGGCGTGATGATGTGTCTCAAAGTCGAACCCCAATTT
This sequence comes from Agrostemma githago, assembly GCA_958450325.1. Classification (NCBI taxonomy): domain Eukaryota; kingdom Viridiplantae; phylum Streptophyta; class Magnoliopsida; order Caryophyllales; family Caryophyllaceae; genus Agrostemma; species Agrostemma githago. The sequence continues at coordinate 67,858,800 of OY288246.1, forward strand.
ACGTGTTGGTAATGTGCTGGATCCGAGTGGGTCGAATCGGATTGATCCACTATCTACTTGATTCACACAAGACCCGTATTTGACCCAGATCTGAAATCGGTCCGTTGTCAATCCTAGTGAAACTGGGAGCAAAAAAAAAAAAAAAAACTCTCAAGACTTGCATTGATTGTCAAGAATCCGACTACTAATCGAATTTGTGAATAACGGTCAACCCGACTGACCCGGCAGACTTGTGGGTCGTTGAACATAACGGGCAGAACAAGGCCCAACAAAACCTACACGTGCTCGTCCAGCCCGACCCGGGACCGATTTGGGACCTATAAAAATCCATAAATTTGACTTTATATGATCATATGCTCCTATATTCTTTCATACTCCGTATGATAGTGCCAGATTTAGAAGGAAATAATAATAATAATAATAATAATAATAATGGAAAAGAAATCATGGGAAAGCGAAGAAATATCATCAGCAGATGCCATATTTGTTGGAGCATTAGCTCCTGGAGTCAATGTTAGTCTGTTTTTACTAATTTTTCTAGTTGGTAATATTTTTTGTGGGAATTGTTTAATTAGTTACAGTAGTTTTGTTTGAATGATAAATTGCAGGGTCCAACATGGAATATCATGAAATTAGTATTTGTGATGCTGGGTTTCAGTCTAACATTCATGCTCATTTTGGGATTTACATCAAGTGATTTAGGCCTCATTCTTCATGTCGGATTCCTTGTTTTCATCACTTTTACCCTTTTCTTCCTTCTTGCAAGGTACCCTACCCCCAATCCCTATCTTCAAACATTAATTAATTATCACTTCATTGTTTGATTTGAAATTTAATGGATTTAGGGTTTTACTGAATCGCCAATACATATCGAATCTGATAATCACGTCAGGTTTTGCAGTTACTATTCGCCCATGGATTTATTGGGTTTCAAATCCCTTAATTTGATGCAGATGACAACTAGCTTAGTAGCCTTAGTGGAGTATGATGCACATCTCAACTGAGCAGTATCGTAATTGCTCTCAAACAATGAAAAAATTCAAACTTTTAGTTTGATGATACACATGTCAACTAGCCTAGTTTAGTTTGATGCACATACCAACTAGCTTAATTACTTGTTCTCCAGCAATGAAAAATCATAACTTTTTAGTTTAAAATTCCTAAGCTTACTTGTTTGCGTTTATGAGCTCAGTTCTTGAATTCCACAGCTCAATGGGTAGGGTAGGGTAGTCAAAATTGACTTCATCGTTTCATTCATTTTGTTTGATTATGGATTTGTGGATTTCAGTTCATCATTTAATTTGCTACTTATTCGCCATCAACTTTTTTGGGTGTTTATTCGGTTTTCTGTTGGAATTACGTGTTTACCAACAGATTTACCCTCTTCGTTACATTGATTCGACTGTAATGTCCTCCACATTTGACACAAAATCCGTGTTTCTTCATCTTTATTGTATCGACACTTGATCATACTTATGGTAACAGTGTCTGATTGTCTCTGTGAAATTCGGTGCAGATTTCTGGAACAGACGGGTATAGTCTCGGTCGAACACCAAATGCAGGAAATGGGTTTGAGGCCTAAGGATAATGCTGGATCTAACCTCAAGACTGAGTGAGTCACCATGCAACCGTCTCATACGAGTTTTTGTGGTTGAAAAGCTAGGAGTTCAACTTTTTTGTTGTATGATTAATGTTTATAACAAGTCGGAAAATCAATTGTTTTATTTTTTTGCATTGTAATTTCAAATATTGGATTATTTTCATGAACGATGAATGAGATATAACAACGCGCATCAAATTCTCATGAACGAGATATACAACGACATGAATGCATGATACACCTATTTGAGATGTAAACGTGGCAAAATTGATCCAACTCAAATAACACAATCCGTGTCCGGTTCAAGTATTCACTTAATCTCACTATAGATGTCGTTCCAGCCTCGTATACTCCCCAATGCAAACGGAAACGCCTGCATATATATATAACCAAAACATTATTAGTTGCCTTAGAGCAGATGAGCTGAACTTATAGGATCCGAGGTGAAAGCTGGAATAGAGACGACATACCAGCTTTAGAGAGCGGCTAATCACACTCAGACTGTTACCACGCCAAAGGGAACCGAAACCTTCATTTATGACAGTTCGAATCAAGCAATCTTTCATTCCTTTGTAAGGAGTCGATAAACGACCCGCTCTGATCATCTCATTCTGACACTGCATCAATATTTGGACTCCTTTCCCATTTTTGCATCCTCGCCGGCCTTTGCAGCTATCCTAAGAAATTTATCCGGAATTGTACTGCTTTTCCTTTGAAGAGCAGAAGACGGTCCAAAGAGGGTTGTTGAGCCAATGCAACTCCAGGGATGCAAAACCATACTGTCTCTTCTCTGCCATTTCACATGTAATGCCTCCCTCACCTACAAGAATTTCGTTTAGCATGATTAAAACTTGGAAGTTCAAACAATTATTCGTCCTGGAAGTAATTGACTTAAATACGTGTAAGAGGCCGTTCCATAAACAAGTAAGCTTTCAACCTAAAACCAAATACTCCCTATGTCTCGATCATTTGTTTACCTATTCTATTTTGGGTGTCTCAGTCATTTGTTAACCTTTTATTTTGGGAATGTAGATACCCTTATTTAAATTAGTCCTAATTTAGGTCATTAAGGGAAACAAAGATTCTTGAAGCATCACCCTGCATTAATCTTCTTTATTGTTCACTTATTACAGCATAGAACGATCTTATTTGACAATGTGTGTCACCACGAGGGGTTTCACCACTTGCATGTACCGATACAATAAAACTCAGAAATCTCATTTATCATTTTCCACAAAAAAGTTTCTATTAGAAGGCAGAACAATCAAAACAAGCGGTTCGTTGACTTGGAGGGTGTGGCGTGGGAGGAGAGGGGACAGGTGGAAAGGGTGGCTCGAGAGTACTTTCTAATTAATCTCTTTGAGTTGTGGAATCCGCACGACTTTGAGGGGCTATTGGCGGGTGTGGAGGGGAGGGTGACAGATGAGATGAATGCGACTCTTAGGCGAGACTATACAAAGAGTGAGGTGTGGAGTGCGTTTGAACAAATGCAACCGACTAAGGATCCTGGTCCCGATGGCATGAGTGCGTTGTTCTTTCAGACGGATTGGCATGTTGTGGGTCTGGTTGTGACTAGGACGACCCTTGATGTTCTTCGAGGTAGGTCCTTGCCGTGGAGGAGTAATAGGACGTTCATTGTTCTTATTCCGAAGGTTAAGAATTCGAGTTCTATGGGGGAGTTTAGGCCCATTAGCCTGTGTAATGTGGTTTATAACCTGATTTCGAAGGTTCTTAAGAACCGTTTGAAATCATTTTTGGGCGACATTGTGTCCGAGAATCAGAGTGCGCTCACATCGGGGAGGCAGATTTCGGATAACATTCCGGTGGCATTCGAGGCATTCCATCACAAGAAGAACATGAGGGTGAGAGAGGGGTACATGATGGTGAAGCTGGATATGGCTAAGGCTTATGATAGGGTGGAGTGAGGGCTCTTGGCTCATACCTTGCAGCGTATGGGATTTGATGAGAGGTGGGTGGATCGGGTTATGCATTGTGTCACCACCGTCACGTTTGAGATCCTGCTGAATGGTCAACCGGGTTGTGAGTTCCGGCCCGAGAGGGGACTACGGCTAGGTGACCCTCTTTCTCCTTATCTCTTCATTCTTTGTGCTGAAGTGTTTTCGAGTCAAATCAAGAGGGCCATTGACGAAAAGGCGATTCATGGGATTCGGATTGCGCATGAGGCTCCGGTTATCTCTCACTTTTTTTTTTGCAGATGATAGCTTGGTGTTTTGTCGTGCAAAGGCGGCGGAGGCTCGGGTTTTGAAGAAGATTCTGCGAGCGTATGAGGCCGCGTCAGGTCAGCTTGTTAATTTTGATAAGACTAAGACTTCTTTTAGCCGGTGTACTGCTGGACCGATACGCGAGGATGTGGCAGATATTTTAGGGGTGTGGATTGTGGCGAATCCAAGTAAGTACCTCGGTTTACCCACTGTTATTGGTCAATTGAAACTTGAGTTGACGAGAGTGCTTCGAGATAAACTTACTAAGAAACTTAATGGTTGGAAGATGATGCTTTTGTCGAAAGCAAGTAGAGTAATTATGATAAAGGTTGTGGCCCAATCTATCTTTACCTATGTCATGAGTGTCCTTACACTGTCTTTGAGTTTTTGTGAGGACCTTCGCTCCATGATTTCTCGATTCTGGTAGGGGTCAGAGGATGGGAAGAGGAAGATGTCGTGGCTGGCTTGGGAGAAACTTTGCCCCTAAGACGCTTGAGGGTCTTGGTTTCCTTGATTTTCGAAGGTTTAATATGGCGTTGTTGGGTAAGCAGGCGTGGAGGCTTACCACGGACACAAGTAGTCTTCTCGCCAGTTTGCTTCGGTCAATCCGAGCTACACTTGGAAGGGGATCTGGGAGGCACGGACTGTGGTTTTGCAAGGGGGGATGAGGTGGATTGAGAATGGGCCCAGGACGAGGGTGTGGCATGATCCTTGGTTGCCTGGGGAGGGTTCGCGGCAAGTTTTATCTCCTTGTCTTGCGGGTAGAGAGAGGTGACTTGTGGTAGATTTGAGGCGAGGCGATGGGTCGTGAGATGCTTCCTTGTTTCGGGTTAATTTTTTGTCATTTGAGCAAGAGATTATCTTGAATCGGCCGAGTGCTCGTCAGGTGGAGGATTCGTGGTGATGGGATATGGAGAAGGATGACTCTTATACAGTGAAGTCGGCTTATCGGCTTCTCACGTCATGTAGAGAGGGTGACCAGGGGCCGTCCGACTTTGCCCGGGAGAGATGGTTATGGAAGCGGATTTGGCAGACCAGGGTGCTTTCCCGGGTTAAAACTTTCTTCTGGCAGTTTTGTTTTGATGCGCTCCTTACGAAAGGTAATATTGCTTCTCATATCCTTAACTTCGATGGTACGTGTCCAATCTGTTGCTGTGGGGTGTGGGTGGGGGTTTGGGCTGTGGGATGGGTTGGGGGTGGATGTCAAGAAGGAAAATGGACATGAGCGGGTGAGGGAGTGGGTGGAGGATGTGTGATGGGAAATGGAGGATGAGGAGCGTGGGAAGGTTATGGTGGATTGTTGGGCAAAGTGGGAGGCTCATAATAAGTGGGTGTTGGAGGGGAAGAGGGTGTGCATTGAGGATGTGTTGACTCGGGCTCTTGACATCATGACGGAGTGTGGGAGGAGGGGATAAGGGGATGTGGGCACCTGAGAAAGTCGGGAGGTGGAGGAAGTGCACAGAAGTGACAGACACCACCTTTAGGGTCGATTAAGATCAATTGTGATGCAGGCTTACGGGGTGGAGGTATTAGCATGGGTATTGTGGGGCGTGAGGATGACGGTATATAGGATGGTGTGGGGAGTGAGTGCCAGGAGGCCCGGTACGATAGATGTTAATGCAGCAGAGGTGGAGGCGATTCTCGAAGGGATCAAGGAAGCGTGGAGACGAGGGTACCGAAGGGTCATTGTTGAAAGCGATTGCAAGACGGTCATTGATTACTTGCGTTTTGCGAGGAAGGGACACAACGATCTGTTTCTGATTTTTGATGATATTCATGCTTTTGCTTGTAACTTTGATTGTATTAGCTGGTCTTTTGTATCGCATTTTTGTAATTGAGCTGCCCACGAATCTGCGCATGCTATATCATTTTTAATGATTATTAGAATCCCATGACACGATTTAAAATGGAAGATAGATCTTGTTTCGACTGATTCCGACACATCTCAAAACGCAATCTTCTGACATTTAAAAGTCACCATTGAAATCAAAATGCCCTCATAATACATCGAGGCATTGTACTTGGTTTGGAGTTTGTTCAATGTGAATATGGACCCATTTTATTCTGGGGCCTAAAAGGTAGAAAAAACGTTGATAATAACCTTCAAAGTCGGTCGTTTTTGGCTGTTTTTCTAAAGCGGTGAAAGTTGTTTGAAAGAACGAATGTTTTTTGACGAAAACTTGCCGAGAGGAATAGAATAACTAAGGGAAATTCCCACTTGTACCCTCTAAGTTTTCACTTTTCCCAGTTGTACCCCTGCGTATAAGCAATTCCCATCTGTACCCCTGAACTCTATTAATTACTCTCAACCGTGACTAAAGTAGAATTTGCCGTTAAGTATGGGTGTTAAGTGCCGCCTTGCAGCCCTAATCTAATGACATGGTTAGTGACATGTCGGTCTACTTGGCTTTTGTCCTCATTAATCCCTAATTCACCATTTCCCTACAATTTTTTCCTCCAATTCTTTCCCTCCAATTCTCAATCTTTTACCTCCCTATTTTTTTCCTATTTACTCTTACTTATTTATCTCTACAAACACTTCTGTTTCTCTCTCTCTCTCTCTCTCTCTCTCTCTCTCTCTCTCTCTCTCTCTCTTTTTTTTCTCTCTTATTTTGCATTATGTCATCTTCATCTACAAGTTGGGTAAGAAATAACCACATTGAAGGACTTGAATTTCGAAATCAAGTTTGCAATATTTGTAGGAGAAATGAGGTACTAAAACAAGTACTACAACAAATATGAGTAATGCAACATTAAAGTACTTCAAACCCTTCATAGTTGACACCAATTCTTTCAAGTGCATCTTCAATCCTAGAAATTCATCATTAATAGCTTCAAGACTTGCTAAAATGTCTTCATCTTCATAGTTAGCGTGAGAGAGATGAAGATAAAGAAGTGTTTGTAGAGGTAAATAAATAAGAGTAAGAAGATAATAAATAGAAAAAAAATTGGGAGGGAAAAGATTGAAAATTGGAGGGAAAGAATTGGAGGAAAAATTGGGGGAAAATGGTGAATTAGGGATTAGTGAGGACAAAAGCCAAGTAAACCGACATGTCACTAGCCATGTCATTAGATTAGGGCTGCAAGGTGGCTGTGGACATGACATAGGTCCACCCCGACGTGGCCACGCGCGGGTTTGGGTAGGCGAATGAATCTCCATATGAGAATGGATCGAATTGAAATTTAGGTCTATGTGGAGTCGCCACCGAATTTTGTGGTTATTCGGAACCATTCGAGCCCACTCTATGTCGTAGTGGTCCGTATACAAAATACGGCCCATTTCCGATGTCAGAGTTTATTGGGCTCGTCCCTTTGCATTTGATACCAATACCGACATTATCGGATATTGTGTATTGAATGACTCTCGTGCGCCAACGGTTTCGGGCATCCGAAAACCGAGGTTCTGAGTAAGGGGTGAGGGTACGTGTTGGGAAGCCCACAAAGGACACCCAACTCGCCCGCACATTAGCGGCCTCTACTAAGAATTCGAGTGACTTACAATACGCGCGCTAGTTAAACGGGAAAATGATATGCAAAGATTATTTTCCCTAAACATGTGAATGGAATTGAAAAGGGTTTCTAAGTCGATTTAATGCAATTAATTCTACGTCAAAGTGGAATTTTAGCATGTGGGTTCATTTAGTACAATAAACGAACAAGAATTAAATCGACAAAAGAAACAAACAAACGGTTAGTTACGGTAAATTGATATTAACGGTTTGTGCAAAAATATGAGATGAGATGATATAAATATGACGATGCATGGTTTGAAAAGATAGTATACATGCGATTGATTAAGCACATGTTGACCTAAGTCGTAAAATACTATCGAGTTTCGAAAAGAATGATGTGCGACCCGTGTTTTGGTCGTTATGAGGCCACTCGATCGAGTAGTCGATAGACTCGATCGAGTAGGCCCTGAAAAGATGTTTCTGTTTCGCGTTATGGACCATACTCGGCCGAGTTATTGGCTAACTCGGTCGAGTACATGGCCACTCGACCGAGTCACTGTGAGACTCGACCGAGTGGGTGTCGTAACAGACATTCTGATCCGACTTTTGGGGTACCACTCGACCGAGTGGGTTAGGCACTCGGTCGAGTGCCCCCTGTACGAATTGTAATTCGTTTGCAATTTTGATGTTGATTTTGAAATTGCTTTTGATTTTTGAGAATTTGACGACTTTACCGAATCGGACATAAATATTGCACAATTTACGATCGACTTGGTTTTTTTATAAATCGCAAATTTTGTTGAACCGAATATAAATATTGTTGAATTTATACTCGATTCTACTTTTGAATACTCGTTATATTCCACACTCGATTATTTGAATCGATATGGAATATTAGAGTGAAATAGAGAATAAATAAATTAATTTTAGTCGCTTCAAATTAATTATCGTGATATCAATAAATCGCGTTAATTAATTCGTATGACTTGATTATTAGACTCGATATCCAATTATGGAATTGGTATCGAATCCAAAATCGACGCTTTAATTGAATACATAAAAAAACTTGATTCCCTCGACTTCTCCGACATCGGAATAAATCCCTAGGGATTGTGATGTCGGGTCCGTGTCAACGGGTTTCGACCCTTATAGAAATACAATGTTTGCTTTTGAGAAATCGATGAGATATGCGAACAATAACAATGGTGCAAAGATTATGGTTGAAGTTAATCTATCTCAATAATCAAGTAATTGGGATATCGGAACAAGCGACCGTCAACGCTGTGTGCAGTACACTTGTATGTTCGTGTTTCCTCATTCCGATATCACTTCATACTCGACACAAATTGATAGATATTTTAATGTCTTGATACTAGTATTATTGATATTAATGATGCGATAATAAGAATAAAAAAAAGAGAACGCGACCCGTAAAAAGAGACTACACGACGCGAGGAGGAGGAAGAAAGGAGAAGAAGCGGGGTTTTGACACCCTCAACCTACATGTTCTTGTCTCGGAATAAGGCTCGTAAACGTGGCTATAACACGGGAGTCTTCGAGGTGTATGGAGGCTAAGTTGTGGTGGCTTGGGTTGAATTCCTAAAACTAGGTTTAGGGTTTGCTAATGTCGATTTTCCTAGGGTTTGTCTAGGGTTTGTAAAGGGTGTAGTGTAGAATTGCTCTATGATGTGCTAGGGTTGTAAGAGATTGTAAAAATGTGTGTGTGATGGTTGCATGAGGGTTCCTTATATAGGAAAAACTAGGGTTCCGGTTTAGGGTTACTCGACCGAGTAGGCAGCTGACTCGGTCGAGTAGGCTTGTGCGTCAGCCGTCGGGCTTGAATAAGGGCCCACTCGATCGAGTAGGTGAGGCACTCGATCGAGTGGCCCAGCTGGGTCGCGCGGGTCACTAGCTTGGACCTTGACCATGGATATTTGATGAGATTGAATTTGAATTGGGCTTTTGATGTTTGAGGGGTTGTTTTGTGTGTCTCGGAAACGACTTTGACCAGGATTGACCCAATCGTGAAAAGTCGGTTTTAATTCCGGTGTCGGTTTCGGCCCAAATTAGCCTTATTTGATTGGAAACGGCCCGCTGGGCCTGGATTTGAGGTTGATTTTGTGATATTTGTACTCCGTAAGTGTGTTAGCCAGCGATTAATGGATTTGAGCCCGTATCCGAGCGCACAGAAGCATGTTAGCGTCCGATCATCATCGGGTGTTTTTTGGGAAACTACCATAGACACCTGGCAGTCAAAATGCGGGTGTCTACAGAGCCCCCACTCTGACTGAGGCTTGGACAGGGCGAAAGTCAGAGTATCCACCAGGCCAATCGAGGATTGAAACCTGGCGGACTTCCGGCCGGGTCGTTTATAGTCCATTAGACTTGCGTGAAGGGCTCGCCAGCCGCAAGCTAGAAGTCATACCTGAGCCGATAACTCCGTGGGGGATTGGACTTGTCTCGTAAGTCCTGGGTGCGCCTGTATGTAGACTCATCCCTTGAAATGCCGTCGTTGGCTTCCGCTGGGGAATTATTGTGGGTTGCACCTCCCTATTTGAGTCGTACCTGTATGAGCCACATAAAATGCATGCAACACGTAGGCAGTAAAATGACTCGCGCTGGGGAGAAATGATTCTTTGAAAATTTGAATTTTCGAAATTTTGAAAATTTGAGATTTTTGAGTTTTGGAATCTTGACATTTTCGAATTTTGGAAGTTTTGATATCTTGACCCCTAACAAAGATTAGGAAAGTTCGGGATGGAGATTTCCATGCTAGTATTGAGACTAGGATTGTGGTTCGATTCCTATTTGAGATTAGGAAATTGTCCTAAATAGTTTGCAAGGCCAATGCTATATATAGACCCTTCTTGCTCTTGATTTTCTTCACAAGTCCCATCACAAAACAAACTTTTCTTAAGAGAAAGTCTCTCTAATTCTCTTGAGGAAGTCTTTTCATCTTCTTTAAGAAGTTTTTAGCCATGGGGATCGATAGGTTGAGTGTGATGTTGCAGGAGTGGTCCCGTCGCTTTAGGGATGCAGATAGGGTGGCTTTGAATCAGACGGGGATAACCCAATTGTACCCGTTCCGTCAGATGGTGGTTGACCGCTATTTTCTGGATGCTTGCTTGGCTTATTGGGATGACATATATCATGTCTTTGCTTTCCCTCGGGGCGAAGTCTGCCCTTTACCTGAGGAGATTGCAGCTATAGGAGGATGGAATCCGATACTCCGTCCCGCTGTCCCATATTCGATCTATGACCCGAGGAGGAAGTTGAGAGAATTTCTAGGGCTCTCTCACAACGAGGTGTCTCGCATGATGGATGGTGATAAAATTTCTCTGATCGACTTGGCTGAGAAATTTATGAACTCTCTCGATGTTCGGGTTAGGCCGGCTTACAGCCGCAGGGCCTTCTCTTTTTGCATACTTCATGTATATGCTTTCGAGGGTCATATGGACCTGTTATCTTGTATGGGAAGCACCCGTCTTTTGACCGTAGTGGATCTGATGGAGACTGAGCACAGCCCGGCTTGGTTGATTACGGGCGAAATTATCCAAGGATTGGATGATCGCAAAAGGGACTCATCCATTCGTCTTACCGGGAGCACCCGTTTGTTGCAAGTATGTCACTTGACTTCTTAATTCAATTTCTTGGATTTTTTTTTGCGAAATTTTTTTTTACTGCAGGGGGTACTCGATCGAGTTACCCAGGTACTCGGTCGAGTACCCTCGATGGAACTATCCTGATCTGTCTTCGGAGGTGTCACTCGATCGAGTCACCCTGGCACTCGATCGAGTGCCCTCGTAAAGAGTCTCCTGTTTGCATTCAGGGGTACCACTCGACCGAGTGTCCCAAGCACTCGACCGAGTGGCCTTAGGCAAACGCCTATTTTGCCTTGGAATCTCATCCTTTTGTTTTCTTTTGCAGATTTGGCTATATGAGAGGCTATCAGTGATAGATCCTCCACTTGATGCGGGCAACTACCGTCATAACCAGGTGATGACGAGGAGGCGGGCCATTGACTTTTCTCGTCAGATTACGCAGAAGTATTGGGACGAGGTTTTGTCTTTTCATGGTGGTCCGCTAATTCGATGGGTCGTTCCGTGGTGGCCCATCTACCTTTGGAGTGGCTTGGACCCGAGGGACAGAGCCCGCTATCAGGTGATCCTATCTTTCAGGCAGACGGTTCATCTCTACCCAGATCGCATACTAAGGCAGTATGGATGGGCCCAGCGAATCCCTGAAGTTGAAGCAGTTGTGAGTGACCCTACCCAACTGACTGATGTAATGTGTGATACCTGGATGCAAAGATGGTACACACGGCATACTTGGCCCGTTGTCAAATCTCGCCACTCAATCTGGGTTTCAGATTCTTACATGAAGTGGACCAAAGCCGTTGATGCTAAAGCCCGAGCTGCGCTGAAGGTTGACGAAGCTTTTGACCTGTTGAGGAGGGAGCAAGCTAAAGACAATAGGGGATTCTTCGATGATGGTGACACTCCAGCTACCCTAGTTTGTCTAATGTCTGGTCACAAGAAGAAGACTAAGACTCAAGCTGAAGGGTCTGGTGCTAAAGGTGCTTGGGGGAAAGTGAGCCCCCAGATGGACTTGGAAAGGAGACTGGGCCCAAGACTACCCGTGCAGGACCGACTTGGCCCACGGGATAGACTGCCTGAGCATGTGCGGGCCCGACTTGGGCCGAAGACCGTGATTGAAGACCCGTCGTCAAAGAAACGGGCTCGGGCTAAGGAGGTTCCACTTGTGATTCGAGAACGCTCGCCACCACCCCGAAGACCTCAGGCTCCACGCGATCCGAAGGACAAGGGGAAGGGGAAGATGCCCGGTTATTAGTCTCCTTATTTTATTATTTGAATATTATTATTATTTTTGTGGTGTGATTTTTTTGTGTGAATGTCGTTTTTTTTTTTTTTTTAAATCCCGAGTTTATCGAGATATTAATAAAAGGCATATTATTGAACACCGTTCCCGTCTTTTCGTTTATTGCAGCGGTTGTACCCTTTTGAGGGGTTGCCTACGTATCCGCAAATGGCGGAATCAAACCTAACGTAGTTCAAAATTGATTTGATTGATTTTTTTTGCAATTTTCGAAATACATCAGGATTATTAATTCAAGATCTGCGACAGTAGAATATATTAGTTCTAGCTTATTGACTTGTCTAAAATTTTGAAAATTTATAAAAAGGACAAATTTTTATAAATTTTTGCAAATGACATTGAGATGGGGGTTTATGGGTAGTAGCGCTTCAGCTGGTCCAAGTTGGTTGGGTTGACGAATTCGTTCCCGTCCAAGTCTGTCAGCATCACCGCTCCTCCTGATAGGACCTTCTTGACTAAGTAAGGCCCAGCCCAGTTGGGTTTGAATTTACCCCTTGGGTCAACCGGCAGTAAGGCACGAACTGATTTTAGGACCAGATCCCCTTCCTTGATGTTCCTGGGCCTAACCCGTTTGTTGAAAGCCCGTTGGATCCTTTTTTGATATATTTGAATGTTGTTGAGAGCCCGGGATCGCCGTTCGTCTAAAAGGACTAGCGAATCGTATCGGGCTTGGACCCAATCTGCCTCAGGTACTTGGCTTTCAAGTAGGATCCTAAGGGATGACACCTCTAGCTCGACTGGTTGGACCGCTTCCATTCCGTATGTCAAGTAATACGGGGTTGCCCCGGTCGCGGTGCGGATTGAGGTTCGATATCCCCATAGGGCAAAAGGTATTTTGTCAGGCCAGTCCCGGTAATTTTCAGCCATCTTTTTAAGTATGGTGACAATTGTTTTATTGGCCGCTTCTACCGCTCCATTTGTTTGAGGTCGGTAAGGCGAAGATGTATGCCTTTGAATTTTGTATTTTGCCAGTAATGCGGCAGTTTCAGCTTGAAAGTGGGTCCCGTGATCGCTGATGAACTCGTGAGGGATCCCATACCGGCATATTATTTTATTTTGGATAAATTTGGCCACGTGCTTGGCGTTCAAGACACGGTATGACTCGGCTTCGACCCATTTGGTGAAGTAGTCGATGGCCACCAAGATGAAGCAATGACCTCCCGTCCCGGAAGGATGCACCTTTCCAATTATGTCAATACCCCATGTCGAAAATGGCCATGGTGATGTCATGGTATATAATAGGGAAGATGGCATATGCTGTACATTGGCGAAGATCTGACAGTTATGGCAGTGTTTGACATACAACTGACAGTCTGTTTCCATGGTGTTCCAATAGTACCCCGAGCCTCATGATTTTTCGGGCTAGCATATGGGCGTTCATATGCGGGCCGTTTTCGCCGTCATGGACCTCGGCCATGACCTTTTCGGCCTGTATTTTGTCGATGCATAGGAGTAGAGCTCCCTGTGCCGTCCTTTTGTACAATTGCCCGTCATTAGTTCGAACAAATTGGGTTGCTAATCTTCGTAGGGCCTTTTTGGCCCGATTTTCAGCTTCCGGGGGGTATTCTCCCGTTGTCAGGTAGGTTAGGACAGCTTGATACCAAGGCTCCGGGTCAGTTATCTCGATATCCTGAATGGCGTGGATGTAGGCTGGCTCGGATCGTCTTTCGACACAGATTGGCATGTTGGTCAGGTGATCCGGGATGTTCATTAAAGATGCTAATTTGGAAAGTGCATCTGCGAACTGATTCTCTTCCCGGGGCAGATAAATGTATTCTACCTTTTGAAATTGTTTCTCTAGAACCCTTACCCGTGCTTGGTAAGCCACGAGATTGGCGTTCCGAGTTTTCCATTTTTGGAGTGCTTGATTGATGACTAATGATGAATCACCGTGGACCCGGAGGTTTGTTACCCCTAAATCAGCGGCGGCTTGCAACCCGTGAATGCATGCTTCGTATTCGGCTGCGTTGTTGGTCACGTCGAAGTCCAACTTGATGGACAAGGGAGTGTGTTCCCCTCGGGGCGAAATTAACAGGATTCCGACCCCAAATCCTCGGAAGTTGGATGCCCCATCGAAATATAAATCCCACACTTCCGTATCGGTATGGAATATGTCTTCATCAGGAAAGGCCCATGTATCGGTGTGGCCTTCTTCGGATATTGGGCCGTCAGCGAGGAACTCGGCAACTACCCGGCCTTTGATGGCTTTTAATGGTACAAATTTGAGGTCGAACTCGGATAACATTAGAGTCCATCTTGACATCCTGCCGTTGAGGATGGGCTTCTCAAATAAGTACTTGATAGGATCCATTTTGTATAACACATGTACCTCGTGACTGAGCATGTAATGTCGGAGCTTTTTAGTGGCCCAAACCAATGCTAGGCACGTCTTTTCAAGCATTGTATATTTGCACTCATATTCGAGGAACTTTTTACTGATGTAGTAAATAGCCCGTTCTTCTGAATCGACTGTCTGGGCCAGCATAGCCCCCATGGCCGTCTCCGTCGTCGTTAGGTATAACGACAAAGGCAGACCGTGTTGAGGTGGCATTAGTACCGGCGGAGCAGACAACATCTCCTTGATTTTGTCGAAAGCCGCTTGACATTTGCCGTCCCATAGCACCCGTTCTCCGATTTTTAGCTTTTTGAAGATGGGTTCGCATACCATGGTTAGTTTCGAAATGAACCGGCTGATGTATTGGACTTTTCCGAGAAACCCCCTTATTTGCTTTTCGGTCTTGGGTGGTTGCATCTCGGTGATGGCTTTGATTTTAGCTGGGACGACCTCGACGCCGCGTTGGCTAACGATATGGCCCAGTAATTTGCCCGACGTTACCCCAAAATTGCATTTTTGTGGGTTCAGTCTCATGTTGTATTTACGTAGCCGGGTGAAGAACTTTCTTAGGGCTGAAATGTGCCCGCTTCGGTCCTTGGATTTGACGATCATGTCGTCCACATAGACCTCCACTTCCTTATGCATCATGTCGTGGAGCAAGGTAGTGGCGGTCCGTTGATAAGTGGCCCCGGCGTTGATAAGCCCAAATGGCATGACGGTGTAACAGTAAGTACCCCAGGGTGTAATGAAGGTGGTCTTACCCATGTCCTCTTCTGCCATTTTAATCTGATTGTACCCGGCATACCCATCCATGAACGATAGAAGGGCATGATCGGCCGTGTTATCCACCAGTATGTCGATGTGTGGTAACGGAAAATCGTCTTTTGGGCTTGCCTTGTTAAGATCCCGGAAGTCCACGCAAACCCGCACCTTGCCGTCCTTCTTGGGTACCGGCACGATGTTTGCAACCCAGTCTGGATATTCAGACACTTGTATAAAGCCTGCTTTAAATTGTTTATCGACCTCTTCCTTGACTTTAAGGGACCACTCGGGTTTCATTCTTTTGAGTTTTTGCTTTACCGGCTTGCACCCATCTTTGATGGGTATTCGGTGTTCGGCTATCTCCCGGTCTATACCCGGCATGTCCTTGTAGGACCATGCAAAGACGTCTTTGAATTCCTGGAGGATGTCTGTGAATTGTTTTCTCTCCTCTGGATCTAAAGATAGGCCCAACTTAAGCATCTGGGGCTCTAAAGTGGTTCCCACATTGATGGACTCGGTTTCTTCGATTACCGGATCTCGGGATTCCCTTTGCTCGAGCTGCTCGACCAGATGTTGAGGTAGGGGTACCTGTTCGCCGGGTTTCTCAATGTCATTGCATATAAAATTTTTGAAATTGAGAAAATTTTGGAAATGAGACAAGTCGTAAGCAGAACGGTGTTCGTTATTATTATTGATGGTAAATTTTGAAAATAGCTCGAATAGAGCTGCCATCTGATCATTGGTCAGTGGCGGTATAGGGAGAGGTCTTGGGACAGGCCCCGAGACCTCAGTGGATAAGGGAAGAGGGGTTACAGACTCGACCTTAGCACCAGACCCTCTAAACTCGGACTCAGACTCCGACTCAGACTCAGACTCAGACTCGGTATCCAGCATGTCTCCCTCGCTAGTGGTCAGCTTGTAGACCCGTCCTTGGCCGTCGGTCCACTTTATGGTCTTCCTCCAAGCCCTTGTTTCGGTGTTAGTGCCGACCTCGGTGATTAGCCTGGTTGGGTCGAACCGATCGCTGCGGAGGATCAGGTTGACCAAGTCGCTCTTTGGAGCGGGGACGGATTGGTCCTCTCCGAATAAGAGCCCCAGCACGGGCTCGGAGTTGTTTTCGCCCTCCTTTGATTCGGCCTGGACGATGGTGAATATATCATCAGGGATGAAATTGCATTCCCGAGCCTTTTTGGTCTCGGGATATGTGATGGTGGGTTGGTAGAGGCCCACTTGGACGGCTCCGAAGACTGGAGTGACGAAGTAATCCGTTAGCTTCAGGCTATAAGGGCTTATGTAAGTACCCTTGATAATGTCGACGGCCTTGTGAATACCGGCCCGAACCACATTTTCCGGAGTTATAGCATACCCCAATCCGAAATGTGACTCGCCATCATTTAGGACCTCGATAATCTTCCCAGCTGGAAGATATGGCCTTGAGGTTATCCCGGGTAGGTAACCCAGATTTTGTAGCATCGTGTCGATGCTAGTTGTGAAGTAGGGCCTAAAGAGATATTCTTCTTCGATCATGCCCACGAAATCAAATCCTCGCGGGTCGGCCCGGCCCGTAGCGTTGCAGCTTGCTACGGTAATTGGGGTCGCCTCCAGCGTGATGATACCGTCTTTGAGGGGCATCTTGACTTTTCGATGGAGGGTAGATGACACGGCCTTGACTGCGTGGATCCAAGGCCTTCCCAGCAAAAGATTGAATGATGAGGTGACATCTATCACCTGAAATTCCAATTCCTTTTCGATTGGGCCCGTTATGATCTTCAATTTCACGGCCCCGGCGACAGGTTTTGGGCTTCCGTCGAAAGCCTGGATAGTCTGCGCCGTCGGAAGGTAATCGACATCGGTGATGCCGAGTGCTTTTGCGGTCCTTAGAGGAAGGACATTCACGGCTGATCCATCGTCGATAAGGGTCATCGGGAGATATTTACCTTTGCAGATGACCGTGATGTATAGGGCCAGGTTGTGATTGGGCCCAAATGGTGGCAGATCAGCTTCAGAGAAGGTTATGAGTGGGCCTTCTTCTTTGGATTTTCCCTTAAGGTAGGGCATGATGGTGGCTACCATTTCAGCAGGGGTAGCCTCTGAATCAACCTTGATTTCATCGAGAGCCTTAGTCAGTGCTTCCCGATGAGCTTGCGAGCTAACCAATAGTTGCCATATGGTTAGATCGGCTCGGACCCTCTTCATTTGTTGGACCAGAGCCGTGTCTGGGCTTGGTTCTTCGAGGGTAGGCTCCGTCCTGGCGGGTTCAGTGACGGATATAGGAATGGAACGCCCAGCTGCAGCGAGATGATGGGTGGCTAAGGCCTTGGACTTAGCCTGTCGGACCTCTTCGAGGGTGATGGGGATAGCTTCCCCTTTGGTTAAGTACACATCATCCTCGTCGTCGAACCATATCCCGTTGACTTGTGGGATATAGGGAGAGATGAGGTGAGAACAGTCAATTACCTCACCGGTGAAGATAGCATGAGCGCTGAATGGGTTTTCTTTGTTGCTCGGCTTGTCTCCGGGCAACGGGATTTTCCCGCTCTCGATAAGGTCCTGGATCAGGTGTTTTAACCTCCAACATTTTTCAGTATCATGCCCGTTACCCCGGTGATACTGACAATAGGCCTGGGGATTGTAAGTTTTGGGCCTCTTTTCCACTGGAGGTTCTGCAGTTGGGCCTATCGGTTGGATTAGGCCCTTTGAGGATAGCCTCTGTAAGGCATAAGTATAGGTAGTCCCTATATCTGTGAATACCCGATTTGGTGTATTCTTTTTAGATGAGGTGTCGAGCAGGTTTACCTCGTCGAAGATGCTGCGAGTTGCAGCTGCGGGTGTGGGCTTGATTGTGGATGAACTTGCCCCTTGATATCCGTTGGTAGAGGCCTTAGTCAGGCTCTCCAACCTCAAATCATCTTTGATCCTTGTGCCCATTTCAGTAAGGACAGCAAAGTTTGGGATAATAGCATACCGGAGATGGACCCGGTAGGATGGGAGTAGATTTTTGACGAAGGCTTCCACTAGGGCCTTCTCGCCGGGCTTGTCGACCAGTTTCACACTCTCAGGCCTCCACCTTTGCAGATATTTTGTGAACCCTTCTTTTGGCTCTTGGGCCATTACCTCCAGAGTACGCATTGTAGTCTGGATTTCAGTGTTATCGGCGTAGTTCCGAGCGAATTCGGTCGCCACATCATCCCAAGTCTTGTATTTCTTGGGGTCGAGCCTGTAGAACCAGGCCCTGGGATGCTTCTTCAAAGAGGAAGGGAATAGGTGCTTGAACATGGTGGACTTTACTCCTTTGACTGCCATGAAGTCCTTGAAAGTCCGGATATGATGGACCGGATCTTCGGTACCTTCAAACATAGGAATTCCCGTTAAGTTGAGGTTGGCCGGTAGCTCGTCATTCAAAGGTGAATAAATGCGAGCATTTTCGGAGTGGATCGAGTTGCTTGTTGACAAGTGGACTTGCTCCTCGAGCCTGCGAACGACACTGACCAATTCGGCTATGGGCCCAACGGAATCGCCTCCTTCACCTGGGACCGTCTTCTCCACAGTGCTCAGACGGGTGTCCAAAGTTGCTTGGTTAGCGAGGATGGAGGTCAGTTGAGTCTCGATCTTGGTTAGGGCATTTTTCAAATCCTCCATCTTGCGTTGATGTCGGGTTGTGGCTGGCCTGTCTGTAAGAACACCGCGTAATCAGAAACTAGCCCAGAAATCCCAGAATAGAAGGTACATCCCGAACGAGACTAAAAGGGAAATGACTCGAAGAAGACGCTTAAACGGGTGACTTGTGAAGTGTGGGCCTTCCTTAGGATTCGGCAAGTGGGCCTAGTCCTGTTCGAAGGAAGGTTCACGCGAGGCATCCCCAGACTTTTGACTCGATCGTGTTGACGGGCCCTCCTTCGTAAGAGTATGTCCTACTAGGTGGGCCTTGCCCTAGTCTAATAAGGCGGACTGGGATAGGGAAGAAACTCGTGATGTAAGATCGACAGAGTTTCGACGCTAGAAGAACTTGACAACCTAAGACATGACCCGACACTGCTAAATACGGAAAGTCCTAAGAGGAGGGACGTTTTTTTGAAAATTGATTGATTTTTGAAGAAGGACCGAGTGGACTCGGTGAATGGCCCAAATTTCCGAAAAAAGAGGACGAAAAGTCATTGGGCCACGAGTTTTGAAAGTTTGAGTTTTGATTCGGGCAGCATACCGGCTAGAAAATAGGCTATTTTGAGTAAAATCATAAGTCCTAAATTCGGTATGTGTCCCGAGTTTTGAAAATTGAATATCTTGAAAAGGAGGATGTAATTTTTGAAAAGTTGAAATTTTTGAAAACGACTCGGAAACCAAGTAGCACGTAGTCACACAAGCATTATAACGACGTCATGTATGCTCTACACTAAGTCTCGGTCGGTCTGAAAGGGTCTATACCAGTGTACATAGTCTAGACGTTGATCGGGACGGACTCTCTAAGTCGAATTGAGCTTAGAACATGCCGCGAAACCCACTCGAATCGACTATGGACACCTTTTGACATATCCATATTGGAATACATCAATGGTATAGTGGGACGTCGGTCACCAGTACCGGCCCGGGAAAATATGGGTTATGCATGAACCGTAAAACTAACACGCGCATTGTATTTGTCAAACGATTTCTATTCGAGTCTCACCCTGAGGATGCCGATGGTAAGTCACGCATCAGTTAATCCCCAGCGGAGTCGCCAAATTGTGGACATGACATAGGTCCACCCCGACGCGGCCACGCGCGGGTTTGGGTAGGCGAATGAATCTCCATATGAGAATGGATCGAATTGAAATTTAGGTCTATGTGGAGTCGCCACCGAATTTTGTGGTTATTCGGAACCATTCGAGCCCACTCTATGTCGTAGTGGTCCGTATACAAAATACGGCCCATTTCCGATGTCAGAGTTTATTGGGCTCGTCCCTTTGCATTTGATACCAATACCGACATTATCGAATATTGTGTATTGAATGACTCTCGTGCGCCAACGGTTTCGGGCATCCGAAAACCGAGGTTCTGAGTAAGGGGTGAGGGTACGTGTTGGGAAGCCCACAAAGGACACCCAACCCCGCCCGCACATTAGCGGCCTCTACTAAGAATTCGAGTGACTTACAATACGCGCGCTAGTTAAACGGGAAAATGATATGCAAAGATTATTTTCCCTAAACATGTGAATGGAATTGAAAAGGGTTTCTAAGTCGATTTAATGCAATTAATTCTACGTCAAAGTGGAATTTTAGCATGTGGGTTCATTTAGTACAATAAACGAACAAGAATTAAATCGACAAAAGAAACAAACAAACGGTTAGTTACGGTAAATTGATATTAACGGTTTGTGCAAAAATATGAGATGAGATGATATAAATATGACGATGCATGGTTTGAAAAGATAGTATACATGCGATTGATTAATCACATGTTGACCTAAGTCGTAAAATACTATCGAGTTTCGAAAAGAATGATGTGCGACCCGTGTTTTGGTCGTTATGAGGCCACTCGATCGAGTAGTCGATAGACTCGATCGAGTAGGCCCTGAAAAGATGTTTCTGTTTCGCGTTATGGACCATACTCGACCGAGTTATTGGCTAACTCGGTCGAGTACATGGCCACTCGACCGAGTCACTGTGAGACTCGACCGAGTGGGTGTCGTAACAGACATTCTGATCCGACTTTTGGGGTACCACTCGACCGAGTGGGTTAGGCACTCGGTCGAGTGCCCCCTGTACGAATTGTAATTCGTTTGCAGTTTTGATGTTGATTTTGAAATTGCTTTTGATTTTTGAGAATTTGACGACTTTACCGAATCGGACATAAATATTGCACAATTTACGATCGACTTGGTTTTTTATAAATCGCAAATTTTGTTGAACCGAATATAAATATTGTTGAATTTATACTCGATTTTACTTTTGAATACTCGTTATATTCCACACTCGATTATTTGAATCGATATGGAATATTAGAGTGAAATAGAGAATAAATAAATTAATTTTAGTCGCTTCAAATTAATTATCGTGATATCAATAAATCGCGTTAATTAATTCGTATGACTTGATTATTAGACTCGATATCCAATTATGGAATTGGTATCGAATCCAAAATCGACGCTTTAATTGAATACATAAAAAAACTTGATTCCCTCGACTTCTCCGACATCGGAATAAATCCCTAGGGATTGTGATGTCGGGTCCGTGTCAACGGGTTTCGACCCTTATAGAAATACAATGTTTGCTTTTGAGAAATCGATGAGATATGCGAACAATAACAATGGTGCAAAGATTATGGTTGAAGTTAATCTATCTCAATAATCAAGTAATTGGGATATCGGAACAAGCGACCGTCAACGCTGTGTGCAGTACACTTGTATGTTCGTGTTTCCTCATTCCGATATCACTTCATACTCGACACAAATTGATAGATATTTTAATGTCTTGATACTAGTATTATTGATATTAATGATGCGATAATAAGAATAAAAAAAAAGAGAACGCGACCCGTAAAAAGAGACGACACGACGCGAGGAGGAGGAAGAAAGGAGAAGAAGCGGGGTTTTGACACCCTCAACCTACATGTTCTTGTCTCGGAATAAGGCTCGTAAACGTGGCTATAACACGGGAGTCTTCGAGGTGTATGGAGGCTAAGTTGTGGTGGCTTGGGTTGAATTCCTAAAACTAGGTTTAGGGTTTGCTAATGTCGATTTTCCTAGGGTTTGTCTAGGGTTTGTAAAGGGTGTAGTGTAGAATTGCTCTATGATGTGCTAGGGTTGTAAGAGATTGTAAAAATGTGTGTGTGATGGTTGCATGAGGGTTCCTTATATAGGAAAACCTAGGGTTCCGGTTTAGGGTTACTCAACCGAGTAGGCAGCTGACTCGGTCGAGTAGGCTTGTGCGTCAGCCGTCGGGCTTGAATAAGGGCCCACTCGATCGAGTAGGTGAGGCACTCGATCGAGTGGCCCAGCTGGGTCGCGCGGGTCACTAGCTTGGACCTTGACCATGGATATTTGATGAGATTGAATTTGAATTGGGCTTTTGATGTTTGAGGGGTTGTTTTGTGTGTCTCGGAAACGACTTTGACCAGGATTGACCCAATCGTGAAAAGTCGGTTTTAATTCCGGTGTCGGTTTCGGCCCAAATTAGCCTTATTTGATTGGAAACGGCCCGCTGGGCCTGGATTTGAGGTTGATTTTGTGATATTTGTACTCCGTAAGTGTGTTAGCCAGCGA
Organism: Agrostemma githago; assembly: GCA_958450325.1. Taxonomy (NCBI): domain Eukaryota; kingdom Viridiplantae; phylum Streptophyta; class Magnoliopsida; order Caryophyllales; family Caryophyllaceae; genus Agrostemma; species Agrostemma githago. The sequence continues at coordinate 67,881,304 of OY288246.1, forward strand.
TTAATGGATTTGAGCCCGTATCCGAGCGCACAGAAGCATGTTAGCGTCCGATCATTATCGGGTGTTTTTTGGGAAACTACCATAGACACCTGGCAGTCAAAATGCGGGTGTCTACAGTGGCACTTAACACCCATACTTAACGGCAAATTCTACTTTAGTCACGGTTGAGAGTAATTAATAGAGTTCAGGGGTACAGCTGGGAATTGCTTATACGCAGGGATACAATTGGGAAAAGTGAAAACTTAGAGGGTAAAAGTGGGAATTTCCCAATAACTAATAATGATTATTATAACTCTGACGCGATATAAAGTGGAGGATAAATATTGTTTCGACTGATTCCAACACGTCTCAAAACACAATCTTATGGCTTTTAAAAGTGTCCATTGAAATCCAAATGACCCTCACAATACACCAAAGCATTGTGTAACACCCGCTATTTTCCTAGCGCTTTTATCTTTTCCGTTATGACTTCGTCATAACTCTATCACGTTTCGGCCTTCTACTTCATCAATTTTCCAAGCTTTATTTTTATTTTTGAGTCAAATAATATTTATTTCAATTTTAAAAGATTTTAATTCTTTTAAACCTATTTATTTGATTTTCATCGTAAACTATTTATTTTTCCGCGAGGAAGTCTATTTCTCTACGAATTAACGTTTTATGCTGAGATTTAAGTTATTTATTTTCTTAAAAATATCTAAACACGTTTATATAATATTTCTAAATAATAAAATATTTTTATTTATGAAAATTTACCATTTAATGATTTTATTACGAAGTCTCGTAAATAATTATTTTCTAACGCGATGTTTACTCGAATTGCTTTGAAAAGCCTTTAATAATTTTACGATCCTTATTTTTATCAACCTAAAATTATTTTGGGACTCGTGTTTACTCATTTGGACCATGACCACATCACACACATATACACACCACCTTTACATTTTTATAACATTTCATTTTATAAACTATGAGTCACTCTGAGTCGGGGAGTACCCAATAAAGATACACGGTTTCGATTGGGTTTGAGTTTATGTTTGGTATAGGGACGAAGCCAAGGGTAGCATAGTCACCCGAAGCCTCGTAACTTGGTATAATTTGGACTATGTCCGAAGAGTTTCGTGAAAGGGGCAATGTTGTCAAGAGTGGGAGTAGGCATACGATTTATTAGATAAACCGCGATGGTGAAGGCATAGGACCAATAGGTAGTGGGCATGTGAGCATGAGTGAGAAGGGAGAGACCGGTCTCAACAATATGACGATGACGTTTTTCGACAAGGCCGTTGTGCTCGGGTGTATGAGGAGGCGAAGTGAGGTGAGTAATACCATCGGTGGTGATGGTGGGGGTAAGCTTAAGATATTCTCCCCCATTATCCGATTTTTTTTAATGATAGGTAAGTTAAAATATTTTTCAACGAGAGAACGAAAGCGATTAAAAATATTAAAAGTGTCGGATTTTTGTTTTAAGGGATAAATCCACGTGTACCTAGTGAAATGATCGACAAAGACAACGTAATATTTGAAACCATCAATAGAGTTAATGGGTGAAGTCCAAACATCGGATTAAATTAATTCTAGCGGTTTAGTAGAACGTAAAGTGTTAACAGAAAACGACAGTTTGTGACTCTTATGAGTCAAACATGCATTACAGTGCGAGAATTTATTAGAGAAATTTAAGCGAGCAGTTTTAAAAATAGAACTAATAATAGTAGGAGAAGGGTGACCAAGCGCTTGGGAAGATGTGAAGATGTGCCAGCCGCGAGGTACACGGCAGGAAGAAGACTCGGGTTCAGCCATTCGTACAAACCAAGCTTAAGTCGTCCTCGCAAAAGCTCCCGTCCCGCCAGACGATCCTGTAAGACACAATAATCACGAGAAAAATAAGCAATTGTGTTATTATCATGACAAAATTTAGAAACAGAAATAGTATTCTTAGATATGAAGGGGGCGTGAAGAACGTTTTCAAATTTAAGAGGATTATGAGAGGGTAGAGAGAGAGTAAAAGAACCAATATTTTCGATACGTAGAGGTGAGCCGTCTCCGACTAAAAGATCATCGGTCCCGTCATAAGGGGCATGAAGGGAAAGGTTGTGGAGGTCAGATGTGATGTGGTGGGTAGCGCCACTGTCTATAATCCAAGGGGAGGGGGGTACAGAGGGCGTGACAGTAACCAAGTGAGCCCGAGGGGGCCCACGGGTGTTAGACGGGCGATGTGGGACGGTGATGTGGGGATAAAGAGACTTGAAGGGGGGCAGCTTCGAAGGAAGTGACCAGTGGCATGACATCACTGGCAACAACCCTTGAAGGGAGGGGCATTGGGGTCAATTGGGGTGGGTAGAATACCGGGTCCAGGAGAGGCTGTTTGTGAGGAGCGAGGTGGGTTTCGAGGCTGTTTGTGGTAAACTGCGTGGGCGGAAGCGGGTTCGTGGATGGAGGCAGTGGAGGTGCTATGTTTAAGGGATAGATCAAAGTGAATTAAACGCTCTTGAAGAGCAACAAACGAGATTGTAGTATCCCGATGCTTAACGGCGTCAATGAGCGAGCGATATTTAGCGTGATGAAGCCCATTGAGGACCCTAGCAATGATATCCTCGTCATCCATGGGCTTTCCAAGCTGTGCCAATTCATCAACACTGGACCGAATAGCTTGCATGTATTCGGTGGCCGAGAGATCGTCTTTGACAATAGAGTTGAGACGGTCTTTAATTTGCATAATGTGTCCACGGGACAAATTCGCGTAAGTAGTACTGAGATATTTCCATATCTCGGCAAAAGTAGTACATGGGTTAAGAAGCGGAGCGATAGCGTCGCAAACGGACCCGCGAAAGGCTGCCCGAAGAAGTGAGTCCTGACGCATCCAAGTTGAATACGCATGATTGGGAGATGGGACAGCCTTGTCATCCTTGCTATCGGTAATGGTTTTGGGAGGGCAGGGGAACGATCCATCAACGTATTTGATGAGATCGAAACCGAACAGCAGGTCGGAGAGAGTTCCACACCAGCCGCGGTACGTCAATGGAGTAAGTTTGGTTATTCCGGCGAGGTCAAAAGCAACGAAGGAAGTTGTAGTATCGTGAGGATTTGGGAATAGAGTAGCTGACCCTGTCATGATAACAGAGGGTCGATTTGAGCACAAGAGGGAGAGAGATTTTAGGATTTCGGGGTGAAGCGTTTTAGCTTTGATACCATGTGGAAGTAAAGGGAGTGAATGAGTAATTGTATTAATGATCAATCACGTATAAATACACAGTATGAACAATTGAGTTAGACTAGGAGAGCCGTAACCTAGAATCTAGAGTATCTAAACATACTAACAATACAGAAGATTACAATGTGAATATAATAAAAGTAAATTAAAAATTACTCCCTTTTAAGATATTGATTTTAAAATTTACTCCCTTTTGAAATTTTTGTTAAAATTAACTCCAAAAAACTATCAAAAGTTCAAAAATTACTCCAAGATATAATTTTTTTGACGAAAATGCCCCTAATTTTTTTATGCCATATTACTTCACCTCACCCTCTAGCCAAGGACATTTTCGTTCTAAAAATAAATTTGGGAGCAATTTTTGAACTTTTGATAGATTTTGGGAGTTATTTATAACAAAAATTTCAAAAGGTAGTAAATTTTAAAATTTGTATCTTAAAAGGGAGTAATTTTTAATTTACTCATATAATAACAAGATATTATACATTATCTTTATTCTCAATACCAGAACCGATCTGATCCAACATGAGGTTAAAGGGTCTGTCAAGAGTCTTATTTTTCTTAACATCAACTGATGCATGACCCAAACCGAACTCATCTTGCCTATCAATGATCTGACTTATTTGTAACCGCCCTGAACCTAACATCGAACAATCCAAATTTGGCTCGTTAATGATCTGATTTATCTACCGCCCGAACCTAACAACGGAGTAATATAACAATCCAAACCCGATGTGTCCGGATCCGCTTTGACATTACCAATATATAACCGAGAACAAGCGACTCGTTTGCCAACTCCATGAACTACAACCACCCCCATTTGTTTTTCCATTCTGTCGACAACAATGTCTGTAATCCCCTAGAAATTCTAACGCAATACAGTGACGGAAACACTGTAGAAGTGGTAATATAACACACTGTAACTATGTCTTGATAAAATTTAAATGGTAAAGTCAAACATTAGGCCTTAAATAAAATGGCCAAAATTAAAACGATCCACAAAGGGGTTTAACAATCCACAAGACAAAATTGTAAAAGAAATAATAATAGCATGATCCACAATGCCCGCTAGCCCACACCCGGAAACATGCATACCTGTCATGTTAAAAACATAACAGCCACAATCAGTGAGGAGCAACGTCAACGTTCTCCCAGCCGTATAATAGGATTTTAAAACAGTAATTACTAATATAGGAAAAATAGTAAAAATGGAAAACAGTAAAACAACATATTAAAATAAGCTTTAGCGTAAAACAAATTAATCAAAAGGGTTTCCGAAGAAACATAAAAATATTTGCCAACCTGCAAACCAATTTATATCGATAATAAATAAAATAATCAAAATGGCGTTATGGATAGAATTAGTGTCGACGGCTAGACTTTCACTAGGAGAATACTAAAACTAGCTTCGAGAACTTAGTTCAAACAAATCAAACTTCGGTCTGTAACTAGGCTACTCAACCATAATAGGACGGCGACTTATAAATGCGTGGCCCTAGTTTAAGATGATATGTACACCCCTCCAGAGCACCATAAATACTCAGTTCAACCCGACGGCGTCTTACACTGCGAGACACGAGTTTAAGGTCAAAATGTTCACACACTCCCGAACACCATATATGCTCGGTTCAACAACCAATGTGCCCCATAAAGACACACCAGCCTTATAGTTGATGGCAAAAACGTAAACCCCAGAATATATTACTCTAACCTCACACTTGTCCTTATTCCATAACTCCAAAACAAAGCCATTATCGATATTTGTGGACATGACGTAGGTCCACCCCGACGCGGCCACGCGCGGATTTGGGTAGGCGAATGAATCTCGTGGTGAGATTGTTCTCGGGTTCGAAATTTAAGTCAAAATGGAGTCGCCACCGAATTTTGTGGTTATTCGGAACCATACGAGCCCACTCTATATCGTCATGGGCTGTACACAAAGTACGACCCACTTCGATTTCAGAGTTTATAGGGCTCGTCCCTTTGCATTGCAATATCGATACCGTTTAAACCGGCTTTCGTATATAGAATGACTCTCGAGCGCCAATGGTTTCGGGCATCCGGAAACCAAGGTTCTGAGTAAGGGGTGAAGGTACGTGTTGGGAAGCCCACTAAGGACACCCAACCCCGCCCGCACATGGCGGCCTCTACTAAGACATCGTTCGTGTTCGTGTGCGCGCGCTAGTGAAACGACTAAATGATATGCAAACAGCGTTTTTAGCTAAACGTGCGAATTATTAGTTAACTATGTCATTTTAATGCATCTTGATTCACGTCAAAGTGATTTAGCATGTGATGTTCATTTAAGGCAATAAATGGCAAACATCAAAAATAGAAAACTCGTAAATAAATTACAAATTACACGGGCGGAATACAACCCGGAATTCACAATACAACGAGCTATAAAATAGAATAATTGAATAGGAAATGGTAAACGTTAACTAGAAACGGGCCCGTATATAATAAATTATAAACTAGACCGTAAGTTGTGCAAACGGACGAACTTCGATTAAATACACATTATATTGTGTATTAAACGGAGGACGGAGATATGGAACCTAGACGTGGTGCTAGCCCGATCCCGAATCTCGATGCCTTGTCCTGACTTATCACATCGAGGAATAGAGTCAATTAATCATGTGTCGGATACGACTAAAGAGTTGTCGACACAAGATTAATAGTGTGAGACCGTCGATCAAAGTCATTTTAAGTGATATGATATGCATGAGTTTTGAAAAATAGGATCACGTGATTGACTTTACACGCGTTGACTAAAAGTCGTAAAAAAAGGCGAGCCTCAAAATATGGAAACATGTCGCGAAAGTCGCCTATTAATGCAAGAATCGAAGAGGATAGAAAGGCGAGAAAACAAGAAAGAGGAGCTCAGCCAATCAGGCCTCCCCGCGAGTCGCCTGACCGGCGCACGACTCGCATGGGGATCTGGCCGCCTTTTTTATTTGTTTGAATTCGATAATTGACCGAGTTAAATAAAAATATTGCATTATTTAAATTCAACTCGGTTCTCGATGTCATAAACGTGTATTATACGACTATGAGACCGTTATCGGGATTTTATGAAATATGCTATTACGTGATTGAAAATTTTGATTAGTGACGAAATTATAGTCCTCCACGTCACGACATCGATACTAATCCTAAAGGATTATGTGATGTCGGTTTTCGCCTCAACGGATCTCGTACTAATCATAGAAATGGAGTCTTACGCGTTCAACCATGAGCAATCACGATCGCATTATGTCCTTGAGTACATTGGGGCGGCGCTCCTCGAAAGGGTGCCACCTCCGTCGTGACTCGTAAAGGGATTAAACGGACTTTGGATGATCGTCGTAGTCAAACGTGTTAATATCCGAATTTTAATATTATATAAATATATACATACACGGTATTAATATGTTAATGACGAAAAGATAAAAATTAGTAAACGATAAAATTAGATGTTAGGTGTTAGATACAATAAATAAAAAAAGTGTTAGATTGCGATAAATAAAAGTGTTAGATTAGAGAGTTAGTATACACGAAATTAAAATGTTAGTATTAGCGGTTAGTAATAATAATAATAATAATAAAATATATATATATATATATATATATATATATATAAACGGTAAAAAGATAAGGGAGAAAAAGATGCCGGGATTTAATGACACCCTCAACCTACATGCTTAATCGATCTCGGAAACGGACTCGTAGTAGCGACGGGAGCGCGGGAGTGTCGAGATATGTGGGTAGAGTTATGGTGTATGTCTTTGACGAGTTTGATCTCGGGATTTTGAATGTATTTGTGTGTGTGTGTGTGTGTGTGTGTGTATGAGTGCCTAGAACTCAAGGGTGATGAATGTTTGAAGGTTGAAGATGTGTAGGGTTGAATGGGTTAGAAAAAGATGTTGTGTGATTAGGGTTGCCAAAAACCTGTGAAATGAATTGATGTGATGGGGTATTTATAAGGAGGACCCCGGTTTAGGGTCACTCGATCGAGTGGGTCTGAACCACTCGATCGAGTGGGTCAAATCGAGTGGAGTGTATTTAGGGAAAGATTGTTGACCATTTTTGAATGAGATTTGGTTGATTTGGTTGTTGAGTCTTGATTCATTTTGTGTATTTGGACATAATGTGAGGCTGGTTCGTCTCGGGATTCGACTTTGACCGGGTTTTGACTCGGTCGCTAAAAGATGGTTTTATTTCCGGTGACGGTTTTGACCCAAATTAGTCTCATTTTATTGGAAACGACCCACTGGGCCTGGATTTGAGGTCGGTTTTGAGAGATTTGCACTCCGCTAAATGCCCACGTCGGATACTATTGATTCCGAGTCCGTATTCGAGCGTATTAAGTCACGTTTACGTCCGATCATCATCGGGTGTTTTGTCGGGAACTGCTATAGACACTAGCAGGCAAAATGCGGGTGTCTACAGAGCCCCCACTCTGACTGAGGCTTGGACAAGGCGAAAGTCAGAGTAGCTACCAGGCCAATCGAGGATTACGACCTGGCAGCCTTCCGGTCGGGTCGTTTATAGTCCATTAGACTTGCGTGAAGGGCTCGCCAGCCATAAGCAGAGGGTCATACCTGTCCTGATGATGATAGTTCCGTGGGGAGTCGAACTTGCCTTTGAAGTCATAGGTGTACCCGTATGGCGACACATCACATCTTGGATGTAGCATTCCAGGAGAAACATCGACTCACGCTGGGGAGTAAAGTAGTTGCATGGGACTTGCTTCTGAAGTCTTGGGTGTACCCGTATGCCGATACATCACATCTTGGATGTAGCATTCCAGGAGAAACATCGCCTTTAATGTTCCGTTTGGGAAGCACTAGCTGGTACCTGAAATGTTAGATACATAGGCAGAAATAGCAGGCATAGCAGATAGCAAGATAGCACATAGGAAATGCAGTTAGCATCTATAGACTAGTTTGCGCTGGGGGAAATGATTTTTGCTTAGTTTTGAAATCGAAGTCCCGAAAGCAACTCACGTGCTAGGAGATAGGTTTTCAAAATTGAAAGGGGTAGAAAAGAAATATGCAGTTTAAATAGACCAAAATTTGACCTTGTCGAAAAGGATTTTCTCAAACTTTGAAGTGAAAATTTGAGGAGGGAGGTACCGACAGACTCGACTCTGGACGTGACTGGACGACGAGTTGACAGACACGACTTGGACTCTCGAGGGGTTGGATTGTGACTCGGTAGGGGGTGGGCCACCTAAGATGACAAGACTCTTAAGTTGCGCTATTCCGTAGCCTAGGCGAGTGGCAACACGGTCGAACATCAAAATGGGAAGAATGTGTAATAGGGTGGCTGCAGTAGTCTGTAACGTGACTGCTTCTGCAGGACTCAGCAGTGGCAATGTTGTAGTCTAGTGCCCTTTGAATTTTGTTGGTTTTGGGATGCATTCCCAAAGTGGGTGTTGCTTCGAGTCCTTGACAGATTCTCGTCTTCGACTGAGCCGAGTACTAGAACACACTGTAGAAAGGTGGCTAGTTTTTGAAAGTCTTTGGATTATGTGAGTGGATGGAGGTCTTCTGTCTAATAGAAGCCCCCAGGATGACAAAGCTAACTGTTGAGAACATGACAGTGTCGTGACAGGAATGATGGTGCTTTTTTGAACTTGTGTCAATATGGGTGGTTGTGCCTTTGTTGAAAGGCTGCCTACGTATCCATGTGTAGTGAAATCAAACCAAGCCGTAGTTCAGTGGATTGGAAGATATATTATGGTGCCTAGTTTATTAGGGCTTTGTGTGTAACTAGCCTGTATCGACGGTGTAGGCTAGGTGCATTCCCAATGATGTCTTGATCAAAGGGCTGGAACAGTTAGGATATTGATCCCGTGACTGTGAGCGTTCTCCGGGGTAGCCCCCAGAGGTGGTGTGAACTATTTGGGCATGTTCTATGCCGACCGCAGGTTGAGTTCCCGTGTTTGGGGTTGGTAACAGGTTTGGATGTTTTTGGAAATGTGGTGCCAAGTCGCAAGTGGCTTTGATGATTCGAAATCTGGAGCTCGATTTTGTGGAGCTAAGGCTTCGAGGGTAAGGTATCGCAATGTGGTAGGAAAGGGGGAAGTCGAGTAAAAGTGACTCGGACTTCGATCAGGGTAGGTTTGATAATGCGGGATCTGATTTCCATGTCTGGCCCTAATGGTTAGGGTGTATCCTATGGAGCTAGAATCCTCAAAATTCCGGGCTGTCTCTTAGCCTAGGTCTCGAGAAGGTCTTGAGGGTTGTAATGTGGGAAGGCTAAGTGTGGTGTTAGCTAACCAGCTTGATTGTTTCTCTCCTATTTGATGGTATGGGCATTGATAATTTTTGAATTGACTGTACCCCGGTCAAGGGACTTTCACTTGAGCTGACCGTTGACCACGGTCATGGGTATTTGTTTTTTTTTGGGTTGAACTCTTAGCCCCGGTCGTGGGATCCTTCACTTGAGTTGACTGTGTCCCGTCAAGGGATTGATCGTATCTGGTCGAGGGATGTTGAGAGTTCTTTTTTGGTCATGGCCAGCTCTTTTGTTTCGGCCTTTTGCTTTTTTTCTTTGGACTTCTGTTTTTTGTCCAGTTTTTTTTTTTCACGGTTATCCCTCCCATTGATGTTGTGGGTGGATATGGGGGTGGGCCCATCGGTTGGATTAGGCTTGTGGAGCTAAACCTTTGTAAGGTTCAAGCCTAGTTGGTAAGTGCAACTCGCGGTGGAGTACTCTACAGTAAGCATGGTGATTTGGATCTTGGTATTGTCATCATAATTCCGAGCAGGCTTAGTGGGAGCATCGTTTCGAGTTGGGTATTTTTGGCATCAAGCTTATAGAGTCACGATGCTTCTTTTTTGCTTCTGGTCAGACCAACGCCTAAGGTAGGGATTGATCAGTCTTATTGGAGGGGTGTTTATTGTGGGAAACGGGCTTGCCTTCCGTCTTGAACCCAAACTAGGAGACTACCTAGATTTGTCATAGGATTCGATACTGCTCCTACTAGGGGTAGTTATGTGGCTGTCTATGCCGGACATGGAATAGGTAAGGGAAAACATGGGTCTCAGTTCCTGCAGTCATTATAGATGTGCCTATAATAGTCACGTGCATGTGCTCACAGTGTATGATGGTGTTCATCATGTTCTCGGACACACATAAGGAAAGCATATATGAGAGATAGAAAAGCTAATTTTATTGAATTTTGAAAAGAGGACAGAATACAGTTGACTCTGACTCTGACTTTGAAATGAGGATGTAGGATATCCTAGACTCGGACTCAGACTTAGACTCGAATCGGACCCGGACTTTCGAATGCTTAGTTGGTCGTTTTTTTTGGTAAGGTCCTTGATTGGAGGAAACGACAGGTGCCACGACTCGCCTAAACTCGACTTTGCGCAAATGCAAGAGAGGGAGTCAAACTAGACAAGGCCCGGAGTGACGGGCCGACAAAGACTCTTGGATCGGGATACTCGAACGTTGACCTAGACGAGGTAACAACCCTGGCTTGGACTCGACGATGAGACTCAAGCTGCACGAGGGTAAGTTCGAAAATGGGGCGACCGTGTTTGACCGCGTCACGTGTTTGGACTAACCGTGGCGACCTAAACCTTTAGGAGACTCGGGTGTTCTTAGCACAGGTATGACTCGAAGAAGACATCATAAGGACGCCGGTGTATGATGAACGTAAGGTACCCCTTAAGGTGACTGTGGTCGAATGCTCGGGTGGAGGACAACCCCCAAGTGAGACTGAACACTCTGATAAGACTCAGATGGTGCGGCGTCTGAATGACTCGAAAGTGACACACGTGAGACACCACGTGTAGTACATGACCCTTAGAGCAACCGTGATTGATCGCTTTGCTGAAGGGTAGCCCCCGAGTGAGATTGTAGGTTTTGCTAAGACTCGAGTGTCGGACGAGTGACCCTTAGATGTAAGGACCACAAACCTTTTGTTATAGGGTTATGCCTTGTAAAAGGTTGACTCGGCCTCGAGGAAAGGCAGACGGGGGTAAGGGAAGAAACTCGCGATGTAAGATCGGCAAAGTTTCGTCGCTAGAGACCCTTGACTTGACTCGAATAAGGGTGGCCCTGTGATTAGGGTAGACCCTTAAGTTAAAGGACTTGAATTGGGATGACTCGACTAACGGATTGAAAGACGGGCAAAATTCCCCTAGGAAAGGTCGTGGGGACCGTCCTGTCGGAGGGAAAGATCGCGTGTGACTTTCTAGTTAGGACTTGAGTGTTCAGACGAACCTTCCATTTACGAGTGTATGACTCGTGTTGGTCGGTTATGCCTTTAGAAAAAGGCGGCCTAGGATGGGGAAGAAACCCGTGATGTAGGATCGACGGAGTTTCGACGCTAAAGACCTTCGACGTATTACGAAAAGACCCGACACACGAATTACGGTAGGTCCTATAATAAGGAAGGTTTTTGAAAAATGATTGAATTTTGAAAATTAAGAGGACAGTCCTGAAATTGGCAGTGGGCCAATAGGACCGGGCATTTTGAAATATTAGAATGGTTGCGAGTAATTTCGCGTTTTGAAAATTGAGGAGGCGATCCCGTCTTTTGAAATTGGCAGCATGCCGACAGGGCCGAGTTTTTTTTTTGATAAGTTGAATATTTGGAATTTTGAAAATTTGAATGTCGAAAATAAATTTCCGAAAATTTGAAAATCGAAAATAAGATCCCGAAGATTTGAAAATCGAAAATGGCATCTCGGAGATTTGAAAATCAAGAATCACATCTCGAGGATTTGAAAAAAAATCGAAATGGAATTTTGAAAATCGAAATGGAATTTGAAAATTCGAAAATCGAATGGTGGATCGGAAATTCGAATTTTGAAATGGACAGCATGCCGGCTAGAAAATAGGCTATTTTGAGTCAAATCGTAAGTCTAAATTTCGGCAGCATTCCGAGTTTTGAAAATTGGATATTTTGAAAAGACGGGTCCCGAAACGGACAGTATTTCGGGTTTTTCAAAATGCGGTATTTTTGGAAAGATGCATTTTTGAAATGACGGTTTTTGAAAAATGACACGGAAACCAAGTAGCACGTAGTCAAACAAGCATTATAACGACGCTTATGTATGCATTACGCTAAGTCTCGGTTGGTCAAAATAGGGTTTATACCAACGACGATAGTATTCTCGTAGTCAGGACGGACTCCCTAAGCCGAGTTGGTCTTAGGACATGCCGCGAAACCCTTACGAGTTCCACCATCGAAGTCTTTAGCGCACCCATGTAGGAATGCACCGTGGTATAGTGGGACGTCGGTCACAAGTAACCGGCCCGGGCAAAATTTGGGTTATGCATGAATCATTAAACTAATGCGCGCACACTAATATACGAACGATTTCTCTTCGAGTCTCACCCTAGGAACCCCGATGACATGTGGTACATCAGGCATCCCCAGCGGAGTCGCCAAATTGTGGACATGACGTAGGTCCACCCCGACGCGGCCACGCGCGGGTTTGGGTAGGCGAATGAATCTCGTGGTGAGATTGTTCTCGGGTTCGAAATTTAAGTCAAAATGGAGTCGCCACCGAATTTTGTGGTTATTCGGAACCATACGAGCCCACTCTATATCGTCATGGGCTGTACACAAAGTACGGCCCACTTCGATTTCAGAGTTTATAGGGCTCGTCCCTTTGCATTGCAATATCGATACCGTTTAAACCGGCTTTCGTATATAGAATGACTCTCGAGCGCCAATGGTTTCGGGCATCCGGAAACCAAGGTTCTGAGTAAGGGGTGAGGGTATGTGTTGGGAAGCCCACTAAGGACACCCAACCCCGCCCGCACATGGCGGCCTCTACTAAGACATCGTTCGTGTTCGTGCGCGCGCGCTAGTGAAACGACTAAATGATATGCAAACAACGTTTTTAGCTAAACATGCGAATTATTAGTTAACTATGTCATTTTAATGCATCTTGATTCACGTCAAAGTGATTTAGCATGTGATGTTCATTTAAGGCAATAAATGGCAAACATCAAAAATAGAAAACTCGTAAATAAATTACAAATTACACGGGCGGAATACAACCCGGAATTCACAATACAACGAGCAATAAAATAGAATAATTGAATAGGAAATGGTAAACGTTAACTAGAAACGGGCCCGTATATAATAAATTATAAACTAGACCGTAAGTTGTGCAAATGGACGAACTTCGATTAAATACACATTATATTGTGTATTAAACAGAGGACGGAGATATGCAACCTAGACGTGGTGCTAGCCCGATCCCGAATCTCGATGCCTTCTCCTGACTTATCACATCGAGGAATAGAGTCTAAATTAATCATGTGTCGGATACGACTAAAGAGTCGTCGACACAAGATTAATAGTGCGAGACCGTCGATCAAAGTGGTTTTAAGTGATATGATATGCATGAGTTTTGAAAAATAGGATCACGTGATTGACTTTACACGCGTTGACTAAAAGTCGTAAAAAAAGACGAGCCTCAAAATATGGAAACATGTCGCGAAAGTCGCCTATTAATGTAAGAATCGAAGAGGATAGAAAGGCGAGAAAACAAGAAAGAGGAGCTCGGCCAATCAGGCCTCCCCGCGAGTCGCCTGACCGGCGCGCGACTCGCATGGGGGTCTGGCCGCCTTTTTTATTTGTTTGAATTCGATAATTGACCGAGTTAAATAAAAATATTGCATTATTTAAATTCAACTCGGTTCTCGATGTCATAAACGTGTATTATACGATTATGAGACCGTTATCGGGATTTTATGAAATATGCTATTACGTGATTGAAAATTTTGATTAGTGACGAAATTATAGTCCTCCACGTCACGACATCGATACTAATCCTAAAGGATTATGTGATGTCGGTTTTCGCCTCAACGGATCTCGTACTAATCTTAGAAATGGAGTCTTACGCGTTCAACCATGAGCAATCACAATCGCGTTATGCCCTTGAGTACATTGGGGCGGCGCTCCTCGAAAGGGTGCCACCTCCGTCGTGACTCGTAAAGGGATTAAACGGACTTTGGATGATCGTCGTAGTCAAACGTGTTAATATCCGAATTTTAATATTATATAAATATATACATACACGGTATTAATATGTTAATGACGAAAGGATAAAAATTAGTAAACGATAAAATTAAATGTTAGGTGTTAGATACAATAAATAAAAAAAGTGTTAGATTGCGATAAATAAAAGTGTTAGATTAGAGAGTTAGTATACACGAAATTAAAATGTTAGTGTTAGCGGTTAGTAATTGTTCCGGTCACGGAAACAATTCACCCGGCCTTGAATCCGGGCTTTACAATTGATTTGCTAGTGAACAATCGATCGTCTGATTCCCTTAAGATCTCTCCTTCGTCTCACTCCCTTGGTCGGACCTTCCCGGCGGAGTAGGCCTGCTCCCTGCACAATGAACGCACAGGGCCCCGGAGGTTGTCCGAGGGAACCCTCTCCGATGCCTAAGTCAGTCCGTGAATGCCTTAAGAAAACCCGATTCGTGAGGAACTAGGCGGCAATTTTAGAGTAAGAGTTCTAGAGAGAGAAAATCCAACCCCCTTCATGTGGGAAATGGGGAAGTATTTATACCTTCCCAAAAGAGAGAAGTGGGAAAGGAATGGTTGGATAATAAAGAAGTGACAAGTGGCGTCTTCTCATCCACCCATCCCTAATTACCTTAGGCGAAATGACGGGAGGGCCCCTGGGGATACTGACCCTGTCGATCAGGGACTTCCCCAGGGCAGGCGGACTTCGGGCAGTGGCTGCTAGGTTCCAGCAGGCTGGGATGGCTTATGGTCCCAGCAGCCGACGGCCATCCTTAGCGTTCGATGCTTCTGTTTCAATTTCTTGCTAGAGACTGGTCCTTTGGGCTTTGACAGGAATCATCCCAGGGCCTGCCCAGCAGGCGGTTGCTTGACAGGCGGCCGACCCCAATCAATTGGCCTTCGTCAGTAGGAGGGAAGTAAGGCTTTTCTTCTGCTGGCGATTCTTGCTTGGAGGGAGGTTGACTTCCATGTCTGCCACAGCATTTAATGTTTTGCGCTTTCCCAAGGGACGTAACGCTGCTCACGTCAAGTATGCAAAGAGTTGAGAGTGCCTTTTGCAATGATTACACTTCTCCTCTAGGTGGATTTTTGGGAACCGCGAAGAGTTCCCGATTGGTGGCTCTCCTTCCAGGGTGGTTGGAGTGTCATTAATGCCGTGTTTTCTCTTGTATAAAACCCCAGCTTCCTCCACTTTTCTGCTTAGCTTATCTTCAATCTTTCCACTTTCTTCGTCTTTAATCATGGTTTGGATCAAAAAATTTGTGACTCGTCGTGGAGTTAGATATGTTACTTTCATCTTTAGAGGGTTTTGGAGGCTCCAATATGCTCGTGCTGCTTATCGAGCTGTCCGCCGTAGTCGCCGTTCACGGCTTCATTCTCGCCGGGCGGGTAAGAAGGCTTCTGCTAGGATGAGCAAGCGCTTTAGGAAGTCCTTGCCTCCTGCTGCTCCTAGGTTTAGGCGCTGCCCCCAGGGAGGGGGCTGTTTTGACAGGGGATGCCACGAGTGCTTCCCGTGGCTGCACCCCGAACAATTTGACTCCAACTTCTCTGACACTGACTCCTCCTTGGCGTCAGGTCCCTCTTCGCCTGTGAAGAAGACAGGCTGTCGCACCTGCGACGAATCCCAGGTTGTTCCCTTTGGCAGGGACTGGGAGGATAGCAGCCGAGATTCTGACGATAGTAAGGGTCTCGGCTGTTTGAGTGACAGGGACGAGGACGGGATCCCTGATGATCCCTTCAAAGACTCCCCAGACTGGGACTGGGGCTCGGACTTTGGAGGTTCAGGTAGCCCTGGGGACCCTTCTCCTGACCTGGATGATGATTAGGCCTGCTTAGCAGGGCGTTTACTTGTTGGGCCGGAATTTCTGGGCCCTTGTATGTTTTCTTTCCTTGCTGGGTACTGAATGTAATTTTCCCCTGTAAGGTTTAATGAAATGAAATTCAGGCGGCGTGTTTGTGTATTGTATTTTTAATATGTGTTTACTATATGTATATATATATATTTTTTTTGAATGCGGGAATGACGTTGTCGGCTGACCTTTCTTTCTGACACTTTTAGTCTTTCAAGGCCCTTCTTGGGAAGGGTGAACAGTCGGTGTCCAGTGTGCGACACGTGGACGGCTACCAAGGGTTTTGTCAGGGGATCGCCTTTTGAACTTCTTGGGCTTTATATAAACCCTTCTCCCCCTTCATTCTCTTCTTTTACTCTTCTTGATACTTCACACCCCTTAATACTTCTTGAATCTTCTTCGTTTGCCCAGCATTCTTCGAGGAGCAAGGAACACCTCCTGTTACTGTCTCCGGCAACTTTATCGGCGTCCTTAGGTTAGAACTTTAAATCTTTCACTTCTTTTTTTTCTTCTTCCATAGCCAATATGTCGCGAGTCCGTCCCCTTTCTTTTAACTCTTTGCTCGGGGGAACTGGGGGCGGTGACGGTGACCGACGTGACATAGCTTCTTCCTCCGGGGTCGGCCCTAGGGAGGAGGACGATCATCACAGGGGGGAGGGTGCTGAGTCACCCGAACCGGCTCCCTTTGACGTGGTCGACTCCGATGACGAGGCCCTGGAGGTGGATCCTTCCAGGGTCGCCGGCCCCCTCATCCGCAGGGAGAGGGGGAGGACCTACTTCTTGGACAAGGAAAAGTATGCGGTCCCCCTAAAGACCTATCCTGAGGCCAAGAACAGGGACCTGATTTTGGAGAGTAACGCTGCTAAGGCCATTGAACAATTTTATAATTTCGGGGAAGGGTACACGGTTGTAGTCCCTGGGGAAAAGGACACAGTGTGCTGTCCCCCAGAAGGATGTGTGGCCGTCTACCATAAGGCCTTGGAATTTGGCCTGCGATTCCCGCTGCACCCCTTCCTGGAGGAAACCTTCAGGAGGATGAACGTTGCTATCGCCCAGCTGACTGCAACTGCCATTAGATCCTTAGTAGCTTACACCTGGACCTGCCTTTTCCATGGCGAGGGGCCTTATATTGACGCCCTTCGTTTCATGGTTGGTCTTCAAATGGTGTCCTCATCTGGGGGGGATGGCTCCCCTGGTTATTGGTCTCTGCTGAGGCAGAAAAAGTACGCCTTGGTCTGGCCGGCTATGAGCAGCCTTAAAGACTGGAAAAATAACTTTATATATGTCCATAGCGCGTCAGGGTGGAAAATTCCTAGACATTTTAGGAACCATGTCCACACCCGCATGGAGACGCGCGAGGAGTATCACCCACGCGTTGGGGGGAAGGCTCTGGAAGTCAGGCTGAGCGAGAAGGAGGCGATTTTAGTACAAAAGTTTGAGATTGTGGTGGATAAACATGGGAACTTTGGCCCTGCTTTCTGGCTCCCCCATGCGGAGCTCATCACGACAGACGAGTATTTGCTTCCCCTGGGCCTGATTCCTGGCCTTGAAGGTAGTTCTAGGGATTTTTTGTTGTCACGATTTTCCAGAGACTTTATTTCTCCCTGCTTTTTAGATGACCGCCTTTCCCTTTCTGCAGATTCCTTTACTTGGCGCTGGACGAAGAAGCAGGTCAGGAGGTTGGGCCTGAGTGAGGATTTGGTCGTTCTTTCAAAGCGTCCTTCCCTTCCTGCAAATTTTAGGAAAGGAAGCAAAGCCCTTATGAAGCTTGTGAAAGACTTTGCCGCTGGTCGAAGATTACCTCTCCCACCCCGGCTGCCTTCGTCGAAGCCGGCGACTCCTACCCCTAGCCTCCATGAGGGGGAGGCGGAGGTTACTTCAGGAGCTACTCCTTCCCCCAGTCAGAAACAGGGTGCCTCTCCGGCTGGCCCTCGGATTTCGCAGGGAACGCAGCCTGGAAATTCCGAGGGGACTGGGGAGAGTGTTCCTTTGGAATTGAGGAGGAAGAGAGAGAGGGAGGCTCCTAGTGCTGACGTGGTGGACCTGGAGGCGGATGTTACCACCCCTAAGGCGAAGCGCCCTGCTCGTGAGCCTTCAAGCACTCCCTTCCCAGAGGAAAATGCAGAGTTCCACTACACGGCTGGTGACAGTGTGGATGTGTCAGGCTTGCTTTCTGACTCCGGAGCCGTCTTGGCCGACCGCCTTACAAAAATGGTGACCTCAACTTCTCATCAAGTGCTCCAATATATCCAGCGTACCTCCACGGTTATGCTGGCGTCTGCGGAACTGGCGGCTCTCAGCCGCCTGAGTGATGAGGAGCTGACAGTTACTCCTGGGGCTCCTCCTCCCGACCGCCTGGCCATGGTAGAAAGGGATGTCTCCTTGATAAGCTCCTTGAAAGATAAGATGACAAGGCAAGAGGGAGAGTTAGAGGAGGCCAAGAAGCAGGCTGGTCAATGGAGGCTGCAGGGGGAAATGGCTGTGAAGGAGGTTGCCAAGCTAGAGACTGATCTGAAGGAGAGCCGGCAGTCGTTGGACCGAGCCAATCTATCTTTGGCCGAGATGGGGCACTTAAAGGGGAGAGTGACTGACTTGGAGGAGCAGCTGTCAAAGGCCAAGTTGACTTTTGAACAGGCTAAGGGGGAATGGACGAAGGAGAAAGAGACCCTGGCTGAGAAGACTGAGGCTGCAGTGGATGCCAGCTTCGCGAGCGGTGCCAACTCCTCTCTGGAGTTGGTAATGGAGGTGATAGGGGAGATGTTCCCTACCTTTGATGAGGACTCTTTCCGAAGTCTCTATACCGCTAAGAATGAAGCTCGGGCGGCCAGGCAGCCTGAGGCAGATGCCGACGCTCACCGGGATGCTACGTGACGCCCCTTCTCTTTTCTTATAAAAGCTTTTATCTTTCCGTGCTGAGCCAGTGCTTATGGCCATTCTGTTTGTAATATCTGCCACTTTGTTTTTTCTTCTTTAACTTTGTAAAGACCTTTCTACCCTTCATGGGTTTTGTTTGTGGAATATTTCTCTTTGCTTTTTATGGCAAACTGTCTTAAAATTTAGGGATCCTTTCCTTGTTTGTTTAATCGCGCCTGTCACAGCATGTCCCTGGCTTCGTTTAAAGTCCAGGGGGCCTGCCCCCTGCCTGCCCAGAGGTAAGCAGGGTGGCTTTTGCGTTTTTTATACAAGGTTGGGGGGCCTGCCCCCAGTCCTTGTCAGTCTGACCTGTCCCTGGCTTTTGTTCAAAGTCCAGGGGACCTGCCCCCTGCCTACCCAGAGGTAAGTAGGGTGGCTTTTGCGCTTTTTATACAAGGTTGGGGGGCCTGCCCCCAGTCCTTGTTAGTCTGGCCTGTCCCTGGCTTTTGTTCAAAGTCCAGGGGGCCTGCCCCCTGCCTGCCCAGAGGTAAGCAGGGTGGCTTTTGCGTTTTTCATACAAGGTTGGGGGGTCTGCCCCCAGTCCTTGTCAGTCTGGCCTGTCCCTGGCTTTTCGTTCAAAGTCCAGGGGGCCTGCCCCCAGCCTGCCCAGAGGTAAGCAGGGTGACTTTTGCGTTTTTTATACAAGGTTGGGGGGCCTGCCCTCAGTCCTTGTTAGTCTGGCATGTCCCTGACTTTTGTTCAAAGTCCAGGGGGCCTGCCCCCTGCCTGCCCAGAGGTAAGCAGGGTGGCTTTTGCGTTTTTTATACAAGGTTGGGGGGCCTGCCCCTAGTCCTTGTCAGTCTGGCCTGTCCCTGGCTTTTCGTTCAAAGCCCAGGGGGCCTGCCCCTTGCCTGCCCAGAGGTAAGCAGGGTGGTTCGGATTTTTTGTTGGGGGGTTCATTTTTCCTGATTTTGGCAACAGGGGGCCTCCCCCTATTGCCCCCTGTTCGTTTGTGTGTGAATGCGCAAGTTTTGAACAGGCAACAAGTATAAATCTGGATCTTTCTCATTTCTTTATAAGATTTGCGACATTTTTGGGTGGTCGGAGCCGTCGACATTCTTTGACCGTCCTCCGCCTTTTGTTTTTAGCAAAAATCAAAAACTATCCTCGAATTTTGTTTAGACGTAATATTTCTTTAAAGTGTCCGCATTCCAGTGAGCATGCAGCTCTTGCCCTTCAAGGTTGGCGATTTTGTACGTGCCTGGTCCCAAGACTCGAGTCACTTGGTATGGACCCTCCCAGTTGGCACTCAGCTTTCCATGTTCTCTTGACTTTCCAACCGCCTGCGTCTTTCTCAGAACCAGCTCACCCATCTGGAAGTTCCTCTGTCGGACTTTGGTGTTGAAGGCTTTCCTCATTCGTTGCTGGTAGGCAACGATGTTGGCGCTAGCTTCCTCCCTTAACTCATTTACCAGGTCCAAGGCTTCGACCATTGCGGCTTCGTTTTCAGCCCGGTCGTACTGCAGGGAGCGCAGAGAAGGGATCCTTGCCTCAATTGGTAATAATGCCTCTGCCCCATATACCAGACCAAACGGGGTCTGGCCTGTAGACTCTTTTCTGGTAGTTCGGATTGACCAGAGTATACTGGGAAGTTCGTCAGCCCACCTACCTTTGCAGTCATCCACCATTTTCTTCAGGCCGTTCAAGATTTGTTTGTTGGCCGCTTCTGCCTGTCCGTTAGTTTGAGGGTGACAGACAGCTGAATAGGCGACTGCGATGTTGTGGCTTTCCAGCCAGATTCTTAGAGGATCATTATCAAATTGTCTGCCATGGTCAAATACCAACATCTTTGGCAGACCGAACCTGGTGATAATATTTCGCCAGACCACTTTCCTGACCGCTGGCTCAGTAATGTTGGGCACTGCTTCGGCTTCCACCCATTTGGTGAAGTATTCTATGGCGACAATCAAGAATTTTCCTGCCCCCTGTGGCCACCGTGAAGGGTCCTAGAATGTCCATCCCCCATTGAGCGAAGGGGATGGGGGATAGGATTGGCCTGAGTTCCTGGGCCGGGGCATGGATTGATGGGGCAAAGAGTTGGCATTTTCTGCATTTCTGGGTCAGGCTCTTGGTGTCCGCCAGCATGGTGGGCCAGTAGTAGCCTGCCCTTAGGGCTTTGTGGGCCAGGGATCTCCCCCCGATGTGATGCCCACAAATCCCTGAGTGGATATCTTCCAACACTTCAGCAGCTTGATCCGCCCGTAGGCATTTGAGCAGGGGATAAGTAAAAGATTTCTTGTAAAGTTCCCCCCCAATGAGTATGAACCAGGCTGCTTTAGCCTGTATTTTTCTTCTTTGCGCTGCGTCTGATGGCAGGTCACCATGTTTCTTGAGTTGGATGAAGGGAGTCATCCAGCTTTCCGGACCTTCTTCTACGGTGCTAATCGACAGTCAGGGGCTGGTTGATTTTTCATGCAGAAAATCAACCCACACTGACCTCCGTATGTCCTGCAGACTGGAACTTGCTAGTTTTGACAGGGCATCTGCTCGACTGTTCTGGGAGCGAGGGATCTGTTTGATCTCATATGATTTCAGGCCTGACAACTCTCCTTTTACCATTTCCAGGTATGTGGCCATTGCTTGGTCCCTTGCTTCGTATTCACCATTGATCTGGTTGGCGATGAGCTGGGAGTCTGTCGCCAGGACAATCCGTTCTGCCCCTGCGGCTTTAGCTAGCCTGACGCCTGCGAGTACTGCTTCGTACTCTGCTTCGTTGTTCGATGCTGGGAAGACAAACCTGAGCGCATGCTCAAAGTCAGCCCCCCCTGGGCTGGTTAGTACGACGCCTGCGCCTGCGCCATTGGCTGTCGAGGATCCATCCGTATGCACGATCCACTCCTCGGCAGGGGTCTCTTCTTCCCCTGAATGGGAGCACTCAGCCAGAAAATCTGCTAAGGCTTGGGCCTTGATGGCTGTTCTTGGCTGGTAAGATATACCTAGCCCACTCAGCTCGATCGCCCACTTCAGTAATCTCCCTGATTTTTCAAATTTTTCCAACACCTTCTCCAGCGGTTGGTCGGTGAGGACCACGACTGGATGCGCGTCAAAGTAAGGTCTGAGTTTCCTGGCAGCAATTATGACTGCGTTGGCGGCTTTTTCAACCATCGGGTAATTTTTCTCGGCTGCCCCCAGCGCATGACTTACGAAGTATATAGGTTGCTGGGTGCCTGCCTCTTCCCGTAAGATAACCGCGCTGACAGTTATATTGGTCACTGCAATGTAGAGGAAAAGTTTTTCCCATGCAACTAGTCTTGCCAGGGTGGGGAGCCTCTTAAGATGGTCCTTCAATTGCTCAAAGGCCTCTTTCTGCTCGTTTTCCCACTTGAACTGTTTGTTTCCTTTCAGTATTTTGAAAAAAGGAGTGGCCTTGTCCGCTGATCGGGCGACGAACCGTGCTAAGGCAGCCATGCGGCCCGTCAGGCGCTGGATGTCTCTAATGGTCTTGGGTTCAGGAAGGTCTAGAACTGCCTGAATTTTATCAGGGTTGGCGTCTATCCCCCGAGAGCTGACCAAGAACCCCAGGAATTTGCCGGAGCGGACCCCAAATGTACACTTCTTTGGATTGAGTTTCATCTTGTAGGTGCGCAGGGAGCAGAAGGTTTCCTGCAGGTCTATCAGGTGCTCTCTGTCTTCTTTGCTTTTTACGATGGCGTCATCAACGTAAGCCTCGATGTTTCTGCCTTTTTGTTTCTCAAACACTTTATCAACCAAACGTTGGTATGTGGCCCCTGCATTTTTAAGCCCGAATGGCATCATCTTGTACATGTAGGTGCCTGAACTGGTGATGAACGCGCACTTCACCCTGTCCGGCTGCCACAAGTACACTTGATGATACCCTGAAAAGGCATCTAGGAAGCTCAGCATGGAATAACCACTGGTGGCGTCTACCAGTTGGTCGATTCTGGGGAGCGGATAGCAGTCTTTCGGGCAGGCCTTGTTGAGGTTCGTAAAGTCCACGCACATTCTCCATGCGCCCGACGATTTTTTAACCATGACTACATTCGCCAGCCATTCTGGGTAGTCACAGACCTCAATAAAATCTGCTTTCAAGAGTTTGTCAATTTCTTCCTTGATTGCCGCGTCTTTTTCTGCGGACATATTTCGCTTTTTCTGCTTTACAGGGCGAGCGTCCATGCTTACGTTCAGCTTGTGAACGATGCATGATGGATCAACGCCGGGCATCTCGTCTGCTGAGTAGGCGAATACGTCTTTGTTTTCTTTCAGCAGCTTTACCAGTTCAGCCTGGTAGGACTCCTCCAGGTCAGCTCCTATTAGGACCTGCCTCCCTGGTTCTAAGTCTACTAGCATGCTTTCACCCCCTGGCTCCAGGTGGTCGGACGCCGGGTGCTTGGCTGGTATTTCGCCTTCCCTGCTGGGGGAACTGTCAGCCTTTCTTTTTCCTTTTCTTTCTTTTTCGTGTTCTTGCAGGGCCACGGAGTAGCATTGTCTAGCTGACTCTTGGTCCCCGCGCACTTTTCCTTCTAGTCCGAAATCGGTGACATATGCTATGGTGAGGGCCCTGATGGAGATGGCCGCTTCGATTTCGTCCAGGGTGGCTCTGCCAATTAGGGCGTTGTAGGCGGATCTTGCATCCACAACAACAAAGGTTGCCCTGACGTTTCTGGCAGTAGAGCCTTCCCCAAAGGTCACGGGTAGGTCTATGACTCCCATAGGCAGCACACCTGCTCCACTGAACCCGTACAACGATCCGGGGGCAGGTCGAAGGTGCCTTTTTTCCAGGCCCATTTTCTCGAAGGCGTCCTTGTACAGCAGATTTGTGTATGCGCCAGTGTCTACCATGCACCTCCGTACAATGTGGTTGCTGATCTCCAGGGACAACACCAAAGGATCACTGTGCGGGTATACTACGCGCCCTGCATCATCAGGGGTGATGCTTAATGTCACTCCTCTTGGACTTCCTGCTTTCTCAGCATAACAGATCTGGTTCCTTAGTTCACGCATTTGTCTTTTTTGGCCTCTTCGACTGAGCTGGCCCTCAGTGCCCCCTGAAATTACGTGGATCACCATGCGGTTCTGCACTGACCCTTCGGGTTTCTCGGATACTTCCTTCTGAGACTTATTCTTGGTTGCGTAGCTGGCCAACCATCCGTTCCTAATTAACTTTTCGATTTCGTCTTTCAGGTGACGACATTCCTCAGTGGTGTGGCCTATGCAGTCGTGGAAAGTGCAGAATTTCTTGGGGTCTCCTTTCGGGCTGCGAGGTTTGTTCGGGCGATTCCACTTAGCAGTTTCTTTTTCCAGTTCGAAGATCTCCGCCCTGGATTTGTTCAGGGCAGTGTAACTGTCGAACCTGGGCTGGTAGACAGTGCGCTCCTTCTTGGGAGTGTCTCCTTCTTCCCTCTGCTTGCCTGGCTCACTTCTGCCACGTCTAGCCTGCGGTCCCCCTTGAGGCCTTGTTTGGCCTGCAGGGGTATCCTTCAGGCCGTGGAACTCCTCCTGCAGAATGAACCCTTCCGCAATTTTCCTGGCCATGGCCAAGGTTTCTGGCTGGGCCCTGATCATCTGGTTTTTCATTTCCCCTGGGAGTAGGGAGATTGTCAGGGCGTAGGCGGCGGTGGAATCATCGATCTCCTTGACCTGCTGGTAGGATAGA
The DNA here is from genome assembly GCA_958450325.1 of Agrostemma githago. Lineage (NCBI taxonomy): Eukaryota > Viridiplantae > Streptophyta > Magnoliopsida > Caryophyllales > Caryophyllaceae > Agrostemma > Agrostemma githago. Next base: position 67,905,885 of record OY288246.1, read on the forward strand.
TCAAACCTTCTCAGGTATTCCCTCACACTTTCACCTTTTTTCTGCTTCAGGGTCATAAGATCGAAACGGGTGAGGCGTCTTCTTTTGTTCCCAGCATATTGTTCGAGGAAGATCTCGGCCAGCTCTATGAAGAACCTGACTGACCCCTGGCGGAGGTCTCTGAACCATCCCTGTGCGAGCCCTACCAGGGTGGTTGGGAAAACTTTGCACCAGATGGCATCATCTACGTCGTACATGCCCATGTGGCTCTCAAATGCTGCCAGGTGATCTTCTGGGTCTGTTGTCCCATCAAACTTAATGGTGGGCATTTTAATTTTTGGAATGGGGTATTCTTGTACCTCAGGATGAAGTGGGGTTTTTGTGGGCCTGCCTACCAATCGTGACCTGCTTTTCCCAGATTGGTTACCGTGAGTATCCCATTGTTTATGGGCCGGTTTCCTCATACTGGGGGAGCGGTGCCTTGGAGGCGGCCTGCCTGCTGCTTCATCTTCTGTCTCAGGGGAGACTTGCCTGGGTCTTTTCCTCTGAGAGTGACAGAAACTCTCACCCTGGTGGTACTTAGACTCGAGCGGTTGCCCCCGGTTGAGCCTTGACTGTAGGCTTTGGGATAAACCAGGGGCTGACTGCTCCCTGGCTGCCGGTGTCAGCCTGGAAAAAACTCCGCCTGGCTTTTCTCCCAATCGTTTTGACATGGGCTCCCTGGGCCTCATTCGCTCCTGTAACCCTCGAGATAAGCCTCTCTGTTCTCCAGACGCTGATTCTGTTGTGTGAATGGAGAACGCCTGCTGGACAGGTGGCTCGGGGTTGCCGGTGGTAATGCGCCTTTGTACATGTGCATACGCCTGTGCCGTCCTTCTTGCTTTCCTCTGAGCATTCCTGGCGGCGGTCCGCCTCGTGCCCCCAGCTCCATCCCTGCTGATTGAGGATGGTTGCCTGGGGGCCGATGCGACCCTGCCTACCAAGTCCTCAGGAGTGAACTCCTGGTTCAGCATTGCAGAGAAGAAGGCGGCCGTCTGCGCCATCTGAGCTGGGGTTAGATTCAGAGCATGCCCTGGGTGTGCCCCCAACTCAGGTGCCACAGCAGTGCTTGGTCCGCCAAGGAGACTGGTTCCTCCTACCCCTAGGATCGTGGCGGGAGGAATCCTCTCCGACTGCGGCATACCATACAGGGGAGTCACCGGTGGGACCGTCGGACCCGTCCCTGCACTGGCATCAATGATTTCTGGCATGATTGTTTTGGTTTTGTGATTATGAGTGGTTGATTTTAGTGGGTAACTCGTGAGCACAACCGTAAGTTCCCCACAGACGGCGCCAAATTGTTCCAGTCACGGAAACAATTCACCCGGCCTTGAATCCGGGCTTTACAATTGATTTGCTAGTGAACAATCGATCGTCTGATTCCCTTAAGATCTCTCCTTCGTCTCACTCCCTTGGTCGGACCTTCCCGGCGGAGTAGGCCTGCTCCCTGCACAATGAACGCACAGGGCCCCGGAGGTTGTCCGAGGGAACCCTCTCCGATGCCTAAGTCAGTCCGTGAATGCCTTAAGAAAACCCGGTTCGTGAGGAACTAGGCGGCAATTTTAGAGTAAGAGTTCTAGAGAGAGAAAATCCAACCCCCTTCATGTGGGAAATGGGGAAGTATTTAGACCTTCCCACAAGAGAGAAGTGGGAAAGGAATGGTTGGATAAAGAAGTAACAAGTGGCGTCTTCTCATCCACCCATCCCTAATTACCTTAGGCGAAATGACGGGAGGGCCCCTGGGGGTACTGACCCTGTCGATCAGGGACTTCCCCAGGGCAGGCGGACTTCGGGCAGTGGCTGCTAGGTTCCAGCAGGCTGGGATGGCTTATGGTCCCAGCAGCCGACGGCCATCCTTAGCGTTCGATGCTTCTGTTTCAATTTCTTGCTAGAGACTGGTCCTTTGGGCTTTGACAGGAATCATCCCAGGGCCTGCCCAGCAGGCGGTTGCTTGACAGGCGGCCGACCCCAATCAGTAGTAATAATAATAATAATAATAATAATAATAATAATAATAACACACACACACACACACACATATATATATATATATAAACGGTAAAAAGATAAGGGAGAAAAAGATGTCGGGATTTAATGACACCCTCTACCTACATGCTTAATCGATCTCGGAAACAGACTCGTAGTAGCGACGGGAGCGCGGGAGTGTTGAGATATGTGGGTAGAGTTATGGTGTATGTCTTTGACGAGTTTGATCTCGGGATTTTGAATGTATTTGTGTGTGTGTGTGTGTGTGTGTGTGTGTATGAGTGCCTAGAACTCAAGGGTGATGAATGTTTGAAGGTTGAAGATGTGTAGGGTTGAATGAGTTAGAAAAAGATGTTGTGTGATTAGGGTTACCAAAAATCTGTGAAATGAATTGATGTGATGGGGTATTTATAAGGAGGACCCCGGTTTAGGGTCACTCGATCAAGTGGGTCTGAACCACTCGATCGAGTGGGTCAAATCGAGTGGAGTGTATTTAGGGAAAGATTGTTGACCATTTTTGAATGAGATTTGGTTGATTTGGTTGTTGAGTCTTGATTCATTTTGTGTATTTGGACATAATGTGAGGCTGGTTCGTCTCGGGATTCGACTTTGACCGGGTTTTGACTCGGTCGCTAAAAGACGGTTTTATTTCCGGTGACGGTTTTGACCCAAATTAGTCTCATTTTATTGGAAACGACCCACTGGGCCTGGATTTGAGGTCGGTTTTGAGAGATTTGCACTCCGCTAAATGCCCACGTCGGATACTATTGATTCCGAGTCCGTATTCGAGCGTATTAAGTCACGTTTACGTCCGATCATCATCGGGTGTTTTGTCGGGAACTGCTATAGACACTAGCAGGCAAAATGCGGGTGTCTACAATATTCAAAAAAAATAATCATTATAAATAGTAAGAGAACAAAAAGAAAAGAATCACTTTCCAAAAGAGGAAACTTGTCTATTTTAGGAAACTTCTATTTTTAGAAACTTTACCCAAAATATCATCATATCAAAATAGCAAAAATATTAGTTCATACTAATAACACATTTTTAGTAAACGATATAGATTTATAAAACTAGTACTTTCGGCCTTAACGATATTAATTCTTAAAACGAGAACATTTGAGTTAATGAAATTATTGAAACGTCATACAAGTGTTTATAAAATGATTTAGAAATGTTTTTAAACATTTTAAATACTACTAATTAGGGTGTTTCCAAAATTTACAAAGCTAAAATTCCCTAATTATTATTAGTTTCGACAATACGATTATAAATAGGATTTTACGCCAAATGTCAAATTAAATCTTTTAACGTCTTTTATTTAATTAAACTATTGGATATATTTAGAATATGTTAAGGGATGATTTAACTCTTAAAGTTTCAGATTTAAATACTTTCAAAATTGCTGGAAAAATAATTCTTTTAGGTAAGACGAAACATTTTAACAACAAATCGTAATTTTGTCCAAAAACCATTACTATTAATTAAAGACTTTAATAAATAGTACAAAAATTACGTAAAATAGAAAAAATATATTTTTGGACATTCTGTCCAGAAAAGAAATTTTTTCAGAATTCTTAAACTCAGTTTTTAAAGGGGTTTTCTCGTTAATCGTCTAATCTCGACAATAACGATTAACAAAAATAGTAATTACAAAACAATTAAATTATTAATATCCAAAAATTATTATTAAACTTAAAAATCATGATTTTCCAGAATCTACCATTTTTCCAGAATTCCAAAAATTTCAGATTTAATAAATCCCGTCAAAACCGTCTTTAAAACCCGTTTTCACAATTAACGATTCCATTAATAAAACTTATCGTTCCTAACATTTTATTAAAACACTAAAAATCATAAAATTACATTTTATTATGAAATTATCAAAATCATATTTTTTTCCAGATTTAAACCAAAGACAATCGAGAATTTAAACGACAAACACGGTTTTAACGATAAACAATGATTTAAAGTGATTAATTAATTCATCCACATAAAAATTCCGAAAAATTATGAAAAAATTCAGAAAATTCTATTTCATCAGAAAGTTTCACCACGTCAAAAATCAGATTAAAATAAAATGTTTAGGTACTAGAACTAAAAACCGGTTTTTAATCGTTTTTGTCCGTAAACGGTAATAATTCAATAATCGATAACTAAAATATCAGAAAACTACTAAATTATTAAAAATCATCAAATACAACATTTTTCCAGAATATAAACATATATTACATGTTTAGGCCGAATATTATGATTTTACAAATTAATATGACGATTTAATCGTTAATCCCGTAAAAGCGATAAAATACCGAAACATGCAAATTTTCAACTTTTAAAATTTTTCCAGATTATATGACATACATATATTGCCAAAACAAAACATAAAAATATATACATGAAAATACTCAATTAAAATCATGAAATACCGAGTAACATCGACGTTACCTCTAACCTAAATCCGAGTTGATTATAAATTCGTCGGCTTCGGGATCAACCAAGAATCCTAATTCACATGACATACATGGTACAAAAATACCATGAGAAAACTAAAAGAATCAAGGTAAATAACGATCGGAAATAACATCGATTATTACCTTAACGAAGGAAAAAGAAAATCGATAATTTAGAAGATGAAAATACGACGATCAAAGCTTGATTATGGATGAAAATGGCTGCTGAAAATGGGCAGGAACACCAGCCAAAAAGAGGGAGAAAGAAGAGGTTTTTGTTAAAATAAAATTGATGTAAAAATGAATAAGAAAAATATGAAAGGATGGTGGATGAATGAAGCATTAAAATTGATAAAAACAATGTGAATGTAGTCTTAAAATTTCAGCCAAAATGAATGTGATGGTAGCATGAAAAGTTTGTAATTTAAGCATGTGAATCAATTAAAGAGAAAAATATCTTTTTACTTAAAGTTTAAACATAAAGTGTTATGTAAATAAAAGTTGTAATCAAATGTGTTACTACATGGTGTCACGGTCCAAAAAGGTCTCTTTTTAGTTGTTGGTTGATAAAAATAAGGATCATAAAATTATTAAAAGCATTTCAAAGCAATTCGAGTAAACCGTGCGTTCGAAAATAATTATTTACGAAACTTCGTAATAAAATCATTAAAGACTAAATTTTCGTAAATAAAATATTTCTTAGTTGAAAATATTATATAAATATATCTAGACATTTGTAGGAAAAGGAATAGCTTAAATCAGAGTTTAAAAACGTTAATTCGTAGAGAAGTAGAATTCCTCGCAAAAAAATAATTAGTTTACGAAGAAAATCAAATAAATAGATTTAAGAGAATTAAAATCTTTCAAAATAAAAATAAATACCATTAGACTCAAAAATGAAAATAGAGCTTGGAATAATGATGAAACATAAGGCCGAAATGTGTCAGAGTTATGCGTCATAACGGAAATGATAAAAATGCTAGAAAAATAGCGGGTGTTACAATGTCGATTCACATTAACAGATGTAAAATGATAAGTGTGTTTTGTAGTGCTTATTCCTTGTGTTTGGTCCCGGTTTCTCTTGTGGAATCGCTCTTTGGAGCGGTTTCGAGGCTACTTACGCTTCTTCTAGTTTGTTTTAGGTTCCTAAGACCAATCTTGGAGAAATGGAACGATTCCGACTCGTTTCCGACAAATTTGGAGCCAACGAAGAGAAGCGACAATCACTCGGTAGCTGTAAAGATATGATTCTTTTTATGACATTGTAAAGATTGAATCAGAAACACTGTGGGCTGAGTATTTTATTACACTGTTAATCAAAATCTACCTAGTATTTGGGTTGATCAAAGGCTTTTTTATTGTAAATAACTATCATCGATGAATCTAGATAAAGGATGCCAGATAAAGGAATATCAACAACACATATAGAGTCAACCAAACTCTATGATCACATTAAGAGGGTTGAACAATAAACAAAAAATGATACAGCGATTTCTTGTCTAATAATCGGTAAGGAGGCTTTAGAGCCAACAAACTTACTTGAATTGTGATGACACCTTCTTTGCCGACCTTTTTCATGGCCTTTGCAATCAACTCACCAATTTCTCTGTCACTATTGGCTGAGATAGTACCAACCTACAATACCAATAAACCTTAAAACGACATTCATTTCATTTCATATGAACTTTTAAAGACTATCTAAATTCTAACTGAAGCACATCCATCAGGAAGTCCTTCAATTAAAAAAATTGAGAAATACTTTCAGAATCTACCGATACGACTCCATTTCACTCGCGACCTCCTCAATTACAGCATAAACTCAAAATCTACTTCAAAAAAAAGCTCAAAATTCACAATGCGACCTCTTCAATTTGCACCTGCACAATTTCAATTGAAATAATTGAGACAGAATTCAACTAACATACACCGAACGACACCGTCTCGATCACGACTTCCTCGATTACAGCACAAAATCCAAAAAAAAAGCTTAAAATTCACAATGTGAAGTCCAGAACTTCACACGATGTAGAAATTAAATTGAAATAATTGATACAAAATCCTACTAAAGCACACCGTACGACGCCGTTTTGATTGCAAACTTCCTCGATTACGCATAAAATCAAAATACTCACACAACGTGAACTTCAGAATTTCACACGATGTAGCAATTCAATCGAAATAATTGAGACAAAATTCTACTCAAACACACCGTACGACGTCGTTTCAATCGCGAACTTCCTCGATTATAGCATAAAATCAAAATACTCACACAGTGCGAACTCCAGACTTTCACACGATGTAGCGATTCAATCAAAATAATTGAGATAAAATCCTACTAAGTTGCACACTGACCCTGCACATCACAGCTACACATCAAAACACAGAACACTAACAAACATACACGCCTGGAGGTTGTCACAAAGAAGAGTATATATATCTATTCTAGCGAGACAATTTACCCATTTAGAAATACGGCTTCCTGTCAGTTTATAGCAAATGTTGTCACAGAAATGATTGCATTTTTTAATGATCAAGTGATACATATCACCATAATAGCTTTGAGATTGCTGCTTCATGAACTCTCATACCTTTTAACATAATAATCAAGTGATCAAGGGTTCAAAGTTGTTACCTTTAGGAAGGCAAAGGCTTTAGGAATTGCCTTTAACCCCCTCCGTACTAACAAGCTCCAATCAGTTGAAACAAACAAACCCATCATCCCAAAAACCACAACAAATCAAATAAACGTCACAAAAACTCAATCCACCAAAAAAAAATCACTAATCATTCAAGCAATTTCAAACCCTAAATCCAATACAGGAATATACAAGATCCAATCATCATAAAAACTAAAAAACCAAATCAAAGAAACAAACTTGAAGATGAAATTAATCAGAAAAATGGGAGAAACAAACCAAAACATGAGGACAATAATGAAACAATCACATCTACTGAAAAAAATGAAACTAATTGCAGACTAAAAAATTAACACCAAAAACAGATCTAACCCTAAAAAAAGGGAGAAATTTAGAAAGAAAACGTGAAATAGAAATGAAAAAGTTGAAGAAGAACATCAGTAAAAAAAAACGACAAATAATGAGTAACAACACAAAGATCGATCAAACACAACAAACCTCAGTTAGCTCTTCTAGCTTCCTCTTCCTCAAAAAATACAAAAACTCAAGGACCTGCAAATTTGTTTCAGCCTCTTGCTTGCTCCATTTTCCTCTTCTTTTCAGCAAGCAGAGACAACATACTATCCAGATCCTTTACAGAAATATATCTGCGTTCCTTTGCAGATCCATCGCTGAATCTGGCTTCCTATAACCCTAATGATAATTAATCTATAGCAACAAAGCGAAAATCAGGAACACCAAAACAAATAAAAACGAAAATCAAGGGAAACAGAACCCTAAAAACTGGAGAAAAAGAAGCCCTATAATCCTAGATCCACAACCTGAAAAGAAAAAGGAGCAACATTAGAAACCCCAGAAATGAAATTCAAGGTAAAAAAACCAAAACTCAAATAATCAAAGGCAAAGAAACCCTAAAAACTAGAGAAGAAGCAGCTCTATAATCCCATATCCACAGCCTGAAAGTGAAAAAGAGCAATATCAGGAACCCAAAACGAAATTCAAAGCCAAAAAAAGGAAATCAAAGGCGACATAACGAAAATCAGAGACCTAAAAACGAAAATCAAAGGCAAAAAAAAGAGAACCAGAGGCAACCAAACGAAAATCAATGGCAACAAAAACGAAAATCAGGAACCCAAAACGAAAAGAAAACAAAAATCAAGAGCAAAAAAAAGAAAATCAAAGGCAAGATGAAGAATAGAGAGAGAAGTAGATAGGCGGAATAAGGAAATTCTAAAACTTTGAAGGAAGAGAGTGGTAGAAGGAGAAGACAGAGAAAGCAAAAGAGCACACTGTTTTTTTTAAGAGTTACTGTTGCGGGACTGTAGCTAAGCTACAGTGCGCCCAACTCTCTCTTTTTAAAGGGTAAAGGATGACGGTCTTTGTGGTATTTCAGACATTCAAAATAAGACAATAGAATTAGAAAGATGTTTGTTGCTCACTTTTTTCAATTGTATCTTTCCCTCCCCAGCAAAGGATCTGTCTCCTTGGCAGAGTGTCAATTGTGTGTTATTTTTATGATTTCAGTAAGTGTTCTCTAATGATTACAGCCTACCATAAACTCCCTTCATTCCGTCAATGGGGAACTTGATCAGGGTCATGGACTCATGGTACTCTGTATGGGGTGCTACATAATATATCAGCCGTTCACAGCTCGATTTTCAGACATGTAAAGGTTTATGAAACCGTAGACAATATTTCGCCGCTACAACCCATATTTGAAACACATGGCCAATATTTGACCAATACGTAGACCGAGTTTTTCCCACCTCATTTAATAATAGCAAAATAGTACTACTATTTAACCTACTACTACTTAACCTAAGAAAATACAAAGTCCGAAAACAACACTATTATATTTGAATTTAACCTAATCATCCTTGGAATAACATTGAAACACTTATATTTTGATTTTTCCATTATTCGTTGACAATTGTTCGGAATGTCAAACGCGGTTAACAATTTCCATTTTGATTTGAATTTGCCGTATACCGAAAACAATTCGGAAGGCAACGTCGTTGACGATGTTAGTTTTAATTTCCCTTGTTATGTACGCGGTTGTAACTTCATTAGTTATCGTGGAAAAAGAAAGACAGTCGTGGAAGATACACGGCTATGCCCAAGCATAGGCGTTGCATTTTCACGGCTATGCCCTGGCGTAGGCGTTGAAGTTTCACGGCTATGCCCAGGCGTAGGCGTTGAACTTTCATGGCTACGCTCAAGCACAACCTTTGAACTTTCACGGCTACGCCCAGGCACAGCCGTTGAAGTTTCACGGCTATGTCCAGGCACAGTCATTGATCTTCGTCGGCTACACCCTGGTATAGCCGATGATCTTCTTCGCTAATAATAATCGATATCGTGTTTACATTTGCTAATTAAGAATGTATTATCGTGTTAATTTTATTTTACTTAGGTATTTTGTTAGTAAGAATTATATATTTTTTTAGAATGAATATTGCGACGTTAGTAAAAACTAAAATGTTACCTCAATTTTGAATTTTTATTGTCGATTATCTCGATTTTGGATAGTTGTTGATTTCTAATGGGTTGATTTATGTGTTGAATTGATAAATTTTTTTTATCGAAAAGTTGTATGAGATGTAGACATGTACTTCCCTTAATTTTTGTTGAAACACGGGTAAAATTGGTCTATCATACAAAATTGTCGACGATTTTAAGTAAATCGCCGACGACGAAAAGCGAAAGTGCTTCTTTACCAGTCAATCAACTCATGTTGCAAGTTCGATTGAAAATGAGTGTGTATTAATAGAAAGAAGCCAATTTTTAGCCATTTTTATTCCAGATCTCAAAACTTTGAAAAACGTGCATTATATACTTCATATCAAACTGCTCGCGATGTCATATCGGGTTTATATTTCAAATCAACTTGCTTGATTTTCATACCACATGACTAGGATGCATTCAAAACGTACCTTGTCTGATTTCACGTCCAAACGACAACTATAGGTCGCTTTTACATGATAAATCGATTTTCAGGTAAAAATGTTTTAGCACATGGCGGCCGGAACTGATGCTCACCAACATGCATTTATTGTCGATCGACAAAGCAACAAGCTAAGAAGCCTCATCGATGTTCAGTTGATCAACAAGGAAGCTTAGTCGATCGACACAAAGGCAAGACCGATCGACAACACTGCAAAGTTACCAGCAATCTTTCGACATTAATTTTTAGTCGGTCAACAAGGCAACCGTTGTTATTGAGCCTCACTCACAACCCATTTTCTTTAGGTCATTATAGGATCTTTACCTAACCCATTACGAGGACCATTTTTTTTTGTAATAACAAGTTTTATTTCTTAATTAACCAAAATATAACCAATTGTATCATACAATTCTTTTCATAAGGCTCGACCAAGTATAGCCTCTATCTATCCTATGATAGTATATTTGGTAGGAGTATGCTTTCTTATCCCTCTAATCTGAGCAAATATTTCATACTTAAATTAATATGTGCGATTACAAATTATGGTCTCTTAACTAGCAGATGAGTTTAAGCCCGTGGGGGCTTGATGGGGTCCAGACATTGTGGAAGCCCAAGCAGCTTGCTTCGGTCTCATGAAGACTTATGAGGGAGGACATCAACAGGTTATTCTCGAGAGTGATTCGCATAACGTTATCCAGAATGTGACGCAACGACGAAGGTGGAGAAGTCCGATTGGAAATTGTTTCAATGATATCATTGCTTTATTAGATTGTTTTAATTCTACTACTAAGCACGGTGGGAATACGGTTGACCATTGGATGGCTCGATTATGTGCTTCCATGGGTGAGAAGGTTGTATTTGACTCTGACTTCCCGATAACTGTTGTTGAGCTGTTGGAAGTTGACTTAATTTAATAATAATGCCCGCGTTTTTGCCTAAAAAAAACTAGCAGACGAGTTTTGCAATGGTTTCTACTTTCTAGGCCATCAAATATGATACCACACTCCTACATAGCTGCAAAAAATTACTTGTTTGTATAGCATCGACTTGTTCATGTAGTGTCTCCACTCTCCACCATATGTTAGAGAGTAGTATTCAGAGCTGGTACCTGAATACCTAGCAAGTGAGTTATCGACATGAAATATTCCAATGCAAATATGCAAACCGAGAATAAATGAATATGAGTCTCGTTAGTTGCACCACAAAGGTAGTAGCTGTTGTCAACACTGATATGCATCCGTATAAGTCTATCTTTGGTGAGAAGCCTGTTGTGGCTATTAAGCCAAGCAATGTAACCGTGTTTTGGAATGCTCATTTTATTCCAAACCAAAGTAGACAATGTCTGATGTTGGATACTCAACCAACTATACCCTTCAGCAACCGTATATTCCCTTCCTTGCCCAAGTAGGGAAACAATTGTTCGTAGAGAACAAGTTCTTAACTCAATAGTTCTCACGCCAAGATCAGTTGGAGCAATGAGATGGTTGATAATCTTTCCATCCTGTGCCTTTAAGATACACATCATGAACTCATTTAACCCACATGTTATCAGTGTTCACAGTTATCCACCAAGCATATTTTGCTATACACGCCAAACTCAAGGCTTTCAGATCCTTCAAACCCAATCCACCGTCTGACAAACATGTTTAAGAGTTCACGGGGAACCATGATCATGTCGACATGTAGACACCCGCATTCTGACTGCCAGGTGTCTATGGTAGTTTCCAAAAAACACCCGATGATGATCGGACGGTAACATGTTTCTACGCGTCGGATATGGGCTCAAAACCATTAGTTGTTGGCTTAAGCACTTATGGAGCACAAATCTCACAAAACTGACCTCAAATCCAGGCCCAGTGGACCATTCCGAGTCAAATGAGACTAATTTGGGTCAAAACCGACACCAGAAATAAAACCGACTTTTTAGCAATTGGGTCAACCCCGGTCAAAGTCGTTTCCGAAACACATAAAAACAGTCACCAAACATCAAAAAGTACAACTCAAAAACAAAACCCATCAAACATCCAATCCACGGTCCAAAACACTGGACCCGCGCGACCCAGCTAAGCCACTCGATCGAGTGGGCCCTCGTTTGAGCCCGACTGCTGGCACAATGGGCCACTCGACCGAGTCAGCCACTTACTCGGTTGAGTAACCCTAGCCGGGGTACATAGCCCAGCCTATATATACACCCACATGCACAACCCTAAACACACTTTTTTAGAGACATCATTACAACCCTAATTCTACCCTAATACTACACTAGCAAACCCTAAACCTAGCTTTAGGAATTCAAAACCCTAACCACCACAACTTAGCCTACATACTCGATACTCCCGTGCAAGCCGCCACTACGAGTCCCGTCCGAGCATAAGAAACATGTAGGTTGAGGGTGCAAAATCCCGCTCTTTCCTTTCTCTTTCTCTCTCTCTCTCTCTCTCTCTCTCTCTCTCTCTCTCTCTCGCGTCGTCTTCGTCGTCGTAGTGTCGCTTTTTTAGCGTTTTTATCGCATCATAATATCGTTAATATCGCTAGTATTAAAACATTAAAATACTCGCGGATTTGTGTCGAGTGCGAAGGATGTCGGAATAAGGAAACCCGAATATACAAGTGTACTGCACACAGCGTTGCCGGTCGCTTATCCTGACACCCTAGCACTTGATTATTGAAACGAGTCAACCTAAACAATATTTTCTTGTTTTCGTTCGCATCGTTATTATCTAATCGCACATATCGTCAATTACAAAACTATCTTTCAAATCGAGCATCTTTTAGTAAGGGTCGAAACCCGTTGACGCGGATCCGACATCAAACAATTCGCACTAATTAATTACGATGTCGGGATGCAGAGAGAATCACGTATTTCAATTCAAGCAAAGCATCGATCTTTTAGATTCGATACCAATTCCATAATTGGATGTCGAATCTAACGATCTAGTCAAATAGTTTAATCAATTCGATCTTCCGTTGATGCTAACGTAGATGTCGATTAACTCGTTAGAATTACGACACTATAAACGCGGAGGAAAATTCATATCGCTTTGGTTGACTTAAACGACTCATAACAATTTCTCTAGTTTCGCTCTAATATTCGACATCGATTCAATAAACGAACGTCGAATATGACGAGTATCACATATGCGAACCGAGTGTAAATTAAACAATATTTATGCCCGATTCGACAAAGTCATCAATTATCAAAAATCAAAAGCAATTTCGGAATCATTAACAAAATTGCGAGCGAACCCTGGTTCGTACAGGGGGCACTCGATCGAGTGGCTAGCCCACTCGGTCTAGTGGCACCCCAAAAGCGAGGCAGAATGCTATCTTGACAAACACTCGGTCGAGTCTCGCCATGACTCGATCGAGTGGCTGTGCACTCGGTCGAGTTCCCTCATAACTCGGTCGAGTGACGTCACGAAATCCGGACAGAACCCTTTTCAGAGGTCCACTCGGTCGAGTCCCTCGATGACTCGGTCGAGTGGCCCTTTATCACGAAAAAACTGTGAGTCCTACATCATCTTCTAGTTTCGTTATCACTTTTTTATGACTTAGGTCAACACGTGCCTAATCAATCACGTGAAACATCACTCTTTCAAACCATGCATCATCATATTTACATTATTCTAGCAAACCGTTAATATCGTTATGCCGTTACTAACCGTTTGTTCTTTTGTCGATTTAATTATTGTTTATTTTATCGCACAAAATAAACCCGCATGCTAAAAGACAACTTTGACGTTAAGACTTTAGTTGCATTAAATCGACATAGAAACCCTTTCCATTTCTCACATGCTTAGGGAAAACAATGTTTGCATAAGCATTTCCATCGTTTAACTAACGCGCGTATTAGAAAATCATTCGATATCCTAGTAGAGGCCGCTAATGTGCGGGCGGGGTTGGGTGTCCTTAGTGGGCTTCCCAACACGTACCCTCACCCCTTACTCAGAACCTCGGTTTCCGGATGCCCGAAACCATTGGCGCACGAGAGTCATTCAATACACGATAACCGGTAGTGACGGTATCGGTATCGCAATGCAAAGGGACGAGCCCAATAAACTCTGACATCGAAAATGGGCCGTATTTTGTACACGACCCACTACGACATAGAGTGGGTTCGAACGGGCCCTAACTCCTACAAAGTTCGGTGGCGACTCCACTTGATTTAAATTTCAATTCAATCCATTCTCATATGGAGATTCATTCGCCTCCCCAAACCCGCGCGTGGCCGCGTCGGGGTGGACCTATGTCATGTCCACAATTTGGCGGCTCCGCTGGGGATTAACTGATGCGTGACTTACCATCGGCATCCTCAGGGTGAGACTCGAATAGAAATCGTTTGACTAGTACAATACGCGTCTTAGTTTTACGGTTCATGCATAACCCCATATTTTCCCGGGCCGGTACTCGCGACCGACGTCCCACTATACCGTGATGTACTCCAATATGGATATGTCAAAGGTGTCCATAGTCGATTCGAGTGGGTTTCGCGGCATGTTCTAAGCTCAACTCGACTTAGAAAGTCCGTCCCGATCAACGTCTAGATTATATGCACTAGTATAGACCCTCTATAGACCGACCGAGACTTAGTGTAAAGCATACATGACGTCGTTATAATGCTTGCCTGACTACATGCTACTTGGTTTCCGTGTCGTTTTCAAAAACTGTCAACTTTTCAAAAAATACATCTTTTTTCAAGATATTCAATTTCAAAACCCGGGTCGTATACCGAATTTAGGACTTATGATTTTACTCAAAATAGCCTATTTCTAGCCGGTATTCTGCCCATTTCAAAACTCAAAAATACTTTCAAAACTTTCAAATTTGCGACCCGATACATTTTTTCGATTTTTTTCGAAAAATCGGGCCCTTCCCCGAGTTTTCTCGGATTTTCCAAAAACAATCCATTTTCAAAACCTTCCTCTTCTTAGGACTTCCCGTATTTAGCAGTGTCGGGTCATGTCATAAGTCGTCGAGGTCTTTAGTGTCGAAACTTTGTCGATCTTACATCACGGGTTTCTTCCCTATCCCAGTCCGCCTTATTAGACTAAGGCAAGGCCCACCTACGTAGGACATACTCCTACAAAGGAGGGCCCGTCTACACAGTTGAGTCCAAAGTCTGGGGATGTCTCACGTAGACCTTCTTTCGAGCAGGACTAGGCCCACCCGCCGAATCCTAAAGAAGGCCCACTTTTCACAAGTCACCCGTCTAGGTGTCCTTTCCGAGTCATTTCCCTTTTCAGTCTTGTTCGGGATGTACTTTCTATTCCGGGATTCGGGCTAGTTTCTGATTATGCGGTGTTCTTACAGACAAGCCACCCGAAACCAGATATCAACGCAAAATGGACGCATTGAAGGATGCCCTAGATAAGATCGAAGCCCAACTTACTATCATCCAGACTGATCAAACGGCACTCGCCACTCGTGTGGGCGCAATGGAGAAGGGAACTCCTCCTCCTGGATCTGAGCCCACTGGGCCCATAGCTGAACTAATCAGCGCCGTTCGCAGGCTTGAGGAACAGGTCCACCTGTCAACAAACAACTCGATCCACACTGAAATTGCTCGTTCCTATTCGCCTTTGAATGACGAGCTACCCGCTAACCTCAACCTTACGGGAATCCCAATGTTTGAGGGTACCGAAGACCCGGTCCACCACATCCGAGCTTTCAAAGATTTTATGGTGGTAAAAGGGGTAAAGTCCACCATGTTTACGCACTTATTCCCTTCCTCCCTCGAAAAGCATCCTAAGGCCTGGTACTACAGGCTCGATTCCAAGAAATATAAAACTTGGGATGATGTGGCGACCGAATTTGCTCGAAATGACGTTGATAATACCAAGATCCAGACTACAATGCGTACTCTGGAAGTAATGGCCCAAGAGCCCAAGGAAGGGTTCACCAAATATCTCCAAAGATTGCGGGTCGAGAGTGTGAAGCTGGTTGATAAGCCCAGCGAAAAAGTGCTAGTGGAGACCTTTGTTAAGAACCTCCTCCCATCCTACCGGGTCCATCTCCGGTACGCTGTCATCCCCAAATTTGCTACCCTAACTGAAATGGGTACGAGGATCGAGGACGATTTACGGTTGGAGAGCCTGACTAAGGCATCTACCAAAGGCTATCAAGGGGCAAGTTCATCTGCGAGCAAGCCCACACCCGCAGCTGCAACTCGCAGCATTTTCGACGAGGTAAATCTTCTTGACACCTCATCCAAAAAGAATACACCAAATCGGGTATTCACGGATATAGGGACTACCTATACTTACGCCTTACAAAGGCTATCTTCTAAAGTCCTTATCCAACCGATAGGCCCGACTCCCGAACTTCCAGTGGAGAAAAGGCCCAAGAGCTACAATGTCCAAGCCTATTGCCAATATCACCGAGGTAATGGGCATGACACAGAAAGATGTTGGAAGCTGAAGCATCTGATCCAAGATCTGATTGAAAGCCGGAAAATCCCGTTGCCCGGAGACAAGCCGAGCAACAAAGAAAACCCGTTCAGCGCCCATGCAATATTCACCGGTGAGGTAATCGACTGCTAACACCTTATCTCCCCTTATGTCCCACAAATCAATGGGATATGGTTCGATGACAAGGATGATGTTTACCTAGCCAAAGGGGAAGTTGTCCCCATCACCCTTGAAGAAGTCCGAAAGGCTAAGTCCAAAGCCTCAGCCACTAACCACCTCGCCGCAGCTGGGCGCTCTACTCCAACAACCGTCACTGAACCTACCAGGACGGATCCTACCCTTGAAGAAACAAACAGTGACACGACTCTGGTCCAACAATTGAAGAGGGTTCGAGCTGATCTAACCATATGGCAACTACTGGTTAGCTCGCAAGCACATCGAGAGGCGCTGACTAAGGCTCTCGACGAAATCAAAGTCGACTCACAGGTTACCCCCACTGAAATGGTAGCCACCATCATGCTCTATCTCAAGGGCAAATCCAAGATGGAAGGTCCACTCATCACCTTCTCCGAGTCTGATCTGCCAGTGTTCGGGCCCAACCATAATCTGGCCCTATACATCACGGTCATTTGCCGAGGGAAATACCTCCCAATGACCCTTATCGACGATGGGTCTACCGTGAATGTCCTTCCCCTAAGAACCGCTAAAGCCCTCGGCATCACAGATGCCGACTATCTCCCGACAGCACAAACTATTCAGGCTTTCGACGAAAGCCCAAAACCGGTAGTCGGGGCCGTTAAATTGACAATCATAACGGGCCCAATCGAAAAAGAACTGGAGTTCCAGGTGATTGATGTCACCTCATCCTTCAACTTACAACTAGGAAGGCCTTGGATCCAAGCAGTCAAGGCCGTATCCTCTACCCTCCACCGAAAAGACAAGATGCCACTCCAAGACGGTGTCAGCACATTGGAGGCGACCCTGATCTAGCATGTTTTGTATGTGTTTATGACGGAGAATTACGCTAGATTCGATTATGAAATATGCGGAATTAGAGTGGAAATCGTCTAATCGGTTTTATCGAAGAAATTGTGTTTTATTGAAGAAAAGACGGTTTTTATAGCTCTTAATTCCATGATGTGTGATTTGGGCTCGAGGCGGAGAATGTGAAGAACAAGCCCAACCAAACCGAGTGAAAAATCAAAGCGCAGCTCGGGGATTGAAGACAGAACTGCTTTGAGTTCGTGTCAACTTAATTATTATTTATTACTATATTATTATTAGAGTTAGGAAATTATTGGACTTTCCTATTTTCATTATTAGACTACATATTATTAGATTAAGACTATTAGTTTTGGTAGTATCAATCATATCATAAGAATACACGTTCATCAAGAAAATAAAGAAGAGAAGAACCCTAATTATGTGTAACTAATTCTTCCTTCTCGGGTCAAAGATTTGAAGCTTTCTGGTTAATTGATTGTGAGACTTTCTTAATCTTTATTTAATTACTTGAGTATTGTGTATTCTTTGTGCTAATTTTATGATTGTTGTTTGTTTAATCTTTTTGGCCAATTGATTATTCCAATCTTCAATCTATTGCAATTCTTTGTGTTTGAATCCGTAATTGTTCAATTCACTAGATAAAGTTGCAACCTTTAGACCTGATTATTTGTATGCGTTTCATCGTAATTGGGTAAAAGGAGGAATAAACATATAATTCGAACCAATAACCGCGTGTGTTAAAGGTCGTTATTTCTATTGATTTGTCCATATCGTTCATGCCGTTATTGAATTAAATCTAGACGCGTGGATTAGGTTATTCAATAATTAGGTTGCTTAGTATCGCGTTTCGACCTAAGTAATATTATCTACGAAACAATTGGAACTTTCAGTTTCACAATAGAATACTCAAGGATTAAATAAAGGTTAGTGGTCGATGATCAATTGTTTAACTAGTTAGTGGATTTTCTTTGAGTCGAGTTTCTTAATCATCTGAGTTCATCATTAATTATTAGTTATTTTATTTTCGTTATTTTAGTTGTTAGACGAATCAATCATAAAACCCTCCATATTCTTGTTACGTTTATTTATTTTATTCACACATTAATTTACCTTGCCTTCCCTGTGAATTCGACACCCGACTTACCTCTACTATATTGTTAAAGGTAATAGGACTTAATTATTTATCTTTGGGAGCATACGACCAAGGCTCACTAAATTTTGGCGTCGTTGCCGGGGAAGGCAATTAGTTGTTTTTGTGTGATTATTTGTTTTTGTGTCTCGTGTAAATATATATTTTATTAAGGGTCTTTTTGTTTGTCATCTAGAAATGAGTTTTTGGTGTCCCCAACTTGATAATGAGTTACTACATCACTATACTGAAAGACTCACGGACTATGTGCTAGAACGCACATATTTACCTATGAGTAACGAACAACTCTTGGTAGCAATTTACCATAACTTTAATCGAGCAACTCAAACTGATTTGCAAGTTGAATGTGAAGGTAGATTTCTTGAGTTAGATCGTTATGAAAAATGGGATGTGATTGATATTTTGGTTAACAATGCTCGAGAATTAGAGATAACCATTTTATTTCTTGAACTTCCCCAATACTTTGAGTCTCCTAAACATGAATCGATTTTTCGTGATGATGTGACCAAAATTGAGTATCCTACTTCTCTTACTCATGCTGAGGGTGCTCCACTAGATGATGAGGGAGAGGATGTTGACTCGTATTTATTGACTGTGCCATCTATAGAACCCGTATCAGACTTACCGTTACCCACATATTTTATTGATCCCTCTTTGGGTGGTGAATCGGGTGATATATTATGGGATTTGAAAGACACATTCAGGAGTAGGGATATAGAAAAATTGTTTGAGATGACGTTGTTATCTAGAGAACCATACCATGAATCCAACGTTCTATATACCTCTATTTAATGCGGTGTGTATGGTATATTCTTATTGTAATGTTTTATACGGTTTTCACTGACTCTTTTTCTAGCTTGTTTGACCGTCTCCTACGAGCATTGACTTTTTCCGATCTTGATATAAAATGGGTTACTTCATAGAGGGGTAGTGCTGTGTGACCCCTCACCGTCGTGCGAGACATTAAATCAGCGCTTACGGGAGGCAACCCGTTTTTTGTTATTTGATGATTTTTTTTGTTTTTGAATAAGTTAGTTTGTGGACTTCACTTAAAATTGGATGGAGGGAGCAGTCGAGAGAATTGATCTTTTCGACTCAGTTAATGAAGATGCCGCTTTCGACGTCGGGTCAACGACGTAAAACAAGAGCGCTTCCGGGAGGCAGCCCAAGTTTTTTTGATTTTATTTTAGTCTTTCTATTTTTTATTTTTTTTATTTTGTTGTGTGTGTGTTTTTAATTTTATTATTTACTCCGTACTAGTTATCTAACTTTGGCTATTTTGCAGGTCAAATTTACATCGCCTCTTGTCGGAATTTGAGAGCCGAGAGGAAAAAGAAGAGTGACTAGTGAGCAAGCGAGAGAAGGGTGAGGTAGTTTTATGAAGAAAAAAGAGTGAAAAAGATAAAGTAAGAAAATAAGCTAAACTCGAGGAGTGATCGAAGAGTGATTGAGGAGGGGTCGTGGGTATTAGCCGGAAGCGGATCAGAAAGTCTCCCGCGAATGAGCCACGAGTTACCCACGGGAGACCCGCGAGTTTAGCTCAGTAAAAAAAAAATTCCTTCTCTGACTACCCTTTCTCACTCACCCCGTCTCCTCCCTTACCTTCATCTTCTACGCCCAACTTCTTCTCTCATCAACTTTTCTCAAATCCCACCATTAAAATTCTTCCTTTCCATCTCTAAACTCAAGTGCCGTCTTTCTACCCTAACCACTTCTTTCACCCCCATTCTAGCCCTTCAAACGCCGGATGTTCTCAGAAATATGAAACCTAGGGTTTCGAACTTAGCGATTTGATCCACAGGACCGAAGTTGGCCGCACAAATTGAGGTTTCTGAGGGTTCGATTTGACCATTGGTTCAAACTGGAGTCGTGCCTGAGTTGTAAGTGTCCTCTTGTTCTCAATTAATTGAGCCGTCTCACATTGAGTGTGAGCTAAGGTTTGAGTTTGGTCAATTTGCGTCAGTTTTGGTCCGATTTTGAGTCGGATATTTTGTGTTGCTGTCTATTCTTGTTGAAGCAAAGATGATGTGCATTGTGTTGTTGTCGGTTTGATTGTCAATTCTTGACTGTTGGCGTCATTGTTGATTGACGTTTTTGTGAAGTTGGGGAAACATAGCCTATATAGTGTTCATATTATTGTGGGAGGTTGCTGTTGATGTGGTGTTTCCTTATCATTCCATGCGTTGTATTGAACGAAGAGGGGGTTACTAGCTTGAAGAAGGAAATGGAATATGCATGGAAGGTGCTCGATGAATTGTCTAAGTGAATTTTTGAGCTAAATTTTTGTTGAGGAGAGTAATTTCAAAGCATGGCGGTTTTTTTCGGGTTGGGATCGATAGGAGCGTGGTGGTTCGTTGCTCGTTAGTGTTAGTGACGTTTGATCGATTTTCGTTCGACAAGGTGCGTTCTTCTTCCCTTATATTTTGTGTCCTTTGTAACATTGAGGACAATGTTTCATTCAAGTGTGGGGAGGAGAATGTCCGATTTGTAATAGCTTTGTACTTATGTGATAGGCTTTATTTATGTTATTACTTCATCATTCAAAAAAAAAGGAAAAAAAGGAAAAAAAAAACAAAAAGAATACTAGGCTAGGTGAAAACCCGGAAGGGTGCCTAGGCAAGAATGGGAAATGTGGCCGAGGACAGAGTGAAAACCCGAAAGAGCACTCCGGGTAAAAAGAAAAATCGAGTTGCGAGCCACGAGAGTAGTGTGAGTTGAAAAAAAAATGAAAAGCTAGAGTGAAAATCCGCAAGGGCGGACACTCTAGGCAAAATGAGGGAATTAGGAAAAAATTCACATATTCTTTCACCATTCTTGGTGTGGTGTCATAAGAAGGGCGACACAGAAGGTCGGTCGGGTAGGATAGTTGGTTAAGGTGAGAAGAATCGCGATGCGGTGTAGTCGTAGCACTAAATCTTATGCGATTGGAGTATTGTTTTGTGTGTATTAAGGTGTTAGAGGTGTTTTGGTCGATCACATGTGTGGGTTGTGGAGAATAATGGTATATATCTTTTACCATTGGTGTCATTTGTAGCACATGTGATCATGTTTAGGACCAGGAGAAATAAAGGGCGTAGTGTCATTTTTTGATGATTTTGAGTGTTGTTTTGTGGTCACAATCTTCGGTTGTTGTAGAGAATTTTCATGTCATTGTGACCTTATGCTTAAACTTTGAGGATGATATAAGGAGGGTGGTTGAAGGGATGAATTTTGTTTGATGTCGAGCTTCCCATGTTTCTTTTGGCAAGATCTTGTGTTTTATTATTGATGTTTCTGAGTTTTGCTCGGGACGAGCAAAGGTCTAAGTGTGGGGAAGTTGATCTAGCATGTTTTGTATGTGTTTATGACGGAGAATTATGCTAGATTCGATTATGAAATATGCAGAATTAGAGTGGAAATCGTCTAATCGGTTTTATCGAAGAAATTGTGTTTTATTGAAGAAAAGACGGTTTTTATAGCTCTTAATTCCATGATGTGTGATTTGGGCTCGAGACGGAGAATGTGAAGAACAAACCCAACCAAACCGAGTGAAAAATCAAAGCGCAGCTCGGGGATTGAAGACGGAACTGCTTTGAGTCCGTGTCAACTTAATTATTATTTATTACTATATTATTATTAGAGTTAGGAAATTATTGGACTTTCCTATTTTCATTATTAGACTACATATTATTAGATTAAGACTATTAGTTTTGGTAGTATCAATCATATCATAAGAATACACGTTCATCAAGAAAATAAAGAAGAGAAAACCCTAATTATGTGTAACTAAGGCCCTGTTCTTTTCGGCTGAAACAGGGCTGAGCTGAGCTGAGCTGGTCTGATAAGAGCTGAGCTGGTCTGATAGGAGCTGAGCTGGACTGATAGAAGCTGAGCTGAGCTGAGCTGAATTAAAAGAAGCTGAAACTAATAACTACTTATATAAATTATCTAATAATATTTTTAAAAATGAGAAAAAAATATAAAAAAAATTATAACACTAAATAATAATAATAATAATAATAATAATTAGTAAATTAATAATAATTAATTAATTAATTAATAATAATAGTAATGATAATAACAACAACCTAATGTTTACTCCAATTCATTTGATTTCTACTTTTGGTTTTTTAGTACTTGGCAATAGAAAATGTTATGCATATATCTTTGATTACGTAATATACAAAATTTTAAATTTTCATATTCTTAAATCTTAATACAATACAAATAATACTCATATGCTATATTGTGTGTGTGAGTTGTAAATATTTGAATGTAACATCTATTTCAAGACCTCAAAATATTATGGAGTGCATAATAATATTAACAATTTTTATAATAACAATGATGATAAAAAAATAGAAAATAATAATAATAACCATAATAATAACAATGACGATGATGATGACGACAATAACGATGATAATTATTATTATTGACATTAAGAGATACAAGTAATAAAAATAACAACAACAATATTATTATTATTATTATTATTATTATTATTATTATTATGAAAAGAAACTTGCATTAATATCGAAATGCAACAACAACAACAACAACAACAATAATAATAACTTATTGTAATGTATTTCGATCTTAATGCAACTTTAGTTTCATATAAATAAATAATAATAATAATAATAATATTTTCAGTTATAATAATAATAATAATATTATTATTATTATTATTATTATTATAACTGAAAATATTATTATTATTATTATTATTATTTATTTATTTATTTTAGAAGCTGAAAATATTAAAGCTGGACTGAAAATATTAGAGCTGAGCTGAGCTTATAGGAGCTGGGCTGAGCTGATACGAGCTGGGCTGAGCTGATAGAAGCTGAGCTGGTCTGAAACAGGCTGAAAATAAGCTGAAAAGAACAGGGCCTAATTCTTCCTTCTCGGGTCAAAGATTTGAAGCTTTCTGGTTAATTGATTGTGAGACTTTCTTAATCTTTATTTAATCACTTGAGTATTGTGTATTTCTTGTGCTAATTTTATGATTGTTGTTTGTTTAATCTTTTTGGCCAATTGATTATTCCAATCTTCAATCTATTGCAATTCTTTGTGTTTGAATCCGTAATTGTTCAATTCACTAGATAAAGTTGCAACCTTTAGACCTGATTATTTGTATGCGTTTCATCGTAATTGGGTAAAAGGAAGAATAAACATATAATTCAAACCAATAACCGCTTGTGTTAAAGGTCGTTATTTCTATTGATTTGTCTATATCGTTCATGTTGTTATTGAATTAAATCTAGACGCGTGGATTAGGTTATTCAATAATTAGGTTGCTTAGTATCGCGTTTCGACCTAAGTAATATTATCTACGAAACAATTGGAACTTTCAGTTTCACAATAGAATACTCAAGGATTAAATAAAGGTTAGTAGTCGATGATCAATTGTTTAACTAGTTAGTGGATTTTCTTTGAGTCGAGTTTCTTAATCATCTGAATTCATCATTAATTATTAGTTATTTTATTTTCGTTATTTTAGTTGTTAGACGAATCAATCATAAAACCCCCCCATATTCTTGTTACGTTTATTTATTTTATTCACACATTAATTTACCTTGCCTTCCCTGTGGATTCGACACCCGACTTACCTCTACTATATTGTTAAAGGTAATAGGACTTAATTATTTATCTTTGGGAGCATACGACCAAGGCTCACCAGACCCCCATGACCGTGGTTAGTTGCAACGCCACGAGCCGGGCCGAACCACGGGGATTCAATTTCGTGGGCATGATTGAGGAGGAATATCTCTTCAGGTCCTACTTTACAACTAGTATCAACACGATGATACAAAACTTGGGCTACTTACCGGGGGCTACCTCAAGGTCATATCTTCCAGCTGGGAAGATTATCGAGGTCCTAAATGATGGCGAGTCACAGTTCGGATTGGGGTATGCTATAACACCGGAAAGCGTGGTCCGGGCCGGTATCCACAAGGCCACCAACATCCTTAAGGGTACTTACTTAGGCCCTTACAGCCCGAAGTTAACTGACTACTTTGTCACTCCTGTATTCGGAGCTATTCAAGTGGGCCTCTACCAACCCACCATCACATATCCCGAGACCAAAACGGCTCGGGAGTGCAATTTCATCCCTGATGATATATTCACCCTTGTTCAAGCCGAGTCCAAGGAAGGGGAAAACAACTCTGAGCCCGTGCTGGGGCTCCTATTTGGAGAAGACAAGGTTGTCCCTACTCCAGAGGATGATTTGGTCAATCTGATCCTCCGCAGCGATCGGTTTGAGCCAACCAAGCTAATCTTCGAGGTAGGTGTAGACACCGAGAGAAAAGCCTGGAGGAAAACCATCAAGTGGACCGACAACCAAGGACGAATCTACAAGCTGACCACCGGCGAAGGAGACATGCCGGATACCGAGTCCGAGTCTGAGTCTGAGTCTGAGTCTGAGTCGAAGTCTGAATCCAAGTCTAGAGGGTCTGGTGCTAGAGTCGAGTTTGTAACCCCTCTTCCCTTAACCACTTCCACTGAGGTCTCGGGGCCTGTCCCAAGACCTCTCCCTATCCCGCCACTGACCAACGAGCAGATGGCCGCTCTATTCGAGCTTTTCTCAAAATTTACTATTAATAATAATAACGAAAACCGTTCTGCTTACGACTTGTCTTATTTCCAAAATTCTCTCAATTTCAAAGATTTTATATGCAATGACATTGAGAAACCCGACGAACAGGTACCTCTACCTCCACATCTAATCGAGCAGCTCGAACAAAGGGAATCCCGAGATCCGGTAATTGAAGAAACCGAGTCCATTAACGTGGGAACCACTTTAGAGCTCCAGATGCTTAAATTGGGCCTATCCTTAGATCCAGAGGAGAGAAAACAATTCACAGACCTCCTCCAGAAATTCAAGGACGTCTTCGCATGGTCCTACAAGGACATGCCGGGTATAGACCGGGAAATAGCAGAACACCGAATACCCATCAAAGATGGGTGTAAACCGGTAAAACAGAAACTCAGAAGAATGAGGCCCGAATGGTCCCTCAAAGTCAAAGAAGAAGTCGACAAGCAATTCAAAGCGGGCTTTATACAAGTGCTTGAATATCCAGACTGGGTCGCAAACATCGTGCCGGTACCCAAGAAGGACGGCAAGGTGCGGGTATATGTAGACTTCCGGGACCTTAACAAGGCCAGCCCAAAAGATGATTTTCCGTTACCACATATCGACATACTGGTGGATAACACGGCCGATCATGCCCTTCTATCGTTCATGGACGGGTATACCGGATACAATCAAATTAAAATGGCAGAAGAGGATATGACTAAGACCACCTTCATTACAACTTGGGGTATTGACTAAGAGGATATGACTAAGACCACCTTAACAAGGATATGACTAAGACCACCTTCATTATACTGTAATGCCATTTGGGCTTATCAACGCCGGGGCCACTTATCAGCGGACCGCCACTACCTTACTACACGATATGATGCACAAGGAAGTGGAGGTTTATGTCGACGATATGATCGTCAAATCCAAGGACCAAAGTGGGCACATTGCGGCCCTAAGAAAAATTTTCACCCGACTACGCAAATACAACATGAGGCTGAACCCTCAAAAATGCAGTTTCGGGGTAACATTGGGCAAATTACTGGGCCATATCGTTAGCCAACGCGGCATCGAGGTCGACCCAGCTAAAATCAAAGCCATCACCGAGATGCAGCCACCCAAGACCGAAAAAGAAATAAGGGGGTTTCTCGGGAAAGTCCAGTACATCAGCCGGTTTATTTCAAAGTTAACCATGGTATGTGAGCCCTTTTTCAAAAAACTGAAGATCGGAGAACGGATACTATGGGACGATAAATGTCAAACGGCTTTTGACAAAAATCAAGGAGATCCTGTCTGCACCGCCGGTATTAATGCCACCTCAACCCGGTCTGCCTTTGTCGTTATACCTAACAACGACCGAGACAGCCATGGGGGCTATGCTGGCCCAGACAATCGACTCGGAAGAACGGGCTATTTACTACATCAGCAAAAAGTTCCAGGAATACGAGTGTAAGTATACAATGCTCGAGAAAACGTGCCTAGCTCTGGTTTGGGCCACTAAAAAGTTCCGACATTACATGCTTAGTCACGAGGTACATGTGTTATCCAAAATGGATCCTATCAAGTACCTGTTCGAGAAGCCCATCCTCAATGGCAGGATGTCCAGGTGGACTTTGATGTTATCTGAATTCGACCTCAAGTTTGTAGCATTGAAAGCCATCAAAGGCCGGGTAGTCGCAGAATTTCTCGCCGATAGCCCAATATCCAAAGAGGGCCACACCGATACTTGGGCCTTTCCTGATGAAGACATATTCCATACCAATACCGAAACATGGGATTTGTATTTTGACGGGGCATCCAACTTCCGAGGATTTGGGGTCGGAATTCTATTAATCTCACCACAAGGGGAACATACCCCCTTATCCATCAAATTGGACTTTGACGTGACCAACAACGCAGTCGAGTATGAAGCATGCATTCACGGGTTGCAAGCCGCCACTGATTTAGGGGTAACAAACCTCCGGGTCCACGCTGACTCATCACTGGTCATTAATCAAGCTCTCCAAAAATGGAAAACTCGGAACGCCAATCTCGTGGCTTACCAAGCACGGGTAAGGGTTCTAGAGAAACAATTCCAGAAGGTGGAATATATCTACCTGCCCCGGGAAGAAAATCAGTTTGCAGACGCACTTTCCAAGTTAGCGTCCCTGCTAAATATCCCGGAGCACCTAACCAGCATGCCAATCTGCGTCGAAAGGCGGTCCAAGCCGGCGCATGTACACGCCATCCACGACATCGAGCTAACCGACCCGGAACCTTGGTATCAGTCGGTCCTAACCTACTTGGCAACGGGAGAGTATCCCCCAGGAACTGAAAACCGGGCCAAGAAAGCCCTGCGAAGATTGTGGCTAGACTTGTCGTGAGTCTCCAAATTACAATATTTATCCACTTCTAACACAAACTAGTAGTTAGTGAAAGTAGGGGTCGAACCCACAAGGAAGGTGATTATGTCGCTTAAGTGTGCGTAATTCTATATAATTTAGTAACCGAATGGGGGGATTTTAGTGATTTTGATTCTAAGTCTAATAAACTAATGAAATAAATTAACGAAATAAAATAAACTAATATGAATGAACGATGCTACAAATATGAGAAAAATACTTGGACCAAGCAATATCCACCATCAAGTTTAACGAATTGATCATTGACTCTTCTACTTTACAATTTATACTAGAATACTTTGCTATGAAGTTTAATCGACTTCTAATTCCACTTATTAATAGTTATAAGATATGAGAAGCATACTCAAATAACCCTTACGATATTGTCAACTTAAATCAAGCGTCTAAATCGTATCAATATGTAGATTAAAACGATGGAATTTAGCAAAGATGAAGAATGATTACTCAAGCGGTATCACTTTGTTTCATACAAGTTTAATCCTTGTAACTCAACAACGATGAAAAGCATGCGAATTGGTGAATTATATTTGCTACTCGGATATAGTTAAACAAACAAAAGATTCACTTAACTATTCTAGCAATGGTTTATCAATAACAAAAACCAGGTGATCAAGCTAGAAGATGAATTAACAAACCAAGAAATAATGCAAATTAAACTTGATATTCTAATATAAAAGTAAATAAGAAATGAGTCTTACAATTCACTAACTTGAAAGGCTTCGACTACTTGTTCCAAGAATAAGAACTTAGCCCTCCATACAAAAGAAATACTTGCAAAATAAACTAGAAAATGTATGTGTTTTTTAGAATTACAAGTGATGATTGATGTGTTGGATGATCCCTGTGATGGTGAACTTCTCCTCCTTATATAGTCATCCATGGAGCATCTTCATCAATGGCTCATAAAGCCTCATAAAATGCCTCATAATGAAGAAGAAGAAGAAGAATAAAAGAGGTGAGTAAAGAAGAAGAACAAAAGACTAGAGAAAGAATCCTATGCAAAAAAGAATCCAAGAAGGAATCCCATGCATAAATTTCTGCCGCTGGCATTGGATTTTTGGAAATCCGCTGGCAAGAAATTCCGCTGGCAGCGGAATTTGGAAATTCTCCACTTCTTCCTTCTACTTGGTCTGGGCTTCCACTTTCACTTTGGGCTTGATTTGTCTTCACTTCCAACGGATTGTTGACACTTTAACCCAATAAACATTTCAATTACAACCCATATTACTTTTCACCCTTTAATCCACCTAATTACACATTTTATTATATTAACCCATCAATTACGACATGCACACAATAATCCGTCAAAACACACCTAAATCTACAAAATAGTCAACTAAGTGACCCTTATTAATCCCTACTAAACTAGACTAATCAAACATCCCCATGCTTAGACCTTTACTCGTCCTCGAGTAAATTAATTCAAATTAATGATCCTCCACAAGGTCTATACAGCGAAGCGTAGGTAGCTTGATACAACCAAAAACTACTCTCGACTCTCACACTCCCTCCTTATAACATCCCTCAAAAAATATATATGGTCAAAGGAATAAAATAACCTATTCACCAAGACCATACTACAATCAATGCCCGCTCACACACAAAAAATCACAACACCAACTACAGAAAAACGGTTGATAAATAAAAACATGTAGTTGACATCCACTTATCACTCCAACTCTAAGATGATCCTAAACCCGAATCACCCTTCTAACCTTCTTATGACTCCCGAATCATGAAGAAATAGCAAAAATAGTAATCAAAATAATGATTTTTTTTTCTAATCCCTCATTTTGCCTAAACCGCCCGCCCTTGCGGGTTTTCGATTTAGCTTTTATTCCTCACTTCTACTCTCATGGCACGCTTCTCGTTTCTTCATTTTACCCGGAGCGCCCTTTCGGGTTTTCACTCCGTCCTCGGCCATATACCCATTTTTGCCTAGGCGCTCGCCCTTGCGAGTTTTCACCTAGCCGAGTTTTTTTTTTTTTTTAATAATTATTTTCAATTTTTTTCTCTTTTTTGAAATATGAAATTACATATATACAAGTATATTCCACTCCCCACGCTTAATCTCCACATTGTCCTCAATGTGAGGAAAATTAAAGAAAAAGACATAGAAAATGAGAAGAAGGAACATACCAAGCAATCAAGTGTCGGGGGAATCCCCGATGTCATCTTCCTTAGAGGTGATAGCTTGCCCCTCAATCTCGCCAAGGATTTCGGACGATGGTGGTCGAGCGTCCGGGAATTGTGCTAAGAGAGCACGATACAAAGTTCTCATCAAGTTTCTAGTTTCCAAAGTAGCGGCATGAGTTTCCTCCAACCGTGCACTCATGTCATGATTTTCCAAAGTTCTCATCGGTCGAGGCACACCAAGCATCTATCTTTGTAAACCAAGCTTCTCGATCCACTTCTAACTCATTATTCGCCCCCCCCCAAAGCATCCACACTCTTATTCTTCTCATGACTCCTCCCTTCCTTCGCCCTTGCTCCTTCTCCTTTTCCACGAACTTGACTATCCTCACCACTCTCATCTTCCTCACTCTCGACATTGTCATCACTTCCCTCTTCCTCCTCCTCCTCCTCCTCCTCCTCATCATCACCATCAATGTCACGATCTCGGGGAACAAAGAAATCTTCCGAAACTTCACCATAGACCAAAGGATCATCCTCGGGTCTCGACAATTGTAGATAAGAATCATGATTCTTCCCCCAATGATAATAATAAGACCCTTTTACCTTCATGCGAGGTCGTAACATCTTAGCGTGAATCAAACAAGGAATATCAAAGAGGTAATTATCAAGTAACGATTCTCCCCCTCCGCCACCTCAATATTCAAGTAATTCATAATGAGAGTGACTAACCCACCACCATTTATAATTCCCCCATCCTTAGTACCCAAAGCTATGCTAGATGAAACAAAAAGACCAACCCAATCGGGAACACCTTCGCCATCCGGCATCATAGCCCTCAAGTAACCAAAATGAGAGTGGGGAAGCTTGTTAGGCTCCCCCTTACAAAGGAATGAGTTAACAATCAAACGATGAGCAAGTCGAAGACATGGGTTAGGAATACTTGAACTCAACTCACCGGATTTACCACCCAAAAGCAACCCCGTAACCTCTTGCCACCAAATACTCCTTATCACACATATCCCAAATACCAAAAGCTTCCCTCAACTTCTCATAAGTTAACTCACGAGCTTTACCATTCAATTTAAAGCTAATTGCGGGTGCAAGCTTAGTGCTTTTTTTAGAAATCGCTATGGTGGAAAAAAGAACTCAAGTGTATACCTTCGATAAGTATGAGCCCCCTTCTCCATAAATTCTTCTAGACCCACATTTTTCATTAGCTTGGTCATGACATCAAGCATCCCCAATTTCTCAAGAGTAGAACGACAAATAAATCGAGTACCTCTCATCTCCTTCTTGTACAACCTATCCCAAATTTCGGTTTGAGCTTTAGTTAAACAAGTTGGTTTTGAAACGGGAATGTGCTTAGGATGAACGGGTTTGGATGGAACTTTCTTAGTGACGGTTTTGGATTTTTTTTTTGGTGGTGGTATGGTACCGGGGTTGGTGTTTTGTCTCTTAGCTCTCGCCATGTCTCAACTCTTGAACAAGTATATCACCAAAAAGTCCCTCAAACTTACAAAAACAACTACACTTTGATCCTCAATTTCACAATTCAACCACCAAATTTCTCACAACAACATTAGCAACATCAATTCCACAAAAGAAATCAAATAACACAAGGAGGAAGAAAGAAAAAACCTAAAAAATTGAAGCAAGAACAAAATTCAAGCTACTATCTTAAAGGCAAGAGGTAAATTCAAAGAATTTTTAAAATGAAAACAACAATTATACCTCTTAAGGATGAATAGAAGATGAATGAATTTCCTCCTTGTGTTAATGAGAATCAAATTTTACCCAATTTGAAAAAAAATGAAATTCGTTTTTCTTGACCCTAGGGCTAGAAAAACTTGAATTTTTGATTTTTTGGGCAAAATTAAGCGTTTAAATGATGTTTTATGTAATGGGTAATGATAATGGAGTAAAATTGAATGATTTTGAACCAATTTTGAAGTAATTTGAGTGAGTTTTGATGGAGTTTGTGGTAGAATTTATGTGCTGAATTTTTTCTTTTGAATGAAGAAGAGGAGTGTGGAAGGAGAATAAGAAAAAATAAAACTTACCTGATTACTGATGTAGACCCGCCACCACCGGCAGGTGAGCCGCCACCAGCGGCCAACAACGTTGCAGCCAACAATTTATTATTATTATTTTTTTTTACTCTAGTTATAAAATCAAATTACGTCGATTTCATATCCGAGACCTACGAAATAGGAAAATGAAATTAATTAGAAATTTTTTAAATTATTCTAAAATAACGGGAAATAAATAAAATGATGAAAAATAAAATAAAAGAAAGGAAAAGACGGGTTGCCTCCCGACAAGCGCCTTAGTTAACGTCGTGGCTCGACATAGGGAGAACGGATTAAATCTTCACAATTTGGGTCGAAGAGATGGATTCCCTTGACCGCTTTCCTTAGATCACCGTCTATCTTCATCTACGAAGTACCTTATTCAAAAACAACAAATGCATCAAATAGCAAAAACCGGGTTGCCTCCCGTAAGCGTTGGTTTAATGTCCCGCACGACTGCTTATTCATTAAAGAACATGTATGGGGTCACACAGCACTACCCCTTTTATAAAGTAATCCATTTTATATTAATATCAGAGCAGGTTAGTGCCCTTAAGAGACGGTCAAATAAGCTAGCAAAAGAGTTAGTGAAAACTCTAAAAAAGCTTATAATAAGAAGATACCATACACCCCACATGAATATACAAGAATGTAGAATGTTATTATCCGTGCCTAAAAAAATTTCAAAAATAAATACGGATTCATGGTATGGGTCTTTAACGAATGATGTCATCTCAAACAATTTTTCCTTGTCCTTACTCCTTACAAATGTGTCGTTCAAATCCCATAATATATAAGCCTCACCTGTGGGCGATGACAAATCAAATTCAGGTTCAACATGCGATAAAGTCAACAAAAGTGAGTCACTTACCTCTTCTTCATCATCAAGTTGAGCAACGTCATCATGGATAAGGGAAGTAGGATACTCATTTTCAATCACATCACTAGAAATCGACTCATGGCTTGGAGAAGTCTCGAAATATTGGGGAAGTTCAAGAAATAAAGTGCTTATCTCTAATTCTCGAGTGTTGATTACCAAAAGATCAACCATATCCCATTTTTCACTATGACTTAACTCAAGAAATCTACCCTCACATTTAACTTGCAAATCAATTTGAGTTGCTAGATTAAAGTTATGATAAATCTTTACCAAGAGTCTTTCATTGCTCATATGTAAATATGGACGTTTTAGTACATATTCCGTGAGCCTTTCAAAATAGTGATGTAGTAACTCATTATCAAGTTGGGGACACCACAAATTCATTTTAGATGACAAAGACGAAGACCCTTACTTAAAATAAATATTTACAAGAAACACACACACAAAAACAAATAATTGCCTTCCCCGGCAACGGCGCCAAAATTTGGCTAGACTTGTCGTGAGCCTCCAAATTACAATATTTATCCACTTCTAACACAAACTAGTAGTTAGTGAAAGTAGGGGTCGAACCCACAAGGAAGGTGATTATGTCGCTTAAGTGTGCGTAATTCTATATAATTTAGTAACCGAATGGGGGGATTTTAGTGATTTTGATTCTAAGTCTAATAAACTAATGAAATAAATTAACGAAATAAAATAAACTAATATGAATGAACGATGCTACAAATATGAGAAAAATACTTGGACCAAGCAATATCCACCATCAAGTTTAACGAATTGATCATTGACTCTTCTACTTTACAATTTATACTAGAATACTTTGCTATGAAGTTTAATCGACTTCTAATTCCACTTATTAATAGTTATAAGATATGAGAAGCATACTCAAATAACCCTTACGATATTGTCAACTTAAATCAAGCGTCTAAATCGTATCAATATGTAGATTAAAACGATGGAATTTAGCAAAGATGAAGAATGATTACTCAAGCGGTATCACTTTGTTTCATACAAGTTTAATCCTTGTAACTCAACAACGATGAAAAGCATGCGAATTGGTGAATTATATTTGCTACTCGGATATAGTTAAACAAACAAAAGATTCACTTAACTATTCTATCAATGGTTTATCAATAACAAAAACCAGGTGATCAAGCTAGAAGATGAATTAACAAACCAAGAAATAATGCAAATTAAACTTGATATTCTAATATAAAAGTAAATAAGAAATGAGTCTTACAATTCACTAACTTGAAAGGCTTCGACTACTTGTTCCAAGAATAAGAACTTAGCCCTCCATACAAAAGAAATACTTGCAAAATAAACTAGAAAATGTATGTGTTTTTTAGAATTACAAGTGATGATTGATGTGTTGGATGATCCTTGTGATGGTGAACTTCTCCTCCTTATATAGTCATCCATGGAGCATCTTCATCAATGGCTCATAAAGCCTCATAAAATGCCTCATTATGAAGAAGAAGAAGAAGAATAAAAGAGGTGAGTAAAGAAGAAGAACAAAAGACTAGAGAAAGAATCCTATGCAAAAAAGAATCCAAGAAGGAATCTCATGCATAAATTTCTGCCGCTGGCATTGGATTTTTGGAAATCCGCTGGCAAGAAATTCCGCTGGCAGCGGAATTTGGAAAATCTCCACTTCTTCCTTCTACTTGGTCTGGGCTTCCACTTTCACTTTGGGCTTGATTTGTCTTCACTTCCAAAGGATTGTTGACACTTTAACCCAATAAACATTTCAATTACAACCCATATTACTTTTCACCCTTTAATCCACCTAATTACACATTTTATTATATTAACCCATCAATTACGACATGCACACAATAATCCGTCAAAACACACCTAAATCTACAAAATAGTCAACTAAGTGACCCTTATTAATCCCTACTAAACTAGACTAATCAGATTGGCAACCCAATTTGTTCGCACGGACGACGGGCAGTTATACAAAAGGACAGCACATGAGGCTCTCCTCCTGTGTATCGACAAAGTACAGGTCGAAAAGGTTATGTCTGAGGTGCACGATGGTGAAAATGGCCCGCATATGAACGCCCATATGCTAGCCCGCAAAATCATGAGGCTTGGGTATTACTGGAACACCATGGAAACAGACTGTCAATTATACGTCAAACACTGCCATAATTGTCAGATTTTTGCTAATGTACAGCATATGTCATCTTCCCTATTATATACCATGACATCACCATGGCCATTTTCGACATGGGGTATTGATATAATTGGAAAGGTGCACCCTTCCGGGACGGGAGGTCATTGCTTCATTTTGGTGGCCATCGACTACTTCACCAAATGGGACGAAACCGAGTCATACCGTGTCTTGAACGCCAAGCACGTGGCCAAATTTATCCAGAATAAGATTATATGCCGATACGGGATCCCACATGAGTTCATCAGTGATCACGGGACCCACTTTCAAGCTGAAACTGCTACGTTGCTAGCAAAATACAAAATTTAAAGGCATACATCTTCTCCCTACCGTCCCCAAACAAATGGAGCGGTAGAAGCGGCCAATAAAACAATTGTCACCATACTTAAAAAGATGGCTGAGAATTACCAGGACTGGCCCGACAAAATACCTTTTGCTCTCTGGGGGTATCGGACGTCAATTTGCACCGCAACTGGAGCAACTCCATATTATCTGACATATGGAATGGAGGCGGTCCAACCGGTCGAGCTAGAAGTGCCATCCCTCAGGATTTTACTTGAAAGCCAAGTACCAGAAGCGGATTGGGTCCAAGCCCGATACGATTCGCTAGTCCTTTTAGACGAACGACGATCCCGAGCCCTCAACAATATCCAAATATATCAAAAGAGGATCCAACGGGCTTTCAACAAAAGAGTTAGGCCCAGAAACATCAAAGAAGGGGATCTGGTCCTAAAATCGGTTCGTGCTTTACTACCGGTTGACCCAAGAGGAAAATTCAAACCCAATTGGGCTGGGCCATACTTAGTCAAGAAGGTCCTATCAGGAGGAGCGGTGATGCTGACGGACCTGGACGGGAACGAATTCGTCAACCCAACCAACTTGGACCAGTTGAAGCGCTACTACCCTTAAACCCAATCTCAATGTCATTTGCAAAAGTTTATAAAAAAAAATTCATCTTTTTATAAATTTTCAAAATTATAGACAAGTCAATAAGTTAGAATTAATTATTCTACTGTCGCACATCTTGAACTAATAGTCTTGATGTATTTCGAAAATTGCAAAAAATCAAATCGTATTTGAACTACGTCTGGTTTGATTCCGCTAGTTGTGGATACGTAGACAACCCTTCAAAAGGGTACAACCACTGCAATAAACAAAAAGACGGGAACGGTATTCATTAATATGTCTTTTATTAGAACCGATAAACTCGGGAATTACAAAAAAAAGAAAAAAAACGCCAAAACGGCAAAATACACAAAAAAATCACACCCAAAAAAAAAATAATAATAATAATAACACTCAAATAATAAAACAAGGAGGCTAATATCCCGGCATCTTGCCCTTTCCTTTGTCCTTCGGGTCGCGTGGAGTCCGAGGACGCTGGGGCGGGGGAGAACGTTCCCGAATCACGAGGGGAACCTCCTTATCACGAACCCGTTTCTTGGACGATGGGTCTTCTGCCACGGTCTTTGGCCCAAGTCGAGCCCATACGTGCTTGGGTAGCCTATCTCGTGGGCCAAGTTGGTCCTGCACTGATAGTTTTGGGCCTAGTCTCCTTTCCAGGTCAGTCTGGGGGCTCACTTTCCCCCGAGCACCCTTAGCACTAGACCCTTCAGCTTGAGTCTTAGTCTTCTTCTTATGACCTGACATTAGGAGAACCAGGGTAGCCGGAGTGTCTCCTTCGTCGAAGAAGCCCCTGTTGTCTTTAACTTGCTCCCTTCGCAGCAAATCAAAAGCTTCGTCGACCTTTAGAGCAGCTCGGGCTTTGGCATCACCTGCTTTAGTCCACTTCACATAGGAATCTGAAACCCAGGTCGAGTGGCGAGATTTGGAAATAGGCCATGTATGCCGGGTGTACCATCTTTGCATCCAGTTATTGCACATCACATCAGTCAGTTGGGTAGGGTCACTCACAACTGCTTCAACTTCGGGGATCCGCTGGGTCCACCCATACTGCCTTAGTATGCGGTCCGGGTAGAGACGAACTGTCTGCCTGAAAGACAAGATTACCTGATAGCGGGCTCTGTCCCTCGGGTCCAAGCCAGTCCAAAGATAGATGGGCCACCACGGTACTCCCATCGAATCAACGGACCACCGTGGAAGGATAACACCTCGTCCCAATACTTCTGGGTAATCTGACGAGAAAAATCAATGGCCCGTCTCCTCGTCATCACCTGGTTATGACGGTAGTTGCTCGCATCAAGAGGAGGATCTATCACTGATAGCCTCTCATATAGCCAAATCTGAAAAAGGAAACAAAACATGAGTTCCCGAGGCGAAATAGGCGTCCGCCTAAGGGCACTCGGTCGAGTGCCTGAGATACTCGATCGAGTGCCAGGGTGACTCGATCGAGTGCCCCCTGCAGCAGAAAAGTCGCAAAAAAAAATTAAAAATCAAGAAATTGGGATAAATAAAAGGCAAAGTAACATACTTGCAGCAAACGGGTACTCCCAGTGAGACGGACCGACGAATCCCTCTTGCGATTATCTAGACCTTGGATAATTTCACCCGTGATCAGCCAAGCCGGGCTGAACTCCGTCTCCATCAAATCAACCACGGTTAGGAGGCGGGCGTTACCCATACAAGACAATAAATCCATGTGACCCTCAAAGGCATAAACATGGAGCATGCAGAAAGAAAAAGCCCTACGGCTGTGAGCCGGTCTGACCCGGACATCGAGAGGATTCATAAATTTCTCAGCCAAGTCGATCAGAGAAATATTATCACCCTCCATCATTCGAGATACCTCGTTGTGAGAAAGCCCTAAAAATTCTCGAAGCTTCCTCCTCGGATCATAAACTGAGTAGGGTATGGCAGGTCGGAGTATCGGATTACACCCTCCCACAGCAGCAATCTCCTCGGGTAAAGGGCAAACTTCCCCTCGAGGAAAGGCAAAGACATTATATATGTCATCCCAATAAGACAGGCACGCATCGAGAAAATAGCGATCAACCTGCATCTGGCGAAACGGATACAGCTGAGTAATACCCGTCTGGTTGAGAGCCACCCTATCAGCATCCCTAAAGCGTCGGGACCATTCCTGTAGCATAACGGTCAATCTATCGATTCCCATGGCTATTCTTCTTGGAAGGAGTAAAAAGACTTTCTTTTGAGAAGGGATGAATTGTAATAGGAGTTGTGAAGAAATCAAGGGCAAGGGAGGGGTATTTATAGTATTGATTCTATAACCCTCTTTCCATATCTTTCCTTCCTAATCCTAAACGGAACCAAGCCACAAGCCTAGTCTAGATACTAGCACGGAAATAATCATCCCGAACTTTCCTAATTTCTCTTTAGGAGTCAAAAATTTCAAAAAAAATCCAAATTTCAAAATTTCAAACATTTCGAAACTTTCAAAAATTCAAAAAATCATTTTTTTCCCCAGCGCGAGTCATTTTACTACCTATGTGTTGCATGCAAATTTTATGTGACTTATACAGGTACGACTCAAACAGGAACATGCAGCCCACTACATCTCCCCAGCGGAAGGCCCTAGGAAGCATTTTCCCGGAATAGCACGGGATGAGCCTACATACAGGCGCACCCAAGACTTATGCGACAAGTCCGATTCCCCACGGAGTTATCATCATCAGCTCAGGTATGATTTCTAGCTTATGGCTGGCGAGCCCTTTACGCGAGTCTAATGGACTATAAACGACCCGATCGGAAGTCTGCCAGGTTTCAATCCTCGATTGGCCTGGTAGCTACTCTGACTTTCGCCTTGTCCAAGCCTCAGTCAGAGTGGGAGCTATGTAGACACCCGCATTCTGACTGCCAGGTGTCTATGGTAGTTTCCAAAAAACACCCGATGATGATCGGACGGTAACGTGTTTCTACGCGTCAGATATGGGCTCAAAACCATTAGTTGTTGGCTTAAGCACTTATGGAGCACAAATCTCACAAAACTGACCTCAAATACAGGCCCAGTGGACCATTCCGAGTCAAATGAGACTAGTTTGGGTCAAAACCGACACCGGAAATAAAACCGACTTTTTAGTAATTGGGTCAACCCCGGTCAAAGTTGTTTCCGAAACACATAAAAACAGTCACCAAACATCAAAAAGTCCAACTCAAAAACAAAACCCATCAAACATCCAATCCACGGTCCAAAACACTGGACCCGCGCGACCCAGCTGAGCCACTCGATCGAGTGCTCAGCCCACTCGATCGAGTGGGCCCTCGTTTGAGCCTGACTGCTGGCACAATGGGCCACTCGAGCGAGTCAGCCACTTACTCGGTCGAGTAACCCTAGCCGGGGTACATAGCCTAGCCTATATATACACCCCCATGCACAACCCTAAACACACTTTTTTAGAGACATCATTACAACCCTAATTCTACCCTAATACTACACTAGCAAACCCTAAACCTAGGTTTAGGAATTCAAAACCCTAACCACCACAACTTAGCCTACATACTCGATACTCCCGTGCAAGCCGCCACTACGAGTCCCGTCCGAGCATAAGAAACATGTAGGTTGAGGGTGCAAAATCCCGCTCTTTCCTTTCTCTTTCTTTCTCTCTCGCGTCGTCTTCGTCGTCGTAGTGTCGTTTTTTTTAGCGTTTTTATGGCATCATAATATCGTTAATATCGCTAGTATTAAAACATTAAAATACTCGCGGATTTGTGTCGAGTACGAGGATGTCGGAATAAGAAAACCCGAATATACAAGTGTACTGCACACAGCGTTGCCGGTCGCTTATCCTGACACCCTAGCACTTGATTATTGAAACGAGTCAACCTAAACAATATTTTCTTGTTTTCGTTCGCATCGTTATTATCTAATCGCACATATTGTCAATTACAAAACTATCTTTCAAATCGAGCATCTTTTAATAAGGGTCAAAACCCGTTGACGCGGATCCGACATCAAACAATTCGCAATAATTAATTACGATGTCGGGATGCAGAGAGAATCACGTCTTTCAATTCAAGCAAAGCATCGATCTTTTAGATTCGATACCAATTCCATAATTGGATGTCGAATCTAACGATCTAGTCAAATAGTTTAATCAATTCGATCTTCCGTTGATGCTAACGTAGATGTCGTTTAATTCGTTAGAATTACGACACTATAAACGCGGAGGAAAATTCATATCGCTTTGGTTGACTTAAACGACTCATAGCAATTTCTCTAGTTTCGCTCTAATATTCGACATCGATTCAATAAACGAACGTCGAATATGACGAGTATCACATATGCGAACCGAGTGTAAATTAAACAATATTTATGCCCGATTCGACAAAGTCATCAATTATCAAAAATCAAAAGCAATTTCGGAATCATTAACAAAATTGCGAGCGAACCCTGGTTCATACAGGAGGCACTCGATCGAGTGCCTAGCCCACTCGGTCGAGTGGCACCCCAAAAGCGAGACAGAATGCTATCTTGACAACCACTCGGTCGAGTCTCACCATGACTCGATCGAGTGGCCGTGCACTCGGTCGAGTTCCCTCATAACTCGGTTGAGTGACGTCACGAAATCCGGACAGAACCCTTTTCAGAGGTCCACTCGGTCGAGTCCCTCGATGACTCGGTCGAGTGGCCCTTTATCAGGACAAAACTGTGAGTCCTACATCATCTTCTAGTTTCGTTATCACCTTTTTATGACGTAGGTCAACACGTGCCTAATCAATCACGTGAAACATCACTCTTTCAAACCATGGCATCATCATATTTACATTATTCTAGCAAACCGTTAATATCGTTATGCCATTACTAACCGTTTGTTCTTTTGTCGATTTAATTCTTGTTTATTTTATCGCACAAAATAAACCCGCATGCTAAAATACAACTTTGACGTTAAGACTTTAGTTGCATTAAATCGACATAGAAACCCTTTCCATTTCTTACATGCTTAGGGAAAACAATGTTTGCATAAGCATTTCCATCGTTTAACTAACGCGCGTATTAGAAAATCATTCGATATCCTAGTAGAGGCCGCTAATGTGCGGGCGGGGTTGGGTGTCCTTAGTGGGCTTCCCAACACGTACCCTCACCCCTTACTCAGAACCTCGGATTCCGGATGCCCGAAACCGTTGGCGCACGAGAGTCATTCAATACACGATAACCGGTAGTGACGGTATCGGTATCGCAATGCAAAGGGACGAGCCCAATAAACTCTGACATCGAAAATGGGCCGTATTTTGTACATGGCCCACTACGACATAGAGTGGGTTCGAACGGGCCCGAACTCCCACAAAGTTCGGTGGCGACTCCACTTGATTTAAATTTCAATTCGATCCATTCTCATATGGAGATTCATTCGTCTCCCCAAACTCGCGCGTGGCCGCGTTGGGGTGGACCTATGTCATGTCCACACGACACAAACACCAACCAATGATATAAAGCCGACATAGCTCAACGCGATCGATAAAACCCACACAATTGGGTGATGATAAATCGACCCAATTCAAACCAACTGAGGTTATGCCGATAACCAATAACAATCTACTCCCTCCGTCCCAATGAATTGTTTGCAAATCAATATATTATATTAGTAAAGTAGGAACTTTTCGAGCGATATGATTGGTCCAAGTTTTAATATATTTTTTAATTTAAATAAAGAATATACAAAATTGCGTAGCAAAAAAAACAATCCTACTCTACTTACGATTCAGGTGATATTAAATTTGTATGAAAAAATAATCCTACTACGTCTCTGACTGAAAGAATTTAACAATATATAAACAGTCAATTATCACCTCAAAACAAAACAAAAAATGAACGGAATCTGCGTGGAATGCGTTGTCAATTCTGTTTAATATTTTTTTAATATTTATCACCCTCTAAAAATATTAGAAATTTTAAAAATATAAAATTAAAATTTTATAATTTTAAAATTTTAAATAATTAATAATAAAATTAAAATTATTATTTTAAGTTCTAAAAAAGAGTTCTTTTGAGAGTTTTTAAGACTATATATATCCCACACCAAAAACTATTATGAGGTAATGAAATTCTATATCATCAATAAGAAAAATTATCATTGAGAAATTCTAATAATTCTTTTTTCAAGAGAGGTAGCTTACTTTAATTCGTCCATCGAGGGGAAAAAAACAAAAAGTAACAATTCTTACAAAAGGATAATTATAAGAGTAATCATTCGTCTTTAGATATCAACCTGAAATCTTTTGAGTTCTAAAAATAGCTTTCAAGACTATAAACTCAAATAGAATTATTTCAAATCAAAAAATTATGAGCGGAAAACGTCTCTTTATATTATCATGAAATTTGATTATTCATATCGCTATATACGCTCTACGTACAATATGATTTTGAATTATCTATGTCAAATTGGGTCTCTTACTTTACATACAAACGTAAATATTATCTGTCATTTTATTTATTAGTTATTACATTTATAATAATACTCCGTAGATAATATTGTTTAATGCAAAACTAATAGAGCAGTACTAACTACTCCTCCGAGTTTCCATCTTTTCCTTTCTTTCTTTTTTG
Source organism: Agrostemma githago (assembly GCA_958450325.1). Classification (NCBI taxonomy): domain Eukaryota; kingdom Viridiplantae; phylum Streptophyta; class Magnoliopsida; order Caryophyllales; family Caryophyllaceae; genus Agrostemma; species Agrostemma githago. Next base: position 67,948,178 of record OY288246.1, read on the forward strand.
AGCCGAGTTAGAACCTTTCTCTGTTTTTTTAGGCTATCAATGTATGGTTCACAATTACTCTCGAGTCAATAGGGTTGGGTTCGGGTCGACAATCTTCGGGTAAGGTCACTTTCTGGTTATGGAAATCGGGTACACTTCGGTTTTTGGGTTTGCTATTTTCAATTTTTTTAGCTAGGGATATCAATTTGCTTTCTATAATAGTAGTCGGGTCACTTTCGGGTTAGCCTGAGCCAATTCGAGTTACGTGTCAACATCGGGTCTTCAGTTCGAGTGTCGGGTCGGGTTCAGGTTGGCTTATTCGAGTCGGATCATTTGGGTCCGGTCAATTTTAATTTGCCGGGTCTAACTACAATGTACGCCCATAATTTAATTTGATGTTTAACGCAAATATTATTTTCTTAGAAACAACGTATGTGGATCGTATTCTTTTACCATTAGGCATGATATTACCTTCGACTTATTTTCTTCTGTTGCGCAATTTCATTAATTTATGCAATTATCCAACTATGTATTATTATCAATGTCACTAAAAATTGGCTCATGCATCGCACGGGCTTTTCAACTAGTTACGTATAAAAAATATTTCTAAAATATAAAGACAAAGAATTCAGACGCCCCCATATAGAATAAGAAAAAAATTCATTGGAGCGGAGGACAATAATTTTTTCTTACTCCAACCCGATTTGTTAGGTTGTTGCGCCGATATCTATAAATAAAGTTAAAAGGTTTCTTGAGGCATTTAATTTTTTGCCACGTGGCGGGCATTAAATGCTTAAGCAACTTTTTTTTTTTAATTATTATTATTATTATTATTATTATTATCATCATCATCATCATCATCATCATCATCTATAAATTCCTTCATTTTGTGAATTTAGTCCAAATTTTAAAACATTTAAAACATTTCCCCATCTATTTTAAAACTCTATTTTAAAACATTTCCCCATCACGTTTTGAATCCCTCGCTTTTCAGGTATAGCAGTTTTGTTTCAGTTCATTTTTTATATAGATTTGTCTTATTCAATAATTTCCCGTTCTATTTTCAAAATATTCTCCCCAATTATAAATACATTTCACGTTAACTTTAAATATAATGGATTTGTTGTTCATGGGCGTGTGGTTTTATATATATTCAGACTTGAAGATTGCAGAATATAATTAAGAAGAGGTTACAGCTGTTTTGGTTTTTCAATTTCTTGCGTTCGGCTCTGATTCATTCTTATTGCATTTTGTTCGGTTGCTTATATATGTGTTGTTTTTTCATGATTCTAAATAGATAAGTTCCCGTTCTATTTTTAAAATATTCTCTTTAGTTGTACAATTGTTGTTCCTTGATTCTAATTTTAGTGCTGATTTCATCTTTTCGCATTTGTTTTGGTTTAGTAAATTCATGCGAGGCCAATAATCAACTCTGCAATTTTTCATTTCTCAGGTATAATAATTTTGTTCTGGTTGATTATTTATATAAATATTTTGTCTTATTAAAACATTTCCCCATCTATTTTAAAAATGTTCTCCCCAATTGTATATTTGCTCTTTGTGCGTTCTAATTTTTTAGTGCTAATTTTTTTAGGTGCCTTTGTTGTTGTTTGGTGACCTTACGTGAAACCACTGATAACGTCTCGAATCCCTCGCTTTCAGGTATAACAGTTTTGTTTCAGTTAATTTTTTATATAAATTTGTCTTATTCAAAAATTCCCCGTTCTATTTTAAAAATATTCTCCCCAATTATATATACATTTCAGGTTAACTTTAAATATAATGGATTTGGTGTTCATGAGCGCGTGATTTTATATATATTCAAACTTGAAGAAATTTACAAAATATAATTACGGAGAGGTTACAGCTGTTTTTGTTTTTCAATTTCTTGCATATATATTCAGAATATAATTAAGTTGATTATTTATATAAATATATTCCAAGTTAACTTTAAATATCACGGATGTTGGGTGCATAAGAGTGTGCTTTTATTTATATTGAAGCTTCGCTACAAAATATGATTACGAGAATGTTGCAACTGTTTGTGCTTTTACAATTTTTCCATTCGGCTCTGATTTACTCTTATTGCATTTTGTTTGTTGCTTACATATATGTACTGTTTTTTTCTTAATTTCATACAGTAACTTTTTGTAAAAATCCAATTTCATACTAAATGTACGTCACAATAATTTCCTTCATGACAACAATTAAATTAAATTTATATAAATAATAAATGAATTATGACACATATAAATTACATAAGGGTAAGTGAAAAGGTTTTGGTCAATTACTAATGTAATTATTTACATTTAGTCAAAAAAAAAAAAACAATTACTAATGTAATTAATTACATTTAATAAAAACAATTAGTGCCAAATTAAAGTTTTTGTAAATTTGTTAATGAAAACAATAAAACTATATATAAATACTCAATGAATTATGACAAATATTAATTACATAAGGGTAAGTGAAAAGGCTTTGTTCAATTACTAATGCAATTAATTACTTATGGGTAAACGAAAGGTTTGTGATATGTATTACATTGTGATTAAAATATTGTAAGTCAAATGAAATTTTCATTCATTATCAGTAAATCTTATTATCAAATATCACATATAATAATACAACAAATTATTAAATAAAAGTTCTGGATAGGATCGTTACTCCTGAAAATGTACGTCGCAATAATTTCCTTCATGACAACAATTAACTTTATATAAATAATAAATGAATTATGACACATATAAATTACATAAGGGTAAGTGAAAAGGTTTTGGTCAATTACTAATGTAATTATTTACATTTAGTCAAAAAAAAAAACCAATTACTAATGTAATTAATTACATTTAATAAAAACAATTAGTGTCAAATTAAAGTTTTTGTAAATTTGTTAATGAAAACAATAAATCTATATATAAATACTCAATGAATTATGACAAATATTAATAGCATTGAATTATGACAATAAATCTATATATAAAGACAATTTGTATATGACTATTTGTTTCTTCACCATTGAATAGCATCTATACTATAATCATCCATGAATGCTCAAGAATAAATGGTCCGAAAAAAAACGTTTCAATAGTATCCGAAATTTATTATCATGAAATTAATCGGCGGTTACGATCTTCTCCATTAACCAACATTGAATTGACTTCATGATTAATAATAATAATAATAATAATAATAATAATAATAATAATAATAATAATAATAATAATAATAATAATAATAATATCCGAAATTTATTATGATGAAATTAATAAAACACACAAGTCAACAACTGACTATAAATACCACAAAACCAATCACACAATCACAATTCAAAAAGAACATAACAAAAAAAAGGAAATGGCTCCCCTTACCACGAACATAGCAACAATGGTGTCATCCAAATCCCGCTACCAAATAATCGCTCGAGCAACTAGGATGTGGAATGTGACACCAAAGGCAAATGACATTCCCGTGTCACTAGATGTGATTTTCCTAGATGCACAGGTATAAAATATTATCTTACCAACCACAATACAATTTACCCAAATATTTACTTACGTCTATGGGAACCATCAATTAACAGGGCGATCATATACAAGCAACTATCAATAGAAAATGGATGCACAGTTTCAAGGAACTACTTCAAGAAGGTCAAGTATACAAGCTAACGCACTTTGATGTCGAAAAAAATAAAAGAGGATATCGTCCCGTCAATACAAATGAAAACATTATTAAGTTCACCCCATTCACTTCTGTCCTCGAGTCACCACAAAACGAGAAACATATTCCAATGTATAAGTTTGAATTTCATCCGCTGCATCTGCTTGAGGAAAGAAGCAACGAAACAGACTACTTGATAGGTACCTAACCCAAATTACATAAATTTACTTCTAATTAGAGTGTTCACATTCACACACTAACTTGAAGATGCATGCAGATGTCGTAGGACTTCTGACGGGAATAGAGGACAAGGCTCACGTTATGACAACAAACGGACCTACAGAAATACGCCACATCTTCATTGAAGATGAGAGGTGAGATTTCATGTTAAAGGTATTTGTCGTAAACTTTATTCGATTATGCATTGATATTTAAGCCTACAATGTTCAATGTATAGGGACAATAAGATTAGGGTCACATTATGGGGAAAGGCAACCAAATACGTTGACGGAATCTTCACACCAGAATCCGGCAAGCCTAACACAATTATCAGTACCTCAACAAGAGTTGTCCTATACAACGGTAAGAAGTAGCTCCCACAAATTTATTCTCTATATGTTACTAAACCTGCTCACTTTCAATGCAGATGAATACCAACTACAGAGCACTCACGGAACAAAAGTGTATATAGACATGGACATACCTGAAACAAGAGAGTTATTGGAAAGGTAACTCCACACACAAAGCATTTGCTAGAAACTAACTACTCTATAAAAAAACTATTTATTTTCAAAATAAATGCAGAGTTACATCTCCAAAATCAGTTGAACACCTCCAAAACACCATACAACAACAAATTGAGGACACAATGACAGCCAATCGAAAACCAATTAAGGAGCTCAAGGAGATGGAGATCACGGACATGGTAAGATAACATTTACAATAACTATATAAAATTTTACAGAAACTCAAATGAAATATTACGAAACTTTTGTTCGGACCCAATCCAACGCACAGAAAGCAACCTACACGTGTCACGGACAAATAGTTGACATTAGGACCGACATTGAATGGAGATACATCTCATGTCCGACGTGTAGGAAGGGACTTGGAACCGACAACTATTGTCACAAATGTCGACAGCAGATACAATACCCAACTCAAAGGTACCAAATAAAACTCAAGCAAGATTACAATGGTGTCTTTATGCTACAAATGCAACATTTCTAAAAAAAATATACTACCAAATGAAAAATTACAGGTACAGAATCATCGGGACATTATCAGACGGGGACAGTGAAGCAAGTATCGACGTTTTTGATAAAGAGGCGGAAAAAATAATTGGGCAACCAATAGACAAACTATTGGACATTTACGAGAAGGTACACGTACACTTGGCTCAACATTTCTCCCAGTCAACTTATATACCAATGATACTAATTTTTCACCACATTATGACAACTCAACCACTCTAAAAAATTACAGGACGACGGAAAACAAAGAGTATACAACATACTACAGAGTTGTATTGGCAAGTTTTTCACATTTAAGGTCGCGATAGGAACAAACAACTACGGCCAAGATAGAGAATTAAAGGTTCTAAGGACTTACATCGCCAACAATATATTAGAAGAAGTAAGTGTGTCTCAACAACAAACGAAAAAGGTGCCCAACTACATAAAAGTAGGTGAACATCGTACACTTAACATTTAACACTTTTGAAAACATATTTAGAATCAGGCTTCTGGAGGTGGACCAAAGGAAACAACCTCAAAAGAAATTGAACAAGCCCAAATGGAACACCCACCGCACAATGAAGACAGGTCAATCAAATTAGACGAATAATTAAATAAAGTTTCTTTTAGCACCAAAAAAAGGCAACGCAACTAACAAATTTGAGTACAGGAGCAAAAGCAATGGAGGAAAGCGTCCAAGAAGCCCGACACCTATCAAAACACCGGCAAAGTACTTTTATTTATATTCAAACTTGAAGAAATTTACAAAATATGATTAAGAAGAAGCTATAACTGGAGGCCCGTCCCAAGGGCAGCGCAGTAGGCGCAATGGAACCGGGCCTCCAATTTTTTGGGGCCTCAATCCAATTATGATTAGTTTTATAACTCTAATATAAAAACTTGACATAAGGGGGCATTGAATCATTGTTGCTAGAATGGTAGTATCATTGACCTAGGTTTAGGTACAACTTGGGTTCGAAACCTATTAGGTTTTTTTTTTCTCATTTTTATTCTTTCCCATTTTAATTTTTATTCTTTCCCTATTTTGATTAAACTCTGTCCACATTACTGCTCTTCTATATTCTTTCCCTATTTTTATAAATTTTGTCTGCGTTAGTGCTCTTATGTCTCGATTTTCGTACAAGTTAATTTAAAATAAACTAAAGATAATTAAAGCTCAAACTTAAGTCACTTTCGTAAATCTCGGTAACATATTACAGAAATTGAAGTCATAAATCTCTAAACTTTTTTTTTCACTCTTTTTGTCTCGGTCATTCGTTATCCTTTGATTAAATTACTCCTCACAAATAATATAAAAGACAAGAAATGACCAAGACGGAGGAAGTTTAATTTTTTAATTTTTACACTCATTTCCGAGAAAAGATCGTTGTCGTTAGTTTGTTGTGTTTCTTTATAACTTTGGTATAAAAAATACGACCACTTGTAACAAAAGAGCCTCATTTTTTATTTTCGCTCCAGGCCTCTCTTATATCTGAGACGGCCCTGTACAAATGTTTGTGTTTTTACAATTTCTTGCATTCGACTCTAATTTATTCTTATTGCATTTTGTTTTGTTGCTTATATATATGTATTGTTTTTTCATAATATATAGTATGTTATAAAGTTTTCACTTTATTTTTAAACTTATAGACAATCACATTAGTGAGCGTCGCATACTTCCCGGTTGGCCTTGGTAATTGGTTATATATAGTACTGAATTTTTAATAATTTGCAATAATATAGTACTGAATAATTTGCAATAATATAGTACTAAATATTTTTAATAATACAGTACCAAAATTTTAATTATTATATGTGAAGTTAAGTATTCTATTTATTAAATTTGGAGTTAACTATATGAGCACTTGATCCAAAACCTTTTTGGTTACCCTTATTTAATTAATTAATTTTTATAATAATCAAATAGAAACGTAATATTCATTCGTAAATAATGGAAGATTTCAAATTTCATTGCGTTTAAGTTAATCCATTTCTTACCTTTGTTTTTTTTTTTAAACTTTTCAACAAATATAATTCATTTTATTACTCTGTAATACATTTATTATCGCTTACAATTTTTTAATCACAGATTTTTTTACAACTTATATCTAATACTCCGTACGGACTAATTTGTTATGTTATTAATATACGTTACTGTATTAATTTATGTTTTTATTGGATTCATTATTAATTGTATTATTAATTGGCCGAAACCTTTTCGTTTACCCTTATTTTATTATTTATTATAACAACTTATGCAATCTTAATATTCATTGATAAGGAATGACAAATACTTTCCATTGCATTTCCAATGTGTTACATTATTACTTTACTTTTATTTAATAATTTGTTTTATTATTATACGTGATCTTAAGTATTCTATTTATTAAATTTGGAATTGATTATATGAGTATTCGATCCAAACATTTTCGGTTACCCTTATTTAATTAATTCATTGTTATAATAATCAAATAGAAAATTAATATTCATTTGTACAGAATGGAAGATTTCAAATTTCATTGCGTTTAAGTTAATCTATTTCTTAACTTTTTTTTTTGACTTCTCGACAAATATGATTCATTTATTACTACGTAATACCTTTATTATCGCTTAAATTCTTTTTTATCATAGATTTTTCTACAACTTATATCCAATACTCCGTAATGACTAATTTGTTATGTTATTAGTATGTGGTCTTAATTTATGCTTTTATTAGATTCATTATTAATTTTATTATTAATTGATCAAAACCTTTTCGTTTGCCCTTATTTTATTATTTGTTATGATAATCAATACAAACTTAATATTTATTGATAAGGAATGACAAATGCTTTACAACAAAGATGATTCATTACTCCTAGGTAACTATTTTAAGCACATCATTGTTGGCAACCATCATCAACTTCTGAGATTAGCAACATCATCTCGACTTTAAAGTGTCCCGTGAAATTTGCATGTATGTACTATTTAATTAGATTGAACTTCTGCTTGTAACCACCCACTTTATGAACTATTTCCATTATCCAATTATTGCAATCGAAACTACATCTCAACTATCTCCAATTCCGTTAAATAAGAAATCGATCCACGTGTAATTTGAGACAACAACTACGTATATACATTCACGAAACAACTTGGTGGATGATTTACAAAACCAGGGCATGCGATTTTTAAGCGGATAATCCCGTGAATTTCACGGGTGACGTACCTAGTTACATAATTAAGTGGTGTCTTGATAATAAATTAGTTTAATAAATGTCTTCGAGATTTAACCGATTTATAATCTTTAGTTTATCAAAAATGAACTGACCCGTCATCAATCGGGTGGATGATCCGACAACAAATTAGCCTGTCGAGTGTTTGTAATGAATTCACGAATTGTTTGTGGATTTTGTTGGACAAGAATGGCGATTAGGGTTTGGAGACGTGAACAAGGGCTTTACTGCATTTGTTTTGGGAGAAATGATTTTTCCTCTTAGCACCGCAACGCAACATGATTTCTCAAGGTTTGATTTCTAAAACCTCCATTTGCAGCTCTTTATCTCGTCTTTATTCATCTGTCATTTGATTTTTCTGTTAATATTACTACCTCAACTTGATCAATTGAAATCGCCAAGAGCTTCTTAATTACATGCTTCAATTAATTACGTGGTTGCTAATATGCTCTGAATTTCGTGTTCCTTCATTTGAATTCGATACATTTTCGCAGATACTATTTGCTATCTGAATGTCCTGCACATCCACATCAATTCAACGATGTCTTAGTAGTGATGATACCTTCCTTCGAAATTCACAGAAAATCCTCAAACTAATGCATATTTATTTACCAAGTGATCATGTCTGTAGCTGGTTATGGTATCTCAATTTTCGATTCACTGCAAAATAGAGCTGAAGTTCCTTTTATATCCCCTTTACACGGTTCCGTATCATGATTTCTTGGATTATATCCCGATATCCGGTGTCATAAATTTCGTAAATTACACTGTATTTGGATTCTGTATGTCAAGCATATTCCGGCCTCTGACCTTTAAACTACGCAAGATGCTCAAATCCATTAGCCCACTAAGCGAATGTTGCTTCCTCTCATTATGCTGTCCTATTTATTGATCTATTCGCCTCTCCTCATACTGCCATAATGTTACTATATACCGCTGGAAATTAGACAAGATACTCAAATCCATTACCTCAGTGACTTCAATGCGATGAGGTACTGGATTTTGATCGTATGACGGCCAGAATGTTGGTTATTCTTGCATATATTACTTCCCTTTTAAGAGTTATGTTCTTCTGACATTGAATTGTTGCTGATGCAGCTGACAAGAGATGATAGGAGTTTGATCGTATGAGGACCAAGGGGTCTGTTGGAGAGAACATTGTTCCGGTCATGGTTTTCTCGTTGTTTACTTGATTCTCGGTGAGCTTAATCATACTCCTAGTCTTATCTTGTGTTTGTTTGTTGATTTATTGCATTCAGATATTATAGTAAATTTTAGTTTAAAAAGGTGCGAGGTTCACTGATGCGCTAAGGGGCTGATGCGTCAAGGCGCAAGGCATCCTATGTTTAGTAACAAATTTGTATAGTCCAAATAAAGCTTTGGCCAAAAAAAAACTTTTTAGGAGAATTTAAGTTGGCTTACACGCAAAGGAATAAAATTGAGAATAATGGGGAAAATCAATGGCATAATTAATGATCAACATGAAAAAGATATGAAAAGGTTGGAAAGTACATACTAGCGAGTAGTGGCAGCCGCATGATTATTACGTACATTCTTTGTTTACTTCATTTTGACCATATGATTTCACAATAATTATAATAGTTGATCGATTAATAAACAATCAAGCATTTCATCATATTGGTAAAGGCAATAGTGTTTCACAAAATTGGCTCAAACCTGGACTGTGCAGCTACACAACACCTTAGTACATAACCACCACAGCAAGTTCATTTTTTAAGTATAGTTGCTAGTTATTTCTATTCTACTGAAATATTTTTGGATACGGAGAGGCCCTTCCCCCTCTAAATCCGCCAATGCTAGTGAGCCTTGTCTAAAAGACGCACCAAAAATGTGCAGATGCGTCTATGTTAGTGCCTCATCCTAGTCACACCTTTTAAAACTTAGTAGTAAAGCATACTCTTAGACTCTTAGTCTTATCTGAGATCAGTTTGTTTGAGTGAACTACTGTTTGCATCTCCATAAATTACTCGTAGATGTCTATGGTGTATTCCTTGGAATTTAAAGTTGATTTTTTTTGGTATCAGGATGTGATCTGTAGGACCTTTTGTATGGTTCGAATTTGAATCATGTTGAACCCAATTCATGAACACCCATATTGTATCTCATGCAACTTTTTTTTATACGTTCCTGCTTATATGACCTTATCTGATTCATTCACTTGCCCATTGCTTTCTTATTTATAAATTCCCAGCACTATGCAGGCTTTTTCTTATTTTCGCCCCTAACCTGATTGTTTATTACACTTGAAGACTGCTCTTGTTCTTTTTGTACTGCTTTGGTGATGACAGTTAAACTGATTGTTAAACGATGTGCAATATTAAGGGCTCAATCCTTGTACTCTGTTTGGTGATTACAACTTGACTCTTAGGTTTGGTAGATAAGATTATGCATGGTTGTTTGAGACTGTAATTATCAGTTTATCACCTTTCATTATATATTTAGGTGTCGCTTTTTGAGTGTATTTTTGAATATGGTTGTTATCCCCCTCATGTATTCTTGTAGAGAGGTGCCAGTGTGCCACTACTATGATATGTTTTAAACATGTGTGTTCATCTGCATGGTATCAATTAATTAATAGTACAGTACATTATATCATTACTTATCAAACAAACAAACAAACAAACAAATAAATATATAAATATGTTTTGTTCCATATTTTGTAGTAGTTTTTTGTAGCATGTATTCTTGCATATGGTATGCATCCGAATGTAGTGGTTAGTTCTCGATCATGTGGAAATGTGACTTAACTAAAAACATGTTCACGAGTACATTGAATTTCAAGGTCATGCAGTTGTGCCTTCTTTTGGTATTAGCTTCTCAGTCCTCATATTAGCAGGCATGCTAGTATCGGCCAGATGCGGAAGCGGCCACACTAATCTGTTTATTCACTTTCCGGATCTTCAAATTTTACCTCTCCTGTATTTTAATGATACCAAGTCGTGATATGAACGTTCTGGTTACATATTTCCTTCCCTTATTTTCTCTGATGCCATAAATTTGAATTAACCTGATTATTCACATACGGATGTCAAGCATATTCATAATTCTAAACCTCTCAGTGACATTCAAGAGTTTTCAACTACCAACTTCTGTTTTTGTTCCCTCCTCTAGTCATATTTCACCGTAATATTAACAAAACATTGTATGCAAATTGCAAAATGCCGACCGTTGGAATAAATGTATGTTCAAGAATTTTGTGAGCCTGCCAGTTACTTTTATATGTTTTTCAAACTTTTTTCCTTGGCCTTTTCTTGTTGGTAGCGAGTTACAGAGTATAATTTATGGGAATTTTTTGCTACAAAAATCAGTTTCCTTTTTTCCTTTTTCTCTTACTTCATTAACTTTAACGAACCTAATTATTCGCATTATAGATATCTAGTACCTTTCTAACCTCTACGTACTCTTAAAGTTTATATCCATATTCAATTTTCAAATTTACCATCTTGTCAACTTACCATAGCGGAAAATTCTTCATTTTCTGACAACAGTCCTGCTGATCGCGTAAAACATTTAGTAAAGATCAAAATTGCAGGATTGTCTTCCATGGCCAGGGTGCAATGGCACAAATTTTCAAACATACATTTATTCCCGCAATCAGCATTTTGCATATCAGTGTCCGTTCAAATCAACTTCCTTCTTTTCAGTCTTGAGATAGTGGAGTAAAAGTCTTTAGGAAGGAAATGTATTTTCTGAGTTCGTTGTATTTCATAATTGTTCGTTGTATTAGTTATCGCCACAAAATCAGTACATATTTGTTAAGGAAACTGACAACGCGTACACCCACTTTCTGTAAATGTTCAGAACTGATTTCTTTTTAACACATTAGTGTTTCGCCCTATACTAACACGTATTAGAAACCCTTTAAACCATCAACCCGGCAAAGGCCATTTCACAGCTACCTCAAGTCGCGACAAAAATTTCTAAATGGCGAGGCAAAAGGTGAAGGTTCAATACACGGAGAATAACACATCTAGGAATGTAACATATAAGAAATAGTCGAACAATAATTTGAAACAAACCTGATTTCTTTAGAAGGACATGTGTCGAGTGTTGTCCAAGTACACTGTATTTCTGTAAAGGTCTTTTATAGTAAAACATCATTTGTTTGCTATTATTGCGAAATCAGCATGATATGTTACCAAAACAGACGCTGCATAATCTGTGTTTCTGTAAATGCTCAGAAGTGATTTCTGTCTACATTCTGGATTAGCCTTTATATAAACCCATTTTATAAACCATTGACACCATCAACTTAATGAAGGGAGTTTCACTACTACCTGACCATTTCATTGTTTTTCTCAATTTTTGATAATCCCATTCAATAAACCCTTGACACCATCACTTTAATAAAGGGAATTTCACTACTACAATACTACCTGACCATTTCATTGTTTTTCTCAATTTTTGATAATCCCATTCAATAAACCCTTGACACCATTAATTTAATAAAGGGAGTTTCACTACTACCTGACCATTTAATTGTTTTTCTCAATTTTTGATGATCCCATTCAATATACCCTTGACAGTTGACACCGTCAACTTAATCAAGGGAGTTTCACATCTGATCGTTTCATCTTTTTCCTCAATCTCTGATAAATGCCTAAGAAATGGCCAGGAAGAAGGTGAAACTGTACCTAAAAAATTACAATGCTCGGAAAGTTACCTACAAGAAAAGAGAAAAGGGATCGATAAAAACAACCAAAGAACTAGCGGTGCTATGCGGTGTTCACATCTATTGCATCATGCATGGGCCATATAATTGGGCCCCCTCGGTATGGCTGGAGAATCCTGATGAAGCTAGGCGTATTCTCTTGGAATACAAGACTAGCGAGAACTTGCAAAGGAAGCTTCGCCAGGAAGCTTTATTAAGAGAAGAGGTTTTAAGGCTAGAGAAGAGGAACGAGGTTCTTAAAATGGAGAATGAAATGGTTAAACTTATTAGCGGACAGCCTATTGAACATGTCCCTTTTGCTGACATGGATATGTTGCAATGGGCAATCCAGGATAGGGTGCGGGCTATTCAGCATTGCATAGATGTGATGGAGGGTTCTTCTGGCGGCAGTCCAATTCGGATGTTGGTGCTGTTGTCGGTGGTACCTGACCATTTTGTTGTTTTTATCAATTTTTGATAATCCCATTCAATAACCCTTGACAGGCGACACCATAAACTTAATTAACTAATTAAGGGGGTTACACATCTGATCATTTCACTTTTTTCCTTAATCTCTGACAAATAACTAAGAATGGCCTAGTGTAGAGAGAATTGTAGAGCTCGAAAAGTTAATTACCAAAAGAGAGAGAGAAAAAATTAATAAAAACAACCAAAGAACTTGCGGAGCTATGCAGTATCAACGTATTTTGCATTGCGTATGGGCCATATAATGCGGCCCTTGCTGTATGGCCGGAGAATCTTAATGAAGCTAGGCATATTCTCTTGGAATACAAGAGCAGGCGGACATTGAGAACTTGCAAAGGAAGCTTCGCCAGGAAGCTTTATTAAGAGAGGAGGTTTTAAGGCTAGAGAGGAGGAATCTCATTCTTAAAATGGAGAATGAAATGGTCAACCTTATTAGCGGAGGGTCTATTAAACAAGTCCCTTTTATTGACATGGATATGTTGCAATGAGTAATCCAGGACAGGATGCAGGGTATTCAGTGTTGCATAGATGTGATGGAGGGTTCTTCTGGCGCCAATCCAGATGTTGGTGCTATCGTCAGTTGTACTGGCGTACTGCTAGTGGCACATTTGAGTCACAGGCTGGTTCATCTCACTATCACCACCAGCCCTAGTTTATTTCCATTTTGTAGTTATTTGAAGCTACTGTAATCAGTAAACCACAGTTCTATTAAGTGTTTTATTTATATTTTCTTTAGATGCAACACATTATAGGTTTATTTTTTATCACTTATAATAAGTAAGCAGATTCTTTCTCCACAATCTGAAAATTACTTGGAACAGCATGTTCTAAATTAACTTCGCAATAAGCGAATTGTTTTGCCCTGCTTATCAGCTATATAGTGATGATTTTAGTTTATGAATGTGTCTAAACTCTAAACCCTGTATCTGTACTTGTTTTATCACCTATCACAGGTAGCATTTTAAATTTACTGGTTTTTTAATGGACCCTTGAAATGAAAAGAAATTATTGCAGCTGTAACATTTATGATTGTGATCGGAATACCATCATTACTGCATGATTCATGAGAATGGCAAAAGCAGATAGTTCTTTATAATTGGTCATGCAGTTGTTCATTGTTTGATTCCGTTGCTTGTCATTATCTAGTTTGCGCTTCAATGGGTGTTACTTTCTTTTTCGTGTTTCAATTAACTAATGATATTAAGTCTTTACCCCTTGATATGCCAAGTCTGAATTTGGAAAAATAATCTTATGGTAGTTGCATCAGAAAAAGTTTAGTCCTAATAATTACCAATTTGTGGTCATTTTCGTGAGTTCATTTAGAGCAATCTAACATTTTTACAGTGTTTGGAAATTTTGCAGCCTCAAATTTCCAACCTAATCTACCATATGCATAGTATTACTTTCCTATTTTCCTAGCTTAATCCGAGTCTTTGAAATTTTGCAGCTTGCAATTGCTTTCGTAAAATCTGTATTAAATTTCATTGTTACTCTTCAGTACAAAACTTGCGTGGCCACTGGCAAGCTATGTTACTTTAACTTGGTTAAAAGTATCCAAAACTGTATATATCTATTGTTTAACTGTTACATTGGCTATTTTTATGAAAAAAACTTCATGGTTTTTTGGCTTAACATGAAATGTGCAAATGTGCAAGTACCATTTTCGTGTCCTAGTGTCGAGTGTTGGACACGAGTATGGAGTAACATGAATGACTTCTAGTGTATGAGTTACATTAAATGCATCTGCAAATTAAATCTGACCTCCTATATGTTATGAAGTTTGTTGTTCCGTGATTTTGCTCCTTGACATGCTCTACTTTCATTCTGACCTGCTCGCATGTTTTGTTTTTTCAGGTCTCCATTTTATAACATGCAGGTTAGCTTATTACCAACTACCAAGCATCATGAAAGGCCTAATGTATTGCTTAACTATATGAAAAGTTATTGTCGTTTAGTATTTGCTGTGAATCATATGTAGCATGGATTTGAGTTGGGAAGGATTATGAATGACAGAAAGAGGTAAAGCTCTCCCGAGTCCTTTCTGTGTTTTAATATCGTGCATTTACCAGGGTCTTAAACTTGCGACCTTTGCTTAACCCTGATCAATTTTTTCATCTTCTGATGGCAACTTGTAAAGTCAAGTCATGCTTCTTCTGCTCCTGAAATTGTCTTAATACTTGTTCAAGTTCCACTAGTGACACTATTGAGGCTCATTTTGCCCTCTTTATGTTCGATGGTTGTTGAGAGCTTGTCCTGAAACTTTAAATGTAGCTCCGAATTCCAAACTGTCTGTGATTTAGGTGGGGGAATTAAAATTTTGAAATATATTATTGCTTTTATGATGTGGAAGGCTTGTGTATATTGTTGCTTGTAACTATGTCAATATAATCAATGATGGATTACAGTGTAATCGCGAGGGGGCTCGAACTCACTTACTTTTAACCGTGTACATATCACTTACTTTTAACCTATATGGTAAAGGTTCAACATAGCTCGCTTTTTTTTTTTTCAAAAGAAATGTCACTTATGGAGCTTTAACAAGCTTATGTTTGTTTCAAAAATCTGCAACTAAGTTGAACCAAACTCATACTTGATGGCTTATAGCTCAGGCTTAAAAAATTTCTCACGAGTTGTCAGTTCTGACTTAGGCTCAGCGAGCATCGAAGACTGGACCTCGTTTATTTGATACGATTAATACCTAATAATGAGATGATTACTTATTTAATACTCCATATTACCTATTAGCGAGTTATACCCCTCGTTTAATAATTGAAAAATGGGTTGTACATGCATTATAAGACCGTTATACAACTGCATTAACCGCCTGGTTTGCCGTGTTTTAGAGAATTTCACAAGTTAATATGAGGAGTGGTATACTATAAGGTAGCCTTCTCCATTCCCATTTTATATTATTGAACCTAAATTATGTGCACCTTGCAAGACCTCAGACTCCGAAGAAAAAACGACGAAGGAGAAGAGCAAACTGGAAACCCTAAAACCAATTAATTGAAGCAAAACCCTAGAAACAAATGAATAAATTCAACTTGGTAGACTATGCTTCCTTAAACCTGTACACTCTTCCTTAAACCTGGCTGATTACCATTTGTCCATTTTGTATTTGTGAGACGTACTTGTAATCAATTCATGGCTGATTTGGATTTATTTTTAGCGACCTGATTTATCAAGGTTTGATTTCGTTGTTGTTGTTGTTGTTGTTGTTGTTGTTGTTGTTTACTGGTAATCGTGAAGAGCTTCTTACATGATTCAGTATTTGATTTGGTTTCGGAAACGGGTGGAGTTTGTAGATCACAAACTTCTTTGACCTTGAAAGAGAAACAGTAGAAAGTAGACTATGCTACTTTTTTTTTGGAATACTGCGATTTTTTTTAAAATTTTGATAACCTTCTTTTTTGCTTCTATGCCGGAAGTTCCTTGTTACTCCGTACTTTGTATCTTACACTCTGAGGACTGTCTGCTATACACTTGCAACGATGCCGGTGCTATAGAGTCGTAAAACGTTTTAGTTTTACGATTAACCATAAATTCGTCATGAGTTGATATGATGACAACAATATGCGATTATAATGAAGAGCCTTTGCTTTCTTGATTATAATTTGCACGTCAGTCTGATCATCTTGTTTCCCCTTCAAATGATTTTGTAAGCATTAAACTCACTTCATCTTTTCCCATGTATATCTATTTATGTGTAAAAATGAGTGTTAGTTCATTAAAGACAAGCAGAGGATGATATGAGGAAATACCATCAAGTAATCAAAAGCTTCAAGAGCCACATTGATTAAACTTGCACGATCCTCTAGCCCATTATTTATATCCATTACTCCTTTACCGATCTTAGGTGGCGTAGTCATTATTTCTAAATTTCTACACTGCAACTTCATTGTTTTCTTATGTTTTGTACTTTTGTGCCTGGTTTTATGGCTTTCAATCGTTACATTTATATCTAAATTACAGACTAGTTTTGTATATATCTCACTTTTAGGTGGTTCCGTATCGTGATTTCTGGGAATGTTGTACAACATGGATTATATCACTGTTTTTCTCTTATATCTTAGATTTCAATAAATTATGCAGTCTATCTGGTTTCTGGATGCCGAGCATATTCCAGCCTCTAACCTTTTAAATACACAAGATCCTCAAATTTGTTATTCTGCTAAGCCAGTGTTGCCTCCTCTCTTTATACTGTCATATTTGCCAATCGAGCTGTTTCCTCTCATCGTACTACCACCATGTGAACTAAACACTGCTGGATACTAGACAAGATACCCAAATCCTTGATCTCAGTCGCTGTAATGTCTTTGAATGTTTGTTGTTCTTCTAGGGTAGATCACTTCCCTTTTATCAGTTATGTTCTTCTGACATTGAATTGTTGCTGATGCTGCTGACAGGATTTTGATTTCATGAGGGCCAAGATGTTTGACAGAGAGAATGCTGTGCTTATCCAAGTTTGATTTTCTCATTATTGCTCAGTAAACATAATAATGTTGCTGGTTTTTCTGATCATTTGGCTACTGATGTCTTGTGTTCATTTGTTGCCTCAACGCATTTAAATCATACTCTTAGTCTTATACAAGATCAGTTTCTGTGGGTAAATTCTTTTTGCCTTTCTACTGTTTGCATCTCTATAAATTACCCTTAGATGCTACATGTATTTCATGTAATATAAAGTAGAGAATTATTTGTATCAGGATTTGATTAATGTGGAGAGTGTCGTGGAAACCTTTCAAGAGTTCGAATTGGACTCATGCTAAACCCAAGTCACACATAGCATACGTTGTATCTCGTGTGACTTTAAGCATGCATTTCTCATTTTTACGACCTTTTTTGATGCCAAGCTTGTGCATTACATATTTTCTTCCCTTACTGCTTTGGTAATAGACTGTTTAATGCGTGTGCAAGACGTTGTTCTTTGTTTGCTGGTTTCTACTTTTTTCGTCTTTTGTAATTTCCAAGCATGTGCATGGTCTGCATTCTGCAACCTAAAGTGCTGCTAGTTCTCGCGATCTTACTTGGAGATGCGACTTAATTGAAACCTCATGTAGAACCCAAGTCATGTACTCATGCACATGCGTACCTTGCTAAACTTAAAGATGTGCACTAATGCCTTCTTTTGGTATTAGGTTCTCCCTTCTCATATGAGAAGGCATACTAGAATTGTCTGGACGAGAAATGCAGGATCATTAAATTTCGTTGTCTTGTACCTTAATGATATCAAGTTGTGATACGTGGAAAATTCCTGTTACATATTTCACACCTCTTTAATTGTCCTGTGCCATAAATTTGAATGAACCTGATTATTCACTATCCAAATGTCAATATTTCTCACCTTCTCAGTGACAGTCAAGAATTTTCTCAATATTCAATTTCTGCTCAAATTGCTTCTTCTCGTAATATTTCACGGTAATAATAGCAAAACATTGCCTGCAAAATGCTGACTGTTAGAATAAATGTAAGTTCTAGAATACTATGAGTCTGCCATTTGTTTTATACGGATTATGTTTTTCAAACCAAGATTTTTCGCGAAAAGAGCAAACTTTTTTTGGAGTTTTTCCTTGCCTTTTTCTTGTTGGTAGCGAGTTATGATTCATGGGAATTTTTCGTTAGACAAATCGGTTTCCTTTTTCATTTTCTCTTTCGCCACTAATTTTAACGAACCTAATTATTCACTATCTTGATATCGAGCATTTTGTGACCTCTACTCTTACATTTTACATTCACAAATATTCAATTACCAAATTCACATGTTCAACTTAGCACAAAGGTAAAAAAATTCATTTAGCAGTTCGTGTTCTTCTGGTCCAGTAAAACATTTCGTGGAGATAATAAGTACACAATTTTTCAAACGATTATTCCGGCAATCAGTATTTTGCATTATTGTCTATATCAGTCCAAATTAACTTCCTTTTAGTCGGTCTTGAGATAGTGGATAATTGATGATATTTCCTACCTTAGGAAAATTCTTATGAAGGAAATGTCCTAGTTCATTGTATCATAATGGTTCTTTTATAGTACACAAATTATAGTATATCGTTGTACCGTACAACAGACCTTAAAACTTGGAATTTATGGTAAAAAGTTACCACTTTATTTTATTTAGGGACTACTTTGAGTTAAATAGTCACCACTTTTTAATACGAAAAAAGTGGTAACTATTTATTTGAAAGTGGTAACTAACTAACCTAAAATGGTCACTTTTTACCATAAATTACAAAGTCGCATGGTACAACAATTGTACACAATAATTACTGTTTATAGTAAACCATCATTTGCTGTCTCCACAAAATCGTTTCTGATATGTTAGCGAAATAGGCATTGTGTAATCCTACTTTCTGTAAATGTTCAGAACTGATTTGTTTACCTCTTTCCTGTTGGCCCTATATAAACACATCCAATCAACCTTTTACATCATCAACTCCAGTACTGCACGAAGGAAATTTCACTGCTGCCTGGCCATTCACAGTTACCTCAAAGTCACAACATAAAAATACCAAAATGGGCAGGCAAAAGGTGAAGCTTCAATACATAGAGAATAGCACATCTAGAAGAGTGACATATAAAAAAAGAGTGAAAAATATTTTAAAACAAACTGAAGAGTTGTCTGTTTTGTGTGGTGAGGACACCTGTACTATAGTGTATGGGGAGAATGACGAGGTCCCTGAAGTGTGGCCTAGTAGTCACGCGAAAGTTGCCCGTATACTTTTAGAGTACAAGGACAAAGCAGAATCGGAGGATCCAAAAAGAAGGTTCAGCCAGGACACTTTCATGAGGCAAAGCGTCACCAAAACGGATGAAAGGATGAATAGACTGGAGATGAGGAACCGCGAGTTAGGTATGGAAAATCTCATGGTCCACCTCCTTAGTGGAAAACCAGTGGAACAAGTCCCCTATGGTGATGTAAAGGACTTGATATGGGTAATTGACGACAAGATGCGGGAATTGCAGCGCTATATTACTATGCTGGAGGCTCCTGCTGCTAATCCTAATCAGGCCTAGTCTGTTTATTGTGGTTCGCTATGCTGTTGCAAAATACTCATATATATATATATATATTTTTTATTTTTTTTTACTTTGTTTTGTTATTTAAATTTCTTCCAATTAATTGACAAGCTATGTTGTTTTATGTTACCATAGATGTGAAGACTACTTCATGTAAAATTGTTATGAAGAAATGTTACATTCATATATGGTACAAAGTATTTCATTTTCTGAAACGGTTATTAAAAAGGTCTTATAATGCTTTCTACGGCTCATTTAGTAATACCAATAAATGGGATGTATAAGCTTATTATAAGACCGTTGTATGAGCTACTTGTGCGGAGCTTCTTGGCTCAATGGTCTTAATGATATTTTGAGTGTAGGATTAAGAAATTTGTTCCTTGATCATCATTTTCAATTGCGTCTTTCCCTCCCTTGAGGAATATGTGGGTTCATAGGGCTTATGTTCATGATTTCAGTGGGTTTTTTATTCTCTGCTACTGATAGACTACTATGAAGACCCTTGATTCCTTGAGAAAGTTTGACTGTTACGTGTGGTATACCGTTAATGGGAAACTCTGATGAGGTCGTGGTTCTAGATACAGGGTGCAACACAATATATCGGCCGTTATGTTAAGAATATTCTATCTTTTCTTGCCTTATTACGTTGAAAGGTCTCTGAAACCCTATCTGATATTTCGCTCCTACAACTGATATTTGAAAGATATGGCCAATATTTGACCAATAGTTAGGGTGATAGTAGACAACTAGAGAGTAGACACCGTTACAATTAATGTCGGATGATTTTTGACATTGCATTGTAGGTCAGAACCGCAATTAGCAACTGACCGAGTGATTTTGTTGTTCTTCTGGCTTTGTAATGTGCAGGTGGCAAGCTATTGATTTGAGAAAGCTGTTTCTTTCAAGGTTTGATTTTCTCGCTTTTCTGTTAAAAACCTTCATCTATTAGCTTGTTTTTCTGATATTTGGCTGCTGTTATCTCTGTGTTCATTCATTGCCTTATTGCAATAGATGCTATTCGTAGCTTTATTATTTCTAAATTATGATTCATGTGTGTGTCGAGTGACATAAATTGGTTTCTTTATTTTCTCTTGTGCCGTGAGCCTCTGATTTTCAAGTTATTTGCCATCCAGATGTCTTGTACCTCCTACCCTTCACTCACGATAGGATGTGCTAACTATCGGTGCTTCCTTTCATCATATTCCGTTGATCCTGATCTCCTATGCCTATGGCATAATCAGTGATCATGTAAAGTCACCCTTCCATCTTCGTTTAATAACCGATTCCTCAGTTTCTTTTTTCAAATTTCGTTTTTCCATCCCCGGGTAATTTGTATCGTACTCTTGCTAACTGTCCTCTTATACCGGTGCAACTGAGTGGTAAAAGTTCTAGGTGCTCATTAAATCTTTCTTCGCAAGTAATATAGGAAATCGATTAGTGCCCCTTCAAAAAGGATTCTGACTACACAACCTCAGAAGGTGGATTGATTTGCGCTCGAATGTACTTGATTCTTTGAGTTTAACATGAAATGTGACAATTACTTGAAACACTCTTTGTTTCTCCGAGTACATTAAAATTCAAAATTGAAAGTTCGTGGTTTTCTCTAGTTTTAGTTTCCTATTTTTTTAATTTGCCACAAAAGAAGTCCCCGGTTTTTTTTGAATGGTTTTGAGTCATGGCTCTCAAGAATGTAGTGCAGCATTGAATACTTCCTTTTTTTTCTCTACGTGATTCTGGATGTCGAGCGTATTCCAACCTTTAATCCATTACGTCAGTGTTACTTCCCCTTATTAGACTGCTCTGTTTTTATGATATGGTTATCCGGTGGATTCAGGTCGTCATAGTGTCGTAATGTTTAGCTCAAGTTCATGACTCCTTCCGTCTCATCATTTGCTTACCTTTGATATTATTTGTGAGGAGTATTTTATTCAAAGGTAAATGAATGATTGAAACGAAGGGAGTACCTTAGTAGTAGATGCAATGAGGCAATTTCCACGTCTTTGTAGAAATATCATTTTCCTTGAAAAGAATTGTGGCCAAATTCATTATATGTCTATGAACTCTATCCTCCCTCATTTCTCACCTACCCGAGTTCCTAAGAAGGAAATGTGTTTTCCAAGTTCATTGTATCTTCGGATCTTTTATGGTATACAATCCTTCGCGATCACACCAAATTAGCGTGATATGTTATCAAAACAGACGTTTCATAATTTGTGTTTCTTAAAATGTTCATATGTGATTTTCTTCCCCCATCCTAGATCAGCCCTATATAAACCCATGTGATACACTCTTTACACCATCAATTTGAATAAAGGGAGTTTCACTGCCACCTGACCATTTCATTCTTTTCCTCCCATCTCTATAAATAAGTAAATAACCATAAAATGGCCAGGAAAAAGGTGAAACTGCAGTACATGGAGAATCACATAGCTCAAAAAGTTACTTACCATAAAAGAGAGAATGTATCAATGAAAAAAACTAAGGAACTAACCGTGAAATGCGGTGTTGACATTTGTTGCATTGTGTACGGGTCATATAATGTGGCCCGGCTGAGTGGCCTGTTGAAGGGAAGTCTCCTTCTTCTTGGTTTGTTATCCTCTCAGGGTTGTCATTGGTCTCTGGGTCCATGGATTCATCAGGATTAGAAGAAGAGACCAAAGGAAATGATCAACCCTTGGTCTCCGGGTCCATGGATTTGCAAAGATTAGAAGAAGAGACCAAAGGAAGTGATCAACCCTTGGTCTCCAGGTCCATGGATTTGCAAAGATTATAAGAAGAGATCAAAGCAAATGATCAACCCTTGGTCTCCAGGTCCATGGATTCGCCAAGATTAGAAGAAGAGACCAAAGTAAATGATGAGCCTTCCAGAGTCTACGCTCTGTAAATGTTCTCTTTACCGCATCCCTGATTTGGCCTATATAAACCCTCGACACCATCAACTCACCATGTGGCCATTTGACTGTTACCTCAAGTCATGACAAAAAAATACCGAAATGGTCCGGCAAAAGGTGAAACTTTCAATACATAGAGAATAACACATCTAGAAAAGTAACATATAAAAAAAGAGTAAAAAATATTTTAAAACAAACCGAAGAGTTAGTTGTGTTGTGTGGTAAGGACGCCTGTAGTGTAGGGTCATTCAATAAACCCTTGACACCATCAATTTAATAAAGGGAGTTTCACTACTACCTGACCATTTCATTGTTTTTCTCAATTTTTGATAATCTCATTCAATAAACCCTTGACACCATCAATTTAATAAAGGGAGTTTCACTAGTACCTGACCATTTAATTGTTTTTCTCAATTTTTGTTTATCCCATTCAATATACCCTTGACAATTGACATCGTCAACTTAATCGAGGGAGTTTCACATCTGATCGTTTCATCTTTTTCCTCAATCTCTGATAAATGCCTAAGAAATGGCCAGGAAGAAGGTGAAACTTCAGTACCTAAAAAATTACAATGCTCGGAAAGTTACCTACAAGAAAAGAGAGAAGGGATCAATAAAAACAACCAAAGAACTAGCGTTGCTATGCGGTGTTCACGTCTATTGCATCGTGCATGGGCCATATAATAGGGGCCCCTCGGTATGGCCGGAGAATCTCAATGAAGCAAGGCGTATTCTGTTGGAATACAAGAGTAGTGAGAACTTGCAAAGGAAGCTTCGCCAGGAAGCTTTATTAAGAGAAGAGGTTTTAAGGCTAGATAGGAGGAACGAGGTTCTTAAAATGGAGAATAAAATGGTTAAACTTATTAGCGGACAACCTATTGAACAGGTCCCTTTTGCTGACATGGATATGTTGCAATGGGCAATCCAGGATAGGGTGCGGGCTATTCAGCATTGCATAGATTGATAGATGTGATGGAGGGTTCTTCTGGCGCCAATCCAATCCGAATGTTGGTGCTATTGTCGGTGGTACCTGACCATTTTGTTGTTATTCTCAATTTTTGATAATCTCAATTTTTGATAATCAACGTATTTTGCATTGCGTATGGGCCATATAATGCGGCCCTTGCTGCATGGCCGGAGAATCTTAATGAACCGAAACCAATCTTATCTAACTTCTGGTGAAAGTGATGTTTGACAAGAGTCTTATTGCTTTCAACATGAACTAATGCATGACCCAAACCGAACTCATCTAGCTTGTCGATAATCTGACTTATTTAGTTATTTGTATCCGCCCAAACTAAGCCAACCGACAAACAAAAATAAGAAAGGAGACATATTAAAAAAAATGGAGGCAATCAATTAACAAATTTTTTAATTAAAAATCCCAATCAATATATATATATATATATATATATATATATATTAGGCTTTTTTCGAGCGATCTCATTGGTCCGTTTCATCAAACCTCAAATTAGGAAAGGATCATAAATAATAATAAAAAATCAACCAGAGAATCTTTTAATTATTATGATATATATTTAATTTATCATATTAATGGGATGTTTTAACATTCTTAGTTAAAAACCTTTAGAGTTCATTTTTTAAAAACATTATCGTAAAATAAATTATAAAAATAAAATAATTATATTCGTGGTAAAAAATGCTTTCATTAGAGTATAAATTTCATATTATTTGTTTCACATTATGTAATGAATTTATTACATATAACAGTTTTAAAATTATCCCACATCGACAAATTATAATATGATGATGAAATTCTATATTATAAATAAAGAGTAATAATTCGTTCTTCGATATCTACCAAAAGTCTTTTGAATCTCAAAAAGAGTTCCTAAGACTATAAACCTTAAGTAATTTTCTTTTGAATCTCAAAAGAAGTTACTAAGACTATAAACTTTAAGTAATTATGATGGGGATATAATTTTATATTATAAATAATAGTAGTAATCATTCAATTTTAAATTTCGACAAAAAAACTTTAACTCTTAAAAAAGCTTTTAATATTTTAAGACTACAAACTTAAAATCATTTCACATTGAAAAATTATGAAGTGATGAAATTTTATATTATAATCAAAAGTAAGGACGCACTTTTTTAGTTTTAAAAAGAGTTTTTAAGACTATAATCTTAAGTAAATTATCTCACATCGAAAAATTATGATGAGGTGATGGAAGACTATAAACTTAAATAAATTATCCCACATCGAAAAATTATGATAAGTTGATGAATTTTATATTATTAATAAGACTAACTAATCATTCGTTCTTAAAAAGAGTTCCTAAGACTATAAACCATAAGCAATTATCTTTTGAATCTCAAAAAGAGTTCCTAAGACTATATATAAACCTTAAGTAATTATCCTATATCGAAAAATTATGACAATTATGATGAGGTGATGAAATTTTATATTATAAAGAAGAGTAATCATTCGATTTTAAATAAATATCGACCAAGAAAAACATTTAAATTATCTCACATCGAAAAATTATGATGAGGTGATGTAATTCTATATTATAAATAATACAGTAGCAATCATGATGGAGGGATGAAATTCAATATTATAATCAAAAGTAAGGATGTACTTTTTTAGTTTTAAAAAGAGTTTTTAAGACTATAATCTTAAGTAAATTATCTCACATCGAAAAATTATGATGAGGTGATGAAAGACTATAAACCTAAATAAATTATCCCACATCGAAAAATTATGACAAGTTGATGAATTCTATATTATTAATAAAACTAATCATTCGTTCTTAAATATCAATCAAAATAACTTTTAAGTCTTTAAAAGTCTTTTAATAAGACTACAAACTTAAGTAAAAATAATCTCACATCGAAAAATTATAATAAGGTGATAAAATTTATATTATAAGTAAGAATTATTATATGCTCTTAGATATTAACCAAAAATCTCTTGAGTCTTAAAAATATATAAAGACTATAAGCTTATAAAACTATCCCACATTCGAAAAATTATAAAGTTTCATCAAACAAAAATCTTTTGAGTCTTAAAAACGCTCTTAAGACTATACACTTAAGTAAAAAATTATAATAAGGTGAATAAATTCTATATTATAAATAAGACATAATAATTCTTCCTTAAACATCAACCAACTTAAGTAATTCGCTCACATCGAAAAATTATGATGAGATCATGAATTTCTACTGAATAAGAGTAATCATTGTTTTTAAATAACAATCAATAATATTTTGAGTTTAAAAAAGGTCTTAATAAGATTACAAACTTAACATTATCCTGCATCGAAACAATTAAAATAAGGTACGGTGATGATTCTATATTATAAATAAGAAAACAAATTTTAGCTAAATTATCCCACATCGACAAATTATAATAAAACGATGAATATCTATATTATAAATATGACTAAGCTAATTATTTGTTCTTAGATATCAATCAAAATCGTTTGAGTCTTAAAAAACTCTTTAAGTTTATAAACTTAGATAAATTATCTCATATCGAAAAATTATATTATCTCTCTTTTGAGTTTTTTAAAAAACCAACAATATTTTGAGTTTAAAAAAAGGTCTTAATAAGACCATGAACTTAAAATTATCCCAAATCGAAACAATTAAAATAAGGGTTATTTAACGACAATAATACCAACTACAGGGCGTCTTCCCAAAATGATACCAATTTCAGTATATCTGAGAATAATACGCATTATTGGAGTAGTTAAACAAGAATAATATAAGTGACTTTATAACCTGCTACATCAGGTCACCTAATTAATATTTAACCTGGTACTTATCCTCCATCCTCCTACTTAGACCTGGATAACGGGTGAACCGTGTCGGGTCAGCTTCGGGTCGGGCCACTTACGAGTTATAATAATCGGGTTGACTTCGGGTCAGGTCGAATAATTTCGGGTTCTAGTCATTCTCGGGTTTGTTGTTTCCAACTTTTTTAGGGATATCGACTCGTTTTCTATAATAATAGTCGGGTCAGTTTCTAGTTAGCTCGATCAATTCGGATTACGGGTCAAAATCAAGTCTTCAATTGGGGTGTCGGGTCGGGTTCAGTTTGACTTATTCGGGTCGGGCCATTTTTGCCAGATCTACTCCTCCTTAATTCTCTCCTTCATCCTCTCTCTCCATTACCCTTTATCTTTCTTCTGTTTTTTTCTTTACGTTTCGTTTAGATTAACGTGTTGATCTTGGTGTGAGATTGTGTTGTTAGCAAGATTTGGTGAGGTTGAAGACTTGAAGGAAGAGGAAGACGGAGAACATGAATGACGTTTAATGCCACGTACACTTGAGTAATTGAAAATGAGTAAAGTAATATGAAATAAATAAAAGGCGAAAAAGGAAGATGAACGGGTTCTACCGCCAACTGATCATCTATACTACTCTGGTTTTACTACTCCAAAAATACGTATTATTCTCCGATTTATTAAAATTGGAATTATTTTTGGAAGACGCTCTATAGTTCGTATTATTACCGTTAAATAAAATTAAAGGTGAAAAAGGAAGGTGGAAGGGTTCTACAGGTAGCCGGTCACCTATACTACTCTTGTTTAACTACACCAATAATACGTATTATTCTCATATTTATTAAAATTGATATTATTTTGGGAAGATACCCTATAGTTCGTATTATTATTGTTAAATAACCCTTAAAATAATGAACTTAAAATTATCCCACATCAGCAATTTATAATAAGACGATAGATTTCTATATTGTAAATAATGGAGTACTCCGTAGTAATCATGTGTTCTTAGATATTAACCAAAAATCTTTTGAGTCTTAAAATATATATTAAGACTATAAACTTAAGTAAACTATCCAAATTCGAAAAATTATAAAGTTTCATCAAACATAAATCATTTGAGTCTTAAAAAAGTTGTTAAGACTATACAATTAAATAAAAAAAATTATAATAAGGTGATGAAATTCTATATTATAAATACTGTATAAAACTAATAAAAAAATTCCTTAGACATCAACCAATTAAGCAATTCTCCCACATCGAAAAATTATGATGAAGTTATGAATTTCTACTAAATAAAAGTAATCATTATTATTGTTTTTAAATATCAACCAACAAAAAAACTTTTGTTTTAAAAAAAAAACTATGATGGAATTCAATATCATTTTTTTTAACTATGATGAGGTCATGAATTTGTAGTCTTTTTTATTTGTTTTTAAAAAACTTTTGAGTTTAAAAAGGTCTTAATATGACTACAAACTTAAAATTATTCCACATCGAAACAATTAAAATAAGTTACGGTGATGATTCTATATTATAAATAAGACTACAAATTTTAGTTAAATTATCTCACATCGACAAATTATAATAAGGTGATGGAATTCTATATTATAAATAAGACTAATTATTTATTCTTAGATATCAATCAAAATCTTTTGAGTCTTAAAAAACTCTTAAGACTATAAACTCAAGTAATTATCCCACATCGAAAAATTATACCCTTTCTCTTTTGAGTCTTAAAAACACTCTTAAGGCTATTAACTTTTATTTATATAATAGAATTCTATCGTATTATCATACTTTCTTCGTTCACTATTTTTTTCTCCATTACCTTCTATTTTTTTCTCCATTACCTTAATATTTGTGAACTTTTTATTAAAATAATGTTCAAAAATAAAGTAATTATTGTTTTAGGTCGGACTAAAAACTAATTGTCAAAATGGTGTCCACCTAGGCTTGGACAAATACATACCTACCCATTCCCACTTAACAATACCCAAACCCAACTCATCTTCTTCAACCTATACCAAACAACCACCATAACCCCATTAACACCACCTACCACCATGGCCACACAACCACCACGCAGCCACCTTTCCTCTTCGTTCACTCCGGCGAGCTCCGCCCCGGCGACTACCGTCGCCCTCGTCTTCACGGTCAAATTTCTGCCACCATTTTTCTTTATCGACCCTAATTCGATATTCTTATTCAAGCCATTGTGAAATTCTCATTCTTAGCTCGCCACCACTTCAATTCAATCCTAATTCAATTGGCTTGTCAGTTGTTCTATCAATCTTCACCACTTCAACTATTAATTCACTATTCATCAAATTAATTGTCCTATTAAATTCAGTTAATTGTACCCCTACAATCGAACAATGCGACATACAAACAAGCTATCCAAAGAACCCTCAAAAAACCGGCGGCGAACCGGAGTCTTCATCAGATGCCAAACCCGGTTCGCCATTGTCGGTGTCGGCGCCGAAAAGGTCGGGATACTGCTTGGATTGTTTATCACCGTGAAATTTGACCGTGAAGACAAGGGCGACGGTGGTCGCCGGGGCGGAGCTCGCCGGTGTGAACGAAGAGGAAAGGTGGCTGCGTGGTGGTTGTGTGGCCATGGTGGTAGGTGGTGTTAATGGGGTTATGGTGGTTGTTTGGTATAGGTTGAAGAAGATGAGTTGGGTTTGGGTATTGTTAAGTGGGAATGAGTTATGTATTTGTCCAAGCCTAGGTGGACACCATTTTGACAATTAGTTTTTAGTCCGACCCGAAACGATAATTACTTTATTTTTGAACATTATTTTAATAAAAAGTTCAATATTTGTGTGGGATATTTTAATGAAATGAGACAAAAAATTGTGACCGAAGAGAGTATGATAATACGATGAAATTCTATTATATAAATAAAAGTAACTATTTCTCCAAATTATGATGAGGTGATGTAAATCTATATTATAAATAAGACTAATCATTTGTCCTTAGATATAAAGTTAAATTAGATTATCACATATCGAAAAATTATAATTAGGTGATAGAATTCTATGTAATCTTTCGTTCTTAGATATTAACCAACTATCTTTTGAGACTAAAAAGAAGTTACTAAGACCAAGACTATATAGTTAAAGTATATTTGTCCCACATCGAAAGTATAAGATGGGTTGATGAAATTCTATATATTATAAATAAGTGTAGTCATTCGTCTATAAATAAAAATTCTTAATTAGACTATATCTAAACTTAAATAAATTTAAGTAAAATTATCCCACATCAAAAAATTATAATAAGGTGAATTTTTTTATTATATAAATAACAGTAATCATTCATCCAAAATATATAATAAGATGATCAAATTCGATTATATAAATAAAGAGTAATCGTTTGTCTTTTTAACTTAGATATAAAAACAAACTCTTTTACGTCTTAAAAATAGCTCTTAAACCTATAAACTTTAATTAAGTAATAAATTATACCACATCGAAAAATTATGATGAGGTGATGAAATTCTATATCATAAATGTGTCATTTTTTGGTTTTAAATATCAACCAACAATCTTTTGAGTCTTAAAAAACTTTTAAAAAAACTACAAACCTAAAATTATCCCACATCGAAAATATTAAAATAAGGCGATGTTTTTATATTGTAAATAAGAGTAATCGTGCGTTTTTTTGGGTCTTAAAAGCAGATCTTAAGACTATAAACCTTGAGTAAAGTATCCTACATCGAAAAATTATGATGAGACGATAGAAGCTTATATTATAAATAAGACTAATATTTCATTCTTAGATATCAATTAAAAAATACATTCGTTCTTAGATATCAATAAAAAATCTGTTAATAAGACTACAAACATACAATTATTTTCACATCGAAAATTTATAATAAGGTAATGAAATTTTATATTATAAATAAGAGCATGTTCTTTTGAGTTTTAAAATAAGTTCTTATTACTAATATAATGCGATCATCTTATTTATTGTAATGACATAGTTTGATTAAGTTTCTTATTTAACGAATGTACATCATCAATGTAATTAAGCCAACTAACCCGTGCAGCGCACGGGCTTTAATCTAGTCAATTAAGAAAGAAGAGAGAAAAGAGAAAAAACTCCTTTAACTTCCACCTCGCTTCATCTTCCCTTTCCATTCATCTTTCCCTTCCATAATTTATTCATAAGTATACTATCATCTACAACAATTGATACAAAATTATTACAGAGCTTGAACCTTAATATGTCACCCAAGTGTACAACCAAAGCGACCCCATTAGACCTACAACAGAACCTCAATCCAACTAAAAGTAATACATTGTTTATATTTTAAGAACAAAACTGACACACCCAAAATGTATTATAAGTCTGAAGTGTTAGTAAAAGAAGCAGCCGTAACAATAGAAACATGAAAGAAAAGAGGCCAAGATTTGAAAATCTCAACTATAGACGCGACATAAAAACTTAGAGGGATCAAAGTCATGATTCAAAATGATTACGTTCTCCAATAAAAGTTTTAAAAAAAATTCTCCCTCCGAGTTCCTATTATTATCCCACTTTTCTTTTTTGGGCTGAGTTTGATTTTTGTCCCACTTTTCTTTTTAGGTCATCAATGCGTGGTTAACAATTACTCTTCCATTTTTCTCTCTTCATCCTTCTTTTTTGAACCACTCATTTCCTCTTCCTTATTTTCCACCCAAAAGATTTTGGGACAATAATAGGAACTCAGAGGGAGTATTAGTTATTATGCATTACATCTTATAGCGTTATATCTCATTTTCGCCAATAATTACTCACTTACGTTCTTACAAACACACTTTCAGTCTAATTTACCTTACTACACTTGTGGTGACATGTTTGATGCATGTTTCGGCACTTTCAATCCAACTTTTTTTTTCATTTCATTCATTTAACATACATGTCATATATATTTCCGTAACTTTGATTGTTCAATCTTCCTAAGTTCTGTCCTATTCATAATTTACGAATGTCTGTGGAGTTAAATAAACTTACAAAGACATGAAATCAAAAACAAAAATGTATAAATAATAAAATAAATATTAAACAATGAGGCAAAAAGATGGAACTGCGATTTACAAAAGTCATAAAAAAATGTAGTCTCGTACGGTGCGCGGGTATGATGACTAGTTGTAACAATAATTGGTCGAAAAATAGTTTATGTAAATTTGAGTTTTGCACGAGAGCTACGTCTTACCTACCGTGTATCCTCTTAGTTCATTGCATTTGTGCATGATGCTTTTTTAGTAAACTATGATTTGCTCTCTAAAAAAAGAATCGGATCGGATACGTTATCAAAACATACTCTGCATAGTCTCAAATGTTCGAAACGGTTCTCTGTACGAGTTCCTGATTAGCCTTATATAAACTCGTACTATATCATTAGCCTTGTATATCAAATGTTTGAAACGGTTCTCTGTACGAGTTCCTGATAAGCCTTATATAAACGTCATTAGATCAAATTTCAATATTGATATTTAACCCAAATTTACGAAATAGAAACATAAAAAATGCCGAGGAAAAAGGTGAAGTTTCGGTGCATAGAAAATAAAACAGTCAGGAAAGTAACTTACAAGAAAAGAGTGAAGGGCATATCAAAAAAAACTCGAAGAGCCGAGTGTATTTTGTGGTGTCGATGCGTGTACTCTAGTGTGCGGGCGGTATGACGACGCCTCTGAAGTGAGGCCTGCTAATCACGCAGAAGCTGCCCGTATTCTTTTAGAGTACAGGAGCAGACCACAAATGGTAGACCCTCAAAGGATAGTCAGCCAAGAGTCTTTCTTGAGCCGAAGGGTTATTTCCTAAGAGCTTGCAGACTTGGCTGACATCCTTTTGAAGGAAATGTATCCTCAAGCTCATTATATCGCATAATGGTCTTTTATAGTAAAGCATCATTTGTTGTCTCCAAAAAATAAATAATGGTCTTTTATAGTAAAACATCATTTGCTGCATTTTTTATTGGCCCTGTATTAAAGACGTACTATATACCTTCTTTCTTCCCTTTTTTTATTACTTACTCGAGTTCCTTAGAAGGATGTGTTTTCCAAGTTCATTCTATATTTCTAAGTGTCTTTCATTGTATACCATCCTCTTCTATCATTGCAAAGTCAGCTTGATATGTTATCAAAACAGACTCTGCATTATCTGTGTTTTTGAAAATGTTCAGAAGTGATTTATGTACCAAATCCGGGTTTGGCTCTATATAAACCTATCCTATAAACCATCAATGTAACATAAGGTTTTTCATTGTTTCCCTCAATCTTTGATAAATCCATTCCGTAAACCTCAATGCCATCAATTTATTATAGGAAATTTCACTGCTACTTGAAAATTTCATTTTCCTCAATCTTGAATAAATAACTAAGAAATGGCCTCTTCAGTACATAGAGAATCACACAGCTCGGAAAGTTACTTACCAAAAAAGAGAGAAGAGATCATGAAGGGATCATGAAAAACTCAAAAGGAACTAGCGCTGCTATGCGGTTTGGACATATGCTGCATCGCGGGCCAGATATTGCGGCCCCTATTCTATAGCTGTAAAATCACAATGAGGCTAACCAAATCCTCTTGGTATACAAGACCTTGCTCTAAATTAAGACCTTGCGAAGGAAACTCAGCCAAGAAGGTTTTTTAAGCCAAAGTATTACAAAGATAAAGGAAATATTTTGAGGCTTGAGAGTTGAAACCGTGAAACAGAAATGGCGAATGTAATGGTGGACCTCATTTACGGACAAATTGTTGAACAAGTCCTTTTTGCTAACGTGGCGGTGTTACTTACCAAAAGAGAAAAGGGATTAATGAAAAAAAACTAAACTAGCCTGTCTATGTTGTGTTGACATATGTTGCATTGTGTACGGGTCATATAATGTGACTCTGCGGAGTGATCTGTTGAAGGGACATTCTCCTTCTTCTCGTTATGTTATCCATTCAGCGTCGTCATCGGTCTCTGTCTATGGATCCATCAAGCATAGGAGGCGAATTTGGATGATTCAATAGAATCAAACGTTCGGGAGTGTAATTCCCACTACACTTTCCAACTATTAGTACCCACCCAAGTTTACTTCCATCTTTTTGGTTGTTTTTACACTATTGTAATATTTTGAACCCCGATTCAATTTGGAGTTTTTTTTTTTAAAAAAAAAAAAATCCAACACCAATGATAGCGCCAGCTTGGGGTAAATCCAAGTAGTGCCAAGGTTCCATTTGAGACATGGGCTGGTCTGTCCAACTAGCAGTTCCATTACCAGCTCTAGTTTTTTTTCGCCACTGAACTTTTGTACCTTCATTCAGTTTTTTACATTCTTTTCAAATGTAAGACTTTAGCCGCTTGGGTAAACGCGTTTAAGAAAATTCTTAGGTAGATATGATGTCCACATGAATTTATACGCCAAAAGCTAAGCCAACCCATCCAAAATCTACCTTCATAGAACTTGGGTGAACCGAAACCGATCTTATCCAACTTCAGGTTAAAGTGATGTTTGACAAGAGACTTACTCCCTCCGTTCCAACCAATAGTATACATATGCTTTTTGCACAAGATTTTAGGTGGTGTGAGAAAGAGATAATTTGATGTTGAACTTACTATTTTACCCTTTGTCAACTTTTAATAGGGTTTGGGGGTGGGGAGTAAGAAGGGTTATTTAGGTAATTTAATAATTAAATGAGTATACAAATAAGGAAATGTATACAATTGGTTGGAACGAACCTAAAAGAAATATGTATACTATTGGTTGGAACGGAGAGAGTATTTCTTTTAACATGACTGATGGATGACCTAAACCCGAAGTGACCGGATCTGTTTTGACATTACTAATAACCGAGAACAATCGACCCGATTGCCAACTCCATGAACTATAACCGCCCGCATTTGTTTCTCGATTCTGTTCAAACAACAGTTGTCAATTCGCTTTTAAAAGATGTAAAACAAGGCTTTTCCGCAATTGGTATTGCGAGAAATGACACAGTGTTTGGATCTATGCAACATGATTTTTGGAGGTTTGATTTCTCATTGTTGCCTTCGAAAACCTTCCTTTGCTGCTCTTAATCCTTGTCAAACGATTTTTTGTTAATATTAGTACCTGATCAATTAGGTTAAACCTGATTACTGGCAATAGCAAAGAGCTTCTTACATGTTTCAATTCTTGATTTCTTTCGGAGAAAGTGTATAAAGTCAGTCCTGGCGCTCCAAGCATTAAGCATAGCCTTCATTCAACCATGACCTAAGGTTTTGGTTGAACACAAATTCTCCTCTGAGACGGTTTGAGACCTATCACATAGCAGGTGGTTACAAATTTCAAATTAGCTGCAAGTATGTTTATTACTGTTGTTCACAATTACTTTATGTGATATGGTGCTTTACAAAGGGTTTGAGCGCAAGTACTTTTTACCGTTGGCGCTTTACTTCTTACCGTCGGCGTTAATTACGTAAAATGACGACTTTGTCCTTGATATTTATTCTCGAAATAATATTACTTTAACATTTTATAGATTTATTAAAACTCGATAATAAAACCGTCTTTTTCAATTATCGTAATAAACCAAAACCGATTTCCTATCCAATTAATATATGGAATTACGCAAAATGACAAGTTCTCCTTTACAATTAATTCTCGAAATATTATCACATTTACATTTTATAAAGTATCGATTTATTAGAACTCGATAATAAAACCGTTTTTTCGATTATTGTTACGCCTCTGACGATTTTAAACTGTTAATTAGATTATTAACGACCTAATACAATTTAATAAACGTAATTAACAAATACGAGTAATACGCAAATTAAATCCTAATTAATCTATGACAATCAAGATTTATTATACAAATCGATGCAAATTAAAAGAAAAAAAAACCGGAAATGGGTTGGGTCGAGTGGGTTTTTCGACCCACCCAAGGATCGTATTATTTTCTCTATAATACTTGAAAGTTTACATTATAACATATAATCAATGAAATACTCTCTCCAAGTAATAAGGCTCACTCTTTTAATGCATGTCTGTCTACATTATGAGTACATATTGCCAACTGCTTTCAGTGTTATCATTTTACCTTGCACTGTTCCTAGGTCGTGGTGTAGCCATGGAAAACTTTTTTCGTAGCTTAATTTTTACTCACGTAGCTTTGACAGAGAGGGAAGGGTATAGGAAACAAATGAAATTGGATATGGGAGCACATATTTTAGAGCAGCTGGAAGTGGCTTGACCTTGACAGAGATTTCATGAAGGCGGGAAGGAAAAGGTAAGACATGGCACATGACTTCTTTCCAGACCTTGCAAAAATGATCGAATCTGAACGACCCAACCTGATATTTGAACTGAAGACCACGAATTAACCTGACCTAATCTAAACAGCCCCAATGTTTATCATAGTATATAAACTGATACCAAACAAGCCT
The DNA here is from genome assembly GCA_958450325.1 of Agrostemma githago. NCBI lineage: Eukaryota > Viridiplantae > Streptophyta > Magnoliopsida > Caryophyllales > Caryophyllaceae > Agrostemma > Agrostemma githago. Next base: position 67,984,479 of record OY288246.1, read on the forward strand.
TGAACCCGAAGTGACCTGATTCTTACTTGAAAATGAAGTGAATTGAACTGACCTAAACCCAACCCGGTATACCCCTTTCTACGTCTACTGCTTTCTCAAGCTCATTCTAATTTCCCCTTGTGGTCTTTTACCATTTACCTAGCTGTTATGCAGACTGCAAAAGGAGAACTCCGACCACCAAGATTGAAAGCGGTAGATCCCAACAAATGCTATGTTCAAACACCCGTGAAGTGAGGTTGACTTGGTGCATATGATTGTTTTATCAACGATACCATGTCAGTTTAAACGTTTGTCAAACGAGGTCATCAGTATACCATGGATATCCTTTGAAATTTCACGATTGTACATGGCCAGTAGGTTAAAGGACTATTTCCATTTTGTAAGACTTCAATATGTAACTACAATGTCTACTTCCTTATCATCAATTTCGTAACTTAATAGTTACGCTTAATGTTATAACGATAGAAGACGTATCTTCCTTGGAACACCGCGCGCGGTGAAACAACTGGTAGGAAAAAAATTGAAAAAAAAAAGACGTTACACTCCAACGGCAAAAAATGACCATTTTTCTCGGGCTCGCCGTGCTCGGGTCGTGCCTAACCCGTGCCTGTCAGCGTGCTGGATTGAGCCGTACCCGTGCCAGACACGGGCTTCTCACCCAATTCGCCACGACGGATCGTGCCCGTGCCAGGCACGATTTTTCACTCGGGTCAGACCGGTCATGCCCAAAAATCATGTCGAACTGGACCGGCGGCGACGCTCGGCCCGAATTGCCTAGTCTAATTGTACTCCATAATTAGCAATACCTCATACCGGAGTGGCGGAGTTTATACCCACCCTAACCCTACGACTCTATGGGCAGAGTTGGTGACAGCCTGCAGTGCTGTACATCTTTCATCTTCCTCCTAATCAACCTAAAAAAAATTTGAAAAAATTGAAATCAACCTATTCCTCCTCCTAATATATCATCTTTATTTCCTCCTCGCTTATCATCCTCCTCCTCATCTCTCATCTTCCTCGAAAAAATTGAAAAGTTTCGTGGTGCTCGAAAGTGGAAAGTTTGAAGATTTTTCTCCTACTTCTGGTTCATTTCATGGGCTCATCAGTTTAAACTCTTTGGCTTTTAGGGAGTCAAGGTAATAGTATTTGTTTCGGATTGATTTTTGTTGTTTTCATGCCTGATTGATTGAGCAATTTCTATTTCAAAATTCAGTTCGTTGGTGATTCGTAAATCGGGCAAACTAGTTCGGAAATCGTGCCAGCGAACTGCGAATCTGGTAACACTGATCGGAGCTGTGATTGTTAAGGAAATATGTTGTCCGTCAAATTTCTTGGAAAATTCACGCAGGCTCAATTGGCGGCATTTGTTTTAAAATTGAATGTTGGCTCGTAGTAGTTATTTTCCTCCGAATGTTGGATTAAATAAAGGAAAATGACCAATTAAATTCAATGTGCGTTACTCCGTCCGACTTTGGGGGTGTTCGGTAAACGACGGATATGGAAGACTTTTAGCATGTTTGACCAATCAATATGCTATTTTGGGTGTTTGGTAAACGACATATTGAAACAGTAGATTTGGGCGCAATCTACTGTTTTACCATATGCTGCTCACTCCAGCATATTCAGTTGGCATATTGAGAATATATACGAAAATGACTTTCTTACCCTTCAAAATATATCTTATCCAATCTCTATTTTTAATTCATATCTATAATAGTCATTTTACTAAAAATTTAGCATTCTACTAATTTGAAACTGCTGATTACCAAACACCACTAACAAAATTTGTTAATCATATACGTTAGTCAAACCTGCTAATAAAACTTGCTAATTATAATCCGCTTTTGCAACCTGCTTATGCCAATATTAATCCGCCGGTTACCAAACAGGGCCTATGTGATAGGGTGTATTTTGTCTAATGTTATCTAATAGGGAGGAGCGGATTTATTTGTATCATGGCAACCGAAGGGAAGGGTAATCCAGCAACTGGATTTGGATTTGGATTTGGTGGGAAGATAGAAGCAAAGTATCGTGAACTGAAAGAAAATGCAGAAACGTATCCTTATGTATGGGCTTCGTATGCTGCCGTGTATGGTGGGTTCGGTTTTTGGCTCTTGTATCGATGGAGGAAACTTCAAAAGACTGAGGATAGAGTTCGAGTACTTCATGAACGCTTACGTCAACTTATGGAAGCCGAGGAGTCTGCTGCTGCCAGTTCTCGCACCGCTGCTGCTTCTAGTCCTAGCTCTAATGCTCTCAATTGAACTTGTTCAGAGGGTTGCAAATTTGCGTTATGGCTCGCAATCTCATTCTCATTTCATGTTCACGCTTTGCTTTGCTTTGTACTTGTATGAATGTCAATGTGATGATGTGTGACTGAGTAGCCTTCCTTTTTCGGAGTAACCAAGTGAATAACACAGTTCTCGCGTCGCCAGAGAATGAAAAGGAAATTCAAGACAAATCCCAAGTTATCATTTGAGATCAGGGAAGATTAAGGGAGAATTTACATGATCACTTCGTTAAGACATAGGCATTGGTTTCAGGATTATTTGGTCAGTGCTTAGGAAATTGTTGAATTTCAAGTAGTCCTAGATTCCTAGGTGTGCATGTGCAGGACATCCGGAAAGTAAATAACTCGAATATCGATTTATGTGACTTTATACCCACATATCCAAGGAAGGTCGTGTTCTACAAACTCAAACCCTTTGTAAAGCACCATGTCACATAAAGTAATTGTGAACAATAGTAATAAACATACTTGCAGCTAATTTGAAATTTGTAACCACCTGCTATGTGATAGGTCTCAAACCGTCTCAGAGGAGAATTTGTGTTCAACCAAAACCTTAGGTCATGGTTGAATGAAGGCTATGCTTAATGCTTGGAGCGCCAGGACTGACTTTATACACTTTCTCCGAAAGAAATCAAGAATTGAAACATGTAAGAAGCTCTTTGCTATTGCCAGTAATCAGGTTTAACCTAATTGATCAGGTACTAATATTAACAAAAAATCATTTGACAAGGATTAAGAGCAGCAAATGAAGGTTTTCGAAGGCAACAATGAGAAATCAAACCTCCAAAAATCATGTTGCATAGATCCAAACACCATGTCATTTCTCGCAATACCAATTGCGGAAAAGCCTTGTTGTACATCTTTTAAAAGCGAATTGACACTGCTGTTTGAACAGAATCGAGAAACAAATGCGGGCGGTTATAGTTCATGGAGTTGGCAATCGGGTCGATTGTTCTCGGTTATTAGTAATGTCAAAACAGATCCGGTCACTTCGGGTTTAGGTCATGCATCAGTCATGTTAAAAGAAATAAGACTCTTGTCAAACATCACTTTAACCTGAAGTTGGATAAGATCGGTTTCGGTTCACCCAAGTTCTATGAAGGTAGATTTTGGATGGGTTGGCTTAGCTTTTGGCGTATAAATTCATGTGGACATCATATCTACCTAAGAATTTTCTTAAGCGCGTTTACCCAGGCGGCTAAAGTCTTAGACTAAGTTTAAAGGGGGTCTGAGTGTGAGTCTGAGTCTGAGTCTGAGACTCAGATTTGTTGAGTCTGAGAGTCATACCTGGATAATGTGGTGGGTACGAGTCTGAGTCTCAGACGGATCTAAGTTTAAAGAGAGTCTGAAGTTGAGTCTGAACAAAAGTCTGAGACTCAGATTCTTTGAGTCTGAGACTCATACCTGGTTAAAGTGGTTGAGACGGTCTGAGACTCAGATAAGTCTGAAGTTGAGTCTTGGATTTCAAAGACTCAATCTCAGACTCGTTCATTCAGTTCAGTTCAGTTCCGTTCAGTTCAAATAAGTTGTTATTATTATTATTATTAAATATTATTAATTATTATTATTATTATTAATATTATTAATTATTATTATTATTAAATATTAAAATTAATGACATTTTTATAATAATTAATGTTAATATAATAATAAAAATTAATATTTTTTTATTGTTATTAATATTATTACTATTAATTATTAATATTAATATTAATTATTAATATTAATTATAAATATTAATATTATTATTATTATAATAATATTATTAATTAATTATATATTATTATTACTATTGTTATAATAATAATAATAATTATTATTATTATTATTATTATTATAAAATATTTTTATTAATAATATTTTTATTAAAATTAAAATTAATATAATAATAATTCATATTTTTTGATACAATAATTGACATTATTTGTTGTTGTTATTATTATTATTATTATTATTATTATTATTATTATTTGTTGTTGTTTAAATAGTAATTAATATTTTTTTTGTAACAAGTAAACTTGTTATTGTTATTATTATTATTATTATTATTATTATTATTATTATTATTATTATTATTATTATTATTTCTGTATTTCAGGCTACTTTAGTTCAACTCAGCTTAGTTCAGTTCAACTCATTCTATTTTATCTCATTTCACTTCCGTACAAAAGAACATGGCCAAAATAATTTGTATTAGATGATATAGTTGTATAGATGATAAAAACCAAATTCATATAATAAATGATAAATAACACGGCACGTAGTAATAATAACGGATAATGAATCGATGGTTATACACGACCAAACCAATCAAAACCTAGTTCAACCTTAACATGACCAAACCCGACCCAACGATCTGACCCGAAAAATGATCCGCATCTGACCCATACCCGACAACTAGACATGGCAAAACTGGCTTGACCCGATCGGACCCGAATAAGCCAACCCGAACCCGATCTAATATCCAAACTAAAGATTCGAGGTTGACTCGTAACCTGAATTGACCCGAGCTAACCCAAAATTGACCCGACTATTATTATAAAAAACGAGTCGATATCCTTTAAAAAAGATGAAAATAGCAAACCCGAAATGATATGGTCCGACTTAAAGTCAACGCAAAAGTCACCTGACCCAAACCCGACCCGGTTGACTTGTTTGTCAGGTCTACCGACAACTCAACCCGAACTCGATCCACCCGCCCGATTGTCATCTTTAATAAGGACCACTTGGATGTAAAATTATTCGTATGTCACAATATTTATTTAACAATTAATTATTTAATTGTAATTATTCGAGTTATAAAATAAACGTAGATATTGAGGTAAATAAAAAAATAAAATAAGGTAGGTAGATTTGAGGTGAAATGAGGTAAATATAAAAATAATAAAATAAAATAAGGTAGGTAAAAAGTTGAGGTGAAATGAATGAAAAAATAATATAAAATAAGGTATGTGAGGTGAGAAAGTCTGAGATGAGTCTGTGGATAAAGTGTACTTTTGTAATGAGTCTGAGTCTGAGTCTGAAGAATGAAAAGTGAGTGGAAAGCTGAGGTGGCCGAGTCTGAGAAAAAAAGATGAGTCTGTGGATAAACATAGTCTTACATTTGAAAAGAACGTAAAAAATAGAACGAAGGTACAAAAGTTCAGTGGCGAAAAAAAACTAGGGCTGGTAATGGAACTGCTAGTTGTACAGACCAGCCCATGTCTCAAATGGAACCTTGGCACTACTTGGATTTACCCAAAGCTGACGCTGCACAGCCCGTAGCCTATCCCCGATTACCCAGTTCAAAGTCTCTAAATCAGCAAAGGGGACTTGTTCAACAGGCCGCCCACTAATGAGGTCGACCATTACATTCTCCATACTAATCTCGCTATTCCTTCTCTCCAGCCTCGATATTTTTTCTTTCATCTTTGTAACACTTTGGGCTAAGAAAGCTTCGTGGTTGAGCTTTCTGTGCGGGGTTTGAATTTCTGGCCTTCTCTTGTATTCGTTAAGAATATCCTTGGCCTCTTCGCGATTTAATGGCCACATTATATGCCCGTACACTATGGTGCATATTCTCACACCACATAGCACCTGGATTTCTTGGGTTTTGATAACATATCGAGCTGATTTTGCAACGATAGCAAATGATCCTATACTATAAAAGACCCTTATACAGATACAACGCACTTGAAAAACAATTTCCTTCTAAGAAAGACGGGTAAGTAAGAAATGAGCTAGGAAAGAATTCATTGAATCCAATTCGTTACGACTGACGATGAGGAAGTTCATTAGATAAGAAATTGATATTTCTGAAAAAATTCCGACTATCTGAATACATGTATATTTGGAAATCGTCTTATTATATTCATTAAGGTAAATTAGAGGAACTTCTCTAATTTCTAGCAAGGTTTAGTTAGCATTATGACACTACAAATCTACAATGACAGGAAGCCACCAGATCAGCAAATAGAACAAATATTGTTTCCAGGTAGCCGTCCCATTTCATGTTAAATTTATAGAACCAAGTACACAGGAGACGAAACCAATCTACTTTCTAAAGTTGTACAGTTAGAATCTTTTTAGATTTAAATCGATTTCGTTTATTACTTACCAAGAGAAAAATTAACGAGCACTTAGGCCTGAGAACTTTTACCACTCAGTTGCACAAATATAAATGCAGGTGTATAAAAGGACAGTCCACAAGAGTAAGATACAGATACGAAAATGTGAAGATGAAGTGAGACTTTACATGATCATTGCTTATGACATAGGCATAGGACATCAGATCCATGGAAAATATAAATCAATACTAAGGAGATGTTGAAAGTAAGCAACACGGATTTTCACAACTATGGTAAGTGAAGGGTGGAATGTGCACGAGGATTGGAATTAACTTCAAAATCAGGGGCTCACAGCTTTAGAGAAAATAAGGAATCCATTTATGTTACTCGACATACTCACGAATCATGACGTAGCTCTCTTTTATCGTCATTAGTCGGTTTAATTTATTGATCAAGTCATAGCACCTATATTCAAGGTGAAATCATATGAAGTACCACACGGAACATTTGGAAATAATTTATATAATAGAACAACGAATAAACCCAACAAAATCATACCCTTTAGGATCTAACTGCAATAAGGCAACGAACGTACAAAGAGAACAGAAGCAAGATGATCAGAAAAACGAGCTAAAAAGGTTTGTAAGGCAAGAACGGAAAATACGAGCCTTGACAAAAAAAACAGCTTTGTCAAACCGATAGCTAACGTGCACACGACAACGCCTGAAGAAAAACCGTCATTCCGTCAGCTACTTGCTGAAATACGTACTAACATGAAATTATGGAAAAAAAACAGCACGGGGAAGTGGAAAACATTATGCAATGGAGAGAAAAGTATTAAAGTTAGCTGACGTGCAGAATAGACAACTAAGTTGGTATGAACGCCAATGATGGTACTAACTCGTCGTCTTGGTAATGATCATAATAATGATTGCTAATAGCAGTTGTGAAGTATAATGCAATGTCATCTAAAGTCACAATCATCAGCCTCAGATATGAAACTGAGGTGTGAAAATTTGGCCTATGTATTGGCCAAATACTGGCCGTGTCTTTCGAATACGGGCTGTAACGGCGAAATGTCGTCTAGGGTTTCACAAACCATTATTGTCAGCAAATCGAGGTGTGAACGGCTGATATATAATGTAGCACCCCATATTGAGTACCATGACCCTAACAGAGTTCCCCATTAACGCAATGAAGGGAGTTTAAGGTAGGCTGTCGTCAATAGGGAAAACTTACTGAAATCATTAACACTCCTGACTCCGCACAGGAAATCAAACACATTCTTTCCAGGGAAGGGAAAGACACAATCGAAAAAAGTGAGCAACAAAAACCTTTCTAATCCTGTCTTATTCTGAAAAACCACAAAGACCGTCGTGTACCGGTCTTATAATACTATTGCTATTATTAATGATAACAGTTTAACAAATGAAAGAACATTTATGAATCTAACAACTTTTCAGAAAAGGTTTTCCCAAGTAGTTTCCACATAAAGATAACTTGTCATAAAGAAAATTAGATGACATAACTCACCACTTATTACTTCTGTTGCATTAAACAAAGCAAAAGTCCCAAGATATTTGTGGTTTATAACGGCATAGAAACCAAAATAAAGAGGCCAGTGTCATTAAGCAATAGGATTCACAGCAGGAGCCTCCAGCATAGAAATATAGCATTGCAAGTTCCTCATCCCAACCTTACTTACCCATTGTCAAGCCCTCTACATCACTGTAGGGGACTTGTTGCACTGGTTTTCCATGAAGAAGGTCGACCATAAGATTTTCCATATGATCTCCAGCTTCCTAATTTTTTCATCTGACTTGGCAGCACTTTTGGCTCAAGAAAGCCTCGTGGTTGAACTTACGTTGCCGGTGCTCCATTTCAGGCCTCCTCTTCTACTCTTAACAAAATACAAACAGCTTCTGAGTGACTAGAAAAGGCTACATGATAATACTCCCTATACCCTATAGTACATGCGTCAACACTACACAACATGCTTACATCTTTGGCTTTTTATACAACGCTCTCCACTCATTTATCCAAGGTAATACAATGACTCGGTCATTCATAAGGTAGGAAATAACCTAAATTATCCACAATCTTAGGACAGACTAAAAGGAAGTTAATCTGGACTGATACCGATATTTATGCAAAATGCTCATTGCCGGAATAAACATATGTTAGGAAATTGCGTCATTGCACCTTAGATGGCAATGGTTTACAGGCCCTTAAACTTCCACATGCTTTAACAATCAGTCAAGTGCCATTATCGAAGCAGTAAGAAAAGAACAATTATCAAGTGTAAGGTACAAAAAGGTCAAGGAAACAAAATAAGGTAATGTCTGGGAACTGCTGGGAATCTATAAATGAAGTAGTGGAAAAGCTCCGGCATCGAATAAGGTTATATAAATGAGGAATGTGTGCTTAACGTAACATGAAATACAATTTGTGCATGACTTGGGTTCAGCATGCATCAAATCCGAATCGTTCCCATGGATCACACTACACATTCGTCAGATCCTGATAAAAAGTTTCTCTCTAAGAGTGTTGAGCATCTATAGGCAATTTATGGAGAAGCAAACAAAAGTTTACTCACATAAACTGATCTCGGATAAGTCTAAGAGTGTGATTTACTATAATACTAAATGCAATAAGACAACAAACGAACACAAGATGTATCAGCAGCCAAATAATTACTATCATTGGTGTTGGATTTTTTTTTTTAAAAAAAAAAACTCCAAATTGAATCGGGGTTCAAAATTTTACAATAGTGTAAAAACAACCAAAAAGATGGAAGTAAACTTGGTTGGGTACTAATAGTTGGAAAGTGTAGTGGGAATTACACTCCCGAACGTTTGATTCTATTGAATCATCCAAATTCGCCTCCTATGCTTGATGGATCCATAGACATAGACCGATGACGACGCTGAATGGATAACATAACGAGAAGAAGGAGAATGTCCCTTCAACAGATCACTCCGCAGAGTCACATTATATGACCCGTACACAATGCAACATATGTCAACACAACATAGACAGGCTAGTTTAGTTTTTTTTCATTAATCCCTTTTCTCTTTTGGTAAGTAACACCGCCACGTTAGCAAAAAGGACTTGTTCAACAATTTGTCCGTAAATGAGGTCCACCATTACATTCGCCATTTCTGTTTCACGGTTTCAACTCTCAAGCCTCAAAATATTTCCTTTATCTTTGTAATACTTTGGCTTAAAAAACCTTCTTGGCTGAGTTTCCTTCGCAAGGTCTTAATTTAGAGCAAGGTCTTGTATACCAAGAGGATTTGCTTAGCCTCATTGTGATTTTACAGCTATAGAATAGGGGCCGCAATATCTGGCCCGCGATGCAGCATATGTCCAAACCGCATAGCAGCGCTAGTTCCTTTTGAGTTTTTCATGATCCCTTCATGATCTCTTCTCTCTTTTTTGGTAAGTAACTTTCCGAGCTGTGTGATTCTCTATGTACTGAAGAGGCCATTTCTTAGTTATTTATTCAAGATTGAGGAAAATGAAATTTTCAAGTAGCAGTGAAATTTCCTATAATAAATTGATGGCATTGAGGTTTACGGAATGGGTTTATCAAAGATTGAGGGAAACAATGAAAAACCTTATGTTACATTGATGGTTTATAGGATAGGTTTATATAGAGCCAAACCAGGATTTGGTACATAAATCACTTCTGAACATTTTCAAAAACACAGATAATGCAGAGTCTGTTTTGATAACATATCAAGGTGACTTTGCAATGATAGAAGAGGATGGTATACAATAAAAGACACTTAGAAATATAGAATGAACTTGGAAAACACATCCTTCTAAGGAACTCGAGTAAGTAATAAAAAAAGGGAAGAAAGAAGGTATATAGTACGTCTTTAATACAGGGCTAATAATAAAAAATGCAGCAAATGATGTTTTACTATAAAAGACCATTATTTATTTTTTGGAGACAACAAATGATGCTTTACTATAAAAGACCATTATGCGATATAATGAGCTTGAGGATACATTTCCTTCAAAAGGATGTCAGCCAAGTCTGCAAGCTCTTAGGAAATAACCCTTCGGCTCAAGAAAGACTCATGGCTGACTATCCTTTGAGGGTCTACCATTTGTGGTCTGCTCCTGTACTCTAAAAGAATACGGGCAGCTTCTGCGTGATTAGCAGGCCTCACTTCAGAGGCGTCGTCATACCGCCCGTACACTAGAGTACACGCATCGACACCACAAAATACACTCGGCTCTTCGAGTTTTTTTTTATATGCCCTTCACTCTTTTCTTGTAAGTTACTTTCCTGACTGTTTTATTTTCTATGCACCGAAACTTCACATTTTTCCTTGGCATTTTTTATGTTTCTATTTCGTAAATTTGGGTTAACTATCAATATTGAAATTTGAGCTAATGACGTTAGGACTTGATAGTACGAGTTTATATAAGGCTAATCAGGAACTCGTACAGAGAACCGTTTCGAACATTTGAGACTATGCAGAGTATGTTTTGATAACGTATCCGATCCGATTCTTTTTTGAGAGAGCAAATCATAGTTTACTAAAAAAGCATCATGCACAAATGCAATGAACTAAGAGGATACACGGTAGGTAAGACGTAGCTCTCGTGCAAAACTCAAATTTACATAAACTTTTTTTCGACCAATTATTGTTACAACTAGTCGTCATACCTGCGCACCGCACGGGACTACATTTTTTTATGACTTTTGTAAATCGCAGTTCCATCTTTTTGCCTCATTGTTTAATATTTATTTTATTATTTATACATTTTTGTTTTTGATTTCATGTCTTTGTAAGTTTATTTAACTCCACAGACATTCGTAAATTGTGAATAGGACAGAACTTAGGAAGATTGAACAATCAAAGTTACGGAAATATATATGACATGTATGTTAAATGAATGAAAGGAAAAAAAAGTTGGATTGAAAGTGCCGAAACATGCATCAAACATGTCACCACAAGTGTAGTAAGGTAAATTAGACTGAAAGTGTGTTTGTAAGAACGTAAGTGAGTAATTATTGACGAAAATGAGATATAATGCTATAAGATGTAATGCATAATAACTAATACTCCCTCTGAGTTCCTATTATTGTCCCAAAATCTTTTGAGTGGAAAATAAGGAAGGGGAAATGAGTGGTTCAAAAAAGAAGGAGAAAGAGAGATAAATGGAAGAGTAATTGTTAACCACGCATTGATGGTCTAAAAAGGAAAGTGTGGCAAAAATTAAACTCAGCCCAAAAAGGAAAGTGGGATAATAATTAGGAACTCGGAGGGAGAATTTTTTTTAAACTTTTATTGGAGAACGTAATCATCTTGAATCATGACTTTGATCTTTCTAAGTTTTTATGTCGCGTCTATAGTTGAGATTTTCAAATCTTTGCCTCTTTTATTTCATGTTTCTATTGTTACGACTGCTTCTTTTACTAACACTTCAGACTTATAATACATTTTGGGTGTGTCAGTTTTGTTCTTAAAATATAAACAATGTATTACTTTTAGTTGGATTGAGGTTTTGTTGTAGGTCTAATGGGGTCGTTTTGGTTGTACACTTGGGTGACATATTAAGGTTCAAGCTCTGTAATAATTTTGTATCAATTGTTGTAGGTGATAATATACTTATGAATAAATTATGGAAGGGAAAGATGAAGCGAGGTGGAAGTTAAGGAGTTTTTTCTCTTTTCTCTCTTCTTTCTTAATTGATTGGGTTTTATAATTAAAAAATTTGTTAATTGATTGTCTCTGTTTTTTTAACATATGTTTCCTTTCTTAATTTTGTTTGTCAGTTGGTTTAGTTGTTTTAATTTTAAACAATCAAAGCAGAACACATGACTTTATTAGAAGATAATACGGAGTATTAGATAAATGATGGATGGAGGATTTTACTCTGTAATATATAGTGAATATTATACTCCGTATAAGACAGTATTCTAACATCTCTCTTCATTTTTCTTCTCCCCTATTTTATACTCCCTCCATTCAACTCTACTTGTCACTATTCAATTTTGTACATTTACCGAGACGCGTTTTAAACTAGCGATATCTTTCATTTAACATTAGCAAAAAATATAAAAAATTGATATTCTTAATGTACTCGTAAAGACGAATCAATCAAAATCTCACATGACTATATTCTCACTTATAGATTGTCGAGACTATATTCTCACTTATAGATTGTCGAGAATATCGAAAATTCTCCTCAAGTGTGAATAGTGTCAAATAAGAAATGTGAAGAGTGGAGTAGAATGGAGGGAGTATTTTTTGTTTCAGGTTTTTGTACGTGAAATTATACAAATAGTGGGCCGGAGGCCAGAATGAGTCATATTTTATTGTTCGACCTTGTGCTAGCTTCTGCTTTGTTTCCTCTTGTCTACATTGTTGAGTTTGTTGTTCTTGCCCTTTGTTGTGCTTGTTTATAATTTTTCATGTTTCACATTTGTTTGTGTTAGTTTTGTTCTATTATTTTTCATTATTAGTTGTGTATTAGATTATGATTGAAGTTTATGGTGATGGTTTCCTTACGTTTCTTTTCTGTTTCACTTTTCCTTATTATTTGATGTGTCTTGTGTTATCTCTACTTCACTTATCGGTTGGCTTGACCGTTATGTTATAATTCGCTCTAAACATTGTTCAATGAGTAGATTATACAATCGGGTATACATAGCTCTATGTACAATTGGTTTTATGATTTTGAATGTTATCACAAGTTTTTTTAGCTTTGTTATAACTTTTCTGAGCTTTAGTATAAAGTTGTCGAGCTAAATCACATAAATATTTAAGCTCAAAAACTTACAATTCAGAGCAAAAACTTGTATAAGCTCAAAATAAGTATACTCAAAAACTCAACAATTTTGAGATGGTTGTAAATACAAATTGTAGTATAATACTATTTTCCAATATTGTTTGTGTTAATAGTTTATTACAGAATAATTTTTATGGTTAATTAGTCGAGTAAGATCAACCAATATTAGCGTCTAATAACAACTTAAAATAAAATAATAATTAAAATAACAGTACTCATATTTTCCTAGGCGACTATAAGTTTTGAAAATGTAGTTGAAAAGTAAATCAATGTTTTTTATATCCAATACCGCTTATATATACCAACAATACATGGTTAATTCAAAGTTTATCTAAATTAATTATTTTATTTAAAAAAAAAAAAATTAACCAACTATTTGATATTTTTTTATAAAATACATGAATCTAGTTTGTATGAAATTTGGTTACATCTTAAAAAAATTACTCCCTCTTCCCATTGGTTGATTTTTTCTTTTTAAAAAAATAATTAATTTGTGTATTGAATGTATAGTATTAAATTCAATTATATACTCTCTCCTAATTTGAGTATTCCTCCCCAATTTTTTTGGGGAAAAAATGGAGAGAGATGTTAGAATATTGTCTTATACAGAGTATAACATACACTATATATTACGGAGTAAAATCCTCTCTCCATCATTTATCTAATACTCTGTATTATCTTCTAATAAAGTCATGTGTTCTACCTTGATTGTTTAAAATTAAAACAACTAAACCAACTGACAAACAAAATTAAGAAAGGAAACATATGTTAAAAAAATGGAGGCAATCAATTAACAAATTTTTTAATTAAAAAAACGCAATCAATTACGAAAGAAAAAAGAAAAAAGGAAAAATCCTTAGTTTCCACCTTGCTTCATCTTCCCCTTCCATTCATCTTTCCTTTCCATAATTTATTCATAAGTATATTATCACCTACAACAATGAATACAAAAATTATTACAAAGCATGAACCTCAATATGGCACCCAAGTTTACAACCAAAGCGACCCCATTAGACCTACTATAACAACCCGGATTTTTGATGACTTAAAATAATAGATAATGCGGAAAGTTATCTAAGTCATTTAATTAAAATTATATCAGAGTGTAATAAATTCGGATTGCTACGGATCCTTACAATAAACGACTATTAATTACATAGTCTTGATTCACTTAGTACAGAATATAGATTGTATTTTTATACTAAACATATTATTAAATCTCTTTTGCTCGATTCCCCAACGCTTTAGACCTGCAAAAAAAATAAAACAGTGGACGTTGAGCGGGACAGCAACCAAGCCGTTCATCGAACATCACCTCGAACACATAAGACAATCTTGTGAATAACAAATAATATGCTTACAAAAATATTAAAAGATATCACGTAATAGATAGTTTCCTTTAATTCAATTAACCAACATGTGAGGTGATGAAAACGATAAAGTTTAAAAGATGGGACATTGGCAGACATTTGATTTTAAAATCATTTTTCACGTAAACAGAGAATAAACACACGAGTCGTGGCTCCTAGGGGGCGAATCCAGGATTTACTCATGGGGGGGCATTTGAAAAAATTTACGGTTTGTATTTTGAATTTTTTTTATAAATGAATTTATACCGTAAAAGTAATTGATGGAAAACCAAGTTTTGTTTTATAAATTGATGTTGGTTTTGAATTTTTTTTGTTTCGTTTAAGAAAACTTACAAAAAAATACTTCGTACGTATTAGGCAGAGTGACTAGGAAATGTATATTCTCTTCGTCTAACTCATTTATTTGTATTTGATTAAAAAATAACCCCCACAGGTATCTAAATTAAAGGGAGTTGAAGACTTAATCGTATACTCTTATTAATTATAATATTTCAAGATAATGGTGCATTAAGAATATGTAGATCATTGGTTCAATTGTGCAGCTGTAGTCAACTTGATTGGAAAGGTTTTGGGTTCGAATCTTACTATTTACATTGTTTTGATTGAAAAACTCCAAAAACATTAAATGTGGACAATGGGATTCGAATCCCTCACCTTAGAAGAGAATGGGAAGCATCACAACCAATGAGCTACAACCACCATTGTGATCAGTGAAGTTAAACCTACTTAATTATTTTTGGGATTTGGGTGAGGGCAGTCGCCCACCCATGCCCTCACCCAGATCCGCCCCAGATCACCACTACACCTTATTGGCTTGCATCTCATCAATAGAAGTAACCGTGTTACCGACTCGTAGGCCGAACCGATCTTATGAGGTTTACATCTCACCCACAAGGCTCAATTAGGCCTGAACTTCTATTATATTATACGTTTATTCAAACGGGGCTCTGGGCTGAAATGAAAGCTGATGATTACATTCTCTGCATCAACAAGAGGGAGCCCGCAGTTTTCATAATCATGTTCTGCCCCTGCTACCTAGGTGATAATACTGATCAAGTACTTGTCTATATATGCACACATACCCTACGCAGACTTTTGAACCGCAGCTCTCACTGCCGTAGGACGACTACCTTAAACACTAGGTCGACTCTCGCACCGCAGCCTCCGAGTCTGCTTTTCATTACAAGTGCAGTTGAAACACCACGCATGGTAGAATCCAACACAAGCTATTCGTCCCAGACTCGCATCGTAAACTTTATATAAAAGTCGCCCGTGAACAAGTAGTACTTTATTTGGTGACCTTCAATAATTGGTCGAACTCATTTCAAACAGTCAAATCCTCAAATACTT
Source organism: Agrostemma githago (assembly GCA_958450325.1). Taxonomy (NCBI): domain Eukaryota; kingdom Viridiplantae; phylum Streptophyta; class Magnoliopsida; order Caryophyllales; family Caryophyllaceae; genus Agrostemma; species Agrostemma githago. The sequence goes on from OY288246.1 coordinate 68,000,348, forward strand.
ACTTTCAGTGTGACAACGTTATACTTTAATCCTCAAGTGTAACTCGAAACATTATATCCCAAATATAAGTATAATATTTTTTTAAAATAGTAAAATATTTTAAATGAAGTTTTATATAAAAATAAAATTTAAGGTATAATAATAATAAAATATTATTTTAAAATTTAAAGTTTCTGAAAAATATAATTTGAGTCATATTTAGTCGATTTAGAAAATTTGACGTAAAATCATTTTTTTAATATTTATAAATATCATGTAAAATTTCGAAATAAAATAAATCCATTTATTTTAGAAAATGAAATTTGTAAATTTTTACCTATATAAAAATAATAAGTAAAGTATTATTAAAATAAAATATTTTGTAGGTTACTAATTTAATCTATTATTATAACATATAAACAAATGTAAAGTACTAATAAAATATGACCAAAATTACAATTATATAAAATATAAAGTACATAGAATAAATACACGTAATAAATAAAATACAAAGAAAATGATGTCAGTAAATTTTATTATTTTAATAAAGTTCTTTTATTCATTTTCTCAATTTTTCATATAGACAGAAATGTAAAGATGATAAATAAATAAATTAAACAAGTGATAATTTAGTCAAGTTGAATTTAGTCATAAATATAACATAAATAAATATCACGTAACATTTTTTTATATACATAAGTAATTTAGTCATACAAATAAGTCTAAATATTTAAGTAAGCAGTTTATTAAGTTAGTAACACAATATACTTATATATAAGAAATGTCGTTAGAAGAAAAGTTTTGTTACCTTAATAGTTATTACGGAGTATTTATTAATGTTATTATGAATAAAAGGTCAGGGTCAAAATATCGTCTACGTAAGAAAAGTCGTCTTTTTCCTCCTTTAAAGAAAACTTCGAGTCGAAATGATTTGATCCAAATACGGTTTTAGAAAAATAATTCCGCCAAATACTGAGCAGCTCCTCATTTCCGATGCTCCAATTATATAGAATGACGAAGGAGTAAATATAGTATATAGTACGGAGTAGTACGTACGGAGGAGTATGTAGTAGTAATATGTACTACGGAGTAGTTAGTATATATATATAGGAGTTGTGAGTAGTATGTTACTAAGTATGTAGTGTGTCGTTAACGTGTTAACATGCATGTAATGCATGAAGTGTAAGTGTAGTATTATATGTACGTGTATATATATAGTACCAGACTACCAGGTACTCCGTAGTAATTAGTAGGTAGTGTGGTGTAGTAATAGTAGCATCCATAGTCCATGGGCTAGCTTAGGTGAATAAGGTAGCAATACAATAGTAGGGTCATCATGACTCATGAGTGAGGTGCACAAGGGACCCAAGTTTTCCGAATTCCGATTCATTTCTCGTACAAACGTCTTTCTTTCTTGAAAAATAGAAATAGTAGTATAAGATTAGGGAATTTAAAATAATGGAAATCGTAAAATATATTTTTAAAAAGAAATTTGTGAGATGGTAAATAAAATAGACAGTAGTATTATGGGACAAAAGTTATAAGAAATCGTTATTTTAAAAATTTGATAATTTATTAAATTTTTACGAGACGAGAAAATGTCGAAACGACAGGTCAATATTAAAAATGTTTTCGAGTTTTAAAACTTTATTTAACGAAAGATAAATAATTTAATAATTCGATAAATAATTTTTTTCAAATTTTTATAACGGAATAATTTTTAATTTAACGAAAATAAAATATTTTATTTACGAAAATAATTTTTCAAGGGTTAAAATTGGTTTAAATAAATATTTAAAATTTAACACTATTTGAAAAATACGGGGTGTTACACCTACAACCAAACCTCAATATGAACCACAGTGTACATCAAATAAAAGTAATACATTGTTTATATTTTAAGAACAAAACTAACAAACTCAAAATTTATTATAAGTATGAAGTGATAGTAAAAGAAGAGCCGTAACAATAGAAACGTGAAAGAAAAGAGACAAAGATTTGAAAATCATAACTATAGACGCGAAATAAAAACTAACAAAGATCAAAGTCATAATTCAAGATAATTACGTTCTCCAATAAAAGTTAAAAAAAATATTAGTTATTATGCATTACATCTTATAGCGTATATCTCATTTTCGTCAATAATCACTCACTTACGTTCTTACAAACACACTTTCAGTCTAATTCACCTTACTACACTTGTGGTGACATGTTTGATGCATGTTTCGGCACTTTCAATCCAACCATTTTTTCCCAGTCATTCATTTAACATATATGTCATATATATTTCCGTAACTTTGATTGTCCAATCTTCCTAATTAAGTTCCATCATATTCACAATTTACGAATGCCCGTGGAGGTAGATAAACTTACAAAGACATGAAATCAAAACAAAAAAATGCATAAATAATATAATAAATATTGGACAATGAGGCAAAAAGATGGAACTGCGATTTACAAAAGTCATAAAAAAATATAGTCCCATGCGGTGCGCGGGTATGACGACTAGTTGTAACAATAATTGGTCGAAAAATAGTTTATGCAAATTTGAGTTTTACACGAGAGCTACGTCTTATCTACCGTGTATCCTCCAAGTTCATTGTATTTGTGTATGATGCTTTTTTAGTAAACTATGATTTGCTCTCTAAAAAAAGAATCGGTTTAGATACATTATCAAAACATACTCTACATAGTCTCACTTTTTGTAAATGTTCGGAACGGTTCTCTGTACGAGTTCCTGATTAGCCCTATATAAACTCGTACTATCAAGTTCTAACGTCATCAACTCAAATTTCAATATTGATAGTTAACCCAAATTAACGAAATAGAAACATAAAAAATGCCGAGGAAAAAGGTGAAGTTTCGGTGCATAGAAAATAAAACAGTCAGGAAAGTAACTTACAAGAAAAGAGTGAAGGGCAAATCAAAAACAACTCGTAGAGCCGAGTGTATTTTGTGGTGTCGATGTGTGTACTCTAGTGTGTGGGCGGTATGACAACGCCTCTGAAGTGAGGCCTGCTAATCACACAGACGCTGCCCGTATTCTTTTAGAGTACATGAGCATACCACAAATGGTGGACCCTCAAAGGATAGTCAGCCAAGAGTCTTTCTTGAGCCGAAGGGTTATTTCCGAAGAGCTCGCAGATTTGGCTGACATCCTTTTGAAGAAAATGTATCCTCAAGCTCATTATATCGCATAATGGTCTTTTATAGTAAAGCATCATTTGTTGTCTCCAAAAAAATAAATAATGGTCCTTTATAGTAAAGCATCATTTACTGCATTTTTTATTAGCCCTGTATTAAAGACGTACTATATTACCTTCTATCTTCCCTTTTTTTATTACTTACCCGAGTTCCTCAGAAGGATGTGTTTTCCAAGTTCATTCTATATTTCTAAGTGTCTTTTATTGTATACCATCTTCTTCTATTATGCAAAATCAGCTTGATATGTTATCAAAACAGACTCCGCATTATCTGTCTTTTTGAAAATGTTTAGAAGTGATTTATGTATCAAATCCTAGTTTGGTCCTATATAAACCCATCCAATTGTAGACACCCACATTTTGACCGCCAGGTGTCTATAGCAGTTTCCGAAAAACACCCGATGATGATCGGACGTAAGCATGACTAAATACGCTTGATTATAAACTCGGAATCTATAGTAACTGGCGCGAGCTTTTAGCGGAATAAAAATCTCACAAAACAGACCTCAAATCCAGGCCCAGTGGGTCGTTTCCAGTCAAATAAGACTAATTTGGGTCAAATCCGACACCAGGGGCAAAACCGTCTTTTAGCGACCGAGTCAAAACCCGGTCAAAGATATTTTCGTGACTCACAAACCGACCGTGTCACCCCATGAGTCCGGTTTGAGCTCAAACGCTACAAAAAATCAGCTACGAAAAATAATAAACAATTCCGTAAGAGATAAAATTTTATCTCTTGAAGTGTTGTAACACCCGGCCAGCTCCACTCGATCGAGTGGAGTGCTCACTCGGTCGAGTGGGATCACAAAAAACACCCTGATCCGAGTTTAGACCAGGCACTCGATCGAGTGCCATCAACCACTCGATCGAGTGACCTCTTTTCAGCCAAAATCCGGGAGTTTTCTTCCTCTTCAAACAACTACTCCCATCCACAAGCAGAATTATACTTCCTCCCAACCATTTGCTTTCTTCCTTGGCAAGAAACCACTTCTCCTATCCAAACACTAGGAGTCTTTTATCCCAAGTCGGTTTTCATCCTATAAATAGGACCCTCTAGCAACACAGGGAGAGACGCACGATTCATACACACATTCAGATTCAATACATCTTCAACACATCCAACATCCATAATCTCCGACATCTAGCTACAACCCGAAGCTCTAGCAAAACTTAGGCAAACTATACCAAAAATACAACACCTTAACTCCTCCTATATTCTCGTTACTCCTACACAAGCGCCGTTACTATGAGTTCTTAATCGAGATCGGAATTAGCATGTAGGTTGAGGGTGTTTCAAATCCCGTTCTCTCTTCTTTCTCTTTCCTTTCTCGCGTTTTCTTCTTCTTCTCCTTCTTCTTTCTTTTCTCGTCTGTCGTCCTCCGTCGTCGAGTCATTTCTAATATCGCTATTACTATAATTAGTTACAACGAGTCGTCCCTAAGGATTCGATATCAACTCAATAGTTGAATATCGGATCTAAATGAATCAATCAAATAAAACGTTTTCAAAAACTTTTCTCGTTGATGACGAAGTAATAGTCACATAGTCCTAAAAAGACTAATTACGACGTTACAACGTGGAGGGATTTATTTCAATTCGAAACAATTTCTAAAAAGCATCTCTTTTTCTAGCAATTACTCTAAGTATCAGATATCAATTTCATGATCGAATATAGGATATTTACGAGTTTTGAAGATTTTAAGTCGGGTATAAATTTTGCCATATTTTTACACGACTTAACGAATTTATCAATCTTTCAAAAATCAAAAGCAATTTCGAGAATTACAATTGAGTTGCCCCTCGAACAGGGGGCACTCGGTCGAGTGCCATAGCCACTCGATCGGGTGACACCCAAAGAACCGAATCATAAGCTTTTTTTTTAGGACCACTCGACCGAGTCCCGTCATGACTCGATCGAGTTGCGTCTCAAAACCCCAAACAGAAGGTTTTCCCATAGACCACTCGGTCGAGTCCAGCCATGACTCGATCGAGTGGCCTTTGCCACGACAAACCCGTGAGCCTTCAACATTATTTCGAGCTTCGATAAAACTTTTTTAACGACTTCGGTCAACACGTGTCAAGTCTATCACTTGCCCAAATCTTTTCAAAACCCTGTTTTATATTATTTATATCATTATAATATTTTCTATAAACCGTTACTAACTCGTTTGTTTCTGTTTTGGCATTTTTTTTGTTTTATTGTACTAAAACGAATCTCACATGCTAAAACAACTTCGACTTAGTTCAACATGCATTAAATGACGTAGAACAAACATAATTCACATGTTTAGTCAAAACACTCTTTGCATATCATTCAATCGTCGAACTAACGCGTGTACACCAAAAACGAATGATATCTTAGTAAAGGTCGCTAAGTGCGGGCGGGGTTGGGTATTCATTGTGAACTTCCCAACACGTACCATCACCCCTTACTTAGAACCATGGTTTTCGGATGTCCGAATCCATTGGCATACGAGAGTCATTCAATACCCGATTACCGATAATGTCGGTATCGGTATCGCAATGCTAAGGGACGAACCCAATAAACTCTGAAATCGGAATAGGCCGTACTTTGTGGACGGTCCACTACGACATAGAGTGGGTTCGAACGGGCCCGAACTCCCACAAAGTTCGGTGGCGACTCCTACTTCGATTTAAATTTCAACTCGAGATCCATCTCACATGAGATTCATTCGCCTCCCCAAACCCGCGCGTGGCCGCGCCGGGGTGGACCTATGTCATGTCCACAATTTGGCGACTCCGCTGGGGATTCCTGATGTACCACTAGTCATCGGGGTTCTCAGGGTGAGACTCGAAAAGAAATCGTTCGATTAGTAATGTACGCATTTTAGTTCAATGGTTCATGCATAACCCAAATCTTTCCCGGGCCGGTTACTTGTGACCGACGTCCCACTATACCACGGTGCATTCCTAAATGGGTGCACTAAAGACTTTGATGGCGGAACTCGCATGGGTTTTACGGCGTGTTCTAAGTCCAATTCGGCTTAGGAATTCCGTCCTGATTTGCGAGAAAGCGATCGTTGTTGGTATAGACCCTATTTCGACCAACCGAGACTTAGATTAAGAGCATACATGGTGTCATTATACTGTTTCCATGACTACGTGCTACTTGATCACCTTTTTTTCAAAAACCTTTATTTCAAAAAAACTTGCATCTTTCCAGAATTATCCATATTTTCAAAACCCGGGACGCTACCGAATTTAGGACTTATGATTTTTGACTCAAAATAGCCTATTTTTAGCCGGTATGCTGCCCGAACCTTATCAAAATTTTCGAAAAAAAACACGGCCCAATGGCCCTTTGCCGATTTTCAAAAAATTGGGTCGTGCCTCCGACTTTTTCCGATTTTTCTAAGCCCAAATATCCCTTGTCAAAACCTTCCTCTTCTTAGGACTTCCCGTATTTAGTAGTGTCGGGTCTTGTCATAAGTTGTTAAAGTCTTTAGGATCGAAACTCCGCCGATCCTATATCACGGGTTTCCTCCCTATCCCAGTCCGCCTTATTTGTCAAGGCACGGCCCACCTGCGTAGGACATACTCCTACAAAGAAGGCCCGTTTACACACTCGAGTCCAAAAGTCTAGGGAATATCTCACGTGGACCTTCCTAGGAACAGGACTCGGCCAACCCGCCGAATCCTAAGGGAGGCCCACCTTTCACGAGTCACCCGTCTAGGTGTCCTTTCCATGCCATTCCCTTTTCAGGCTTTTCCTCACTCGGGGCTACCCTTCAGTGGAGTGATCAATCACGATTGCTCTAAGGGTCATGTCTTACACGTGTCTCACGTACCCCACTTTCGAGTCACTTAGATGTCACACCATCCGAGTCCTATCTGAGTCCTTAGTCTCACTTGGGGGCTATTCTCCGACGGAGCGATTAATCATGGTCACTCCGAGAATCGTACCTTACACATTTGTCTTAGGAGAGTCTAACCCGAGTCAAACTGGAGTCGTCTCTCCTCCCGCGCTATTTCCTATGCCTTGGTGAATTTGAGTTCCGAAGCAACTTTTCTGATTACGCGGTATTCTTACAGACAGGCCACCGGTAACCAGACGCCAAAAATGCAAGAAACCTTGGACCAAATAACCGCCTCACTAGCTAAGATGGAGGCCCAACTGACAGCCATCAGGACCGACCAAACCGCCATTGCCACCCGTTTGAGTGCCGTGGAGCAAGGGATTCCTAAGGTCGGGAATGAAACTACTGGGCCTTTTGCTGAACTGGTCAGCGCAGTCCGCAAACTGGAAGAACAGGTCCATTTGTCGACAAATAACTCGATCCATACGGAAAACGCTCGTTCCTATTTGCCTCTGAATGACGAGCTACCCGCCAACCTCAACCTTACGAGCATACCAATGTTTGAGGGTACTGAAGACCCGGTTCATCACATTAGGGCTTTCAAGGAGTTCATGGCTGTCAAGGGGGTGAAATCCACCATGTTCAAGCACTTGTTTGCTTCTTCCCTCGAGAAGCACTCGACAGCCTGGTACTACAGGCTTGATTCCAAGAAGTACAAGACTTGGGATGATGTGGCAACAAAGTTCGCTTGGAATTACGCCGATAATGCCGAGATTCAGACTACCATGCGGACCCTAGAAGTCATAGCCTAGGAGCCCAAAGAAGGCTTCACCAAATATCTCCAACGTTGGAGGGCCGAAAGCGTGAAGCTGGTGGAGAAGCCCAATGAAAAAAATTTAGTGGAGACCTTTGTCAAGAACCTCCTCCCTTCCTACCGGGTCCATCTCCGGTATGCTATCATAGCCAACTTCGCCACTTTAACTGAAATGGGCACTAGGGTTGAAGATGATCTTCGACATAATGAAGATCTTGGTGAAGCTTCTACCGAAGACTATGTTGGACATCCACTCGAGTCTTTGGAAGCCGAAGACTACTGACAACCGAGCATCCAAGAGTCTAGATTTGGTTTAAGTCCGAGTCTAGGATGTTCTATTTCTTGCAAATTCAAAGTCAGAGTCAGAGTCAACTGTATTCCGTCCTCTTTTCAAAAATCCAATAAAATCAGCTTTTTCATCTCATATATGATGTGTTTCCGAGAACATGATGAACACCATCACACACTATGAGCACACGCACGTGACTATTATAGGCACATCTGTAATGACTGCAGGAAATCGAGACCCTTGTTTTCCTTTACCTGTTCCATGTCTGACATAGAAAGTCACAAAACTACCCCTAGCAGGAGCGGTATCGAATCCTATGACAAATCTAGGTAGTCTCTTAGTTTGGGTTCAAGACGGGAGGCAAGCTCATTTCCCACAACAAACACCCTTCCGATAAGACAGACCAATCCCTACCTTAGGTGTTAGTCTGGCCAACAGAAAAAAGAAAAAGAAAAAGCTGGACAAAAAAAAAGTCCAAGAGAAAAAAAAATGCAAAAGGCCAAAACAAAAAAAGCAGGCCATCATAAAAAAAAGAGGCATCCATGAAACGGTCAATTCAAAATTATCAAAATTACACCATCCAATAAGGGAGAGACAATCAAGTTGGTCAGCTAACACCACATCTAGCCTTCCCACATTACAACCCTCAAGACCTTCTCGAGACTTAGGCTAGAGACAGCCCAGAATTTTGAGGATTCAAGCTCCATAGGATACCCTAACCATTAGGGCCAGACATGGAAATCAGATCCCGCATTATTATCAAACCTACCCCGATCGAAGTTCGAGTCATTTTGTCTCGACTTCTCCTTTTCCTACCATATTACAATTCCTTACCCCCGAAGCCTTAGCTCCACAAAATCGAGCTCCAGATGTCAAAACATCAAAGCCACTTGCGACCTAGCTCCACATTTCCAAAAACATTCAAACCAGTTACCAGCCCCAAACACGGGAACTCAACCTGCGGTCGGCATAGAACATGCCCAAATAGTTCACACCACTTCTAGGGGCTACCCCGGAGAATGCTCACAGTCACAGGATTAACATCCTAACTATTCTAATCCTTTGATCAAGACATCATTGGGAATGCACCTAGCCTACACCATCACTATGGCTAGTTACACACAAAGCCCTAATAAACTAGGCACCATAATATATCTTTCATCACTGAACTACGGCTTGGTTTGATTTCACCACACGTGAATACGTAGGCAGCCTTTCAACAAAGGCACAACCACCCACATTGACACATTCAAAAAGCACCATCATTCCTGACACGACACTGTCATGTTCTCAACAGCCAGCTTTGTTGTCCTGGGGGCTTCTCTTAGGCAAAAGTTTTCCATCCACTCACATAATCCAAATACTTTCAAAAATCTAGCCTTCTTTCTATAGTGTGTCCTAGTACTTGGCTCAGTCGAAGACAAGAATTTGTCAGGGACTCAAATAAGCACCTACCTTGGGAATATACCCCGAAACCAAAGAAGATCCAAAAGAACACAAGTCTACTACTAAGTTCTGTCTTACTAGAACAGTCTCATTACAGACTACTGCAACCCAGTATAGCATATTGTTCCCATTTTGACTTCGACCGTGTTGCCGCTCGCCTAGGCTATGGAATAGTGCAGCTTAAGAGTCTTGTCATCTTAGGTGGCCCACCCCCTACCGAGTCACGGTCCAATCCTTAAAGAGTCCAGTTCGTGTCTGTCAACTCATCCTGTCACGTCCAGAGTCGAGTCTGTCGGTAGGCCTCTCTCTTCGAATCCTCATTTTAAAATTTGCAAAATTTAGCCATTTGAGAAAATCCTTTTCGACAAGGTCAAATTTCAATCTATTTAAACTGCAAATTTCTTTTTCACCTCTTTCAATTTTGAAAACTTATCTCCTAGCACGTGGGTTGCTTTCAGGACTTCGATTTCGAAATGAAGCAAAGATCATTTTCCCCAACGCAAGTCAGTCTATAGATGCCAAACGCATTTCATGTATGCTATCTTGTTATTTCTGCCTATATATCTAACATTTCGGGTACTAGCTTGGCTTCCCAAAGGAACATCAAGTTTTAACTTTCCCAGCGTAAGTCGGTGTTTCGCCAAAATGTTACATACGAATTGCTATGTGTCAGCATCATACAGGTACACCTAGACTCGAGAAGGAAGTCTCCTCGCAAAAACTCCCCAGTGGAAAGCTCAGGCGACATTTTTACTAAAGAATCGGGATGTATCTGTAAACAGATACACCCATAGTTTCCTATACAAGCTCCCGCGTAATTCCAAATCGGGATGTATCTGTAAACAGATACACCCATAGCCTCCTATGCAAGCTCCCGCGTAATTCTGAATCAAGATGTGTCTGCAAACGAACACACCCATAGCTTCCCAGGCAAGCTCCAAGATGGAATGTGTCTGCAAACGGGCACACCCGCGGCTTCTTAGGCAAGTCCCCACGGAACTATTAGCATCCATTCAGGTATGGTTTCTATCTTATGGCTGGCGAGCCCTTTTATACAAGTCTAATGCACTATAAACGACCCGATCGGAAGTCTGCCAGGTCTTAATCCTCGATTGACCTGGTAGCTACTCTGACTTTCGCCTTGTCCAAGCCTCAGTCAGAGTGGGGACTCTGTAGACACCCACATTTTGACCGCCAGGTGTCTATAGCAGTTTCCGAAAAACACCCGATGATGATCGGACGTAAGCATGACTAAATACGCTTGATTATGAACTCGGAATCTATAGTAACTGGCGCGAGCTTTTAGCGGAGTAAAAATATCACAAAACAGACCACAAATCCAGGCCCAGTGGGTCGTTTCCAGTCAAATAGGACTAATTTGGGTCAAATCCGACACCAGGGGCAAAACCCTCTTTTAGCGACCGAGTCAAAACCCGGTCAAAGATATTTTCGTGACACACAAACCGACCGTGTCACCCCATGAGTCCGGTTTGAGCTCAAACGCTACAAAAAATCAGCTACGAAAAATAATAAACAATTCCGTAAGAGAAAATTTTATCTCTTGAAGTGTTGTAACACCCGGCCAGCTCCACTTGATCGAGTGGAATGCTCACTCGGTCGAGTGGGATCACAAAAAACACCCTGATCCGAGTTTAGACCAGGCACTCGATCGAGTGCCATCAACCACTCGATTGAGTGACCTCTTTTCAGCCAAAATCCGGGAGTTTTCTTCCTCTTCAAACAACTACTCCCATCCACAAGCGGAATTATACTTCCTCCCAACCATTTGCTTTCTTCCTTGGCAAGAAACCACTTCTCCTATCCAAACACTAGGAGTCTTTTATCCCAAGTCAGTTTTCATCCTATAAATAGGACCCTCTAGCAACACAGGGAGAGATGCACGATTCATACACTCATTCAGATTCAATACATCTTCAACACATCCAACATCCATAATCTCCGACATCTAGCTACAACCCGAAACTCTAGCAAAACTTAGACAAACTATACCAAAAATACAACACCTTAACTCCTCCTATATTCTCGTTACTCCTACACAAGCGCCGTTACTATGAGTTCTTAATCGAGACCGGAATTAGCATGTAGGTTGAGGGTGTTTCAAATCCCGTTCTCTCTTCTTCTCTTTCCTTTCTCGCGTTTTCTTCTTCTTCTCCTTCTTCTTTCTTTTCTCGTCTGTCGTCGTCCGTCGTCGAGTCGTTTCTAACATCGCTATTACTATAATTAGTTACAACAAGTCGTCCCTAAGGATTCGATATCAACTCAATAGTTAAATATCGGATCTAAAGGAATCAATCAAATAAAACGTTTTCAAAAAAATTTCCGTTGATGCCGAAGTAATAGTCACATAGTCCTAAAAAGACTAATTACGACGTTACAACGCGGAGGGATTTATTTCAATTCGAAACAATTTCTAAAAAGCATCTCTTTTTCTAGCAATCACTCTAAGTATCAGATATCAATTTCATGATCGAATATAGGATATTTACGAGTTTTGAAGATTTTAAGTCGGGTATAAATTATGCCATATTTTTACACGACTTAACGAATTTATCAATCTTTCAAAAATCAAAAGCAATTTCGGGAATTGCAATCGAGTCGCCCCTCGAACAGGGGGCACTCGGTCGAGTGCCATAGCCACTCGATCGAGTGACACCCAAATTTGGGTATAAATTATGCCATATTTTTACACGACTTAACCAATTTATCAATCTTTCAAAAATCAAAAGCAATTTCGGGAATTGCAATCGAGTCGCCACTCAAATAGGGGGCACTCGGTCGAGTGCCATAGCCACTCGGTCGAGTGTCATAGCCACTCGATCGAGTGACACCCAAAGAACAGAATCAGAAGCTTTTTTTTTTGAGGAACACTCGACCGAGTCCCGTCATGACTCGATCGAGTGGCGTTTCAAAACCCGAACATAAGGTTTTCCCAGAGACCACTCGGTCGAGTCCAGCCATGACTCGATCGAGTGGCCTTTGCCACGACAAACCCGTGAGCCTTCAACATTATTTCGAGCTTCGATAAAACTTTTTTAACGACTTCGGTCAGCACGTGTCAAGTCTATCATGTGCCCAAATCTTTTCAAAACCCTGTTATATATTATTTATATCATTATAATATTTTCTATAAACCGTTACTAACTCGTTTGTTTCTGTTTTGGCATTTTTTTTGTTTTATTGTACTAAAACGAATCTCACATGCTAAAACAACTTCGAATTAGTTCAACATGCATTAAATGACGTAGAACAAACATAATTCACATGTTTAGTCAAAACACTCGTTGCATATCATTCAATCGTAATACTAACGCGTGTACACAAAAAACGAACGATATCTTAGTAAAGGCCGCTAAGTGCGGGCGGGGTTGGGTGTTCTTTGTGAACTTCCCAACACGTACCCTCACCCCTTACTCAGAACCATGGTTTCCGGATGTCTGAATCCATTGGCATACGAGAGTCATTCAATACCCGATTACCGATAATGTCGGTATCGGTATCGCAATGCTAAGGGACGAACCCAATAAACTCTGAAATCGGAATGGGCCGTACTTTGTAATAATAAATTTTTTATTTTGATAATTAATTATGTCAATTTAAGCAAATTTGAATTTTTTTGACATGATTTATTTATTTAATTTATTTTGGCAAAAATCATGAATAACTTTGATTGTGATAATATTATTATGAGAAAAATATGGCAAGTGACCAAATACATTAAAATTCTTCTTTTAATAGAAGATGAATGATAAATCGGTCTTAGATACCGTGTATAAGAATATATCTATTTTTGGAAGTCATAATCCAATATACGAGGAGTTCATATGAGGATACAATATTTTCTATCCTTTGACCTTTCTATAAAAAGGTGTTATTATTTAATTCAGTTAGGTAGACTGCATATATATCTATGGATCAATTTCAATTTTAAAAATCCATATGATGAAGGCTCATATTATATTCGAATTGAAGTTCTAATTATGAGCAGTGAAAATAATGTTATCCTGTATGGTGACAAATATTTTGGACAGATCTTTCATAAAAGATTGTATACCTGTAGTATACACAATTATATTGGGTGATATATATGCTAATACAGCTGTCCCAGAAAATATGATATCACGGAAATAAAGTAGCCTCAAAGGCATTGTATCGTGAAAAATATACTCCTACGTGTGAGTACGTACATGAAATTGTACCGAGATAAGTATATAAAATTTATACACTGTGTGAGTAAATTACATGAAATTGTACCATTTTCATATCAATTTTCGTATCAATTTCAAATTGAAATAAAATTATGTGGGAGAAAAAGTACATGAAATTGTACTATATTTAATACAACTTATTATTGTCCTGAAGACAAGATATCGTGAAGAGAGGTCATGAGAAATCCTCTTAATTAATTTAATGTTCATCTGAAGTTGAACAGTATAATTGTCGACACCCGCATTTTGACTGCCAGGTGTCTATAGAAGTTTCCAAAAAACACCCGATGATGATCGGACACTAACGTGTTTCGACGTGCTCGGATGTGGGCTCAAAATCATTAGTTGTTGGCTTAAGCACTTATGGAGTACAAATCTCACGAAACTGACTTCAAATCCAGGCCCAGTGGGTCGTTTTCAGTCAAACAAGACTAATTTGGGTCAAAACCGACACCGAAAATAAAACCGACTTTTAACGATTGGGTCAACCCCGGTCAAAGTCGTTCCAAGACACACAAAAAACGGCCACATAAACATAAAAAACTCAGCCCAAATACAAAACCCATCTCGAGGTCCAAAACATTGGACCCGTGCGACCCAGCTGACCCACTCGATCGAGTGGGCCCTCGTTCAAGCCCGGCTGCTGACGTTTGGGCCACTCGACCGAGTCAAGGGGCTACTCGGTCGAGTAACCCTGGACGGGGTACATGGGCAATGCCTATATATACACCCCATGCACACACTTCAACACAACTTTTACTACATTGATTCAACCCTAATCAAACCCTAATCTCACACTTGCAAACCCTAACCCTAATACTTAGGTAACAAACCCTAAACCACCACAACTTAACCTACATCTCGATACTCTCGTGCAAGCCACAACTACGAGTCCCGTCCGAGAACAAGAACATGTAGGTTGAGGGTGCAAAACCCGCTTTCCTTCCTTCTCATTTCTCTCTCATCATCTTCCTCTTTTTCTTCGCCTTTTTTTGTTTTTATTTATTTTATTATTGCATCCTAATATCGTTAATATCACTAGTATAAAACATTAAAATACTTGTGAATTTGTGTCGAGTGTGAGTGATGGTGGGATAAGAAAACCCGAATATACAAGAGTATTGCGCTCAGCGTTGCCGGTCGCTTATCCCATCACCCCGATCACTTGATTATTGAAACAAGTCAACCTAAATAATAGTTTTTATTTCGTTTGCATCATCATTCAATCACATGTTCCATCGATTTTCTAAAAACTATTTTCGAAACATACTTTTTTATAAGGGTCGAAACCCGTTGACGCGGATCCGACATCACATAATCCTTAGGGATTTATTACGATGTCGGGAAGCCGAGGGAATCAAGTCTTTTAATTCAAGCATCGATCCATCAGATTCGATACCAATTCCGTAATTGGATGTTGAATCTAACGATCTAGTCAAATAAATTAACTAACGCGATTTTCGTTGATGCTAAAATAATTGTCATACAATTCGTTAGAATTACGACACTATTAAACACGGAGGAAATCTGTTCATATCGTGCTAGTTAACTTAAAACGACTTAAAGCATTTCTTTAAATTTTCACTCTTGTACTCCCTCCCATCCAAACAATCCTTGACATAGGGATTTTCATCAATTTTAAGAAAAATGGTAAAACTAAGGGTATTATTGGTAAATCAAATGGTATTATGGGTCCACCAAAATTAAAGTAAGAAAAAAGTAGTGGCATTTTGGGTAAATAGAGGAAAGATATAAGGATTAAAAGGTAAAATCTTTTGCCAAAAAGGGAATGTAAAAAATTGATTGGATTGTCCATTTATAGAAAGTGTAAAGGATTGTTTGGATGGGAGGGAGTATTCCATATCGATTCAATAATCGAATATGGGACATGACGAGTATCGAAGTTAAGTTTCGAGTATAAATTCCACAATATTTATGCCCGATTCAACAAACTCATCGGGTTATAAAAATCAAAGAGCAATTTCAAAATCAATAGCGAGTTGCGAAGCGAACCCTGGTTCGTACAGGTGTCACTCGACCGAGTGTCATAGGCCACTCGATCGAGTGACATCCCAAAAACCGAGACAGAATGTTTTCCGACCTCCACTCGGTCGAGTCTCGCAATGACTCGATCGAGTGGCAGTGTACTCGGTCGAGTTCGTCAATAACTCGACCGAGTAGGGTCCAAAACACGAGACAGGAGCCTTTCCCGAGGACCACTCGGTCGAGTCCCATAATGACTCGATCGAGTGGCCTTATCACGACAATATCGTGAGTCTCACATCCCTTTTCTAGTCTCGATAAAACCTTTTTTTTATGACTCAGGTCAACACGTGTGTCTAATCAATCACGTGAAACATCACTTTTCAAAACTTTGCATCATCCTATTTACGTCATTCTATATAATTCTACATCATTCGCAAACCGTTATTACCGTTATACCGTTACTAACAAGTTTGTTATTGTTTCTTATTGATTTATTGTTTATTTTATTGTACTAAAATGAACCTTCGCATGCTAAATTTAACTTCAACGTTAGAATTAGTTGCATTAAATCGACATAGAAGCCCTTTCAACTTCTTGCTTGTCTAGGGAATATATTGTTTGCATAACATTTTCCCCGTTCAACTAACGCGCGTATTAGAAAGTCATTCGATATCCTAGTAGAGGCCGCTAATGTGCGGGCGGGGTTGGGTGTCCTTTGTGGGCTTCCCAACACGTACCCTCACCCCTTACTCAGAACCTCGGTTTCCGGATGCCCGAAACCGTTGCCGCATGAGAGTCATTCAATACACGATATCCGGTAGTGACGGTATCGGTATCGCAATGCAAAGGGACGAGCCCAATAAACTCTGACATCGTAAATGGGTCGTATTTTGTATACGGCCCACTACGACATAGAGTGGGTTCGAACGGGCTCGAACTCCCACAAAGTTAGGTGGCGACTCCACTTCGATTTAAATTTCCATTCGATCCATTCTCATATGGAGATTCATTCGCTTCTCCAAACCCGCGTGTGGCCGCGTTGGGGTGGACCTATGTCATGTCCACAATTTGGCGACTCCGCTGGGGATTAACTGATGCGTGACTTACCATCGGCATCCTCAGGGTGAGACTCGAATAGAAATCGTTTGACTAGTACAATACGCGTTTTAGTTTTACGGTTCATGCATAACCCCATATTTTCCCGGGCCAGTACTCGCGACCGACGTCCCACTATACCGTGATGTATTCCAATATGGATATGTCAAAGGTGTCCATAATCGATTCGAGTGGGTTTCGCGGCATGTTCTAAGCTCAACTCAACTTAGAAAGTCCGTCCCGATCAACGTCTAGACTATGTGCACTGTTATAGAACCCATTTAGGCCGACCGAGACTTAGTGTAAAGCATACATAGCGTCGTTATAATGCTTACGTGACTATGTGCTGCTTGGTTTCTGTGTCGTTTTCAAAAATCGTCATTTCAAAAAAAATGCATCTTTAAAAAATATTCAATTTTCAAAAATCGGAATGCTGCCAAAAATTAGACTTAAGATTTGACTCAAAACAAGCCTATTTTCTAGCCGGCAAGCTGCCCATTTCAAAATTCGAATTTCCGATCCACCATTCGATTTTCGAATTTTCAAAATTCAACTTCGATTTTCAAATCCACGTGATGCCATTCGCGATTTTCAAATTCTCGAGATGCCATTTTTGATTTTCAAATCTTCAAGATGTCATTTTCAATTTTAAAATCTTCGAGATGCCGTTTTCGATTTTCAAATCTTCGGGATCCCGCTTCCAATTTTTCAAATTGTCAGAAATTCCTTTTTCGATATTCAAATTTCAAAATTCCAAATATTCAACTTTTCAAAAACCCGGAAAGCTACCGAATTTAGGACTTATGATTTTACTCAAAATAGCCTATTTCTAGCCGGTATGCTGTCCATTTCAAACTTCAAAAATTTTCAAACCCCCAAAATCGCGGCCCGATGTCACTTTTCCGATTTTCGAAAAGTCGGGCCATCCACTGGTTTTCTCGGATTTTTTATGCAAAATTCCTTTTTAAAACTTTCCTCTTCTTAAGACTTCCCGTATTTAGCAGTGTCGGGTCTTGTCACAAATCGTCGAAGTTTCTTAGCGTCGAAACTCCGTCGATCCTATATCACGGGTTCCTTCCCCATCCCAGTCCGCCTTACCCTAAAGGCATAACCGACTAACACAAGTCATACACTCGTAAACGGAAGGTTCGTCTTAACACTCGAGTCCTAACTAGAAAGTCTCACACGATCTTTCCCTCTAGCAGGAGGGTCCCCACGACCTTTCCTAAGGGAAGTTCGCCCATCTTTCAATCTGTTAGGCGAGTCATCCCAATTCAAACATTCTTTACCTTAAGGATCTACCCTAATCACAGGGTCATCCTTATTCAAGTCGGGTCTAGGGTCTCTAGCGTCGAAACACTGCCGATTTGACATCGCAAGTTTCTTCCCCTACCCGTTTGCCTTTCCTCGAGGCCGAGTCAACCTTTTACAAGGCATAGCCCTATAACAAAAGGTTCGTGATTCTTACATCTAAGGGTCACTCGTCCGACACTCGAGTCTTAACAAAACCTTCGATTACACTTGGGGGCTACCCTTCAGCAGAGCGGTCAATCACGGTTGCTCTAAGGGTCATGTCTTACACGTGTTGTCTCACGTACCCCACTTTTGAATCACTTAGATCTCACACCATCTGAGTCCTTTTAGAGTCCTCGGTCTCACTTGGGGGCTACCCTTCAGCAGAGCGATCAATCACGGTTGCTCTAAGGGTCATGTCCTACACGTGGTGTCTCACGTGTGTCATTTTTGAGTCACTCAGATGTCACATCATCTGAGTCCTATCAAAGTCTTTGGTCTCATCGGGGGCTATCCTCCACCCGAACAGTCCACCACAGTCACCTTAAGGGGTACCTTACGTTCATCATGACGCCCTCTTCGAGTCGAACATATGCTACGAACACTCGAGTCTCCTAAAGGTTTAGGTCGCCACAGTTGGTCCAAACACGTGATGCGGTCAAACATGATCGCCCCATTTTCGAACTTACCCTCGTGCAGCTTGAGTCTCATCGTCAGATCCAAGCCAGGGTCGTTACCTCGTCTAGGTCAACGTTCGAGTATCCCGGTCCAAGAGTCTTTGTCGACCCGTCACCCCGGGCCATGTCTAGTTTGACTCCCTCTCTTGCATTTGCGCAAAGTCGAGTTTAGGCGAGTCGTGGCATCTGTCGTTTTCTCCAATCAAAGACCTTACCAAAAAAAAGAGACAACCAACCGAGCATCCGTAAGTCCAGATTTGATTCGAGTCTAAGTCTGAGTTCGAGTCTAGGATACCCTACATCCTCATTTCCAAATCGGAGTCAGAGTCATTTGCATTCTGTCCTCTTTTCAAAATTCAATGAAATCAGCTTTTCTATTTCTCATATATACTTTCCTTATGTGTTTATGAGAACATGATGAACACATCATACACTGTGAGCACACGCACGTGACTATTATAGGCTCATCTACAATGACTGCAAGGAACTGAGACCCGTGTTTTCCTTTACCTGTTCCATGTCTGGTATAGAAAGCCACATAACTACCCCTAGCAGGAGCAGTATCGAATCCTATGACAAATCTAGGTAGTCTCCTAGTTTGGGTTTAGAACGGGAGGCAAGCCCATTTCCCACAATAAACACCCCTCCAATAAGACTGACCAATCCCTACCTTAGGCGTTAGTCTGACCAGAAGCAAAAAAGAAGCATTGTGACTCTATAGACTTGATGCCAAAAATACCCAACTCGGGACGATGCTCCCGGCAAGCCTGCTCGGAATTATGATGACAATATCGGGATCCAAACTACCATGTTTACCATAGAGTACTCCATCGCGAGTTGCACTCACACAAATACCAACTATGCTTACACCTTACAAAGGTCTAGCTTCAAAAGCTTAATCCAACTGATAGGCCCAAACCCATATCCACCCACAAATGGACGCCACAGATCCCGGAATACCCGTGCCTATTGCCAACACCATAGGAGGGGATTATCGGAAAAAAAAAAACAAAAAAAAAGAGTTGGACAAAAAAAATCAAAAGTCCAAGGAAAAAGCAAAAGGCCAAAACAAAAGAGCCGACCATCAAAAAAAGGAACCCTCAACATCTCCCGACCAGATACGGTCAATCCCTTGACCGGGGCACGGTCAACTCAAATGAAGAATCCCACGACCGGGGCTAAAAGGTCGACCCCAAAAAAAAATATATCCGAATACCCGTTACCGTGGTCAGCGGTCAAAGTCCCTTGACCGGGGTACGGTCAATTCAAAAATACCGATGCCCATACCATCAAATAGAAGGGTGACAATCAGCTGGTCAGCTAACACCACACTCAGCCTTCCCACATTACAATCCTCCAGACCTTCCCAACACCTAGGCTAGAGACAGCCCGGAATTTTGAGGATTCAAGCTCCATAGGATATCCTAACCATTAGGGCCAGACATGGAAATCAGATCCAGCATCATCAAACCTACCCCGCTCGAAGTCCGAGTCATTTTTACTCGACTTCCCCCTTTCCTACCGCATTGCAATACCTTACTCTCGAAGCCTTAGCTCCACAAAATCAAGCTCCAGATGTCAAAACATCAAAGGCACTTATGACATAGCACCACATTTCTAAAATTATCCAAACCAGTTACCAGCCCCAAACACGGGAATTCAACTTGCGGTCGGCATAGAACATGCCCAAATAGTTCACACCACCTCTGGGGGCTACCCCGGAGAACGCTCACAGTCATGGGATCAACATCCTAACTGTTCTATCCCTTTGATCAAGACATCATTGGGAATTCACCTAGCCTACACCATCGCTATGGCTAGTTACACACAAAGCCCTAATAAACTAGGCACCATCTTATATCTTCCAATCCACTGAACTACGGCTTGGTTTGATTTCACTACACGTGAATACGTAGGCAGTCCTTCAAACAAGGGCACAGCCACCCACATTGACACACATTCAAAAAGCACCATTATTCCGGTCACGACATTGTCATGTTCTCAGCAGCAAGCTTTGTCATCCTGGGGGCTTCTATTAGACAGAAGTTCTCCATCCACTCACATAATCCAAATACTTTCAAAAACTAGCCTCTTTTCTCTAGTGTGTCCTAATACTCGGCTCAGTCGAAGACGAAAATCTGTCAGGACTCGAAGCAATACCCACTTTGGGAATGTACCTTAAAATCAAAAATCCAGAAGGGCACAAGACTAAAATAGTCTCATTACAGACTGTTACACATCTTTCCCATCCTAAAGTTCGACCGTGTTGCCACTCGCCTAGGCTACGGAATAGCGCAACTTTAGAGTCTTGTCATCTTAGGTGGCCCACCCCCCTACCGAATCACGGTCCAACCCCTCGAGAGTCCAGTCGTGTCTGTCAACTCGTCCGGTCACGTCCAGAGTCGAGTCTGTCGGTAGACCTCTCTCTTCAAATTCCCGCTTTGGAATTTGCAAAACTTAGCCATTTGAGAAAATCCTTCTTGACAAGGTCAAATTTCGGTCTATTTAAACTGCAAATTTCTTTTCTACCCCTTTTCATTTTGAAAACCTAGCCCGTGAGTTGCTTTCAGGATTTCAATTCAAAAAATTCAAAAACTTTCAAAACTTTCAAGAATTCCAAAAATTCAAAAATCATTTTTCCCCAGCGCGAGTCATTATCACCTACGTGTCGCATGCGAAGTTTTATGTGACTTATACAGGTACGACTCAAGCAGGGACATGCAACCCACTGTATCTCCACAGCGGAAAGCCCTGGGTGGCATTTTCCCCGGAATAGCACGGGATGGGCCCACATATAGGCCCACCCAGGACTTATGCGACAAGTCCGATTCCCCACGGAGTTATCATCATCTACTCAGGTACGACTCGAGGCTTCAAAAGCAAGCCCGTACAGCTCACATATCTCCCCAGCGGAAAACCCTAGGTGGCATTTTCCCCGGAATAGCACGGGATGGGCCCATATATAGGCGCACCCAGAACTTATGCGACAAGTCCAATTCCCCACGGAGTTATCATCATCGGCTCAGGTATGACTTCTATCCTATGGCTTGCGAGCCCTTCACGCGAGTCTAATGGACTATAAAACGACCCGATCGGAAGTCTGCCAGGTTTCAATCCTCGATTGGCCTGGTAGCTACTCTGACTTTCGCCTTGTCCAAGCCTCGGTCAGAGTGGGGGCTCTGTAGACACCCGTATTTTGACTGCCAGGTGCCTATAGCAGTTTCCAAAAAACACCCGATGATGCTCGGACGCAAACGTGTTTCTACGCGCTCGGATTTGGGCTCAAAATCATTAGTTGTTGGCTTAAGCATTTATGGAGTACAAATATCACGAAACTGACCTCAAATCCAGGCCCAGTGGGTCGTTTCCAGTCAAACAAGACTAATTTGGGTCAAAACTGACACCGAAAATAAAACCGACTTTTAATGATTGGGTCAACCCCGGTCAAAGTCGTTTCCGAGACACACAAAAAACGGCCACATAAACATCAAAAACTCAGCCCAAATACAAAACCCATCTCGAGGTCAAAAACATTGGACCCGTGCGACCCAGCTGACCCACTCGATCGAGTGCTCAGCCCACTCGATCGAGTGGGCCCTCATTCAAGCCCGGCTGCTGACGTTTGGGCCACTCGACCGAGTCAAGGGGCTACTCGGTCGAGTAACCCTGGACGGGGTACATGGGCAATGCCTATATATACACCCCATGCACACACTTCAACACAACTTTTACTACATTGATTCAACCCTAATCAAACCCTAATCTCACACTTGCAAACCCTAACCCTAATACTTAGGTAACAAACCCTAAACCACCACAACTTAACCTACATCTCGATACTCCCGTCCAAGCCACAACTACGAGTCCCGTCCGAGAACAAGAACATGTAGGTTGAGGGTGCAAAACCCACTTTCCTTCCTTCTCCTTTCTCTCTCGTCATCTTCCTCTTTTTCTTCGTCTTTTTTTGTTTTTATTTATTTTATTATTGCATCCTAATATCGTTAATATCACTAGTATAAAACATTAAAATACTTGTGAATTTGTGTCGAGTGTGAGTGATGGTGGGATAAGAAAACCCGAATATACAAGAGTATTGCACTCAGCGTTGCCGGTCACTTATCCCATCACCCCGATCACTTGATTATTGAAACAAGTCAACCTAAATAATAGTTTTTATTTCGTTCGCATCATCATTCAATCGCATATTCCATCGATTTTCTAAAAACTATTTTCGAAACATACCTTTTTATAAGGGTCGAAACCCGTTGACGCGGATCCGACATCACATAATCCTTAGGGATTTATTACGATGTCGGGAAGCCGAGGGAATCAAGTCTTTTAATTCAAGCATCGATCCATCAGATTCGATACCAATTCCGTAATTGGATGTTGAATCTAACGATCTAGTCAAATAAATTAACTAACGCGATTTTCGTTGATGCTAAAATAATTGTCATACAATTCGTTAGAATTACGACACTATTAAACGCGGAGGAAATCTATTCATATCGTGCTAGTTAACTTAAAACGACTTAAAGCATTTCTTTAAGTTTTCACTCTAGTATTCCATATCGATTCAATAATCGAATATGGGATATGACGAGTATCGAAGTTAAGTTTCGAGTATAAATTCCACAATATTTATGCCCGATTCAACAAACTCATCGAGTTATAAAAATCAAAGAGCAATTTCAAAATCAATAGCGAGTTGGGAAGCGAACCCTGGTTCGTACAGGTGTCACTCGACCGAGTGTCATAGGCCACTCGATCGAGTGACATCCCAAAAACCGAGACAGAATGTTTTCCGACCTACACTCGATCGAGTCTCGCAATGACTCGATCGAGTGGCAGTGTACTCGGCCGAGTTTGTCAATAACTCGACCGAGTAGGGTCCAAAACACGAGACAGGAGCCTTTTCTCGAGGACCACTTGGTCGAGTCCCTCAATGACTCGATCGAGTGGCCTTATCACGACAATACCGTGAGTCTCACATCCCTTTTCTAGTCTCGATAAAACCTTTTTTTTATGACTCAGGTCAACATGTGTCTAATCAATCACGTGAAACATCACTTTTCAAAACTTTGCATCATCCTATTTACGTCATTCTATATCATTATACATCATTCGCAAACCGTTATTACCGTTATACAGTTACTAACAAGTTTGTTATTGTTTCTTAATGATTTATTGTTTATTTTATTGTACTAAAATGAACCTTCGCATGCTAAATTTAATTTCGACGTTAGAATTAGTTGCATTAAATCGACATAGAAACCCTTTCAACTTCTTGCATGTCTAGGGAATATATTGTTTGCATAACATTTTCCCCGTTCAACTAACGCGCGTATTAGAAAGTCATTCGATATCCTAGTAGAGGCCTCTAATGTGCGGGCGGGGTTGGGTGTCCTTTGTGGGCTTCCCAACACGTACCCTCACCCCTTACTCAGAACCTCGGTTTCCGGATACCCGAAACCGTTGGCGCACGAGAGTCATTCAATACACGATAACCGGTAGTGACGGTATCGGTATCGCAATGTAAAGGGACGAGCCCAATAAACTCTGACATCGGAAATGGGCCGTATTTTGTATACGGCCCACTACGACATAGAGTGGGTTCGAACGGGCCCGAACTCCCACAAAGTTCGGTGGCGACTCCACTTCGATTTAAATTTCCATTCGATCCATTCTTATATGGAGATTCATTCGCCTCCCCAAACCTGCGCGTGGCCGCGTCGGGGTGGACCTATGTCATGTCCACAATAATATAATATAATTAATACTAAAAGATGACGAATCTCTTTTAATTGGATGAGTCCATTCCATGAAGTGAATGTGACACTCGATAAAGACTATTAGAAGCAGAAGTCGAGAACATGGCAGAAAAATAAGCCAAATGTTGTGTTCTTAATTGAGTCTAATGATAATGCCGCCTTAATTGAGCCTGATTCGGTCAATTAAAGTGCATAACTCATGAAAAATCATGTGACCCTCATATACGCGAAGTTCGATATGAGAGGAAGAAAAATTATATACGAATTGGAATTTTGACACGCAAACTATGACCTGAAGTTCGTAGTAATTATATAAACTGAACCTATGACGAGAAATTCATAGTGTTGACCAATATTGAAACCGTGACGTGAAGTTCACGGTATTTTACAAATTTTCACTTTGCGTGTAGTGAATATTATTTTGAGTATCAAAATTATGAATAAACTTGATGTTTATTCATGGATGTTTGCAAAGTATGAGATATTCTTAAGATATTCGTATAAAAATAATATAAACCATTTCCTGAAGCGAATGGTATTGTCATATTTTCATGATGTAATACGCGTATATTTTATTTTCATACAAATTATGTAGTCGTAAAGACACATAATTTTGAAAATGGATTAAAGAAATTATGCGTGATGTCTCGTATCCGCATGTCATGGTTGAGCAAATTAATGCGATATTAAAATCGTTAGTCTCGTATAAATTGATTAATAGTCATTAATCCTAGTAATGGATAGGACATGAATAAAAGATTCAATTAACGACCATTATTTCGTGAAACGAATATGACATCGAATAAAATATTGATTAAGTGATGAAAATTATGTCACCCACACTGAATAAGTGTAAGGTAAGAAGGTGAATATTTCAATTATGTGATATTTTTACCGGAAACGGTATAGTAAAGATCACAATATCTTGTGAAGGCAATGGATAATGCGACCATATATTTATATGGTGAAATAAATGATCGGTTAGTTAATGATCAATTTATAGTTATTATCATGGAATTGAATTCCTCTAAGAATAATATATATATAATCATATTCCGGGAAGGAATATTGACGGGTCTTGCCTATTGTATTAGACACCAGTTGTGTGTCATGTCACTATCATTTGTTATGACCATATGACTAAATAAAATCAGTGTGCACATATGATTGAATGTAGCTAAACAGAAGATTAGCAAGATGAGAATCGGTCAACTGGTAAAGTTGACACGAAAATATTAAAGATGTGACAATTTGAGGCCATCCGTGTTCTTGTTACACCCGTTTTGATAAACCTGATGTTTATCTTGAAAGAAATATAATGACGTGCTGAAACTGTCTCGTGTATCATTAAAATTATATTTGAGGCAAGATAATACACTGAAATGAAATATTATATTGGAGATCTAAATATTACTCGTAGTTGGATAATAGACATGAATGTCCATATCCGCTTGACCTTTAAGTCTTTATTACGTGATCTGTAGTCACACTGAATTTTACGAGTAGTCTATGTAATCAGAGTTCACAATTTGATTATTATGTGAACATGATGATGATCTCCTGAATGGGCAATTTTAATTCAGCACGTAAAAACCAACTGCGTTAAGTTGATAGCTCCCAAATATATTATTTTACTGAAGAGAATCACTTGATAAAGTTTATGAAATATGAGACGAATTCTAAGGTGGATATTGCCCTTTAAATCTATCAGGTAATGATAACTTTTACCACCTTAGGGGGAGATTGATAAGAATAAGTTGGTAAAAACAAACAAGTAATGTTGATCCCAATTGAACCAGAAGTTCAGAGACTTGTTTTGAATATGAAATACATCAATTAGAGGTTCATGAAATATGAATAATGATTCGATCATTGTGTTATGATGATGTATATGATGATATATCAGTTTGATTACTTATCTTATTAAATATGTTATATATTAAAATTTATGATTTGACTATAGACAGATTCACCCTCCTTGTGGTGTAGCGAGTTATAGATCAGTCATGGATAGTAGATGTAATGAACATTGAGATTCTTGCCAATAATCACACGTGATATAGTGTGGGGGTCTTATTTGGTTCATTTGTTATAAGAAAATGGCAAGCATATGCAGTTGGTAATGAAATTGAATGTCCCGAAGTGGTATAGATATCTGATGATAATAGATGGCATGTATAAAAAGATTGGTACCACATATATTCAGACTCAGATATCAATAATCAGTACTAATGATAAGAGATTATATCGATATATTAATTCATGGAACCGAATAATAGTTGCGCGCATTCGATCCTAATAGGGATCTTATATAAAAGTTCATTTTGATTGTTGACGTACAATTTATGGTTAAAAATGAGCTCATGGACTTGTAATCCACGTATTGGCCTGAAGTTAATCCAATTATGAATGTTGGTGGAGAATATACTGTACAGTTTGCATTTGTGTCTCATGTGCATGTAATATAGATATTTTATCATTGCATATTAGTTTAAGATTGCAGCGTTGCATCAATTTAGAATATACATTATCAAGCATTATTCATATTATTACATGTATGCACGAGATTATTATTGTTATATTGCAGGATATATCTTTGAAAAGATATCATACTCCTAGATTGATAAGTTCTCCGGGAAGGAGCTTATATTATAAATTATCAGCACATGACAATGGTTGATCAAATGAGTTCTTAAAGGACTCGTGATTAAGTATATATGAACCTCTACACGATAGGTGTATTTATGAGAGCATTCAACATGCATGTGATATGGTGTGAATGCACGGTTTCATTGTCTCAACTTGAAGTTTGAGCGTATGAGATATCATATATGAATAAATTTCTTGTCT
The DNA here is from genome assembly GCA_958450325.1 of Agrostemma githago. NCBI lineage: Eukaryota > Viridiplantae > Streptophyta > Magnoliopsida > Caryophyllales > Caryophyllaceae > Agrostemma > Agrostemma githago. Next base: position 68,027,795 of record OY288246.1, read on the forward strand.
TGTGAAAATACTTTATGGTTCAGAAGCGCCATAATAGTTGGAAAATAATGTAGTAGAATGCTACAATGAGTATGTGAATCCTTACAATGGCAAGAAAGATCAATTATTAGTTAAGATAAATGGGATTGATTGATTCTCCTGAAGATCGATAATCAGTTGAGAAATAATGTTAGCTACACTCTTTTTCTCTTCGACTAGGTTTTTTCTCAATGGGTTTTTCCTAGCAAGGTTTTTAACGAGGTAGCGATGCGCTATAGACGTGTTGATACGCTATAGTTATGATCATCATAACTTTGAGATGACAAGATACATATTTGTTATGCATTGAAGAGTCATGATTGACGATGTTCAAAGAATTGTGATTATCACGGATTCCTATTGATTGAAGATATCAAGTTTGTTGGTTACGACAAATCTATTTCAACGCCTTGCAGTTACATGAAGACGTGAAGTATTTCAAGAAATATCAAGTTGTGTAATCATCAGGGGGAGTAAGAACGTGTTGTACTCTTTTTCCTAAGACATGGTTTTGTCCCATTGGATTTTCCATGGAAAGGTTTTAACGAGGCAGCCTATTACGCAGATTTATCTTTTTCCTTCACTAGTTTTTTCCCACTGGGTTTTTTAGTCAAGGTTTTAACGAGGCATGTTCTTCAGTGATGTACATCAAAGGGGGAGTGTTATGGAATAATATGTGGATGTCCATCGGGCTTTATAGTCTATTACGATGTAACCCTAGGATGTAGCATGTACTATATATAGACCCCTTGATGAGATGAATAAACTACCTCTCTGATTTCTCTCATTCTCTTTATCTCTCTAGTTTCTCTTATCTCTTCCTTTCACAACACAAACATCATTTATCTAATACTCCGTATTATATTCCAATAAAGTCATGTGTTCTGCTTTGATTGTTTAAAATTAAAACAACTAAACCAACTGACAATCAAAATTAAGAAAGGAAACATATGTTAAAAAAACGGAGGCAATCAATTAACAAATTTTTTAATTAAAAAAACTCAATCAATTAAGAAAGAAGAGAGAAAAGAGGAAAAACTCAGTTTCCACCTTGCTTCATCTTCCCCTTCCATTCATCTTTCTCTTCCATAATTTATTCATAAGTATATTATCACCTACAACAATGGATACAAAAATTATTACAAAGCATGAACCTCAATATGACACCCAAGTTTACAACCAAACCGACCCCATTAGACCTACAACCAAACCTCAATATGAACCACAGTGTACATCAAATAAAAGTAATACATTGTTTATATTTTAAGAACAAAACTAACACACCCAAAATTTATTATAAGTCTGAAGTGGTAGTAAAAGAAGAGCCATAACAATAGAAACGTGAAAGAAAAGAGACAAAGATTTGAAAATCATAACTATAGACGCGAAATAAAAACTAACAAAGATCAAAGTCATAATTCAAGATAATTACGTTCTCCAATAAAAGTTAAAAAAATATTAGTTATTATGCATTACATCTTATAGCGTATATCCCATTTTCGTCAATAATCACTCACTTACGTTCTTACAAACACACTTTCAGTCTAATTCACCTTACTACACTTGTGGTGACATGTTTGATGCATGTTTCGACACTTTCAATCCAACCTTTTTTTCCCTGTCATTCATTTAACATATATGTCATATATATTTCCGTAACTTTGATTGTTTAATCTTCCTAATTAAGTTCCGTCATATTCACAATTTACGAATGCCCGTGGAGGTAGATAAACTTACAAAGACATGAAATCAAAACAAAAAATGCATAAATAATATAATAAATATTGGACAATGAGGCAAAAAGATGGAACTGCGATTTACAAAAGTCAAAAAAATATAGTCCCATGCGGTGCGCGGGTATGACGACTAGTTGTAACAATAATTGGTCGAAAAATAGTTTATGCAAATTTGAGTTTTACACGAGAGCTACGTCTTATCTACCGTGTATCCTCCAAGTTCATTGTATTTGTGTATGATGCTTTTTTAGTAAACTATGATTCGCTCTCTCAAAAAAGAATCGGTTCAGATACATTATCAAAACATACTCTGCATAGTCTCACTTTTTGTAAATGTTCGGAACGGTTCTCTGTACGAGTTCCTGATTAGCCCTATATAAACTCGTACTATCAAGTTCTAACGTCATCAGCTCAAATTTCAGTATTGATAGTTAACCCAAATTTACGAAATAGAAACATAAAAAATGCCGAGGAAAAAGGTGAAGTTTCGGTGCATAGAAAATAAAACAGTCAGGAAAGTAACTTACAAGAAAAGAGTGAAGGGCATATCAAAAACAACTCGTAGAGCCGAGTGTATTTTGTGGTATCGATGCGTGTACTCTAGTGTGTGGGTGGTATGACGACGCCTCTGAAGTGAGGCTTGCTAATCACACAGAAGCTGCCCGTATTCTTTTAGAGTACAGGAGCAGACCACAAATGGTGGACCCTCAAAGGATAGTCAGCCAAGAGTCTTTTTTGAGCCAAAAGGTTATTTCGGAAGAGCTCGCAGATTTGGCTGACATCCTTTTGAAGGAAATGTATCCTCAAGCTCATTATATCGCATAATGGTCTTTTATAGTAAAGCATCATTTGTTGTCTCCAAAAAAATAAATAATGGTCTTTTATAGTAAAGCATCATTTACTGCATTTTTTATTAGCCTTGTATTAAAGACGTACTATATTACCTTCTATCTTCCCTTTTTTTATTACTTACCCGAGTTCCTAAGGATGTGTTTTCCAAGTTCATTCTATAGTTCTAAGTGTCTTTTATTGTATACCATCTTCTTCTATCATTGCAAAATCAGCTTGATATGTTATCAAAACAGACTCCGCATTATCTGTGTTTTTGAAAATGTTCAGAAGTGATTTATGTATCAAATCCTAGTTTGGTCCTATATAAACCCATCCTACAAACGATCAATCTAACAAAAGGTTTTTCATTGTTTTCCTCAATCTTTGATAAAGCCATTCTGTAAACCTCAATGTCATCAATTTATTATAGAGAATTTCATTGCTACCTGATCATTTCATTTTCCTCAATCTTGAATAAATAACTAAGAAATGGCCAGAAATAAGGTGAATCTTCAGTACATAGAGAAACACACATCTCGAAAAGTTACTTACCAAAAAAGAGAGAAGGGATCATGAAAACCCCCAAAGGAACTAGCGGTGCATGCGGTGTGGACATATGCTGCATCGCGGACCAGATATTGCGGCCCCTATTCTATAGTTGTAAAATCACAATGCAGCTGAGCGTATCCTCTTGGTATACAAGACTTTGCTCTAAATTAAGACCTTGCGAAGGAAACTCAGCCAAGAAGGTTTTTTAAGCCAAATATTACAAAGATAAAGGAAATATTTTGAGGCTTGAGAGAAGAAATCCTTAAACAGATAGGGGAATGTAATGGTGGACCTCATTTGCGGACAAATGGTTGAACAAGTCCTTTTTGCTAACGTGGCGGTGTTACTTACCAAAAGAGAGAAGGGATTAATGAAAAAAAAAAAAAAACTAGCCATGCTATACTGTGTTGACATATGTTGCATTGTGTACGGGTCATATAATGCCTAATAATGATCATTAGAACTCTCCGACATGTTATAAAATGGAGAATAGATCTAGTTTTGACTGATTTCGACACGTCTCAAAATGCAATCTAATGACTTTAAAAGTCTCCATTCCATTCCAAATTACCCTCATAAAACCCCGAGGCGTTGCCCTTGTTTTGGAGTTTGTTCAACGCAAATATGGATCCATTTTGTTTTGGGCCTAAAAGGTTGAAAAAAACGTGGATAATTACCTTCAAAATCGATCGTTTTTTGCTATTTTCGAAAGTGGTGAAAGTTGTTCGAAAGAGAGAATGTTTTTTGATGAAAATTATCGATAGGAATAGAATCATTAGACCTCTTTGAGATGATATAAAATGGAGGATAGATTTTGTTTCGACTGATTCTGACACGTCTCAAAACGCAATCTTATGGATTTTAAAAGTCTCCATTGATATTCAAATAACCCTCATATTATTCATGGTCTTTGTAATTGGTGTGGAGGTTATTCAACGCGTATATGGACCTATTTTATTTTGGGACCCAAAAGGTTGAAAAAACGTGGACAATAACCTTCAAAGTCGGTCATTTTTGTCAATTCTTCAAAAACGGTGAAATTGCGCGAAACGCGAATGTTTTTTAATGAAGACTTGTCGATTGTAATAGAATGATTAGTTATGATTATTATAACCTTTAACACGATATAAAATGGAGTATGGATCTTCTTTCGGTTGATTCTGACACGTCTCAAAACGCAATCTTATGGCTTTGAAAAGTTCTCCATTAGAACTCTCTGACACGATATAAAATGAAGTACAAATCTTGTTTCGACTAATTCCGACACATCTCAAAACGCAATCTTACGGCTTTTAATTAATTAAAAGTCTCAATTGAAATCTAAATGACTCTCATAATATCCATTTAAACTACTTTACGTTACGTTTAGATCAATCTCATAATATCGGGTTTTTTCAACAAGAATACGTGAGCAATAAACAATTTTTTTAATAATAGTATGTCGTGCTATATTAGACTCAATTTGTTAGTATTTTAACTCCATTTTGGTACCGAAATCCTAAATTCACATCGCAGCTAACGTTTTACGACTTGCTTTTCCGCACCCCCTGTACCCAATGTCTAGCACCTCCACAGTTGTTGTTTGACCGTGAAATCAAACAGGGAACATCTTGAAGACACACTAGTCACGTGGCATGAAAATTTGGTTGTTTCGTTATGGAACCTGATATAACCTCCCTAACAGCTCGATTTGAAGTGTTATAATGCACGTTTTTCAGAAATTCATGGGGTCCGGAATAAACATGGCTACCAGTTGTGCGGGGTTTGCTTCAATTCGGGTTGGTAGGAATGTTTCTACAAAATATGAGGAGCAACGGAGAACATTTGGGAGTTCCAGTGTGTTAAACCACCACCATTTGAAATTTCGTTTATCGTGTAAAAGCAACTTGTACTTGTCGTTTGGCCTTGAAAATGGGCAGGAAACATCTTGAAGATACCCTAGTCACATTGTATGAAAGTCAGGTTGATTCCATATGGACCTGATATTAACTCTCGAACAGCTACACGTTTTTCAGAAATTTTGGGGTCCGGAATTAAAACGGTTGAAAATTATATGGGGTATTTATTAGGTCGATAGGAATGTCTGCAATATGTGGAGCAATAGAGAACGTTTGGAGGTTATGGTGTGTGTACTGTTAAACCACCCCTACCTGAAAAATCGTTTATCGTGTAAAAGCAACTTAAAATTTTTATTTAGCCGCGAAATCGGGCAGGGAAAATCCTGAAGACACACTAATCACGTTGTATGAAAATCAGGTTGTTTCAAATTAGGACCAAATATGACCTCCGAACAGTTGAATTTGAAGTGTATAATACACGTTTGTAAAAGATTTTGGGGTTCGAAATAAAAATAGCTAAAAATTGTACGTACACACAGAATATGAGAAGCAACGAAGAACGTTTGAGATTACGGTGTGTCTTAAATCACCATTACCAAAAAACTCGTTTATCGTGTAAGAGAAACTTATCTTATCGTTTGACCGTGAAATCGGGCCATGAACATCCTGAAGTCACACTAGTCACGTAGTATGAAAATCAGGTTGTTTCGAAACCGGACCCGATATGACATTCGAATAGCATTTTTGAGAGATTTTGGGGTCCGAAATAAAAATAACTAAAAATTGTAAGTACGAAGTTTGCATCGGGTCGGTAAGAATGTCTCCACAAAATATGAAGGGCAACAAAAGAACGTTTGGGGGTTCCGTTGTATTTTAAAACACCTCTAAGTGAAAACTCGTTTATCGTGTAAAAGCAACTTATACTTTTTGTTTAACCTCCAAACGTCCCATCTTTGGAAATTCAAAAAAAAAATGTTAATTCTTTTTCTTCCTTTTCTTTTTTTTGTAAACCTAACAAAATTGATCTAACACAATAACAAGGGTTGTATTTATCTGATACAACATCCGAACTAAAGACTCGAGCGTAACTGCGAGTCGCGACATTGCGTAACCCAACCTAATCCAACCCAAATGCTATTGGTGCAAATGAACCAATACCCTCTCAAAAATTATACGGTAGATAACACATTCGAAAATGACTCAAACTTTTCAAACCCGAATATAATGCCATGGAAACCCGGGTGATTCCACCTCCAAGACGTACATAACCTGAAATAGTGTGATCAAAACTGACACTCACTCTGTTGAGTAGTTGAGTCTCTTCCTTCCTTCCTTCCTTCCTTCCTTTCATCAAAGCTTCAACAATTCCTACCTCTATCAGGTAAAATATAATTTCATGCCGATTTCTCGTTTTCTTTCAATACCCTTTTCATTTCCCTTCATTATTTTTTCTCCCATGTTTTTATTATGTTTACATTGTTTTATTCTTCTTTGCATATTAGTATATTACTAGTATCTGTAGAATTTCTTAGTTGTAAAAGATTGTTGCTTTATCGTAAATGTTTTTGTCTTAACACTGATGTGTCCTGGACAATAGTTACTAGGTTTGATCCCCTCAACGCGTTATTGTAATGCGACTAAATGCCCTCTTTAATGAACCAAAAAAAAAAGATTGTTGCTTTGAAGTCCTGTTAATGAAAGCAACAACCCCATTTTTTAGGGATTTTAATTTAGGTTATCTTTGATTTTTGCCATTAGAAGAAGAATACTTTCATGGGTAGTTCAATTCTACCTTTGTTGTTGTTTACAGTACTTGTCATTGTTAGTATATAGGTTTTGATTAAATGATGATGAGATTTCCGGGTTTTATTTTATCCATATATCGAAGTGGTGACACACATTGTTAAATAAGATCGTTGTATGCTGTAATAAGTGATCAATAAAGAGAGAATAATGTAGGGTGATGCTTCAAGTATCTTTGTTTCCCATAATTTCCTAAATTAGTCCTAATTAAAATTAGTCTTCCTCGTTCTGAAATCGATGGGTATCCATTATAAGTTAAACTACTATCCATGGTTTATGTATTGTGGAGGACTCTTCCTATGTGTATCGAGGGCATTGTCCCACATTGGTAAAATTGGTGTTGGGACATACCGCAAGTGTAACCCCATTGTTTCGAGATTTTTTTCATTTTATTTTGAAAGAAAAGAAGAATATATGTTACATACCGATGTAGGTAAATGATGTTCTAATTCTATGTATATGTGTTGACTGGTTCAGTGGTTAGTGTTATTCAATTATAGCAAAAAGAACCAGATTCAAATCCTCGGGTTTTAGGCATAAACCTTACTTGTTTATGGAATGGCCACTTAATCATGCTAAATGAAATTACTTGTTTAAGCGATCATTTGTGTGTGATCTTGTATTTCAGTCAATTATGTCCAAGATGATTTTTTTGAACATTTACGCACTTGCTATTTATTCAAGCATCCGAGTTTTATCCTGCTAAACGAAATTCTTGTAGGTGAGGAAGGCATTACATGTGAAATGGCAGAGAAGAGACAGTATGCTTTTGCATCCCCGGAGTTGCATTGGCTCAACAACCCTCTTGGATCGTCTTATGCTCTTAAAAGGGATACATTCCTGCACGAATTACTTAACAAAACTGCTAACGATGACAAGGGAAACCCAAATGGGCGTGGGTCTTCAAATGGGAAAGGCATAAGTATACAAAGAGAGTTGTTTCGTGGTATTGTGGGTGCGGCTTTGGGAATTGCTGCTGCAACAGCTACGGCTCCTATTGAGAGGGTCCATATTTTGATGCAATGCCAGAATGAGATGATTAGAACGGGTCGTTTATCGACTCCTTACAAAGGAATGAAAGATTGCTTGATTCGAACTGTCAAAAATGAAGGCCTCGGTTCCCTTTGGCGTGGTAACAGTCTGCATGTGATCGCATTCTGTCTAAAGCAGGTCCGTCTATCGTTATCGGTTTCTCATGATTTCTTAACTATTACTCCGTACTACTGAAGGGCCTTAAACGAGATGAGCGCGTGTGTTGGAGTGTTGAGTGTTGTGTTGTGTCAGAAAGGCCGGAGAGTCAAACTTGTGTTTGACACTGTGTGGTAAACAGCATATTGAGTGGAAAAATAGTAGATTCCGGCCTAAATAGTAGATTGACCGTCTATCTACTAATTTCATGTGCTTGGTAAACGACATATTCTGATACCATATTGGCCAGAATCTACTATTTTTTAATATGCTGCTATTAGTCGTATATTGAACATCATATTCAATTTATACATGAAAACAATTTGATTGTCCTATAATCTGCTAATTACGAAATACTGTATCTTGATTCGATTCTACTAATTTAATTTGATAGTCAGACCCGCTATAACATTCTGCTAACTGTTTTCTACTATTGTTATCCGCTAGTGCCATTTGCCAAACAGGCGGAAAGTGTGGAAGCAACTAATAACGTTTTGGTTGTTATATGCAGGCATATCCGTTTGCAATGGTGAGTCTACCGAATTGGAACTACATTAATAGCAAGATTAAGGAATCGTATATGTGGATGATACCTTTCGCTGTGGTCCCTGCAGTAACCTGTTTTTACCCTTTAGGCTATGCACGAGTCCGTCTTGCCTGTGATGTGAAACCCGATGTGAAATCAAATTTGTCTCTAGATTCGTCTAGAAACAATAATATTGGGAAAAGGCAATTCAATGGTGTAATCGATGTTTATAAGAAAGCATTCCGATTGGATGGCATTCACGGTCTTTATCGAGGAGTTTCCTGGTCTTGCATTGGATTAATTGCAAATTTGATGACTACGAATTCTATGGCCAGCAAAGGGAAACCCAACCAGGTTGATCTCATCTTGTTCTTGGCATTTACATAATCTAACCGAATGCTGACAGTTGCATCATTTTTGATGATTGCAGGAAAAAAAGGCGATGTTGCCCGTGATGGCGATTAGCCTTTTTATTATAATGTCTACTCTGCCTGTTGTTTTCTACCCGTTTATCACCCTGAGTCGAAGAATGATGATGACTTCAGGGGAAGCAACTAAATACCGAGGTGCAGTGCACGCGTTTAATCAAATCGTGAGGACAGAAGGTGTTTCTTCCTTGTTCAAAGGTGCTACTCCATATATGATCCATCGCATTGCTAGAGACATGGCTAAGCTTGGATTCCTAAACATGTCATTCCTGATGCTTCTAAATACACCTGCTAAGTAGATGTTCATCAAGTAGGAATCGAACCTATAAAAGTATTATCTATATATGCAAGGATTCAAATAAGCTCTAGGACTCCTTGTGAAGAAGTTTGTCTCAAATTTCTGACTTTTGTAGGGTTTTACTTTCGATTGATTGGTTTCGGGTTTAACTGCTACCGTAGTGAAACTTCAGCACGTTCTAAGATGCAAAAAGGTCGAGTACTTTGCTTAGGAAGAAAGATATATTGTTTTAGTCAGGCAACGTTGATTGTAAATTTGTAATAGCTATATTTATTCAAACATATACTTTTGGAGTACTATTTTAACAAAATATATCTTGTCATATATGAAAAATATTCTTAATCAGGATAAAGTTGTAATTTTCTAAATTGATATTTGAAACTTTGATTATCAAATATTGTCAAATAATGTTGGACAATGACATAGTTCAAAATTGATGGCAAAAAAAAAACAAGTGTTGCAATATACAAGAGCATGCACAATTTAGCGAATCATTTGGATTCACGTTGGGTTCTTTTCCGCTAAAGTGGACTTAACTCAACTAAACTCAACTGAATTGAAGTAGCCTATACTTCTCCATCGAATTGGCCGAGATAAAATGAGCTCGAGGGGCCTAACTGTATTGAACTGAAACGTTATATGAAATCCACTTACAGGAGTTGCACCATATCATTATATAAAATCTTATTTTACAGATGTTCAAATGATCCACTCTCAAGCCTTTGCATTAGTTTTTGTAGCCAGATTAATGTTTTTTCATCCACAGGTTATCGACATTAACGACATCGGCTTCATGGTAAGCTTGACTATGAGTTTACGTTGCCATTCGGTGGGGATAATGGTATGCTGTCGGAATCTGGGTCACTGCAGCCGGCACACAGAACAGAGCAGTTGCTGAAATGAGCTTGCTTATCATGTTAAATACTTACATGACATTAAATGTAAATTCGGCAAACTGGTCACTTTCAGTTCATCTCAGGTTCATCTCAGGTTCTCAGGTATGTTATTCACCAATTCTGGTACCTGCTCTGGAACAGCACGTGCAATAACATCAAGAGCTTCATTCCAATCTGCAGCTAAAACCCGATAGTTGGTTTCTCTCAAAGTGGAGATCAGGATGACGATAGCTTTCCCTACAGACAACAATTTCTATGACGGTATTAATATGAAACTGAACTGAACAACGTAGTGCAATAAAAAGATAAAACAAAAATCAGTCGATGAGAGGATCACAGGGTAGAGTAATACGGAGTACCTAATAATAACTGGGACAGCAATAGATCTTGAAACTTCTCCACTCTGTTCAGCAACATCAATCCATCATGTGAAATTACACGTCAGCCACAAACTTACAGCACCGCTTGACTCACCTTCAACCACCACTTCGACCACATAAGTTGATAAATCTTACAGCACTCCAAGAATGAGCCAAGTCTCTGCAGATTATCCACCACAAGGGCTTCGGCAATCACAGCTCCTGGTTGTCATGAGATAAATGCCAACGGAAAAGTGACGTAGTGCTAGCATCAACTTCAAATCTAATCCTAGCCATTATATGATGATAATGAAATGCATACGGCGTATCATTGTTGGTGATGAACCCTATTGGTCCGTCTATTATAGATGTGATTATCAAAAGAGCATCCAAGTTGCTTCATTTTATCTGGAAACCCCATAGCCGTATTCATAAGACCCAATTTGCAAAACTCATTAATCATAATATTAAATGTAACATCACTTGGTACCAAACCCCTAGACAGGAGATCAGAAAGAAGGTTTTCGGCATCTTTAACTTGGCCTCTTGACACAAGGTATGAATGAGGATGGTATAGATGAAAATATCAGCAGTAACTCCTTTAGACTCCATCTCTGCGAGCAATGCCACCGCATCATCCACTATCTTTCGCATAATTGAATTTGATCGGGCGAAGCCATCGAAGCCATGCTGCCGGCGGAATCATTGATTGCTTGTTGATGAATGGAATTGAGTTCTGCTCTTAGTGCGGCCGTATCTCACTCAGACTGACATAGGGCAGGCAACCTCTAGCAAATTTGAAGAAAAAAAAATCGAAAATACAGTCTTTTGAGAATTTGTGGCAAAACTCACGCTGTACTTCTCTTCCTCGGGCCTCCTTTAGACGTTTTTTAAATGTCCAAAGTTGTGCTGAGAGATCCTCCTATATAACTATAACATATACTCGTATATTTCAATTTCAAACAAAAACGGAATATATATTTATCATCACAACATTCGCAAGTACTATTTCAGAGAGAGTATACCCATGCAACATTAGCGGTATCTTTCTCGACAAAATTCTTCAATACTGCGCACATCAGACTCGAAGTCCTAATTATCGTAGAGATACACACCCATGTGGATGGAGAGGTACAAATAAATGTCCCAAATCTGCATATAAACCTTAAAAGAAACATACCTAATTCACTTTTTAACATGAAGTCTGAATTAAAATCCTAATTAAACACGAAATCTGCAGCAGCATGTGCAATATTTATAGTAGTACATTGGTACCTGCTCAGGAGCAGCATGTGCAATAACATCAAGAGCTTCAATTCCAATCTGCAGGACACTTAAAACCCGACAATTGATTTCTCGCAACTTGGAGATCAGGATGGCGGTAGCTTTCCCTGCAGACAACAATTTCTATGACTCTATCATATGAGTATGACAATGAACTGAACGACATAGAGTACGATAAAAAGATCGAACAAAAATCAGTTACTGAGAGAATCGAAGGGTAGAGCAATACCTAACAATAAGTGGGAAAGCAATAGATCATGAAACTTCTCCACTCTGTTCAGTAACATCAATCCTGTGAAATTACACATGAGAGGGAAATTAGGAGAAAGGGGAGTGTCACTATATCTTCCGTAACTATCACCGTATACGACACTCTAACACGTGTCAGAGACGACACTTTGCGGAAGAGTCTCAATACCACATGTAAAAAAGTACGGACTACAAACAATCGATAAAGAAAAATAAAACAAAAAAAAATTACATTTAAGCAGGCATTCTTCCTCTTGCATTGTCCGAGAAATCAACATTTCAATCCATAAGATGAAAAGTATATTAGAAACACTTATAAGTGCAAACTGTAGATTATTTTCCTCCAGAGTAAAAAATAAGTGATAGAACAGTACTCAGCGACACAAACTTCACAACCGCTTGACTCACCTTCAACCACCATTTTGACCACATAAGTTGATAAATCCTACAACTCTGAGAAAAAGCTCCAAGGATGAGCAAAGTCTCTGCAGATTATCCACCTTAAGGGCTTCGACAATCACAACTCCTGGTTGTCATGAGATAAATGCCAATGGAAAAGTGACATAGTGCTAGCATCAACTTCAAATCCAATCCTAACCATTATATGACAATAACGCAATGCATACGGCGTATCATTATTGGTAATGAACCTTATGAATCAGTCTATTATAGGTGCTATTTTCAGGAGAGTATCCAATTTGCTTCATTCTATCTAGAAACCCAATAGCTGCATTCACAAGACCCTTTTTGCAAAACCCATTAATCATAGTAGTAAAAATAACATCATTTGGTACCAAACCCCTTGATAGAAGATTAGAGACAAGGTTTTCTGCATCTTTAAATAGGCCATCTTGACACAAGTTGTGAATGAGGATGTTGTAGATGAAAATATCAGGAGCAACTCCGTTGGACTCCATCTCAGCGAGCAATGCTGCTGCATAATCCAGTTGTGCATTTTTATATAGGCCGTGTAGTAAGACGCCATAAGTAGAAACATTCGGCTTTATTCCACAGATTTGCATGTCAATGAACAACTGACATGCCATTTGAAGTCTATCAGACTTGCACAACCCATCTATCAGAGTGTTATAGGTCACGACATTGGGGGCAATCCCATGTTCGAACATTTCTTGTACTATGTCAAAGGCTTCCCCAATGCGTTTTAGTTTAAAATATCCGTTCATCAAAGTATTATAAGTTATGACATCGGGGTAACACTGAGATTTAACCATGAAATCAACAATTTCTCTTGTCTTGTCCATCTTGTCAGACAAACAATAACCATTTAACAAAATATTATAAGTAAATATATTAGGATTTAAGCCTCGCTTAATCATTATTCGTATAATGGCTAGAGCTTCATCAATCATCCCATCCTTACAATGCATATCAACCAAAATGCTAGAAGTAACAACATCGGGTGGTATATTGTTGTCCATCATCTCAACCAAAATTTTCTTTGCCTCTCCCTTCCGACCAAGATTGAGCGAACCTTGTATCAATGAGTTATAGGTGACTACATCCGGATAGATGCCCTTCGTTTGCATTAAGGAAAAAAGTTTGAGGGCCCCAGTCCACACCTTATCTTTGCAAAGACGGTCCATAAGAGTATTGTACATGAAAATGTCAGGCTTACAACACATGGGGTGAGAATTTAATTGGTGGAGCAAGTGGAGAGCGCGGGCAGTGTCCCCGACCCTGCAAAGACCTTTCACAACAATTCCATAGGTAACTGGATTCGGCCGAACACCTAGCTTAAGTACCGCTAAATCCAGAAGCTTAACCGCCTGAGGAAACTGGTCATTTTCAATAAGACCATTGATTAACGTGCTAAACAAAACTATATCCGACTCGATGGGGTAGCCAAGCTTAAGAGACTTGGCAAAGAGAGAAAACCCGAAATCAAGACGGCCTAAATGGCAGTAACAATTAGCGAGGATACCTACAGACTGGGAAATGGGTCTGGTACCGGATAATTCGAGCTGCCTAAAGAGGGAAATGACAGTGGAGTAAGGTTTCAGGTGTTTGTGTTTGGTCATGGCCGCAAATAGCAGATTAAAATCGACAATGGAAGGTCGAGGGAGAATAGACATCATTTGGTCGAACAGATTTAGGGGAATCTGAAGATTAGGAAACCCTAATTTACATTGCTGCCTCATATGATTCAAAAAAATTCGAGGATTTTGATTAGCACTAAGCTTGACACTTGCAGAAATACAGGAATTAAGACGATGAAGTTGGAACATTATGATCAGAAGAAGAACAGCAATGAATGAATGAATTAGGGAAATTACCTCGAGCCCGAGGAAATCAAAAATGGCGCTCGAATAGCAGAAGCCAGAAGAAAGGAAATTAGGGATGATCCGACCCGTATCTCCTGCCCTAACCCATTTTCGGTGAAATCAATCTTATAACGTGCATAACGGCCTAACGGGGTACTTTGAAAATCCATAAGAAGGTCCCAATATATAAATCTATTTTTTCTAATACGTGTTCAAATAACCCACGTTAATATTAATATTAATACTAGATTGAAGCCCGTGCGATGCACGGGTTAATTGGTTTCGTGTTAATTGACTTAATTACATTGATGATGTATTTTCGTTAAATAAGAAACTTGATCAATCTATATCATTATAATAAATAAGATGATCACATGATATTAAATTATTAATAATCAAACTTAATTTCAACTAAGTTTATAGTCTTAAGAGCTTATTTTAAAACTCAAAAGAATACATGCGAATAAATTTTTTGATTAATATATAATATAAAATTCTATCGCCTCATCATGATTTTTCGATATAGGATAATTTACTCATGATTTATAGTTTTAAGATATGCTTTTAAGATCCAGAAAAACGCACAATTACTCTTATTTATAATATATAATCTATCACCTTATTTTAATTTTTTCAATATGGGATAATTTTAGGTTTGTAGTCTTTTTAAAAAGTTTTTTTAAGACTCAAAAGATTGTTAGTTGATATTTAAAAACGAAAAATTACTCATTTATGATACAAAGTCCATCACCTCATCATAATTTTTCGATGAAGTAAAATTTAATTACTTAATTAAGTTTATAGTTTTAAGAGCTATTTTGAAGACTTAAAAGAGTTTGTTTTTATATCTAAGTTAAATGATAGACGATTACTCTTTATTTATATAATCGAATTTGATCATCTTATTGGAGTATATACTTTTGATGAATGATTACTCTTATTTATATAATAAGAAAAATCCACTTTATTATAATTTTTCGACGTGGAATAATTTTACTTAAGTTTAGATATAGTCTAATTAAGAACTTTTATTTATAGACGGATGCATGATTACTCTTATTTATAATATATAGAATTCCATCACACCATCTTAATTTTTCGATGCGGGATAATTATACATTAACTATGTGCTTTAATTATACATTTTTTTAAGTTCAAAAGATTGTTCGTTAATATCTAAGAACGAAAGATTACGTAGAATTATATCACCTCAATATAATTTTTCGATATGTGATAATTTTAATTTAACTTTATTTGTAGTCTTATTAATAGTTTTTTTAAGACTAAAAGTTTTTTTGTTGACATCTAAGGATGAATGATTAGTCTTATTTACAATATAGAATTTCATCACCTAATCATAATTTGGAGAAATGGTTACTTTTATTTACAATAAAATTTTATCATCTTATTATGATCTTAAGAGTTTTTTGAAGACTCAAAAGATTTTGATTGATATCATATCTAAGAACAAATAATTAGTATTATTATTATTTGTCGATGTGGGATATTTAACTAAAATTGTAGTCTTATTTATAATATAGATACACTTATTAAAAAATTTCGATATGTGATAATCTAATTTAACTTTATTTGTAGTCTTATTAAGAACTTTTTTTAGGACGAATGATTAATCTTATTTATAATATAGAATTTAATCACTCATCATAATTTGGAGAAATGACTACTTTTATTTATATAATAGAATTCCATCATCTTATTATACTCTCTTCGTTCACTATTTTTGTCTCCATTACCTTAATATTTGTGAGGGGTATTTTAATGAAATGATGCAAAAAATAGTGACCGGAGGGAGTATAATTTTTTGATGTGGGATATATAATTTACTTAAGTTTATAGCCTTAAGAGTGTTTCAAGACTCAAAAGAGAGGGGTATAATTTTTCGATGTGGGATAATTTACTTAAGTTTATAGTCTTAAGAGTTTCTTTAAGACTCAAAAGATTTTGATTGATATCTAAGAATCTCAGAACAAATAATTAGTCTTATTTATAATATATAAATCCATCATCTTATTATAATTTGTTTAAAATTTAAGTAAAATTTGTAGTCTTATTTATAATATAGAATCATTACCGTAACTTATTTTAATTGTTTCGATGTGGGATAATTTTAAGTTTGTCGTCTTATTAAGACATTTTTTTAACTCAAGACTACAAATTTATTACCTCGTCACAATTTTTCGATGTGGGAGAAATACTTAACTTCGTTGATGTCTAAAGATTTTTTTAAAATTTTATTTATAATATAGAATTTCATAAACTTATTATAATTTTTTAAGTTAAGTTTATAGTCTTAATATATATTTTAAGACTCAAAATATTTTGGGTTAATATCTAAGAGCACATGATTACTACAGAGTATTATTTATAATATAAAGTTTTGTCACCTTGTTATAATTTTTCGATGTGAGATTATTTTTACTTATGTTTGTAGTCTTATTAAGAGACTTTTTAAGACTTACAAGTTTTTTTGATTGATATTTAATAACGAATGATTGGTTTTATTTATGATATAGAATTCATCAACTTATCATATTTTTCTATGTGAGATAATTTATTTAAGTTTATAGTTCCATCAGCTCTTTTTAAGATTAAAAAAATACATCATTAATCTTGTTAATAATGTATTATATATCAAAAGTTTTTTGGTCTATATTTAAAACCGAATGATTACTAATATTTATAATATAGAATTCCTATCACCCCATCATAATTTTTTGATGTGAGATAATTTAAAAGTTTTTCTTGGTCAATATTTAAAACCGAATGATTACTCTTATTTATAATATAAAAATTTCATCATCTCGATGTAGGATAATTACTTGTTTATAGTCTTAGAAACTTTTCTTGAGATTCAAAAGACTTTTGTTAGATATCGAAGAACGAATTATTACTATTTATTTATAACATAGAATTTCATCATCATATTATAATTTGTCGATGTGAGATAATTTTAAAATTGTTATATGTCATAAATTCATCACATAATGGGAAACAAATGATATGAAATTTATACTCTAATGAAAGCATTTTTTACCACGAATCTAATTATTTCATTTTTATAATTTATTTTACGATAATGTTCTAAAAAAATGAACTCTAAAGGTTTTTACGTCAGAATTATAAAACATCACATTAATATAATAGATTAAATATATATTGTAATAATCAAAAGATTCTCTAATTGATTTTTTATTTATTTATCATACTTTCCTAATTTGAGGTTTGATGAAACGGACCAATGAGATCGCTCGAAAAAAGCCTAATATATATATATATATATATATATATATATATATATATATATATATATATATATATATATATATATATATATATATATATATATATTGATTGATTAGTATGTTAATTAAAACAAGATTCATAATGTTATTTGTATATATATCAAACTAACTACTTGTACGAAAAATATTTAATGTTTTTTTCGTCTCAGTCATTCATTTGTTTACTTTTATTAGACGGCAATAGTATTGATTTGGAGGGAATACAGTAGCCCATTTCATGGCCCGATACTTTCCACAAGCTATTCTTGACTTAGCGGAGATTTATTTAATATAACTAGTGTACTAACCCGTGAAAATTCACGGGATTGAGACGTTTTTATTGCAATTACAAAATATCAAAGATAATTAATAAACAATGTAACATATAAAGACGTTATTGTATGGTACATTTGTGAAATTATTGAATTTAGAGGAATAGTGTAAAACCCGTGAAAATTCAAAGTGTTGAAGCATTATTTATACTTTTGTGAATACTCGTAATATTTATACATTATCGAGATAGGAATTAATTTTTTTGTATACTTTTGTATGTATCATTTTAGAAAATGAATAATCGTAATGTTTTTACATTACTAAGATAAGAATTAATAAAGAAAAATTCCTTACGATAAAAATTAAAATTTATATATATTAGAAAATGAATCATATTTATTTATTAGGAAAATAATTAAAAACATGAATGACTCAAGCAAGTGAAGACCCTAAATATGTATTATGTTTATACAATTTTGACAATGAAAATTGGAGTGGGGTCGTGGTAAAGGACATGAGTTTTAATGTGAATGTCGTGAGTTTGAACCTTTTTAGTGCTATTTATTAATAAACTAGTTTTCGTTCCCGTGAAATTCACGGGTCTAGCAATGGTATATTTGTGCGACCTTCCTTTATCGCTATACCTTCTTTGTGAGCGTTTTTTGTCAACGTAGAGATTAATTGTTGAAAGAGTGAAAATTCTTAATGATTGGTTTTGTTACACAAAGTTGTGTAGACCCCAACTATAAGCGTGAGGTAGATAATAGACCGATGCTACAAAATAAGAAATGTGCAAATCTGGGTAAGGCACACCTCAAAATCTTGTTGAACCAATTGAAATATAGTTCGTGATAGTTGGAAAACAATACTTAAATAATAATCTTTTATTGTAGCACGACACATTTAACTAACAATAATACGTAAATAATTTTCCAACCAATGCTTGTCGGCTACGTAATTGTGAGGATTCAACCCCAACTGTGGTTGTGGCTGCATTGGAGGCTGTGTTTGTGGCGGGATAAACCTAGGCTGGGCAACCTTTGTCTGGAGGCTGCGTTGCCTCTCATGCTTGCAAGAATGCACTTTCTTGTAAATCTATTCATACGCGTCTGATTTCTATCAAGTCCAGCGGCGTTCATTGCTTCTTCGGCCGCCTGTATATTGTCCATTTCACGGGCTAGTCTTGGATCCCAAACCGCAAAGGCATGACCTGGTATTGGGTGAGTAAATACTCCATAATAAATAGGAGCAGCAAAATACAGACTATAAATCACCTCTGTTACAGTATTAATCGGCTCCACTCAATAGTTTAAATAATTCATCCACTTATGTTAAATCAACACGTACTGGACCCCATATATTTTGGTAAAACAATTGGTTTAGAATAGGCTAAATATTTGTGAATAACATTACAAACGTTTAAAACACAGAGGATTGTAAGCAGCGGAGCATGGGAAAGGTAAATATTACAGCAATCACCTCAATTACAATATTAATTGGCTCCGTAAAAAACAACTAACTTCGTCTCGGTCATTTGATGTATTTCTATATTATTCGTGAGGAGTAGTTCGATCAAGTGACAACAAATTATTGAGACGGAAAAATGCAAATACTATGCTAGATCAACATATACACTTCCATGATTTTGTATAAATAATTCATCAAAAATGTTATGCTAGGTCAGGATATATATACCTCCATGATTGTTGTATAAATAATACGAATTACCAAGAATATACCGTACACAAACAACTCTACAGGAATGAATCATGAACCGACAAATTTTCGTGAGGGTAATAGAATCACTTCAATTTTAGTAATCTAATGAGTAGACCCTTCCAGTTTCTGCAAGAATTGGGCAAATTAAACTTTATTCGTCATCCTCCAACCTCTACTGAAGCACGTAACTAACTAATGTCATCTTCACTCACAAACTTAAAATTAATAAACCTCCTCATCCACGAGCTAAATATGGATTAGTTTATACTCCTTTAAGAAGATATATGTACAATTACAGAGTTATACATTCCTCAAAAATTAAAGGGTATAAGAGCGAGTGAAATTTAGCTTATAACGCACACATACTTATACACTCCTCCGTTATAAATTTAGCTTATACTAACTATAAAGCTCCATTGGCCTTTCTCTACTTCAACATTAACATCTATATCATACAAGAATAACCTAAATTTGACCGATAAAAACAATAACCAAATAGCGTAAATCTTACCGATCAAGAAGGATGCAATTGGAAGCGACTTTCGGAGGAAATTGACGGTGAAACTGTAGAGGGACGAAAAGAGGAAGGCAAGTGAAGGTTTCATCTTCTCAATTGTATGAACTTGGAAAGTATAAATACACTCAAACGGCTTCTGAGCTTCGGATGCCATCGTAACTGCCCGACCTTTAATGGAGGATTAAATGAGCTTTAATGGAGGGTGATTCTATTTTGAGGTGAAGGAAGAGGGGAATAGATTATTACGCAGGTGAACAAAATAGATAGATTAGTATGGCTTTGATTTAGGGCATTAAGATGGCTTTGATTTAGCTTGCCACGTGTCGGTCTTTGAGGACTTGCTATCCTAATTAACTAAAAAAGGATGGCTTTTTATTTTTTTTCTGAGCTTCGGATGCCATCGTAACCGCAAGGAATTTAATGGAGGAGAACTTTAATGGAGGAATAAATGAGCTATAATGGATGGCGATTCTATTTCGAGGTGAAGGAAGAGGGGAGTAGGAACATGGGAATATATTATTAAGAAAGTGAGCAGATAGGTAGATTAGGAGGACTTTCATTTAGGGGATGCCACGTGTCAGTCTATGAGAGCTTGTTATCCTAATTAACTAAGAAAGGATGACTTTTTATTGTTTTATATAGATTAAGTAAGTTGAATGACAAAGCTTGATTTCTAAAGGGTGAATTGTCATTGTGTCACGTCATTGATGTTGGTGTCTTCTTTAATATATAAGAGAAGAGATTCGTTCCTGTTTTCCTAACCAAAAAAAAAAAGTTAGGATGAGAGATAATGGAGTATGATTTATCTTCCTTTAGAAAAGAAAATCAAAATGTCGTAAGAACTTGTGTTCTAGCTACTTCTGAAACCATATTATAGAGTGTTCTACAAGTAAGGTACCTATCTCCCTCGACATGGAGGCGTGTTTAGCAGGTCAATATCGTCGTGTCTACCTCTTCAATCTTCATTCATCAACATCGTAGAATTTGTTGAAATTAAATCTGAGGCCAGGGTAGCCCAAATTAGCACGACGGAAGTTGAACCTTGAAACAAACCTCATCGCAACGAGTCTTGAAACTTCCTACTTTGTTATCGGTATCAGTGTACTCAATCTCGAGGTTATTGGTTCAAGAAATGTGCAACAACACAAAAACGACCTTACCATAACATTATAGCGAAGTATCATAACGATAAAAGATAACCCGTTTTACAAAAGTTTATGAAGAATCATAATGACATGTTAACCAAAGATAAACCGTCGAATCAAGTCAATTAGATTGTTTATCCTTAATTAGTACAGACTACATCGCTTAGCCATGTTTATAGCAGCAAAATTAACAAGTTCAGAAATCGGAGCTTAGCCATCTGGTGGATCGTATTTGGAGTTGCACCCTTGAACAAGGAAGAAACACCTTCCATCCTCACAATTTGATCAAACGTGTGCATTACTGCAGCACATGAAGTCATCACCATTCTTCGACTTACAGTGTGAAATGGGTAGAAAACAACGCACAGAGCGAGCATACAATATAATAAAGACAGTCACCAAGAAGGGCAACAACAAGTTTTTTATCTGCAAATATCGAACATGAAGCGAATGGAAAATAAGTTGGAAATAATAGTGCCTAACAAACAATACAACGAATATTAAATGCCTGTTGGAAAAAAAAAAGAAAAAAAAAAGAATAATAAATGCCAAGAACAAAAGCGAGACTTGGTCGTGTTTCTCTTTGTTCGGAATAGGGATCAACTCCGTACTCATGTAATGCGCAAATAATCCAATGCAAGCAAGGAAATTCCCCGGTAAGACCGTGAATGCAAACCAATTGTAACGTCTTCTTATAAACATTGATTACACCACTGAACTGCCTTTTCGCATGGTTTCTCGAGAAACAATGAACTTGGATTTCCTGTCACCTCTCACATCACAGGCAAGACGGACTTGCGCATATTCAAATGGATAAAAACATTACTATTGGGATCACACTGAAAGCAGGTAACATTAATCTTGGCGATTTGGGAATCCATGTTGCTATTCTGTAAATAGGCAAATTCAAAGGGAAATGAATGCATATAAGCAAAACAATAGTCGTATCGCAGGTTTGACTCTCCAGCCTTCTGAGACGACACAACACTCGACACTGCATAAACAACAGATAACAATTGGAGATGGACCTCCAATAGACAGAGTTTAATCACATTCACATTGTTAGTTGTTACCTCGCCAAACGGAAATGACACCTTCACGTTTAATTGTTCTACTCAAGCAATCTTGCATTCCTTCATAAGGAGTCGATAAATGACCCATTTTAATCATCTCATTCTGACACTGCATCAACATATATAGATCCTCTCGAGAGGAGCCACAGCTGTGACCTGTTGCAGTAGCAATCAACAAAGACCCACTAATCTAGGCGGTTGGGTAGTTTAGCATAAGCATACTGTCTCTTCTCAGCCATGTCGCATATCATGCATCACCTACAAGAAATTAATTTAACATAATAAAACTCTACTGCTTGAATCATGACTAAATGTTGAAAACTTACATCTTAGAAAATAATAAACTGAAATATGGAATCACATATGTTAACTGAGCTTTTGTATAGTGCAAGAATACTTAATAAACAACTCAGATTGTTTTTGTATAGGCGGCAATACGACATTTCACTTAAAATTGGGGTTGTTATGATAAGGGCTTGGGAAGAACTTGACAGAAAATTCCCCATCAAAAGCAACTGATCAACATTAGAGCAATGAGTTGAGCATAAAATAATAAGCCAATTTCAATACTACACATAAAAGCTAACATCTTTTCACATAAAAATCAACTGCAAAAAATAAAACATTACCCAAAAGAGCATCAAGCGATCTTTCGTAATAGGATTATCTCCAATCAAAACCAAGTGAGCTGTGACCTTACTGACCGCAGTACCAGACTTGTGAGTAACAATGAGCATCTTAATATCACCAGTTTGACCCCTTGAAGCCGCAAAATCACAATGTATAGTGCTAACAACCTCTCCCCAAGCTCCTTATTTTTCCACAGCTAACTCCTTGAAAGAGGTTTCCATTTGATTGCACTCAAACCGATATTCTTGAATCGGTTGATCTACTTGAAAAGGAAGAAATATCCTCTTAGAATGGTGTGTTATAGGTGCTAAATCCATGAGAGTATCCCATTTGCTTCATTTGATCTAGAAACCCCATAGCTGTATTCATGAGACCCTTTTTGCAGAACCCGTTAATCATAGTAGCAAAAGTCACAACATTTGGTACCAAACCCCTTGATAGGAGATCAAAGACAAGGTTTTCGGCATCTTTAAATTGGCCATCTTGACACAAGTTGTGAATGAGGATGTTGTAGATGAAAATATCAGGAGCAACTCCGTTGGACTCCATCTCAGCGAGCAATGCCGTTGCATCATCCAGTTGTGCGTTTTTACATAGACAGTGTAATAAGGCACCATAGGTCACAACATTCGGCTTTATTCCAAAGACTCGCATGTCATTAAACAGTTGACATGCCATTTGGAGTCTATCAGATTTACACAAACCATCAATCAGAGTGCTATAGACCACAACATCAGGGGCAATCCCATGTTCGAACATTTCTTGGAATATGTCAAAGGCTTCCTCAATGCGTTTTAGTTTAATATATCCGTTGATTAAAGTATTATAAGTCACGACATCGGGGTAACACTGAGATTTAACCATGGAATCAACAATCTCTCTTGCCTTGTCCATCTCGCCCCACAAACAATAACCATTTAACAAAATAGTATAAGTAAATAAATTAGCATTTAAACCTCGGTTAATCATTATTCGTATAATGGCTCGAGCTTCATTAATCATCCCCTCCTTACAGTGCATATGAGCCAAAATGTTATAGGTAAAAACATCGGGTGATATATTATGGTCCATCATCTCAACCAACATTTCCTTTGCCTCTTCCTTCTGACCAAGATTGAGCGAACCTTGTATCAATGAGGTATAGGTGAATACATTCGGTTTGATACCCTCGGTTTGCATGAAGGAAAAGAGTTTGAGGGCTCCGGTCCATACCTTGTCTTTGCAAAGACGGTGGATAAGAGTGCTGTAAATGATAATGTCAGGCTTAGAACACACGGGGTGAGAATTTAATTGGTGGAGCAAGTGGAGGGCGCGAGCAGTGTCTCCGACCCTGCAAAAACCTTTCACCACAATTCCATAGGTAACAAGATTCGGCCTAACACCTAGCTTAAGTACCGCTTCATCCAGAAGCTTAACCGCTTGAGGAAACTGGTCGTTTTCGACAAGACCATTGAGAAACGTGTTAAACAAAAACATATGCGACTCGATGGGGTAGCCAAGCTTAAGAGACTTGGCAAAGAGAGAAAACCCGAAATCAACACGGCCTAAATGGCAGTAACAATTAGCGAGGATACCTACGGACTGGGAATTGGATCTGGTACCAGATAATTCGAGTCGCCTCAAGAGCAAAATGACAGTAGAGTAAGGTTGGAGGTGTTTGTGTTTGGTCATGGCCGCAAATAGGAGATTAAAATCGATAATGGAAGGTCGAGGGAGAAGAGACATCATTTGGTCGAACAGATTTAGGGGAATCTGGAGATTAAGAAAGTCTAATTTACATCGCTCCCTCAAATAATTCAAAAAAATTCGAGGGTTTTGATTAACAATAAGCTTAACATTTGCAGAAATACAGGAATTAGGATAATGAAGTTGAAACATTTTGATCAGAAGGACATCAATGAATGAATGAATGAATGAATGAATGAATGAATTAGGGAAATTAGTTCGAGGAAGTAAAAAAATGGAGATCGAATTGGAGGAGAATAGAGTGAGGGTGAGAGTGAGAGTGAATGAGTTAGGGTAATAAAAAATGACGATCAAAATCAAGGATGAATGAATTAGGGGAATTACCTGAAGGAAATCAATAATGGCGATGGAATTGGAGAAAGAATGAATTTGAGATATGAAAGGAGATTACGAGAGTTTGAGGGTTCTTGATCCTTTTGTCACCATTGCATACTGTATATTTTTTGTATTTTGAATAAGGATCACGAGTTACGAAGAAATGTTGATGAAAAAAATCATGTACAGTAGATTTTATACTCCGTATTTGAACTCGTAAATTTGTTGATAAACTCAATTTTTAAGTTAATAAACTCGAGATCGACTCAAAATCAAATTTTTCTTAACAAGGATTTTGCTCGGCTCGATTTGTTGCCTTGTTATTGCCCCTATCGGTATCATTTAAAAATTGTTTGCCAAGACAAATTGATTATATTATCTGTTGAAATAAATTATTCAAAATTAATTTAATTATTACTTTAAATAGTTTAATTATAATACTATGGAGTACTGTAGTAGTGGACTAGTTGAAATTTCATGATTGTAGTAGTAAATTAGTAATGCACGTTATAATTGTTTAGTGGAACAATTAGTGCCTTTTATTTAGAAAGTAGTTTACTAATTAAGTTACTACTCCGTATATAATAGCCAAGGTTGTATGTTACTTTCATAATGCAAGAGTAATCTAAGTCTTATCTTTGCATGAGTTATTTAATCACAATAATATCAGCTATAGGGCGTCTTCCCAAAATAATATCAATTTTAATAAATCTAAGAATAATACGTATTATTGGAGTAGTTAAATTAGAGTAGTATAGGTGACCGGTTACCTGTAGAACCCTCCCACTTTTTTTCTCACCTTTAATTTTATTTAACAGCAATAATACTAACTATAGAGCGTCATCCGAAAATAATTTCAATTTTAATAAATCAGAGAATAATACGTATTTTTGGAGTAGTTAAACCATAATAGTATAGATGACCAGTTAGCGGTAGAACTCGTTCACCTTTCTTTTTTGCCTTTAATTTATTTCATATTCACTTATTTTCACTTATTCAGTGTACGGGGCATTAAACGTCATTAATGTCCTCCGTCTTTCTTTTCCTTCAAGTCTTCAACCTCACCAAATCTAGCTAACAACACAATTCTACAACAAAATCAACACGTTAATTTAAACGAAATGTATAGAAAAAAAACTGAAGAAGAATGAAGGGTAATGGAGAGAGAGGATGAAGGAGAGAAGTAAGGAGGAATAGACCTGGCAAAACTGATCTGACCCGAATAAGCCAAACTGAAGACGACCCGACACCCGAATTGAAAACCTGATTTTGACACATAATCCAAATTGACCCGAGCTAACCCGAAACTGACCCAACTATTATTATAGAAAATGAGTCGATATCCCTAAAAAAAGTTGAAAACAGCAAACTCGAGAATGACCCGAATCCGAAATTATCCGACCTGACCCAAAGTCGATCCAAACTGGCCTGACCCGAAGTTGACCCGTTATGGTTCACCTGTTATCCAAGTCTAAGGAGGAGAATGAAGGATAAGTAGCAGGTTAAATATTAATTTTGTGACCTAATGTAACAGGTTATAAAATCACTTATACTACTCTCGTTTAACTACTCCAATAATACGTATTATTCTCAGATTTATTGAAATTGGTATTATTTTGGAAAGACGCCCTATAGTTGGTATTATTGTTGTTAAATAACCCTAATTGCGTTATCTTCTCTATTCTCAATAATTTCCCAACATTTGGTATCAGAGCTCCAAATTCATTCCTAGGGCTTAAAAAAATGGCATCAAATAACTTGTCTTTGTTGATCCCCATTCTTAAGAGAGAAAGTTATCAAACTTGGGCTATCAAAATGAAATCTCATTTGAAAGCTTTGAATTTATGGGATGTCATTGAGAGTGATATTTATCCTACACCTCTTCCACAAAATCCAACTTTAAACCAAATTAAAAATTTCGATGAGAATAACGCAAAGAAGCCGAAAGCTCTCTCCTGTTTGCAATCCGCGGTGTCCGATGATATTTTTCCGAGTATCATGACATGTGAGTCACCCAAAGAAGCATGGGAGGTGCTAAAATAAGAATTTGAAGGTAATGAGCAAACAAAGTTAATGCAAGTATTGAATCTCAAAAGAGAATTTGAGGTTCAAAAGACGAATATAAATGAGACCATAAAAGAATATGTGGGTAAGCTTATGTCAATTGTTAATCAAGTTAGGCTGCTTGGTGAAAAATTTCCCGATGAAAGAATAATTGATAAAATTTTAGTCTCAATTTCTGAAATTTACGAGTCTAAAATTTCTTCACTTGAAGTTTCAAAAGATCTTTCAAAAATCACCTTAGGGGAGTTAGTTAATGCTCTTAGTGTTGTTGATCAAAAGCATCTTATATATACAAAAATAATAAATGTATGTATGACATTATAGAATTCAATAATACTACTAAGACTACTGTAATATATCATCATCATTTGTATGTTTGACCTGACTGGAATACGAATAACTCATATTGACGTAATAGTGTCCACCAAAACTGTAATCGTGCTTAATTATGCGGAACTTTTCTTTTCAATACTCACAATAATTTTCAAATTGATTTTTTTATTATGGTCTATATAAATTTATAACTCTATCTTTATATACTAAAAACTTACGAGTAGATTAAATTTTTAAACCTACACCCTCCATTTTTTTGATTTAGCCTCATTTTTGTTTTAGAGATTTTTTTAATTAGCCACATTTCTCCTTATGGAAATATTTGTCCGCTTTACAGTTTACACGACTTAAGCCTCCTGCCTATATTTAATAATCATTATGACAATGATGTTATGAGTATTTTGCACTACTATGATCATTTATAACTTTGAGTTATACGGAGTAATTCTTTAAATTGGTTATGGTAATTTTGTGTTAACGAGTAACCAAAAATTGTGGGGGTTCAACAAGACGTATCTTTTTTTATAGATGATTATATAAAGATGTGACTACGTAATAATTCTCTAAAATAAGTTTATGAGTTTTCTACTTATTCTTTGTCATTTGCAAGTAAGATGATACGTTTGATGGATCATTTTTTTTGTCACTTGTGTATGACGTGACAACATGTGGGGGAAGTGACAAAGTTATTGCATCAGTACATACGTTTCTTTCCAAAGAATTTTGTGATGATTTTAAATACACTTTTGAAATAAGTAATGCTCTAAAAGTGGTTGGCGATGTAATTCATGTCAATGAGAAGGTTGAGTGTCATATAAAAGTTATATCTATGAACATTGAGTTTTGAACTTGCAATGTATTATAAGTATTCAAGAAGTGATATGATAAATGACTACTAAAATTTGAATTGAGTTTATTTTGGTATTCATGAATATGGTTTATAAAGCGTTTCACAAGTGTTTCATGAAATCACTCGTTACAATTGTGCTAATTAGTAAATATATCACATGCATGTTGATGATATTTGTTGGTTATAGACCAACGTTTAAGGATAGTGGTCAATTGTAAAGAAGTGAAGGTTGATTATGACAAATTTTCGTCTATCATTAAATTGAGAGACGTGATGTGTAGGATGATGTAGTTTCTTCAATTTTCTTAAGCAAGTTAATTGAATACATTTTTTTGCTTGTGGGCAACTATCTTGAATCAGATGTAGTTATGTTCTTATGATTAAGATTCCATGATTTGTTCAAAAATTGCATGGAAATTAGGGTATTGAGTTAATATAAAGTGTAGTTATAATAGTACCAAGTTTGGGTTTCTATTGATTGCTACATCATATTTGTATATTAAAGCACAGTGATGTTAGCATATTATTAACATGACATAAATAAAACATAATTCTCATAAATCTTTGAACAACATGAAGGTAGGGATGGCAACGGATCCGAGATCCAGTCCGGATCCGAGATCCAGTCCGGATCCGCAATATCCGGTCCGCACGGATCGGATATGGATCCTAAATTTTGAGATCCGTTGGATATGGATCCGGATCCACTATCTTTAAACGGATCTGGATCTGGATCTTAACTAGTAAATCCGGATCCGGATCCGCAAATCTGTTTTATTAAAAAATAAAAAAAATTGTGTGTGTTTTAGAGCTTTAATTTGCGTTTTTTTGTTTATTTCCAAGACTTTTTTCTTTTAGTTTCTTAATCTTTGATTATGAATCTTTCTATTTAATTTTATTTGTACGATTATGAAAATTAATATGATCGCAAATACTTATTAATCAAAATTTTGTAGAATGTAAGTAAGAAATTGGATCCGCGGATTCGATCCGGATCCGGTCCAGATCCGGCGGATCTGGATCTGGATCTGCACTTTTGAGATCCGTCAGATCCGGATCGGATCCGGATCCTCTACTAGGAGTGCGGATCTGGATCTGGATCCATGCGGATCCGGTCCGTTGCTATCCCTACATGAAGGTCACAAAAGATTAATTAAGACGAGATTAAGACATACCTCATTACGGAATAAGTCGAAATCCAATACGAACGATAATATTAAATCTCTATAAGACGACTTCATAAATAATAAGACGACTTTGAATAATAATAATAATACGTCTTCATATGATCTTCAAATAATAATAATAATAATAATAATAAGTACGATTTCATAATTAATAGACATGATTTCTCTCTCTTGTCCCATAACGTAATAAGTGTTGTTTGACCTTAATAATACGCATTCATGCAATTACATTTTCATTCATTCATAGAGTTTCTGATGGGGAAGACCCCATTATATAGGCAGAGAGAGGACCAGTTTCCTATTAGTGTTTTAGATTACGGTAATCTCGACCTTCCATCAATGTTGAGTAAATATGGAAAGACTTCTTATTATTGTGATAGCATATCTCTTAAAGACTCGATTTCCAATAAGACCACAATTATGAGGAAGAAATATTGTCATAATAATAGGAAAATATATTACATATTCCATAATATTATTATATCATAAAATATTCTTACAAGTGAAATCTAAACTTGAAATTGCTTAAAGTGTCAAGTGAATGAGTTGAGTGGCGAAGATGCCGATCAATAAATTTTCCATTATGGGGAAGATATACTCCATCATAATTATCAAAAGCTACATTGAGGTAGCGAATTGCCAAATGTTGAGGCATTGTAAAGTGGTGATCATCAATGTGTGTGATACCATAAGAGTATATTGTTTTTCGAGAATATGTTAAATCGAGAGGGCATTGAGATCCTCTCATCAATGGTCATTGTTTAAGTTGTGTTGATGACAACAGCATGAATGGATTTTAAAAAAGCCAGTTAAAGAGTGAAGTGTGATGGTTTGATGGATACCCAACTTAGTACCGTTAAGTTTAATGTGGTCAAACGAAGTCACATGGATCTCGAAGTGCGTGTAATGCTACGAACCATTCCTGTTAATAAAAGTGTTGTTTGTCGTAACATTGATTGATTGTGTATAAACCGTCACACGTGTAAGGTTGAGTCTATGACTCTTAACAAGTTCATAGTCCATTCGTGGGTGGTTTGCGTGACAGTCAAACTTGATGAACTTGTTTATGTGAGTGTGGGGGGCATTGCCCACCCCCCTATGAGGGACCTTTTTGCTTATGACCTCTAGAGGGCTCATGAAATACCAAAAAAATGTGGGGGCACTTGGACAAGTTCAAGTTAAAGAAAATTGTTAATTGCGTTCATAGAGAAATGAACGAAATCGTGAACACTTGCCTTAATGTGAGGTTAAGTGAGCAACGATCTCTCACCGTTTTCATCTATGGTTCAAGGTGAAAGATTACACCTAAGATGACGATTTGAGGAAAATTGTATGCACTGAGTGTCAATTCAAGTCTGAAAGACATTGACATCTTAAAACTAAACCTTCGTCGCTAGATTTTTTTTCCTTTTGAAATCCTCTTTTGTATCATGTGGAGGATTTTTGTTGGATATTTGTGTGCTTCAAAAAAGTTGAGTCGACGCAATTTCAAGTCTGATTGGTGTAGTCTTCTAGTGTTGATTATGCGGTCTCCCTTGCTGATTAATTGTTTCTAAACATATTGGTTCGATAAACCAACTTTGTTTTCTCCACCAATAATACTATATATATACCACCTTCCTTCATTCACAAAAGACAACCAGAAAATTATCTCTTGTATATCTATACTCCCTCCGTTCCATTTGATTCTTTACATTTATTTTTTCACACTTTCCAATGCACGTTTTTTTTGTCCATATCTTTAATCACGTATTTTAAAAAATTATAAAAATGTGATATTTATAACGCACTTGATTAGACGATTTAAACCAGATTTGACATGACTATATTTTATCTTATATTAGAAGTTATATCGACAATTCCTCTCCTTCATGAATAGTGCCCAAAACTCAAATGCAAAGAACCTATTGAAACGAAGGAAGTATACAACAAACCCGTTGGTTGTGTAATCGTAGGGTCGATTGTCATGGAAAACCGTGTGTAGAGTACGCGGCAAATTCGACTTTAGCATAGTGACTTGTCACGCCACAACCATCATTTTTTCAAATAAACTCGTTCCCTTATTATTTTATATTTTATTTATTTATTTTACTTACCGTTTATATGATATTATACCTCAATAATATACCTAGCACTACTTGCATTATTTTGGTGGTAGTTATATTCAATACTAGTCTTATGCTACTTGTTCAACATTTATCTCTCATCACATGCATCATATTATCAATATCCTTCTACTTTTTCACTTTTTGTTAAAATTTGTGTCAAATCCATATGGGTTAAGAAAAAAAATGGAGGGAGTAATATTTATCGTGACTCGTGCATCATCCTAGTGACTGAATAATAGAGATCTAATGCATCTGATAAACTACTTACCAATAATGGAGGCTCGTTTGAACAATGGATTCTTCCCACATCCCACACGCACACTGATAACTCACTAAATATTCATATTTTCACCCCGTTTTTGTATGTCGTTAACCTCGTTTATAATAATATTTAAACTATATGATACAATTGTGTGAGATTCGATATTTAAGGGCATGTGTATTATTTATCGTGCTAAATAGACTGATTTCGATGTTAATTCTATTTATTAGGTACTGGATTGAAAAGTCAGGATTGAATGACTCGACTAACGCGGTGGATTTGACCCAAAAAGGAAACGGCGTGACAAAAGCGAAGAAGATTGCCCAAATCATGTAGCAAACCTAAACTATATAGGAAGTGCACAAAGTAATCAAGGGAAGAATACAAATACATCACACAAACAAAAGGAAAGAAAGAAAAGTCAATATATTCCAAGATTTCAGGAAGGGTCTATGACACTAGAAATAAAGCAAAGAAGAAAGGGAATCAGAGAATTTATATTATGGCAATTGACGAAGCACCAATATGGAAACACAATATCTTCATGTCGTTTGTCAATCTATCGGTTTCCATATTTCTACCCAGAAATCGTATCCCAAATCTTTCCTAAATTTTGACCCAATGTAACTATAAATACCCGGTTCCCATCATGAATAGCTCAAGCAAGCAAATACAAAAATACCAAACCCTATTAGTAATTGAAGTTAATGGTTTTCTGAAGTTCGGAGCAGTCCGTCGGGTGAAGCGGCTTCAACTCGAGGGAAGACGGAAGCACTACTTGTGGAGGTGTCGAAACCAAATCAAGGAGGAGTCTTTTCGGTTCTAGATATTAAGTTCTCTACTCCTTAATACTTGTTAATTTTAGTTATTAATTTTGTCTTGGATCTTATATGACGTTAATCGTTCAGTTATGAAATCAATTAATTTTACCAATATTATTTGTTAGTATTCAATTTTATACTCGTCTTTATTGTTCAATAGCTAGTTGTATTAATTGGCGCGACGTTAAATTATACAACCGAGTAGCAACTATATTAATTTAGGACTGCGAATTGTCACTAGATTAATCTAGGAGTATAATTTGATCTAGTTAATTTTAATTGACTAGGATTAATGATGTCTTTCTTGTTCTTAATGCGACTAGTTAACTTACGGAGCGTCGAAACTTACGTAATAATTAATTAGTTAGTATTGGTGGTCGAGCGGCTCGACACCGATTATAAGTAAGGAAGGATAGGGAGATTTAACGGCTAAATTCTCTACAATTAATCTATTGATAGAATAATATGGGTACAACGAGTCGATTTAGTAACTGGATGGGTAACTGAGTATAAGAAATATATGAGCCAAATTATTATGCTTGTTTCACTTGTATATATTAGGATATTAGTTATAATTTATTACGGAGTAATTCGTTAGTTTAGATTATTCGCATCAATTAATTAACCCCCCCATTCCGTATATATTCTTGTTAATATTGTTAATATGTTATTCATAATCGTAAATATGTAGTGGACTAGTTAATCAATAAATCGTCTCTCCGTGGGATCGACCCTTACTTATACTATACTACGTAATTTTTAATATCGTTAGTGTGATAAGAGTAAGGTATAAATTATTAATTTGAGTGCGGTAACGACTCGTATCACACACGGCTATCACTGTCGTAGCATCTAGATTAATCTGTGGAGTACATGGATATTTGCATTATATTTACGACATTCTTCCTTGACTGAACAAAAAAAAGCACATTCAGTTTGTATATTCATGACGGAATTTGATCAAAATTGATATATTCATCATAAATCGAGGAAATAAATTGTAAATGGAAGAAGTGGATTCCCTTCAATTCACAAGAGAATTTGCAGTTACACTACTCACAAGTGAAGAAGTTGTTGGAAGTATGTTGAGGTAGTGTATATATCACATTATCACTGACCATTCTAATACAGTAGGCAATAATGTTGGCAAACCCGACAAGTTCCCCGTTCCTGTTCTTGAGACCTCGTTTGATTTGTTATAGTATGTAGCAGTTGTGGCCGATGCCAAAAGGGTATGCAATTTGGACCTCACCGCAATGATATGATGTGCACAATTTGGAAGCCGAGATATTTATGCAAACTGCTAGCCTCGACGCTAACAGTAGCTGAAGCATAAGCTTTGCTAAATACCCCCTACTAATTCTATGATTCGATTCTAATACACGCGGCTCTATATGATCGCAAAGAAAAAGGAAAACAAAGTACTCCAAGGGCTCGCTTGGAAGGGGGTAATTATTCCGGGGGTAATTGTAAAGAGGCATACAAGGACCATCAAGAAGAAGACAAAGTTGACCAAAGTTGACCAATCCTTACAGCACTCACGTGAGTGGTGCAGCAGAAAAGAAAATAAAGGTGTACTGTAACTAGATAGCATCTAGGTTTTTCAGTATTTTTGGGGTATAAATAGAGGAAGGATGTAAGTGTAAGACATAATTGATATACACAAAATATATGCAACCACAATGGCAACCTTCTCCATGTAGAAATGCATTTGAGACTCCATCTGACAAGTAGTCCAGTTTTGCATTGATGCAACGGCAAGCAAGGTTCTAATTGTTGTCATTTTTGCTACTGGAGCAAATGTCTCCTTGTAGTCCAACCCTTCTTTTTGTCTACAACCCTGTATAACAAGCCTGGCTTTGTATCTATCTAGACTTCCATCAGGATTCATCTTCACTTTGTATAGCCATCTAAATCCTATGGCTCTTCTGCCAGGAGGTAGTTCCATGATGGTTCAGGTATCATTCTTCTCTAGGGCCTCTAATTCTTTATTCATGGCTGTTATCCAATGTGGATATTGAACAGCTTCATGAAAATAATATGGTTCACTTTGATCTGTCATCTTTTTCACCATATTGACAAATGACTCTTCTACTTCTGTCTCAGTGGTTGATTGAGCCACTGGAACAGATAACTTGTTATTTCCTCTCCTTTGTACAGTGACAAAGTCTTTAATCCAGCTAGGTTCCCTTCTTTCTCTCTGAGATTTTCTTGGACCCTGTGTTTGTTCTTCAACAGTCTCAGAGTTTTGAGATTCATCTTCTTCATTATCTACCCCTATCTGTGGATGCTCAGTTTCTGGATCAGTGATGTGTTCAACATCAAACACATGAGATAGACCAGCAGGCAGGGGTTGCATCAAGTTGGCCTTGGTATGTTTTGAATAGGGATAAATGTGTTCATAGAAAGTGAGGTCTCTAGTGACAAAGCTCCTCTTACTTTCCAACTCTTGCACCTTATACCCTTTTTGGTTTGTAGGGTACCCCAGGAATACACATGTCACACCTCTAGGCTAAAATTTATCCCTTTGTCTTTCTGGATTATATGCCATTACAAGACACCTGAAGCTTTTTTAAATGATTGTAATCTGGAAGGGTTCCATGAACAATCTCAAAGGGTGTTTTGTTGTGAATGACAGGAGAGGGTAGTCTGTTTATAATATAGGCAGCTGTAAGAACACAGTCTCCCCAATATCCCAATGTCAGACCAGCCTGAAACCTTAATGCTCTACTTATTTCAAGTAGATGCATGTGCTTTCTCTCAACCACGCAATTTTGTTGTTGCCTGTCAGCAATGCTAGTCTGATGAATCATGCCATGTTTGGCAAAGAACTGTTTACACCCCTTGTCGCTAAACTCAAGTGCATTGTCAGACCTAATGATCTTAATACCTGCACCAAATTGTGTTTGTGCATACTTGCAAAAAGTTTTAGTAATCTCAAAAGCATCTGATTTATGCTCTAAAAGATAGACCCAAGTACCCCTTGACTTGTCATCAACAATAGTAAGGAAGTATCTAAACTTCCCTTTGTAAGCAACTTTATAAGGACCTCATATATCTATATGTATTAGATCAAATGGCTAGGCAGCCATGGTCCTACTTAAAGGGAAGGGTAACTTGGTATGTTTGGTCATAGGGCAGGTTAGACATATTTAAGTACATTTGTCATGTTGTTTCATATTTAAACAGGAAATATATTTAAGTTTTGACATGGGAACATGACCCAATCTGTAGTGCCAAAGGGAATAATCAAGCTTGTTTGCATTAGCCTTCACAAACTCAAGTTCATTACAAGCATTTCTAGTCAAAGACTTAACAAAAGATGTTGCAATTTCAGAATTACAATTTTGTTTCCTGCCTAACACAGGACTCTTTTTCTTGATTTCTTCAATGTTTTGTGACTGGATTTGATGAGTTTGATTTGAATGTAAATATAAACCATTAGCTGCCCATCCTAAGACCTTGAAATCACCTTTAAAACAATCCTGCACACAACATTTATTGTTGAGAAATGTGACACAACTATTGTTATCTTCCGTCAGTTTTTGTACTGACATAAGATTCTGTTTGAACTTAGGAACATATAACACATTTTTCAACACAAAACCATTTTCAAGTGTTATATCCCCTTTGTGTGTGACATAAATAGTTTCATCATTCGACAAATTAATCCTGGGTCGTTTTTCCAGATTCCTGATATTGGTTAGGATAGACTTATGAGCAGTCATATGATCTGATGCTCCAAAGTCTATAATCCATTTATGTTTGGAAGTTTGGGAGAAATTACAGCATATACCTGCATAGTTGCAATCTAGTTCTTCATCAGTCTCCTCTCCTGACTTTGCTCCACTATTACCAGGCACCAATCTCAACAGATTCTCTAATTGATGAGTTGCTGCTCCTATTGCTTTAGCCAGTTCAGATTCTTGGTTTCCATTGGCTGCAGTCCTCTTGTTTATAGTTGGTATAATAAGCCTTCCCACTTCCTTGATTTAGCCTTGGATTCTTGGTATTTCCTTGACCTTTGGTTCCAGATTTTGATGTACGAGGCTTGGAATTGGGATAACCAATGACCTCCCAGCACATCTCTGGCTTATGGTTTGTTCTTCCACAGTGGATGCAGCTTGGTTTAGGCTCTTTCTCCCAACACATCTCAGATTTGTGGTTGTTTTTCCCACAATGAATGCATTTAGTCTCACCAGGCTCCTTCTTTCCCAAGAATGCTGAACTCTCCATTTCTTTATCAGTGTTAAAGTGCTTGTTTTGTGACTCTTCTTGCAGCAGAATGGAAACAGCAGTATCCACACTTGGTAATGGGGTCATGAGCAAAATATTACTCCTCAAGGTGGCATACTCCTTATCAAGACCATTGAGAAACTGGAATAATTTTCTCTCCTCAAACTGTTTCTCAACAGCATCAAGATAAACTCTTACTTCAGAAGATATAGTCTTGATAACCGGAAAGTTGTTCATATTTGTTAGCTCGTCCCACACAATTTGTAGTTGAGTATAGTACTCCTCTATACTTCTGTGGTTTTGAGAGATCTCATAGGTATCCTTGTTTAACTTGAACTTTCTGGCTCCATTTGAGACAGTGTATCTCTTTTTGAGTATCTCCCAAATTTCATGGGTTGTTTCAGTGTAAATGATAACGTGTTTGATTCTTTCACTTACATTCTGCAAAATCCAAGAGATTACAAGGTTGTTTGCTGCCTCCCATGTTTCTATTTTAGCTTCATCATTGGTTGGCTTCTTTACAGATCCAGTAATGTAGCCCATCTTACGCTTAGCAGATAACGCCAATTCCATCTGACGTTTCCACATGATGTAGTTCTGGTGAGATCTTTAACGTTTGGGTGCCTTCCATAGAGAGTTAGATGATTGAGACTCTTCAGACTCTTTATTAGTCATGATGACTTCCCAGACAAGATAAGAAAGTTTTTGACTTTGGTAGATATTTTTGTAGATAAAAGAAAAGATGCAGTCTTTAATGGACATTTAACGCAGGAAGTATCATGAGCTTAAAGGGGCTCTGATACCATGAAGATTTTAGTGACCTTCAAACTATGATAAAACCTGCAACATATTTGGAGAAGGTTGCCATTGTGGCTATGCAACTACCATTGTGGAGAACTTCATGAAAATGTGTATATGCAACTACCAAAGGGGTACTCTAATATAGGAGATAGAATTGAAGCAAGCCAAGGAGTATTATCTAAGTATACAGGATCTATGGTCTGTAAACTGAAGAAATCCCTCTATGGGCTCAAACAAGCCCCTAGACAATGATTTTCTAAACTGTCACAGTCAAACAAGTTTTGTTCAATCTAAAGCAGACCATTCTCTTTTCATCAAAGGCCAAGGTACTAGCATCACTGTCATTCTCATCTATGTAGATGACATGGTGATCACTGAAAATGATGAAAGAGGCACACAAGAGCTAAAGAAGACTCTGAAAGGACAATTTCATATGAAAGACCTGGGCAAACTCACTTATTTTTTGGGAATGGAGATAGCACATACTAATCAAGGCATTTTCATCAGCCAGAAGAAGTATGCTTCTGATCTCATCTCTGAATTCGGTGTTATGGCAGAAAGATCTTTAAAAATCCCTCTTGACTCACACACTAAGTTGGAACCTACCAAAGGGCATCTGCTAGTAAAACCTGAAGTGTATAGGAGACTGGAGGGTAAGCTCATCTATCTTACTATAACCAGGCCTGATATAGCGTTTTCTGTGCAATTGTTGAGTCAATTTTCGCAAGCCCCTATCTCTGATCATTTACAAGCAGCCAAGAGAGTTTTAAGATATATAAAATCATCCCCTGGTCAAGGAGTTCTCCTTGCCAACTCCTCTGCTGCTCAACTTACAGCATATTGTGACTCTGATTGGGCTTCATGTCCTTTCTCTCGAAGGTCAACCATAGGATACTGTATTTTGCTAGGTGCATCCCCTATATCATGGAAATCCAAGAAACAAACTGTCACAGCCAGGTCCTCTGCCGAAGCAGAGTACAAAGCCATGGTCATGACAACTTGTGAAGTGACCTGGGTTCTCTCATTACTCAAAGAGTTGGGGTTCACTAAACTTCAAGTCGCCTCTCTCAAATGTGACAACCAAGCAGCTCTATCCATTGCAGCAAACCCTGTATACCATGAAAGAACCAAACATATTGAAATCGATTGCCATTTTATACGAGAAAAGGTGGCCATGGGATTTATCAAGCCTATGTATGTCTCTTCTCATCAGCAAATTGCGGATGTCTTAACTAAACCTTTACCTATGTCTCAACACTTTAAGCTACTTCACAAGATGAGAGTGATACAACAAGCTCACTCACATCTTAAGGGGGAGTGTAAAGAGGCATACAAGGACCATCAAGAAAAAGAGAAAGTTGACCAATCCTTACAGCACTCACGTGAGTGGTGCAACAGAAAAGAAAAGAAAGGTGTACTGTAACTAGATAGCATCTAAGTTTTTCAGTATTTTGGGGTATGAATAGAGGAGGGATGTAAGTGCAAGACATAATTGATATACACAAAATATATGCAGCCACAATGGCAACCTTCTCCAAATATGTTGCAGGTTTTATCATAGTTTGAAGGTCACTAAAATCTTCAGTAATAGAGCAAAAATGAACTAGAAAATGACGGAAAGTAGTGATGATACGAAGCGGAAATGAAGAAAATTAAGGAAATCTAGCTTATTTGGGGGTAATTATTCCCTTCTCATATCCTTTTTACACCATAAAATGTCACAACCAAGCAACAAACTCATTCATTTTTAGTTCATTTTTGCTCTATTACCCCCGGAATAATTACCCTCATTCCAAGCGAGCCCTAAGAATAATCAATCAATCCCATTTAATCTTGCAAACAAAAGACAGAAACCGATAAAAACATGTACGTGTGTGGTGTATGATGAATCACAATTAATCCGACAGTGGTCCTGCACTTCTGGAAGGTTAATCACGCAGTTGCATAGCAAAATATATATCAGTAGAATTCGACTTTCGATTTACATACACCTTATACTTTACTAGCAGTTACGTTGACTAACAATCTTAGTGGAACGGAGGGAGTACATTATAGTGGCTGATCCAAGTAGTATAACTAAGGGCATATATAGACATCTTAAACAAGTGTACGTCCCACAATAACGTCGACAAATAAAAACTTGTATGGGACGGTCACTCAATAACATCTTTAACAAATGTTAAGCTTATTGCTAATCAAAACCCTCGATTTTTTTTTGAATTTTAATTTACGAGGGAACAGTGTAAATTAGAGTTTCTTAATCTCCAGATTCCTCTAAATCTGTTCGACCAAATGATGTCTATTTTCCCTTGACTTTCCATTGTCGATTTTAATCTGCTGTTTGCGGCCATGACCAAACACAAACACCTGAAACCTTACTCCACTGTCATTTCCCTCTTTAGGCAGCTCGAATTATCGGGTACCAGACCCATTTCCCAGTCCGTAGGTATCCTCGCTAATTTTTACTGCCATTTAGGCCGTCTTGATTTTGGGTTATCTCTCTTTGCCATGTCTCTTACGCTTGGCTACCCCATTGAGTCACATGTGTTTTTGTTTAACGCATTCATCAATGGTCTTATTGAAAACGACCAGTTTCATGAAGTGGTACTTAATCTAGGTGTTGGGCCGAATCTAGTCACCTATGGAATTGTGGTGAAAGGTCTTTGCAGGGTCGGAGACACTGCCCGCGCCCTCCACCAATTAAATTCTCACCCCATGTGTTGTAAGCCTGGCATTTTCATGTACAACACTCTTACTCTTATCGACCATCTTTGCAAAATAAGCTGTGGACTGGGTGAAGGAGTTATGTCCACTGTCCTACGGATTAACCCGCTTAAGTCTATGTATCCGATATGCCTTGCTAGAGGTCGATGTCGGGTTGACATGTAAATAGGTTACGTGTCTGGTAGTCTTAAGTGGGCCCATTGGGTCACACACAATGTGTACGGGATATTATTAATATATCGGTATATTAATATATCGGGTAAGTAGTAATACGACTCAGCTGTGCTGTCGGGTTATGGTAATTAGAGTTATAGTAATAATCTAGTTATGGTAACTAGAGTTATTGTGATAATCTAATCATACCAATTGGAGTTATGGAATAACTTCTAGGTTAAGTAGGTAACCTATCTCTCCTATATAAAGAGGTTCATATGATGAATCAGATCGTACAATTGTGAGTATTGATTCATATATTATTAGAGAGAGAATTTTGTGAGACCGTCTCACAAAACCCTTATACTAGCATATACGTCGCAGTTCCGTACCCGTGTGGATACCAAAGATGGCACCACGTTTGGGGTGCT
This sequence comes from Agrostemma githago, assembly GCA_958450325.1. NCBI lineage: Eukaryota > Viridiplantae > Streptophyta > Magnoliopsida > Caryophyllales > Caryophyllaceae > Agrostemma > Agrostemma githago. Next base: position 68,068,770 of record OY288246.1, read on the forward strand.
TTATTCTTGTCCGTGGAGATTATTTATTCTTGTCCGTGAAGATTATTTATTCTGTCCGTGGAGATTATATATATATATTTTGGGTTTATTATACTTCTCATTAATATGTTGTTCCGCTGCAAATAAGGTATAATTGTTATCCCTTTTCTTTTGTCTTTTCAGTTAATACTCGTAGCAGGTCCTTGGGTTTAAGGGTTGTAACCCTACAGTGGTATCAGAGCTCTGTTATGTAGTATTAATCAAATCGACTTGAATCCATGACTCATAATTGGTTATGAGGGATTCAATCCGCATATTTATTGGATTTTATCCGACGTCTTGCTGGTATATTGTTACTGATTTGACAACGTGGTAAATTGATAAATTCCTCACGTAGTATTTTTTTGTCAACATGGTGCGTTCAATTTGGTGTATTGGTTATTATGTTTATTGTTGCTGTTGTTGATTTGACTAAGAGTAATGATTAACATATTTTAAGGGTTGTTTATCATTTGTTGCAAATTGGTTGCTTCGAAGTATATAACCTTTTAACGTATCACATCAAATATGGATAGTCTAGTAATTACCGTTTATGTTTAGGGTTTATCTTAATTTGTGGATTTAAATTGTTAATTTCTAAAATTGACTCTTAAAATTAATTTAAGATCTAATATTGATTATTTTTTAATTTAATTTTACCCTAAATTGACCCACTATAATCCCAAATTTCTTTGTTGACGATGAGACTGATTAGATTAAGTCAAGACTCGATTGAAATTGGTAACGTAAAATTACTAGAATTTAATGTTGACAATGAGTCCTAATAAGATTAGAACAAGACCCGTTTTAATTATAGTGGAGACGGAACGAAACAAGGTCAACCCGGCCGACACGAGTGTGACTCGATCGGAACGGGTGTGACTCGGTTGGCACGAGTATGACTCGGTTGGCATGGGTGTGTCCCGGTTGGAACGGGATAACCCGGACGACAAAGGTTTGACCAAGACGACACAATATTTACTCGGACGACATAGTGTCGGGTCGAGCGACGCTTTTAAGAAAAGTCGTTTTCTTGCGTCTGTGTGTTGATTATGAATCAAACATGGATTATACTTTTATTTTTCCGGATCAATGAAAAATTAGTTTTCTAAATCGGCTAAATAATTTTATGCATTTTAATTATCATATTATCATAAATAGATCGGAAAAAGAGTTTCTCGAGTCTTATTTGATTTTGATGAATTGTTCATCTATATGACAATTATAAGTTGCAGATCGATTGTGAATCGAGTTTTGTATATCCGTTCAATTTTTCCGGGTGGGAAATTGTTCCTCGTAGTTGAAAAATATGAAAGATATTGGTGAAATTGTTCAAACCAAAAAGCAATTACGAATTGTGATATGATTACGAATCAAAATATGGGATCTTTTAGCTTGTTTTATGCACAAATCACTAGTAACAATTGAATTATTATGTCATATGATGAATGATTTTTATTGTTTGAGACTTGTGACTTGTGTGTTTAGGTTGCTTTGTAAGTTGACCTAGCAGCATGATTAGGACCCATATGCATTTAAACCCTCACACAAATATTAAGTATTGCCTTTCCAGAATTGACCACTACAACAATTTCATATCATTGGTTGAAGTGACTGCCTAAGCGGTGCTTTGCCGATGTGTGTGGACTGAGTAGGTGGGTAACAGTTACCCACAGGTTTGGTCTGGTTTGCTTAACAATGTTATCAAGTCGGACTTGGGCTTTGAGGCAAATAGTTGGTGTCATATGATGACTAATTCCGACAAACCAAGAATTACATAGAGATGTAATTGACAAGTTTGTTGTCTACCTTTACTTTTGAAGCTTGAGCAGTGAGCCCAAGTTCACTTGAGCGACAAAAGGTTTAGGATCTTGGAATATTATGAGAACTTGAGGGTAGTTTTCATGATTTTATCTTAAAATTGTTTAAGAATTTTAATTAATAGTTATTATCGCTTTACTTTGCATATACATATAGTTGTAATTTAGTCACCATTATCACATTTATTAAAGATGAGTTTGAATTGTTCAACCTCATCGATTGGTATCTTGAGAATCGTTCTCAAAATTAGAGATACGGATTTTGTCCTTGTGAAGGATAATTCCGACAAATTATTACCAATGTTAATGTATAGTATGGACTGTATAATTAGAGTCATGAAGATGATTATAAGTACCAAAATTAATTGTTTCAATAAAGGGAACCGTTCCCATTAAGTGAGAAAATGTTGAAGATGATCTAATTAATCCGTGTCATATGATGACGTGATTATATTGATAATCAGAAAATTTTGGATGCCTCTTTCTAAAGAATTAGGAATTAAAATCGTTTCAATTAGTTCTAAGTTTAGGTCACTTTATTATGAATAAACATGTGACTTAATAAAGTTTCTCACCTTTTAGCATGAGATGTTAAAAGACGATTGAACATTGTATCAAGAAGGCAAATAATACTAATGTTCTATGAGTTCATTAAGAAAATTGCTTGAGATAATGATTAATGAATCTAAGATGTTGGTTAAAGTAAGAGAAGAATAATTGTTATCATACCCAAACTTGTTGCCAAATTTAGATTAGGTACGATTTTATTAGTCATTAATGTAATGACAAATATATATGACATTGATAGATAGTTTCTAGAAATGTCTAGAAAATCTGCAAATCAATTATTGAAGTATGACTTCTGGTGTATGTTACTAGAGTAATTGTTACTTTCATTCTACTGTTTTGGTATAAGATACCAAATGCAACTATTACATTGTGGATGTGGTGGCTCAAAGAGGGTGGAATAATGGTATATAAGTGAAGTGTTTTATGATTGAAATAGACAAACGTTGTTGTTTCATATATAAAAGAAAAATCTCTTAATTTTACCATAAAGCTGAATACTGGAATTGAATAATTGTTATTCTAGTACTAGTCATAAGCAAGAATATTGAAATTGTTTCATGTACGGGCATGAAAAGGTTTAATAAAGTAGAACAATTGTTGCTCTATACCTTGCAAGAATATGAGGTACAATAAGGTTTACATGATTGTTGAGCTCTACATTCCTAGTAGTGAATGCTTTTATTTATAACATAATGACCAAAAGGTTCAAGTCCCTCGACTCAAGTTTTACCTATTATGGCATTGTACCTTAATCCATGAGACAAGAAACATAAGAATAAGTTTCATAATGATGAAATCATAAACCTTATTGATAATGATCAACTGAGGTAAATGGATCTTGTTTAGATGGATAAATGACATTAGAAGTGACTCCTATTAATAGTAGTAGAAGGGTACTTAGACTTGTTAGATCACACATATACAGATACGTGTGAGTTTAACTAGTGATGTTGCGAAAATGGGTAACACGTATTGTTTTGTTCATTTGATGAAATTTGATATTGAATGCTTTGAATTGTTCAAGGAAATTCAAATAAAAGTACAAGATCAACTTGATAAGTTGGTACAAGTCGTTCGATATGATTGAAACAAGGAGGAATTGAACTAAAAGATTGTGATCATTTTAGAAGTAGTGAAAAGTGTTTCAAACTACATCGAACCATATTTGATATGATTTGGTCTATGATGAGTTATGCAGATTTTATTGACTGTTTAGAAAGTTATGCACTATAAAAGTCTTTGTACAATGTTGATGAGATTGTCCATGTATGTCGAAGAATAGACACCATATGAGATATGGATTGAAATGTTCTAAAATAGTCTTTTCTTAATTATCAAGTCTTAAAGTTTAAAGAAAATTGTTTTCTAGAACTTAGATTCAATTATGACATGTGTTTTATTAGGGGTATTATGTTAAATCTACGAACCATCCAAAGAACAAAATTGTTTTGTTGCATGGAGTGGTATGTTTCTTTTAAAGATATGTGATTTCTAATAGAAACAGTGGGAGTAGAATCGACCTTGAATTGTTCAAGATTAACAGGATTTCTCTACAACTGTTGAATAGGATATTGATGCATCCATGAAAATTCATGATCATCTTACCTGTAAAATATTACCCTACATAGGTTTGACCTATGATGAAACAATAATGGGCAAAGACTCCAAAAGTCACATAAAATCTAATAGATTCTATATACCATAACTACCAAGTATAGACTATGGTTAAATGGGTCTTATAGTGAAGAATAGTCTTCAATATAAAGACGATGTAGATTGATATAAGAGTATCTATGAAGCATAGTTTGTAGTTAAGGATTGATCTCATAGTAATGACTATGGAAAAACCTTTTTACAACATTACGCTTAAATCTATTAAAATTGATTTAGCATTTTGAATGTCATCACTCATTATGATGAGTTTTGAACATATATATGTGAAATACATTTCTTGAAAGGGATGAAATATGATGTGTGTGCGACACATCGTTTGAATTTCATATTATTAAAGTTGCTAGACAAATGTGAATGATCCAATTTGATTGGAGCAAGTATTATGGAGTAGTATCTTCGTTCTTAATGTGGTAATTCAAAGATGTTTGTTTTCCTTTGAGACGAAGAAAGACAGTGTGTAGAAGAGGCTAGTGGGAGTGCATTTATCGTTATGATTTGGTATGTAAGTGACATACTTCTCTAACTAAACGACATTTGATTGCTATAGTCTATGAGACTTTGCAAGAAATGTGTTTATTATGTGCTCGTGTGACGGGTAGATACTAATCTGGTGAATGTCACTAGAATGCTATCTAAGAATTGTTCCTTTGCGCTTAAGAAGCAAAAAAGAGGAATTATTTAAGAGATGCACATGATGTGATAAATGAATTATCGTAAACAAGTTACAACTATTCATATTTCCAAATAGACAAAGATGACATGAGATTGTAATCTCAGTATATTTTGTGTTGGATGAGAAGTTGTGTGTTGAAACGGTTCCAAAGAACAACTTTATGACTAGTATTATAACTAAAGTTAGTATTCTATTGCTTTTGAAGCAAATAGACGTTTGGTTACGAATCAAGCACACACTCAACTTTAAAGTTTATGAAGCAATTTGTTGCTTATGAAACTAACAGTTTGCCTTAATTGAGAGAAGGTAGATTGGTCATATGCTTGTAAATATCCGATACAAATGTTGTATGTCCCGAAGCCTCCTCTACATAAAGATCATATTGTTATGATTGGTATAAGACGCATGGGCGAGTGGTCTTAGTACTTTTAGAGGTGTTTGGTTTAGTGAGAGTTATTTCGATAATTGATATATGTATGACATATTGTCATTTGGTTAATGTAATCCAGTTTTGTCCCTAAATAATTTACATTGATGAAATAGATCACTAAGTACGTGACTTAGTCTTGGAACTCTATTTAGATGTTGTAATTATTTTGTCTCTAAATTGTGTTGAGACATTTGAATACCTTTAAATGACTAGTGTGTGAGTTGGTTGATGACTAAGTTCCTTGAGTCATAGGTATTGAGATAATAAACCAGGCACACGGGTGTATGTTGGGAACATGCATTAGACAGACCCACCGAAAAGGATTTTACTAAGATTTCGCTAAGTGTCAGTAAAGTTCTTTGCAAGTTATGAACTTGTACGGTCTTTAGACCTGAGTCTTTGACTATTCTGTACATGTGATGTGTATGCTTTGATGCTATTCCTCGTCAGCTGTGAAAGGGGGCTATGGATGGTTATTGGGCATGCATGGATCATGTGATAGGATGTGGTTAGACAAGAGGGGATTTGCTCTTCCTTTATTGAATGGTGTGGACATGACATAGGTCCACCCCGACGCGGCCACGCGCGGGTTTGGGGAGGCGAATGAATCTCCATGAGATGGTCAAATGGAAATTTAAATCGAAGTCGGAGTCGCCACCGAATTTTATGGTTATTCGGAACCGTTCGAGCCCACTCTATGTCGTAGTGGGCCGTGTACAAAATACGGCCCATTTCCGATGTCAGAGTTTATTGGGCTCGTCCCTTTTGCATATCGATATAGATGCCGACTGGGCGGTTAATCGTATATTGAATGACTCTTGTTGCCAATGGTTTCGGACATCCGGAAACCACAGTTCTGAGTAAGGGGTGAGGGTACGTGTTGGGAAGTTCACTAAGAACACCCAACCCCGCCCGCACATTAGCGGCCTCTACTAGGATATCGAATGACGTTTTAATGCGCGCGTTAGTTGAACGATGAATGATTATGCAAACATTGTTTTCCTAAGCATGTGAGGAATTGAATGGGTTGCTAAGTCAATTTAATGCATGAAAATTGATTAACGTCAAAGTTGTATTTAGCATGTGAAATTCGTTTTAGTATAATAAAACAAATGAAATAAAAAGATGAATTTGCTACAAAACAAACAAACGAGTTAGTATCGATTTGTGAATAATAATAGCAAAATAAAATATGCGAAATCGAAAAAATAAATATTAATCGAAATCTGAAAAATATTGTTGAAAAGACGTTGTTTTGTATAAAAAACGATGTTCGAAAAATAAAAAAGACGGAAAAGGCCACGGCAGGCAGCCGGCCGCGCGACTCGCCCGGGATGCCGGCGGGTCGCGTGGTGGCCTGTTTCGGTGCCGGTTTTCGAAAAAGTCGATGTTCGTATTAAATCGCGTATGAATATTGCATGATTCGTACTCGAATTAATATTTTCGATATTCGTTATATTCGATAGTTGACTACGAAATCAATATCAAATATTCGGAATAGTTTTTAGAAAAGATGTATTTTTAGAAATCGATCGAAGAATAAATAATAAAACGAACGAAAACGTAAAAAAGGAGTCCCGGATTCCAGGCCTGCGCGCGAGTCGCCTGGGCATGGCGCGACTCGCGTGCGGGTCTGTCCGTCTATATATTTTTGTTCGAAAAATTGTTATTTTGAACGAAAAGTAAAAGAAAAGAATTTTGACAAAAAAGATGTAACGATTTCTGATATCGTCGAAATCTTAATATAATTCTTTTTGATACGATATTCGATTATAGAGAAATCGATATCGTATGTTTAAGAATATTCGTTATGAAAATAGTTTTTCGTTAATAACGATATTAGAAAAATAAAAAAATTGACTCTAGACCCGTAAAAACGAAACGGACGAAGAGAAGAAGAGGAGAGAAAGGAAGAAATCGGGTTTTGTTGCACCCTCAACCTACATGCTCTTGTTGACTCGGATCGGGACTCGTCGGAATGTGGCTAGGCACGGGAGCGTCGAGATTTGGTTCGGCTAAGGTGAAGGCTCGGACAGGTGAAGGCTCGGGTGTGGGAACCGGTTTTCCTTCGGGTTTGTGACGTAATATCGGTCTAACGATGCTAAGGAATTATGTGTGTGTGTATGAATTGTGTAAATTATTGATGGTTAATCCGTGTTGATAAATCGTGTCTGTAAATTCTTCTTTTTTTGTGTTGGATGCAAGGGGCTATTTATAGGAAATTCCCGACCTTGACTTAGAAGAGTTTGACTACCGCTTGGGATAGGAAACGAGAGAACTTGAGGGAAATAAGGATTCCGCTTTCTTGTGGAGGAAGAAAGGGAAACCGGGTGTTTTGGGCTGTTTCGGCCGAGTGTTTTACACTCGGTCGGATGCTCGAATCGGTTTTTGAATAGGACTCCTGTTTGAGCTAGAATTACCGCTTGAGTAAGAAGCTGAGGAGAACGAGAATTCCGTTTTCTTGTGAGGGAAGAAAAGAGGAAATACCGGCTGGTTTGGGTACTTGGCCGAGTGTTTCAACTCGGTTGAGTGTCTGAGTCGGTTCTCGGATAGGATTCCTACTCGGGATCGAATTCTACCTTAAACGGAATTGTTTATTATTTTTTGTATGGATGTTTTTGTAGAGTTGGAGTGTGGACTGGACACGTGAGGTGTCACGATCAGTCCGGAGGTTACGGGAAATATCTTTGACCGGGTTTTGACTCGGTCGCTAAAAGACGGTTTTACCCCTGGTGACGGATTCGACCCAAATTAGTGTTATTTGACTCGAAACGACCCACGGGGCCTGAATATGAGGTTGGTTTTGTGAGATTTGTACTCCTTAAAATTCCTAGGCCAAAAGTCCATCATTTCGAGCCCATTTTCGAGTACGTTAAAGCACGTTAGCGTCCGATCATCATCGGGTGTTTGTCGGGAACTACTATAGACACCTGGCGGTCAAAATGTGGGTGTCTACAGAGCCCCCACTCTGACTGAGGCTTGGACAGGGCGAAAGTCAGAGTAGCTACCAGGTCAATCAAGGATTAAAACCTGGCAGCTTCCGGTCGGGTCGTTTAAGGTCCATTAGACCTGCGTGGAGGGCCCGCCGGCCATAGACTAGAAATGTACCTGAATTGATGATAACTCCGTGGGGAAATTCGTCGCATGAGACTTAAAATGGGCCTGTATGTCGGCTCATCTTGTTAAATGCCGCTGGGGAGTTATGCAAATTGCATGGTCCTGCTTGAGTCGTCCTGTACATATTTATGCAAAGCTGCAAAATTTTGCATGTAACATTTGTAGGAGAAATGACTCGTGCTGGGGAATAAAAATTTTGAGAAAAGGTTTGAATTTTTTGAGTTTGCAAAAGTCTTTGAAAAATTAAAGAATTTTTGTTTTGACTTTGAAAAGGAATAGGAATGCTCGAGATGACTTAGCTAAGCCTTAGGACAATGGCTTGTATGCTAAATGTTCTAGGATTGGGAATCCTAAGGTGAGGAGGAGAACTTATTTTCATGCTATAAATACCCCTTCTTGCTCCATAAATTTCATAATTCCATAATTCCTTAGTTCCTTAAAGAAAAGAATAAGCCCTGAAAAATTTATCCTTTCTTTTAGCAAATCAAATATGGGAATCGATCGATTAGTCGGAATGTTGCACGAGTGGTCCAAATATTTTAGGGATGCCGATAGGGCTATCCTAAATCAGAATGGCGTTACCCAATTGTCTGTGATCCGTCAGATGCAAGTAGACTGTCACTTCTTGGATGCTTGCCTATCCTATTGGGATGACACATATCATGTATTTGGTTTTCCTCGAGGAGAGATTTGTCCTATTCCTGAGGAAATTGCTGCTGCAGGAGGATGGAATCCTATACTTCGCCCTGCTATCCCTTTTTCGGTTTCTGACCCAAGAAGGAAGTTAAGGGAATTCTTAGGGCTTTCCCATATGGAGGTATCCCGTATGCTAGAAGGAGATACTGTTTCCCTGATCGACCTGGCTGAAAAATTCATGAATCCAGATGATGTCCGGGTTAGGCCAGTTCATAGTCGTAGGGCCTTTACTTTTTGTATGCTCCACGTTTATGCCTTTGAAGGGCATATGGACTTGTTATCTTGCATGGGCCACGCTAAACTTTTCACCGTGGCTGACCTGATGGAGACGGAGCACAGCCCGGCTTGGCTGATTACAGGGGAGATTATTCAAGGTTTGGATAATCGTAAAAGAGATCCGTCAATCAGGTTGACTGGGAGTACCCGGCTTCTACAGGTATGCCGTTCCTTCGAATTTTTTGAATTTTTGAATTTCCGGCTTCTCCCATTTTTCGGTTTTGCGCGCGGTTTTCCCGATTTCCCGGCTTCTGCGGTTTTTCTCGGTTTTCACGTCTTTTCACGTTTTTTTTTTTTTTTACGTGATTTTGACGATTTTTGCAATTTTTATTTTTTTGGATTTCTTCAGCTGTGGCTATTCGAGAGGTTATCGATCTTGGATCCCCCCTTAAATGTGAGCCGATATCAACCCAGGCAAGTTATGTCAAGGAGACGAGCTATTGCCTTTTCCCGCTTCAATACCCAAAAATACTGGGATGAGGTGCTATCTTTCCATGGAGGCCTGTTGATCCGTTGGGTCGTGCCATGGTGGCCTATTTACCTTTGGACTGGTCTGGAATCTCGAGATAGGGCTAGATATCAGGTAATCCTATCTTTTAGGCAGACAATTCACCTCTTTCCCGACCGCATACTTAGGCAATATGGTCGGGCGCAAAGAATCCCGGAAATCGAGGCCGTTGTGAGTGAATCTACTCAGCTGACGGACGTGATGTGTGACACCTGGATGCAAAGGTGGTATACTCGAGCCACTTGGCCTGTTCTTAAAAATTCTCATTCGATCTGGGTAACCGATTCTTATGTGAGGTGGACCCGAGCTGACTCAGCTAAGACCCGGGCTGCCCTGAAAATTGACGAGGCTTATGACCTATTACGCCGGGAGCATGCTAAGGACAATAGGAGCTTCTTTACCGAGGGAGATACTTCGACAGGTCAGAAAAGAAGATCTAAGACTCAGACTGAAGGGTCCAGTAACAAGGGTGCACGGGGGAGAGTGAGCCCCCAGACGGATTTAGAAAGGAGACTAGGGCCAAGACTGGCTGCTAAGGACCGACTTGGTCCTCGAGAAAGACTCTCCGAGCCGGTTAGGGCTCGGCTTGAACCGGTGCAAAGGGTGGAAAACCCAAAATCGAAGAAACGGGTTCGAGCAAAGGAAGTTCCCCTTGTGATTAGGGAACGTTCGCCCCCACTCTGTCGGCCTCGGGCTCCACGTGACCCGAAAGATAAGGGAAAGGGTAAAATGCAAGAGTAGTCTCCTAAATTTATTATTTAAGTATTACTACTATTTTTTTGTGGTGTGATTTTTTTTTTTTTTTTTTTTTGCCAGACTAACACCTAAGGTAGGGATCGGTTAGTGTTATTGGATGGGTGTTTTATTGTGGGAAATGGGCTTGCCTCCCGTCTTGAACCCAAACTAGAAGGCTACCCAGATTTGTCATAGGATTCGATATGCTCCTGCTACGGGTAGTTATGTGGTTTTCTATACCAGACATGGAATAGGTAAAAGGAAAACACGGGCTCGGTTTCCAGCAGTCATTATAGATGTGCCTATAATAGTCACGTGCGTGTGCTCACAGCGTATGATGGTGTTCATCATGTTCTCGGAAACACATAAGGAAATTATAGATGAGAGATTGAAAAGCTGACTTTATTGAATTTTGAAAAAAGAGGATAGAGTACAACCGACTCTGACTTTGAAATTGAAAGAAATAGAACATCCTAGACTCGGACTCAGACTCGGACTTAAACCAAATCTAGACTCTCGGATGGTGTTGTCAATTCAGCTTCTAAGGACTCAAGTTGATGTCCAGTATAGCCTCCAATAGACGCTTCACCCAGATCTTCATTTTGTCGAAGATCATCTTCAATCCTAATGCCCATTTCGGTGAGCACTGCAAAGTTTGAAATGCCGGCATACCTAAGATGGACGCGGTAGGAAGGGAGGAGGTTGTTGATGAACGCCTCCACTAGTGTCTTCTCGTTGGGCTTGTCTACCAACTTCACACTTTCGGCCCTCCACCTTTGAAGGTACTTGGTGAAACCTTCTTTGGGCTCTTGGGCCATAACCTCCAGAGTACGCATGGTAGTCTGGATCTCAGCGTTATCCGCGTAGTTTCGCGTGAATTCCGTTGCGACATCGTCCCAGGTTCTGTATTTCTTGGGATCAAGCCTGTAGTACCAGGCTCTCGGGTGCTTTTCCAGAGAGGAAGCGAAGAGATGCTTGAACATGGTCGATTTGACCCCCTTAACAGCCATAAAGTCCTTGAAAGCCCGAATATGGAGTATCGGGTCTTCCGTCCCGTCAAACATTGGTAAGCCCGTTAAGTTGAGGTTAGCGGGCAGTTCATCGGTCAAGGGCGAGTAGGTACGAGCATTTTCCGTGAGGATGGTGTTTCTGGTGGTCGAGTGGACCTGTTCTTCAAGTTTGCGAACGACGTTGACCAGTTCAGCTATGGGCCCAGTAGTTTCATTCCTGACCTTAAGAGTCCTTTGCTCCACGGCACTCAAACGGGTGGCAATGGTCGTTTGTTCGGCCCTGATAACCGTCAACTGGGCTTCAAGCTCAGCTAGAGAGGTTGTCAATTGGTCCAAAGTTTCTTGCATTTTCTGGCGTCTGGTTACTGGTGGCTTGTCTGTAAGAATACCGCGTAATCAGAGAAGTTGCTTTGGAACTCAATTTCACCAAGGCATAGGAAATAGCGCGGGAGGAGAGACGACTCCAGTTTGACTCGGGTTAGACTTTCTAAGACAAATGTGTAGGGTACGATTCTCAGAGTGACTGTGATTAATCACTCCGTCGGAGAATAGCCCCCAAGTGAGACTAAGGACTTTGATAGGACCCAGATGGTGTGGCATCTAAGTGACTCGAAAGTGGGGTACGTGAGACAACACGTGCAAGACATGACCCTTAGAGCAACCGTGATTGATCGCTCTGCTGAAGGGTAGCCCTCGACAGGGACTGAAGACTTTGTTAAGACTCGAGCGAGTGACCCTTAGACGTAAGGACCGTGAACCTTTTGTTATAGGGCTATGCCTTGTAAAAGGTTGACTCGGGAAAGACACTTAGACGGGTGACTTGTGAAAAGGTGGGCCTTCCTCAGGGTCCAACTATGTGGGTTGGGCCCTGTTCGAAGGAAGGTTCACGTGAGACATTCCCAGACTTTAGACTCGATTGTGTAACTGGGCCAACCTTTGTAGGAGTATGTCCTACGTAGGTGGGCCTTGCCTTAGTAAAATAAGGCGGACTGGGATAGGGAGGAAACTCGTGATATAAGATCGACGGAGTTTCGACGCTAAAGACTTCAACGACTTATGACACGACCCGACACTGCTAAATACGGGAAGTCTAAGAAGAGGAAGTTTTGAAATATGATATTTTTTGAAAAGCCCGAAATGAATCGGGTGAAGAAATTCGGCCCTTTTTTCGAAAAAGAAAAAAGAGTGGGCCGATTGACGGGTTTTGAAAGTTTCGAAAATATTTTCGAGTTTTGATTTGGGCATAATACCGACTAGAAAAAGGCTATTTTGAGTAAAATCATTGATCCTAAATTCGGTATATGACCCGGGTTTTGAAAATTGGATGTTTGAAAAGGATGCAAATTTTTGAAAATGACGGTTTTGAAAAAGATGTGGATCAAGTAGCACGTAGTCATGGAAACAGTATAATGACGCCATGTATGCTCTTAATCTAAGTCTCGGTCAGTCTATAAGGGTCTATACCAGTGTACACAGCCTATCAAGAATCGGGGCGGACTCCCTAACTCGAGTTGAGATTAGGACATGCCGTAAAACCCATATGAATCGGCTAATGGACACCTTTGACATAACCAGTTTGGACTATATCAACGGTATAGTGGGACGTCGGTCACGAGTACCGGCCCGGGAAAATGGGGTTATGCATGAACCGTAAAACTAAAACGCGCATTGTACTAGTCAAACGATTTCTATTCGAGTCTCACCCTGAGGACACTGAAGGTTATTAACTCATCAGAAAATCCCCAGCGGAGTCGCCAAATTGTGGACATGACATAGGTCCACCCCGACGCGGCCACGCGCGGGTTTGGGGAGGCGAATGAATCTCCATGAGATGGTCAAATGGAAATTTAAATCGAAGTCGGAGTCGCCACCGAATTTTATGGTTATTCGGAACCGTTCGAGCCCACTCTATGTCGTAGTGGGCCGTGTACAAAATACGGCCCATTTCCGATGTCAGAGTTTATTGGGCTCGTCCCTTTTGCATATCGATATAGATGCCGACTGGGCGGTTAATCGTATATTGAATGACTCTCGTTGCCAATGGTTTCGGACATCCGGAAACCACGGTTCTGAGTAAGGGGTGAGGGTACGTGTTGGGAAGTTCACTAAGAACACCCAACCCCGCCCGCACATTAGCGGCCTCTACTAGGATATCGAATGACGTTTTAATGCGCGCGTTAGTTGAACGATGAATGATTATGCAAACATTGTTTTCCTAAGCATGTGAGGAATTGAATGGGTTGCTAAGTCAATTTAATGCATGAAAATTGATTAACGTCAAAGTTGTATTTAGCATGTGAAATTCGTTTTAGTATAATAAAACAAATGAAATAAAAAGATGAATTTGCTACAAAACAAACAAACGAGTTAGTATCGATTTGTGAATAATAATAGCAAAATAAAATATGCGAAATCGAAAAAATAAATATTAATCGAAATCTGAAAAATATTGTTGAAAAGACGTTGTTTTGTATAAAAAACGATGTTCGAAAAATAAAAAAGACGGAAAAGGCCACGGCAGGCAGCCGGCCGCGCGACTCGCCCGGGATGCCGGCGGGTCGCGTGGTGGCCTGTTTCGGTGCCGGTTTTCGAAAAAGTCGATGTTCGTATTAAATCGCGTATGAATATTGCATGATTCGTACTCGAATTAATATTTTCGATATTCGTTATATTCGATAGTTGACTACGAAATCAATATCAAATATTCGGAATAGTTTTTAGAAAAGATGTATTTTTAGAAATCGATCGAAGAATAAATAATAAAACGAACGAAAACGTAAAAAAGGAGTCCCGGATTCCAGGCCTGCGCGCGAGTCGCCTGGGCATGGCGCGACTCGCGTGCGGGTCTGTCCGTCTATATATTTTTGTTCGAAAAATTGTTATTTTGAACGAAAAGTAAAAGAAAAGAATTTTGACAAAAAAGATGTAACGATTTCTGATATCGTCGAAATCTTAATATAATTCTTTTTGATACGATATTCGATTATAGAGAAATCGATATCGTATGTTTAAGAATATTCGTTATGAAAATAGTTTTTCGTTAATAACGATATTAGAAAAATAAAAAAATTGACTCTAGACCCGTAAAAACGAAACGGACGAAGAGAAGAAGAGGAGAGAAAGGAAGAAATCGGTTTTTGTTGCACCCTCAACCTACATGCTCTTGTTGACTCGGATCGGGACTCGTCGGAATGTGGCTAGGCACGGGAGCGTCGAGATTTGGTTCGGCTAAGGTGAAGGCTCGGACAGGTGAAGGCTCGGGTGTGGGAACCGGTTTTCCTTCGGGTTTGTGACGTAATATCGGTCTAACGATGCTAAGGAATTATGTGTGTGTGTATGAATTGTGTAAATTATTGATGGTTAATCCGTGTTGATAAATCGTGTCTGTAAATTCTTCTTTTTTTGTGTTGGATGCAAGGGGCTATTTATAGGAAATTCCCGACCTTGACTTAGAAGAGTTTGACTACCGCTTGGGATAGGAAACGAGAGAACTTGAGGGAAATAAGGATTCCGCTTTCTTGTGGAGGAAGAAAGGGAAACCGGGTGTTTTGGGCTGTTTCGGCCGAGTGTTTTACACTCGGTCGGATGCTCGAATCGGTTTTTGAATAGGACTCCTGTTTGAGCTAGAATTACCGCTTGAGTAAGAAGCTGAGGAGAACGAGAATTCCGTTTTCTTGTGAGGGAAGAAAAGAGGAAATACCGGCTGGTTTGGGTACTTGGCCGAGTGTTTCAACTCGGTTGAGTGTCTGAGTCGGTTCTCGGATAGGATTCCTACTCGGGATCGAATTCTACCTTAAACGGAATTGTTTATTATTTTTTGTATGGATGTTTTTGTAGAGTTGGAGTGTGGACTGGACACGTGAGGTGTCACGATCAGTCCGGAGGTTACGGGAAATATCTTTGACCGGGTTTTGACTCGGTCGCTAAAAGACGGTTTTACCCTTGGTGACGGATTCGACCCAAATTAGTGTTATTTGACTCGAAACGACCCACGGGGCCTGAATATGAGGTTGGTTTTGTGAGATTTGTACTCCTTAAAATGCCTAGGCCAAAAGTCCATCATTTCGAGCCCATTTCCGAGTACGTTAAAGCACGTTAGCGTCCGATCATCATCGGGTGTTTGTCGGGAACTACTATAGACACCTGGCGGTCAAAATGTGGGTGTCTACAAATGGAATTTATTGTTTCTTGGCTACTCGAAGAGTGTGACTTGTGCAAATGCGTGGCCGCGCTCAGATGAGATGAATGTCATACATCTGCTCTTTTAACAAGTCAACTCAAAGATTCGAGTAAAAGATTGAGATATGTGAGGATGACACTTCTTCTTACCTCGTTCTCAATTGGAGACAATAGTAGCAAAGAGACTTAACGCCGTTCTCGGGAGGACATGTACAAGTGGGAGACTGAAGGAGTTATGTCCACTGTCCTACGGATTAACCCGCTTAAGTCTATGTATCCGATATGCCTTGCTAGAGATCGATATCGGGTTGACATGTAAATAGGTTACGTGTCTGGTAGTCTTAAGTGGGCCCATTGGGTCACACACAATGTGTACGGGATATTATTAATATATCGGTATATTAATATATCGGGTCAGTAGTAATACGACTCAGCTGTGCTGTCGGGTTATGGTAATTAGAGTTATATTAATAATCTAGTTATGGTAACTAGAGTTATTGTGATAATCTAATCATACCAATTGGAGTTATGGAATAACTTCTAGGTTTAAGTAGGTAACTTATCTCTCCTATATATAAAGAGGTTCATATGATGAATCAGATCGTACAATTGTGAGTATTGATTCATATATTATTAAAGAGAGAATTTTGTGAGACCGTCTCACAAAACGCTTATACTAGCATATACGTCGCAGTTCCGTACCCGTGTGGATACCAAAGGAGGCACCACGTTTGAGGTGCTTTATTCTTGTTCGTGGAGATTATTTATTCTTGTCCGTGAAGATTATTTATTCTGTCCGTGGAGATTATATATATATATTTTGGGTTTATTATACTTCTCGTTAATATGTTGTTCCGCTGCAAATAAGGTATAATTGTTATCCTCTTCTTTTGTCTTTTCGGTTAATACTCGTAACAGGTCCTTGGGTTTAAGGGTTGTAACCCTACACTGGAGCCCTCAAACTCTTTTCCTTCATGCAAACTGAGGGCATCAATCCAAATGTAGTCACTTATAACTCACTGATACTAGGTTCGTTAAATCTCAGTCGGAAGGGAGAGGCAAAGGAAATGTTGGTTTAGATGATGGACAACAACATATCACCCGATGTTGTTACTTATAACATTTTGATTAGTATGCACGGTAAGGAGGGGATGATTAATGAAGCTCGGGTCATTACACGAATAATGATTAAGCGAGGTTTAAATGCTAATTTATTTACTTATAATATTTTGTTAAATGGTTATTGTTTGTGTGGCGAGATGTACAAGGCAAGTGAGATTGTTGATTTCATGGTTAAATCTCAGTATTACCCCGATGTCGTGACTTATAATACTTTAATCAACGGATATATTAAACTAAAACGCATTGAAGAAACCTTTTGATACATTACAAAAAACACAAAATGTTGATAGACTTCAAATGGCATGTCAATTGTTCAATGACATGCGAATCTGTGGAATAAAGCCGAATGTTTGGACCTATGGGGCCTTATTAGACGGCCTATGTACAAATGCACAACTGGATGATGCAGCGGGATTGCTCGCTGAGATGGAGTCTAACGGAGTTGCTCCTAATATTTTCATCTACACCATCCTCATTCACAATTTGTGTCAAGATGGCCAATTTAAAGATGCCGAAAACCTTGTCCTTGATCTCTTATCAAGGGGTTTGGTAGCAGATGATGTTGCTGTTATTGTTACTGTTACTGTTATGATTAAAGGGTTATGCAAAAAAAGGTCTTGTGAATACAGCTATGGGGTTTCTAGATAAAATGAAGCAAATTGGATACTCTCCTGAAAATAGGATACCCTCCATCTACTTTTAATCTTCCTATTTTCCTTAAACTTCCGACTCACAATTTTTACTCTTTTTGTTGATTTTCATGGTCAATATCGTTTCTGACTCCACATGTACGTTCTCTCAATTTTTATTTCCACCACACATACTCTATTCTTCCTTTAATTTTGGATTTTAATTTGACGCTAGCAGTACTTAACTTTTCCGTAGGCATTTATCGTATGACAACCAGGAGTTGTGATTGTTGAAGCCCTTATGGTGGATAATCTGCTGTCTGCAGTGGAGCCTGTTCTCAGAGAGTTGTAAGATTTATCAACTTATGGTGGTTGTTGAAGGTGAGTCAAGCGGTATTGTACAAGGACGAGCTCTTGGCATGGAAGTATGGAAGTTAAATCTTCGGAACTGGAAGAGTGCCTAAAATGGCAATATAATGCTAAAACTTGTGCTTTCGAATGCTCAGAAGGCAGACAAATAATGACCTTGGCTGTTATTTCATGCGGTTTCTTGGCACATTCTGCACTATTCCTTCTGTTTCCCTTGTTCGACCATTGAGCAATGAAGATGAGAAAGTGTTCAAGACAATGCTAGATACGGAATCAAGGCAGGCACTCTAGAAAGGTAGGCCTACTTGCTGCCATCCTGCTTTTATTTAATTGTAGGTATTGTAGGTATAAGCAAGGTATGTCCCTTTCTTTCTCATTGGTGATTGCATATTGTTTGTCGATCTATTTGAGACACCATGAAATTGTTGATTATCCAGTTACTACTTCAGCTACTTCTTCACCAATCACCATGGTGAATTCACTCAAGTATCCAACACCAACTTTCTTAGTTATGTATGCCCACATATTTTTCCCCTTATTCATAATCCTTACTTGAAGGTGGTCTCACAATTTTTTTTATATCTATATTCGTTAGATTTTCCATCTTATCTGATATTTTGTCTGCAAGAGTTGATGGTCATGGTATGTGTTTGCGTCAAGTTTGTTCAGTGCCGTACGGATATGTTTTGTCTGCTCAAAGTTGCTAACCATTTTCTTACCAATGAAGGTAGTATCAGAGTGGGCGGGTAGGATCTGATGACATTGGGAGATGTCTTGTGATTATGGCTTTGCATAAACATAGTGGTCAGAGGTTTGATTCTATTACTCGGACAAAAACGGTTAAAGACTTCATGGCTGCTTATGCTAACAAATCAGGATGCTGCATGCTCTTCATACAGAAACTTATTAAGTAGCATATATTTATTGATGAAGATCCTGTCTTACCTCTTACGTGAAGCATCATCATATATACAGAATCTGATATTTTGAAAAGTTGCTGGGTGTTGGGGGTGTTTTTAAGTATTTGAGGCTAGATCTTGAAGCGAAAGTGCAAGTGCAGAAGGAAGGAAGTATGAAGTTGGTAGGTGTAGAATGAGTATTTTGTGCAACTCTTGGCACGGAAATGACATATGTTTAGAAGTGGAAGAGACATTTAGGGTTTCCAGGAAGTGTGTCCACCAGATACAGATACAGATACAGATACAAGTAGCGCTTTCTAATGCTCAAATGGGTGAGCTAGGGTTCCCATGCATTACATTCAAGGCAGTGGTAGATATGAAATCAAGGCTCTAGATTATACACTAATGTGGAGTCATTTGTAAAGATTTACAGCATAATAATGTAGTCGAATTTTGTACAGGATATATATATATATATATGAAAACATGGATATGGAAAATTGCAGCTTTATTAACGATTTAAACTAACAGTATATTTTCAATGTTTACAGCAATGAGGGGTAAATCTAATGAATGAATGAATGAATGATTACATAGAAATGGAGATTGTTGAAAGCTGGATACTCCTAAGCAGTATACTTCTGACTCTTCCTCTTCTTGACTCTCCTCCTCTTTCTACTTTGAACCTCATCTTTATCTTCATCATCAACATCCACAACCACAACCACAACAGCAGCACACCCAACCGAAGACTCACTTTTTGCATCCAACTCTGTATATTTGGAACTCATCACACAAGCCTCCTTCCTTTCTTCTTCTTTATCATTAAATATAATCCTCTTCTTCCTCCAACGATGACCCACATAAAACCCTGATGGACTGTACTCACTTACCCATTCTCTTTCTTCTTCTTCTTCTTCTTCTTCTTCCATTTTCCCACAATCACCATGAACATAATCAACAAGAACATATCCGGGTGGAATCTCGACCTTACGATAGAACCAGGAAGACGGTTCAATGTTCTTTCTCCTCCAACGATGACCAGTGAAGAACCCAGATGGAGTATAATTACTCACCCATTCTCCATCTTCATCATCATCTTCTTCTTCTTCTTCAATTACTTCTTCTTCTTCTTGTTCAATTATCATCCCCTTCTTCTTCTTCTTCGTCTTCACCACGTCATCATCATCGTCACTACCACAGCAAACACAATCACCGCGAACAACACCATCTTCATCTTCATCATCATGAAGATCAAAACCATGCTCAAGGATGTAGAAATTATCACCCACTTCTTCCTCTTCCTCATCATCTTCAAAACAACTATAATTTCCCATCATCATCGTCATCGTCATCGTCATCAAATCAAAACAGAGTATACTAGGGAGTATTAATTATTATTCTTAGTATTATTATTATTGTTGAAAATATAGAAGAGAGAGTGACAGAGAGTATACTGAGGTTTGGATATGGTTATTTGAGAAAATACTACGAGTAGTAAAGGAGGAGGGGGAGGGGGGTTTAAATACCCAAATTAACTCAGAGTCGGTTTAATCTTAAACTTGGCCTTGGAGATCAAGCTTATTGGATTTAGGAAACTTTTTTAATATTACAAGATTTAAAAAACGTGTAATATTATATCAACATTATTAACATAATGCAACCATTTAATTTTCCTTTGTGATTTTTATTTTTAAAAATACATTATTTTTTTAAGACGGTCTTATGATAAAATTTATTTAGTAAGTCTCGTATGACCATCTCACGATAAATTATCGTGAGACACACTAATAGAGAATAAAAAATTACTAAAATAATCACCTTATGAGACGGTCTCATATAAGAAATTGTGAAATTTATTTAGTGAAATTATATTTTAACTAAATTTATTTCGTGATTGGCTAGTTAAGTACGGAGTATTTTTCTTATCGAATTGACGAATTTGATATTCCCTTCGTATGTCTCGATCAATTATAAAAACATAGACTAATGTCCTCAAAAAAATAAAGTAAATGTAAACTATCAATTACAAAGAATGAAACTAAATATGGAGTATACTTTTAGTTTTTATTATTCACGAATCTTAACGTGAGTATCCGAAATAAAAGACTCGTTCTCAAACTTTTGTTGGTATTAGTTACTTTAACCTTGGTTTAATACTCGAATCAATCATTATAATGTAAATCCTACTTTCCTGTCACTTGGATCAGATCAACAGGAAACACTGAAACAGTCCGTACCCAAAAGAATTTAGTTAGGTTTCAATGAATTAAAAAAGATGAATTCCTTAGATTCAAAAGAGATTGGGAAATGATTTTTTCCAAGAGAAAGGGTAGTAACGGAAAAAATAATGAAAAGTTGGTATGAACTAATAAAAGCTGGGTATGATTTAGCAACTAGGTAAAATAAAAGATATTGATGTGATAAACATGTCTCGACAAATGTGCAGAAGATAAATGTGAACTTTGGATTTGGATAGAGTAATTTTCACAAAAATTATCAAAAAAAAAAAACTACGGCGTATAACCAAACCAACTAATCACCCGGCCAGCTGGTTCCATCTTAATTTCAGCTCCGTTTTGGTCAAATAAGCTCGGCTCGACTCAAGTTTAGCGAAAACGAACATGAACATGGCTAGTTAGGTCAAAAAACACAACTGTGTATCTAGTTTCTCACACAAACTACTACAGTAATTTCAAGATTAGTTCTCTTCACAATGAACAATTTTCCCATACGAAACGACCTGTACGAGTACAATCCGTTTCACAACCCGCATGTTTTCTAAGCCGTAAGTCCTACTTGAAAAACGATCCCTCTCAAAACCATGTACAACCCCAATCAATTATCGATTCCCCAAAAAGAAACCCAGCTGAAACAAGTGCAAGGTGTATTTAAGCATTGACAAGCTCGAAACGTGGTGCTGACTGCTGAGTGAAGCACACGGGGAAGTCATACGGGTATTTGGTAACCCTTCTTCGCCATACCATCAAGAATATCATTCAGCGCCTGACAAACTCCCACGATCTGAAAAAAGGTGTAACAAATACTATCAGAATCTTTGAGAGTTAATTATCAACTGTAGCTTGTAGAGACGTAGACTAGCTAGAAGAGCCATAAGTTTGCAAGTTGTACTCCCTCCATCCCAATTTTACGGGGCTTCTCTTATACTCACAAGCTGAGTTATCAAAGTGTCGGACACGGCTATTTTGGGCAAAATCGAAGTATCCAGGTGTTGTGTCACGCGACACTGCACCCGTGTGAAGTGTCGGAGTTACATATGAGTCACAAGTCACAACCCCACTTGGTATAGTAAGTAAAAAATACTCCGCAGTGAACTCTCCGATTTACCCCGAGTTAAATAAGTTTCTCATTCCCATTATACCCTTTACTTCATGTTTAAATCTATCAATCAATTAATGGTATTTCCCCACTATTTCTTATATTGAACTTTAAGTCAATGAACACCATAAAATTGGGATGGAGGGAGTATTACTTCCCATTTGTCAAGACTAGCTATTCGATCAATATTGCATTCAGCGGATCTGGAAACTACTGTTGGCAAGTAAAAATATACTCTATAATGTTAAATTACCTGCTGGTCCCACTGTTGCAATTCCTCGGTATCATCCTCGAAATGAATGACAGCTTCGACCTGTGAGTAGAACATTCGAACAAGAAGATATAAATGAAGATGAGAGCCCAAGTAGACTATATTGCCCAGCACCAAAAGTGGCATCATGGTAACATCAAATTTGCATCATTCAGCTCAAACTTACAAAGATATGCAAACACTGAAACAATCTCTATATCATATAAATGTGTCTCAAAGATCAGGAAAAAAAATCAAAGACATACTTTTCATATAAAAGTAAACATTTTTCTCATGTCAGTAGGCATTATAAATGAGTACACTAAGACTGATCAATAAAAATCATGAAAACTTTGAGAGAAAAAAAAACAAGAAATAGATCCCGAAAATTGCAAATCGCTAAAATGAACATTAGAAGGAACTGTAAAAAAGGAACAACCAAACGGAGGAGACGACGGGAGGGAAGCATCAGAACAAAGAGTAAACAATAGATCATCCAACAAACCTGATCGATTGAGCCTCTCATTCGGTCTTCAAGAATCATTTTCGATGCAATCTTCTCAGCCTGCATCACAGAAGATCGTAATCTAAACTTTCTAGGAGTATAGCACACATTAATGATTAAGCTTAATTGGATTTTATAAGAGAATATTCACCATCACTCTGTTCCTAGAATCCTAGTCAATTGACTCATTTCAAAACAAGAAATATCCCCTTCCCCATCTTGCACACCCTCTTTAAAAAGAGAATCTAAACGAGAATAGTGAAGGTTTAGCCGATCTATGTTGACCTATTAGACAAGTACCCGCTTACAAACCAAACTGTACAACGGCTACAACCATAACCAGATGATTCGATGGCAACAAAATTCAAGATACCGAAATAATTCTTTGCAGGCCAGGGACAAACCTTGTGAGGTGGAATGCCAAGCAATGTGCCCAGTTCATCAAAACTGTTCCACAGATGGAGAAAAAAGACTTCAGAAACATAAGAAACAATTATTTTCTATATTTAGGGAGGTAGAGTGGAGATAGCAAGAGTCAACAACCTTATGTTTGTGTAGAGTTTACTAGCACTAAGAAGATTGTGCTCAATCATAGCTCGATCTAGCACAGTAAACTTGTCAGGTAGAATAGCTTGCTGCAAAGAAATCAGAGTTTGAGCTCCAAGATGTAACCACGAAGTAATGAGAATCATTAAGGAACTAGAGAACATAGGGAATACGGTAAACTTTAACCTGATGTGGTTTTAGTTCTTCAGCAAATGCATCAATCTCAGGTTTTCTTAAGATCCTTTCCAGATATACCTGATAATTTCATATTAAGAGAATGAACACTGATATCCTGATTTAAAATATATTTTTTAATAAAAAAACAAAGATAATAAATGCTTTACAAAACTAACCTTCTGCAGTATCGGATAAATCTTCAACTTTGAGACACGTTCATCCTGTTCAATATCATAATTAGACATGAGGTTACACACAATTTTACTGTAAGCACTATACAGATGAATTACTGCAAAAAGAATGCCACATGTACCTTGTATAAAGTAGCAAGAACCCGAGATCGCCGAGGTCCAGCACCAGCCAATATTGTGCAAGTGACAGCAGCTGATAAAGCTTGCTCTAATGCAGCTTCATCAATTTCCCTTTAATGACAAATCAGATACCAAACTCATTAACAATGCATTTACACCTCCATATAAAGTTCCATAAATACGAATAAGACAAACAATCTTTTCAGTGATTCCCTAAAGCAAGTTTCAGCTTGAATGAAATAATCAGCGCTACACAATTTTCCACAAATTCTGTGCAGCTTGATGATCATTTAACAATGTAAACTGTATATCCTCTTTACAAAGGCTTGTTGGTCAAAGAAACGCCTAAAAATGGGCCGAATTTGAAGTCTGCGCTCTCTGATTTCTAAAGGCAAAAAATATGTTTTGAGTGAGTGTGCAACTGTATAGTCATTATTTGGTGACAAGGGAGTGCAAATTGATAGTGTTTGAATTATACTCCGTATTCAATAGAATCCATCCTCTAAGTTCATTCTTGAAAAGCCAAATCCTACACCTAAGATACCCCATACTAGCAAATTGCTACACATTGGAATACTTGCATTATCCAGACACAAAACTTGAAGGACAACTTTGCCACAATGGAAATTAAATTAAGGCGATCTGTACATACTCATCACCAATTTGCCGCTTCTCAATCTGAGATATGTCATAATACCGTAGTGCAGCTTCCAGAAATTTCCTTTTCATGTCTAGGATTCGTGCGTAACATAGCTTATACTGCAAATTTAAAACTTCGTCTCGACTGTTGCTGACCATAAAAGAAGCTTTGTTGATAAACGCCTCAGCATTTACTGCATCATCATCCTTCAAGATAAAAAAATAAACATTTTAGGATCTTCATTACAAGAGGAATGACCTTGCCAAGCACGGAGTACAGTACTTATTTCCAAGCTGAATCGTAAGTATTACAGGTCAAAACTCCACAGTAGTACAAACGGAAGACAATAAAAGTACTGTATATAATCTCGGTTAAAAAGAACAATTTTAGCCCATATATTTATACAGAAGTTGCAAAACTGCTTCTGTAAAAGTTAGCCTCACAAAGTGATATATACTCCTATTTGACTATGTGAGAGCATTCCCTGATCCCATAACCACAAGCATCAAACAGACAGCATAGCGTGCTTGAAATACAATTTACAGTCAGTCAGCTTTCTCAGGCTCACATATCTGAATTAAGAAAAGAACCACGACAATGCAGGACAAATTAATAAAGTTATGTCTCTCAACCCCTACTTATAGTATGCAGCTTAACATGAGACATTAACACTACTTGTCTTAAATTAAGATAAAAATCAGCGGTTAAAGATTTCTTTAAATACCTCAAGATACAAGCGAGCAATTTGAACACATTTCGACAGCTTGTAGGCATCATCAATCCCTCTGAAAGACATCAGAATAAATAAATCGACCACCAAACTAACAGTTCTGCCTATAGAAAACTTTGGAAAGTGCGAGGAAATAAGAGATAGAATCACGTAATCTACTGACCTCATTCCTGAATCCAAATCAATTCCACTTAGCATCTGGGCTGCTTTTGACCATTGCTCCTCAGACTCATACAACTCAGCAAGCTTTTCCCTGATGGTTAAGGCCTGTGAGCCAAAACAAATATCAAGATTGAAAGAGTGGGTTGCTCTTCACACCACATGCAGCACTACACACACGCACAAGGTAAATTATAATGCCTCTATTCCCGTCTACAACCCTACCAGTATTTTGGCTCACAATAACCCTTAGATTCAAAACTATGAAATTTGCCCAACATATTGCCTTGAGCTAGCCATAACAGTTACCGGTATTTTCTTCTCCAATTAGCTCAACCTTTAGGGAATCATACATTATACTAGTGCTTGGAATTTCCAATCAGCCCAATCTTTATGGCACCAAAGCATAGACTATGGAGTACTAGTGCTTGGAATTTCAACTTAGCTCGATCTAGGGCACCAAATCATAAACTATACTAGCACCGAGAATTTCCAATTGGCTCAATCTTTAGGGCACCAAAGCGTAAATCATCATAGTATTATTATTGCTCAGAATTTTTAAACCAAAAAACTGCATTAACATCAATCAGTAACAAAAAGCCGAGAACTACCTGTTCCTCAAACGAAACGACACGAGGTTGAATCTGCTGAAGCGCATAATGAGCAATCTCCTTCTGAAGTTCACCCCCCAACTTCCCTATTTCAATGGCAAACGTTTGCAACAACTGTCGCGAAACCACCAGCGGAACATCATCCGACAACACTTCACAATTACAACAACAACGACGACGACATAAATTCTTCATCATCGACAACGACAACGCCAACAAAAACAGCAATAACGACGATAATAATTACGAATTAGAGAGATAAAAGGAAAATTAATTACTGTGATCAATGAATTTGGTGGCTTGAGAGGCATCATTGGAAGCTAAAACAGTGGAGAGGATGTGACGATACTGCTCGATTTTCTGGCGTTGATCTGCAATTGCTGCTGCGCTCGCTAGTGCAGATTCCATGGACTCAATTCGCGTGATTTTTGGGGCTGGATTAGGGTTCGGGAAATCAAAAAACCTAGTTAAAAATAAAATAAAACTACTACCTCAAATGGTGAAATTGGGGATTTGGTCGAGGTTGAGGGGTTTTAATGTTTTATTAACCCAAAAATCTCCTTTCCACTAACCAAATAACAAATCTCCAAACTTTCCCGCCTAATCACATACGGGCCTACCATATGGGCTTACTTTTGGATTATTTAATATATATTGGTTGGGCTTATATCTAAATTACCCATGCATGTTAACTGCGATCAATAGCTATACGTTTAAAAGATACTATCATAAAATAGTATAATAATATAATTAATATAGTAGATCCCATCATTTTTGTTATACCATAAAATAGTATAAATCTTTTTCTATATATCATACTAATTAATTGATTGATTAATTGACAGTAGCATCTAATTTTATATTTTATATACCATAAAATAGTATAATAATATAGTTGAGTAGATGCTACCATTTTTGTTATACCATAAAATAGTATAAATATTTTTTATACATCATCCTACTAATTAATTGATTGATTAATTGACAGTACCATCTAATTTTATATTTTATATACCATAAAATCCACTTGCTACTAAGAGATTAACCACCCCTATAATTTTTCCGCCTATTCATATTGGACTCATATTTGGGCCTTAACTGCTTTGGTCATGTAATACTGAAATTTTGTTAACAGTATATTTTACAATCTCTGTTATTTGCACCCGTGTATACTATAGAAACTGTATATATACCAACGAAAATACGTTTTATTTTTGTAATAATTATGACTGATATTTGATTGCAATTAAATATTGTAATCGTCTATTAAGTAAGAAAATAAAAATTCTCAAAACTTTTCACACCAAAATTTTAAGCTATCAATCTCTACTAACTAAGAGAAAAAAAATCTCAAAACTTTTCTCGCCTAAATTTTAAACTCTCAATTTGGACAAAATCAATAGAACAAATGAGGAAGAATCACACTCAATTATCATATAAAAATTCTTACGGGTTAAATATTTAAAAACTAACAACGGGTGTATCGATACAAATAAATTGTAGAAATATAGTCGCTTAAATTTCTAACAACAATTAAGATAATAATTTTTTTGTACTACATATTTCATGATATTAGTCGAGGTTGCAATTTCAAGTTATTTTATTATTATCCAAATACAATGATAGAATCGTGAAAAATTATCAGGTTGCTAAATTAAAATCTACTTTGTATAAATAATTAACTTAAAATATTAAAATTCTATAAATACCGTGCATACATGCACGGGGTATACACTAGTATCTTTATCAAACTATTAATAACTCGACTTGACTCGTTGATTGGATCCAAAAGATCAGAATGATGATCATATGGTTATTTTTTAAAATATGGTACGGTATCATTTAAAATTCGGTCTAACTAGATGTTTGGATCAGTGGAATTTTAAATGGAATTCGAAAAAAAAAATGTATTAAGGAATTACAAATTTCAATTCAATCGACCTTCCACCTGAACTTTCTGACCCGATCCTCATCCAAAAATTTTGAATTTCGGTTTTGATCTTGGACCGCTACAAATCATGTGCTACTCGTACTTATTATGAAAAAGTTTATATAAGTAGGTTTATCTTTGACTTGAACAGTATTGAGTTGTGGGTTAATCATTTGGACTTAGATCGGATTTGCAGTTTTTGATAAAAATAGTGGATTATGTTTTTTTTATACGATATTTATGGTAGAATGAAAAATTTATACTTGTAGATTTGTGAGAAAAACTTTTATAAAACATACGGAGTATTTGGAAGTGCGGTGTAATAACTTGTACTCGGAAAATTTAAAGGGGACACCGTGATGTGGCACAATGGGTATCCCCCGTTCTGAAATAAGTCCTTATTTTTGATAAAATTTTCCTGAATAAGTCCTTATTTTTTATACAATTTTCCTTACCAAGGTCAAGGAGCAGGAATCGAGCCCGCGACCTGAAGGATCTGTCCTATGTGAGCAAACCACTGATCCAAGATATCAATCTGTTTCCAACAAGCAGAAAATAGATACATTAAGCTACTTACAGCAAACCTAAAGCAAATCATTCAATGGCTTCAACACTTCACGAGGCATAATCAATCTCCCCCATTACCAATTAATCTCCCCATCATCAATCTCCTTCCACCGATTTTCCCTTCCTCATTGATG
This sequence comes from Agrostemma githago, assembly GCA_958450325.1. Taxonomy (NCBI): domain Eukaryota; kingdom Viridiplantae; phylum Streptophyta; class Magnoliopsida; order Caryophyllales; family Caryophyllaceae; genus Agrostemma; species Agrostemma githago. The sequence goes on from OY288246.1 coordinate 68,097,394, forward strand.
TTGATTAGCAATTCACGAAGCATTGTTTTAAATGTTGATTCATCATTTTCGAGAATGCATTACCGATCATCTTCAATCTCTTTAATTGCTAATCTTCATCGGAACCCTACCTCATTACTCACAGTTCATCTCAGAAACACGGCACATGGATTCAATATCCGCCCCTTCGTTTCCTTCCTTTTTCTTTCAATCACATTTCGCTGTATTTATATTCTGTATCATTTGAGCACGATGTCTGCAGTCATTCATAATTTCGTGATTTTAATTCATTTCATTTTCCTGTTTTTTCTCCCTTATTTGAACTATGTCTCAATCAAATTTGGCTTCCATTGCTAACCTTACTCAGGGTGTCAGGTTGAAAGAGTTAACCGTTAGGGTGATCTACATATGGAACAGGCCAAACTATACGAACAAGAATACAACCGACGCTGTGGAGTTGCTACTTATTGATGCTAAGGTGATTACCACCATTTGTCTATTTTGTATCTTTAGTTACTTTTCTTTAGTGATGTTGTTTTGTTTATATTGTTGTGGAATGTAATTCGCTACACCATTTTTTTTGGCCGTGATTCCAGAATGATTTGGTTCAGGCGACCATTAAAAAGCCGTTGCTCAGCAGATTCAAGGACAAATTTGTCATCGGTCAGGTGTACCAACTTTGGAGTTTGACTGTTGCCCCTAATGTAGGCGTAGACAAGGCTACCACTCATACCTCCAGATTGAACATCGAGTTCTCCACTAAAGTTACTCATTTGCCTAACGATGTCTCAGTACCGTCTAACTATTACCGGTTTGTTGACTTTAAGGATATCAACGATGGCAAAATTGCACCCAATCAGTACATAGGTCTCTTTAATGAAATTCTTACTGAATATGTTGTATTCCTACTAATCTCTTGCTGCGTGCATTCTTTTTTGATCACTTTTTTCTTCTGCAGATGTTGTAGGTAAGGTGTACGAGATTGGACCAATGACTGAGACAAAGAACGGTTTCAAGTGCAGAAAAATCAAGCTTGAGGATACAAAGTATGCCTCGCTTTATACCACCCTTTTTGTCCTACTGCCAGTGTTATTGTCTCACATCTTTCTTTCTATTTTTTGCTCCTCTTAGTGGCGACGTTCTACACTGCACTTTGTGGGCACCGCATGCCGTTGATCTGCCTGAGGTATTGGCTATTCTACCCAGCCCTCACCAGTCCAAAGTAGTTGTTCTTAGATGTGTGGAACCGAAGCTATTTGACAGTAAGTACCTTACTTGGCCGTCCATTCTATTACTGCATTTTACACACTGATCCTTGCGACATAACACTACAAAAATGAAGGGTCTGTCGCGGCGGAAAAATCCGCCGCGAATCACGAAAATCCGACGCGAAATCAAGTTTGCGTCGGATTCCGCGACGTGAAAGACCGCCATTAATTTTGGACGCAAAGAGGAACACTTGCGGCGGATCGGCCGCCGCATACTGTTTCGCGTGGGACATGCGGCGGATATGGCGACACTAGGAAGGTCAAAGGGGACTTGAAGTCAACTGTTTAAGCGTCGGAAATTGGATGGTGTGCGGCGGATATTCCCACGCAAAAATAGGTATGCGTCCAGTTTTGCGTGGGACTTTCCCTTGCAACAAATGGGTGTGCGTCCAGTTTTGCGTGGGATTTTCCCTTCCAACCAATGGGTGTGCGTCCAGTTTTGCGTGGGATTTTCCCTTGCAACAAGTGGGTGTGCGTCCAGTTTTGCGTGGGATTTTCCCTTGCAACCAATGGGTGTGCATCCAGTTTTGCGTGGGATTTTCCCTTGCAAACTGGGTCTGTACGGCAATATCTGCTGGATATAAAACGTCCCCAAAACAGAAAATCGACCTGAAAAAAATAAAAGCACACAACGTGCAACCAAATGTGCTCCTCCCGAGCAAATTCCACATCGAATCTTTCACGCAGAAGCAGAACATGCTCAATGATCGAAAAGAAACTAATATATTACCGAGTCTACCTAATCCCAAGTTCACAAGTTACCAAGTTACCAAGTTACCAAGTTCACAAGTCTACCTAATTCCCAAGTCAAGTTCACAAGTCTACCTAATCCCCAAGTTCACAAGTCCACCTAATTCCCAAGAAACTAATAAATATTCCGTTAACAAGTTCGAGGACTAGTAATTAGAAAATACATATTACCTAGTCTACCTAATGGGGCGGGTCTACCTCCATGTTACTACCAAATGCGTGACCATCGTCAGCGTTGTCGTCACGCCTCTGACCCCGTGGCATAGAACTGCAGCCTTCATCGGACATAGCGATCCTCTCCTTCAGCATCTCTATCGTCCTCCTCTGGTCATGCATCTCGCGCTCATGTTGCAGCTGCCGTTCCTCCATTTTCTTCAAGTCCTCTTTCATTCTCATGTTCTCGGTCCGTTGCTGGGTGGCGGCGGTGGGTACGTACGAGTCATCAACCGCGGTACTGGTATGGTTCATGCACGGTTTGAACAGTTCTTTGGCTGCACTTCCAACCCCGAACACACGTTTCTTCTTGTTGAACCCCCCCGAGGCGTCATGGTATAAGCGAAACTCGTCCACACGTGATATCGCCTCCCCTCCTTGGGACATTGCCTCTTCCCTCGCTTGTACAAATTTTTGCTGAAATGACATTCAAATGTTAAATTATATAGCTTAACACCAAATGATGAAGTTGAGATAATTTAATATGATTTGAATTCTATTGTCGGAGAACTTACGTCCACCTCCTCTGCAATGGGATCAACCCAAAGACCTTTCTTGTTCTTCTTTAACTTGTGAAGCAGCTGAATCGGGGTCGCATTCGGTCCCTTCGAAATAAAATGTCAGAACACGTACAAACCATGTTATATTGAACATAAAAACCAAATAATTTATTTTCATAACACATACCATTTTATTGAAAGCTTTTGTCGCGCTATTACGCCCTAGGCAGTTGGTCCCTTTCGCTACTCCGTCTTTGTTTCCGCCACGACGGTTCGCTTTGTTCACTTCTACTTTCTTCAGGAATTTAGGATCCATTGCCCTACGTTGCAGCTCCTGGTACTTGTTCTCCGGGATCCAAGTAGGCCTTTCCTTCGCCTTCATTGCTCTCTGGAAGATGTCGGAGAGACGCTTCTTGATCCTTACCTCGTACGCGTTTCACAGCTCATAACCCGGATCGACCTTCACCTGTTTCTGTTTGCAAAAGACAAACAAATTATTAGAAAATTTACAAATTACTTAAATAGTTCAAGTATTAGCCCCAAAAAAAAAACTCACTTCGAAGTGGGAGTACATGGCGTCCCTCGCCAGTTGAGGCGCCTCAGTCCAGTTCCTATAAACGCCAGGGGCGTTCATGTAAGTGCCGACGATGGACTCGCGTAGGTAATTGACAATGTCGTCATCTTCCCACCTACAACGACAATTTAACGAGTTATATTCCATCGTAAATGAAAACATTAATACAGTACAAGAATTCTTACCAAACGCCATTTTCGTTCCGCGAAAGGTATTTCTTATCGGCATCCGGTATATCGTCGTTGTTCCCAGCACCTGCCATTATTACGTTTCCGCTACGAGAACCATAGTTGCAAAACATGAAAACACATTAACAATGTACAATACTGAAGGTACATACACACAGAAAATGTAATACATTAACCAATCTATAATACGTACATCTGTTTGCTTAAAATGTTTTTAATTAGTTACAATGAAAATAAACAAATTAAAGTTACGGTATTAAAATGATAATGGACACTACTCATCGTCGCTACTATCATTCTCCTCATCCGTGTTCACTTCATTGAAACCGTCTTCCTCGATCTCATCATCATCTCATTCACTGTCCACCTCTTCCTCATCTGCTTCTATTACAACCTGTTCCTCACCCTCATCCTCACTCTCACCCTCAGGCACGATCCAATTGTGAAACTCATCTTCTTCCTCTTCCTCTTCCTCGCCCCCATCCTCTTCAGCGACGTTCCCTACTTGTTCCTCAATTTCATCAGTGTCATCAGTGTCTGAAACTACAATAGATGAAAGTGGTTGTACATTAGAAACGACATCCTCTTGGTATACGTTATCGTCGGTGATTGGGTTGTCAATTTGTGACCTCGCCTTGATCTTAAACACCGCCGACCATTGTGTATCCTTTTTTCCCTTTGGATAAGGGGCAAAGCAAATTTGATCGCTTTGGTACGCCAACACAAAAGGATTGTACCCTCACAGTTTTCTTGAGCGATTCACATCTACAAGATTGTATAACTTATGAACATTAACTCCTTGTGCAGAGTTATCAATCCAATCACATTTGAATAGTACGGGTTTACAGGTCCTGTCACTGTCAAAATAGTGGAGTTCAACCACCTCTTCTAGTGTTCCATAATAATCTGACCCTTCCGTGGAACTCACACAGACCCCGTTACTAATTGTAGATTTAGGGACGTCGACACCATCTTTGAAAGCACGAAACTTGTACCCATTCACTGAATAACGTTTCCAAGTCTTCACCCGTGAAGAAGGGCCAGTCGCAAGAGTTTTCATGAGGGGGTCGAGCAGCACTTCAGGCTTTCATGAAGATATAATAAGTCAATAAATTATTTTAATAAACAGTTTCGAGTAACTTAAAGTCACAACTATCATTTTCACGTACTTGATCTCGTAGCCAAGTGGAGAACAATGACTCATATTTGCTCCAAACTGCGTCACATGATCTAACCTCAGCATGTTTGGTCATGATGTACGCCTCGAATTTCCTAAATTTGTTTCAAGTCATCAGATGAAAAAAAAAAAATTATTGTACGGGGTTTTATATTATCAAAACAATAAAGAGTTATTGCACTACATCTGTCACTTACTCCTCGTACGGCCTTATGATTGCACCACAGTTTCTTATGACGTAAGTGTGCGCTTGATTGTACTCAACCTCTGTGAGAAATCTTTCCTTACATTTTCCCGTAGTGCTGCCCACATCCTTTCGAAATGGTTCTACAGTGTCATCAGATTCGTCATTTTCATTGACACCGATATCAATATCCTTCGCTTTCGTGTCAATATGCTCTTGAAAGTAAAAGGAACAAAAATTTGACGTTTCCTCCAACAAATAAGCGTTACATATTGACCCTTCTACCCGAGCTTTATTTCCAATTTTTTTTAAGATGATTGAGGAACCTGCATAACAATAATACAAAGTACAATTACTTTCATTTTAGATGCTACAAGCTGGGCACAGTTGTTAACGCAATCATACCTTTCAAATGGATACATCCAACGGTATTGAACAGGACCCCCAACTTTTGCTTCAAATGGAAGGTGAACTGGTAAATGTTCCATCGAGTTGAAGAAAGACGGAGGAAATATTTTCTCCAACTTACAAATGATCTCGGCAATGTTCTTCTCCAACCGATTAATGGAGTCCACGGAGATGGTATATGAACACAAATCGCGAAAAAATTGACTAATCTCAGTTATGGCATTCCATGTGTTTACAGGGACTAACTGCTTCAATGCTACAGGCAACAACCTCTCCATGAACACGTGGCAGTCATGACTTTTCATGCCATGCAATATCATTTTCGAATGGTCTACACACCTAGACAAGTCAGATGCGTAACCGTCCGGGAACTTTAACCCAGATACCCAGTCACATAACGCCTTCTTCTCACTTCTGTCCAATACGAATGACATTGACTTGGGTCGACTGAAACACAGTTCCTTAAAGTCGGCTTTGCCTTTCGGTCTGAATGACGTCTTATTGGGTACATCCATAATGGTATTCATAAGTTGCTCAAAAAAGTTCTTTTCAATGTGCATGACATCTAGGTTGTGCCTAATCAGCAGAGTCTTCCAGTATGGAAGTTCCCAGAATATACTTTGTTTCCACCATCCTTCTTTTTTATCTTTCAACTTCTTCAACTCGTCGAAAGAAGCATGAACAATGGTAGGGTAATGTTTTACTTCCTCCCATATTTCATCGCCTGACAACCTGTTAGAGGCGACTGAACTTTCACTGAGTCTCTTCTTTAGAAAACCTTTGCAGTTCTTTCTAAATGGATGGCCGGCTGGTAGAAATTGTCTGTGGGAGTCAAACCAACACACCTTACAACTTCTTGGCAAATAAAAGGATTTTCTATTCTTACCTTGACAGTACGGGCAAGCACGATAACCCGTTGTACTCCAACCGGAGAGCATCCCGTAAGCAGGGAAGTCATTGATGGTCCACATTATTGCTGCCCTGAGATTAAAGCCCTTCTTCGTGGACACGTCGTACGTGTAAACCCCTGTCTCCCACAAACATTTTAATTCCTCAATCAAAGATTGGAGATACACGTCCATATTTGACTTCGGGTTCTTAGGTCCAGGAACGATGAGAGACAAGAACATGAATTGTCTCTTTAAACACAACCAAGGAGGGAGGTTGTAGGGTGTCACCATAACTGGCCAGCACGAGTAAGATTTACCGAATTGTCCGTAAGGGGAAAACCCATCAGTGCATAAACCTAAGCGAACATTGCGCGGCTCTTTTGAAAACTCGGGATATTTAAGGTCAAACATTTTCCAAGCTTCACCGTCACTAGGATGCACCATGGTACCATCTACCCTTAGTCGTGAGTTTTTGTGATGCCAACGCATTTGCTCGGCTACGTTCTTTGTCGCGTACAGGCGTTGTAATCTAGGACCTAGCGGGAAATAAGTCAACACCTTACTCGCTACTCTATTTCCCCTCGTATTTTTCGTCGCACTCTTAAATATATCCGCGCCACACTTTGTGCACTTCTCGTGATCGGAATCTGCTTTTCAAAACAACATGCACCCGTGGGGGCAGGAATCGATCTTCTTATGAGGAAGTTGAAGACCCTTTAACACTTTCTTGACCTCGTAAAAATTTCGGGACATGACATTATCCTTTTTGGGGAGAAGGTCAGCTATAAACGCTATCCAACCATCGAGTAATCTGAAAGACATGTTACCTTCGCACTTAAGGGTCAACATCCTTGAAGCGGCTTCCAACAAACTCATGTCACATCCGTTGCAAACTGGTAACTCAGCATTTTTCATCATTTCGAAAAAGGATAGAACTTCTGGGTTGGGTTCATGCTGAACTTCCTCATCGCTTAGCTCGTCCGGGTTACGCTCCGCCTCCATTATGTCCTCAACGGTCGGACGTAACGCATCCTCCACGAATTCCCGATATGGGTTACTACTACCCGCTCCGTGACTATCACTAACAAGATCAGAATCCTCACCATGATACGTCCAGACGTAGTAGTTTGGAACAAACCCGTTTTTGTAGAGATGATCTCTAACATCAAGGGCATCTAGTATGGCAAAGTTTTTGCATTTACTACAAGGACACCTAAGTTGTTGTTTCGTGTAGTGGACGTTATTGTTTATGGAATAGTCGATAAATTTCAACACACCGTCTTTGTATTCATGTTTAGGCTTCTTTTGCTCATCTAATCTCTCGTACATCCACTTCCTTTCTACTCTCTTCATTCTTTGTGAGGACAATATATATATATATATATATATATATATATATATATATATATATATATATGTGCATGCAAAGTACGTAGAAATTATTAAATTAGTTGAGCGTGGGGAAGAACATTCAACGACGCCTATATTATGGACATTATCTACAGAACAATGTAAACCAAGTGCAGTCAATTGAACATGCTTTCATAAATCCGTAAACCCATTTAGACATCACTTCGAAACAGTTTCACCACCTTGGGACCTTATCACTCCAACCTAAACCCATCCTTGTACGTTCCATGCCACTGATAAACACAAAATTTTGTTATGCCGATAAGAAAAAAATCCGGCAGCAATTCGCCCCAGTTCTCCAAATGAACTATGTGGAAATATGAAAAGTCCACATGTGCATTCGGAGAACAATGAGGGAATTGCCACAAGACTTTTTCTTATCGACATAACAAAATTTCGTGTTTACCACCTAAGTGACATGAAAAGTACAAAGACAGTCCCAAAACGGGGACTATTCAAGAATTACTCCTAACAAGTAATTCTTGAACGGGTACTAGGTAGGTCTGAGTAGATGTATAACATGTCTTACCAACAATACGTAACCTAAACTGTAAACAACAACAATCATGTATCAACACCCAACAAATTACTACTAGTAGTATTAGTAGTAGTATTAGCAGTAGAAGATTAGTAGTATTAGTAGTATTAGTAGTTGTAGTAGTAGAAGATTAGTAATATTATTAGTAGTAGTTAAGTAGTATTAGTAGTAGTAGTAGATTAGTAGTAGTGGTGGTAGTAGTATTAGTAGTAGATTAGTAGTAGTAGATTAGTAGTAGTGGATTAGTAGTATTATTAGTAGTAGTTAAGTAGTATTAGTAGTAGTAGATTAGTACTAGTGGTGGTAGTAGTAGTATTAGTAGTAGATTAGTAGTAGTAGTGGTAGTATATTAGTAGTATTAGTAGTAGCAGTAGAAGATTAGTAGTATTATTAGTAGTAGTTAAGTAGTATTATTATTATTAGTAGTAGTAGTAGTAGATTAATAGTAGTGGTGGTAGTAGTAGTATTAGTAGTAGATTAGTAGTAGTAAATTAGTAGTACTAGTAGATTAGTAGTATTATTATTAGTAGTTAAGTAGTAGTAGTAGTAGTAGTAGATTAGTAGTAGTATATTAGTAGTATTAGTAGTAGTAGTAGAAGATTAGTAGTAGTTAAGTAGTATTAGTAGTAGTAGATTAGTAGTAGTATATTAGTAGTATTAGTAGTAGTAGTAGAAGATTAGTAGTATTATTAGTAGTAGTTAAGTAGTAGTAGTAGTAGTAGTACATTAATAGTAGTGGTGGTAGTAGTATTAGTAGTAGATTAGTTGCAGTGGATTGGTAGTATTATTAGTAGTAGTTAAGTAGTATTAGTAGTAGTAGATTAGTACTAGTGGTGGTAGTAGTAGTATTAGTAGTAGATTAGTAGTAGTAGTAGTAGTGGTAGTATATTAGTAGTATTAGTAGTAGCAGTAGAAGATTAGTAGTATTATTAGTAGTAGTTAAGTAGTATTAGTAGTAGTAGTAGTAGTAGATTAATAGTAGTGGTGGTAGTAGTAGTATTAGTAGTAGATTAGTAGTAGTATATTAGTAGTATTAGTAGTAGTAGTAGTAGAAGATTAGTAGTAGTTAAGTAGTATTAGTAGTAGTAGATTAGTAGTATTAGTAGTAGTATATTAGTAGTATTAGTAGTAGTAGTAGATTAGTAGTATTATTAGTAGTAGTTAAGTAGTAGTAGTAGTAGTACATTAATAGTAGTGGTGGTAGTAGTATTAGTGGTAGTTAAGTAGTAGTAGTACATTAATAGTAGTGGTGGTAGTAGTATTAGTAGTAGATTAGTAGTAGTGGATTAGTAGTAGTTAAGTAGTATTAGTAGTATTAGATTAGTACTAGTGGTGGTAGTAGTAGTATTAGTAGTAGATTAGTAGTAGTAGTGGTAGTATATTAGTAGTATTAGTAGTAGCAGTAGAAGATTAGTAGTATTATTAGTAGTAGTTAAATAGTATTAGTAGTAGTAGTAGTAGATTAATAGTAGTGGTGGTAGTAGTAGTATTAGTAGTAGTAAATTAGTAGTACTAGTAGATTAGTAGTATTATTAGTAGTAGTTAAGTAGTATTAGTAGTAGTAGATTAGTAGTAGTATATTAGTAGTATTAGTAGTAGAAGATTAGTAGTAGTTAAGTAGTATTAGTAGTAGTAGATTAGTAGTATTAGGCCATGTTCTCCTGGACTTAAACTGACTGAACTGAACTGAACTGAACTGAACTGAATGTGTTTGAACTGAACTGAACTGAACTGAATGTGTCTGAACTGAACTGAACTGAATGTGTCTGAACTGAACTGAACTGAATGTGTCTGAACTGAACTGAACTGAACGCAACTAACATCCATGATCAAGTACTAAACACAGCAAAATTAGAGCAACAGGGCAACAATACTAAACACAACAAGTTGACCTCTAAATCAACCTAGATTACGTGTCAAGGAAAACCGTAGTCAGCACATCACTTGTCTCAAGAGAAGCTCTCAACAACGCCAATCCCTGCATGATCAACTAACATTTACTTCTACTACTACCATCATTATAACAACAATAACAACACTAACACAACCAATATTATTTCATACAAACCAACACTACCACCATTAAATTAACACAACCCACCACTCACACAAACTAACCCCAACACTAACACAACCAACAACAACAAACCACAACAATAACCTAATCAACGATAACATTAACAATAACAAATATTTAAAAAATTTAACAGTTTGAACATACTTTGATGGAGAAAAGACGGAAAAATGAACCGAAGATGAGGAGGGCGCGCGGCAGGGGGGAGGGCACGGCAGTGGAAGGGCGCGCCGGCAGTGGCGCCGGCGGTGGATTTCGTCGCCGGTGGATGTCGTCGCCGGCCGGTGGGGAAGACGGGAAGGGGGAGGGGAATTGGGTAGATTAGGGTTTAGGGGAATCGATTTGGGGAAATCGATTTGGGGATATTGATTTGGGCTGTTTCTTTTTGTGTCCGCGTCTTTTTTTTTTATATATATGGAATACATTGCGGCGGACAATCCCACGCAAAATCCACCGCGTGTCAGCATCTATGCGTCGGATTGTCCGCCACATAGCAGGATTAATTTTTTAAATTAAACGTCCCCCCTGCGTCGGTATAAGACATACTATGCGGCGGATTTTCCGCCGCATAATTGACCGCGAAACTCCCACCCTTGGGCGCCCTTACCCTGCGTCCATTTTGCGTGGGGTATTCCCACGCAAGTCATTCGCGTCGCCAATCCGACGCGAATCCGACGTGATCAGAAACATATGTCGGATATTTAGTCCGCCGCAAAACGTCCGCCGCAATTTCATCTGCTTTTTGTAGTGTAAGTAACGTTCCGTTTACCACATCAGACTCTTGGCTTGTGCAAACTACCTTCAACGCAACAACATTTGAGGTTAACCCAAAGTTACCCAAAGTGGATGCCTTTCAAGAGAGGTTTGAAACATATAAAGATATACAACTACTATTTACCACTGTATTTTTTCCCCTTTCAATGTTATTTTTAACATGATGTGTTATGATCCTGCAGTTTTTCATCTCAAACTCCGAGCAATTCATTACAGATTCTCGATGAAGGTGCTGAGGGTGAGAGCTTTGACATTCCGGTAGACGAAGTTCTTTCTATATCACAGATTGTCGGCAGCGAAAAGGTTTAGTAATATGTTATCAACCATAACGTCTTCAGATTAGCTTTCTACATATTTACATTATATACCTTCTTGGCATTCCCTACTGCCATGGACAGGGTGGGTCGTTTTACACCATTGCAACCATATTAAACTGTGATGGAAGCAAAACCGCGGAGTGGTACTACAACAGTTGCAAGTCTTGCAGATCAAAGGCAGTGAAGAATGATAAAGGGAGGTGGTTTTGTAAGAATTCGAACTGTGATGGAAGCAAAACTGGCATCATGAACAACAACCCTAAGTTAGTCTCCCCCATCTATTTCAGCACATTTATTCTTTCCAGATTTTAGAAGGCAGCTCTTTATTTACTTACCAATTGTCGTTGTAATTGTGACAGGTTTCAGGTCAAGTTTGCGGTGGTCGACTTCTCTGGGATCGAATGTCATTTTGTCGCGTTTGATCATCAGGTTGAAAATTTTCTCCAATACAATGCCAATGAGTTGATTTCAAAAATGGAGAAGGTATTTTATTTTCTGTACAGTTGTAATCAAGGCGACGTTCAATGTTTGTTTTACAGTTTCTAACCACAAGTCTGTTACTTCCACAAGAAAGGAGAAGGTCATTCAATGCCTGACGAGCTGTCGACGTTCATTGACAACCGTTTCCTATTCAGTATAAAAATAGACGAGAAGTTCAATGTTCAACATTCTTCTACCTCTTACACTGTTTCCTGGATGTCTAACGACGTAGACAAAATACACACCTAGCACATGAAGTATGAAGAAGCGTTGAAGGTTGATTTCTCAGTTTTTTGTTTTGTTTTCTTCCACGTCGTTACTTCTTTAGGCCTCCATATTACTTTCCTGAAAACTGACTTATTTGTTTGCAGATTGAAATGGACGAGTACAGGCTAACTACAACTGCTCTAAGCAATTCGACTTTTAGATGTACTGTTCCTGGAGAAGGGTCACAAGTTGCGGCAGCCACATCCGGCGGAGTCCAGGAAGAACAAGTCACTGAACTTTTCAGTCAGGTTGTCCTTATTTATCCATTATTCAATAGGCTATTTGTTTCATTATTACGCGTCCATGTTGTCCACTTCAACCTACAATTAAAGCTTATGATCGTGGTTTCCTTTGAACATTTAGGTTGTCGACTGTGAAACTGCGTCCAATTCATCGAAACATACCATTGAAGAGGAGTGGAGATCTGCTTGAAGTCGAACCATGTACCCCTGTCGGTGGCGCCTCTGATGCCTTATCTGCTGCCAAGAAAGGGAAATCTGATTCAATCTAATCGTCTTACCCTGAAAAATTATGAACGTTTTCTTTTACTTACCAGTCTCAACATTAATTCCAGCTTTTGGAGCCATGTAGTACAAAGTAATTTTGTTGTGTTTCAACTTTATAGACCGACACTTTTTATTTATTTATCGACATCATCCGTTGTTTACTATTTCCCTGATATATGTTTTCATTTTATTGAGATGCATGTCATTATAATGTCTGTAATTTGTGTGGATGCGTCCAGTACACATGCATTTTCTTGCCAATATTAGCAGGTCAACCACAGTTTGGACTTTGTGAAGGCAACCCGTTTGTTGAAATAACATCCTCTTTGTGACAACCAATTCACTGTAAGGTCTGGAAGACACATTGGGTAACACACCTCATTACTCCTTCGCATTACTCATGTTTCAACAGATATGTTTCCCACTTATATGTTTTTTTGGTGCTGCACATCGCAGGACTTACGGAGATGTACTTGATTACTGTCAAGGTTATCACTTAACTTCAAGTTGGTTGGGGAAGGAATAATAGTATTCGCAAATATTCGTAGCACTCTTAAGTTAGGACTACTTTCTTGAGTACTTTTGTAACCTGTAATGTATTTACTTCAAGCTACTTACGTAGTCCAATAGCTTAGTTCGTACACATAATAATTACCCTTCTATATGCGAGCATTTGGTATCGATGTTATCTGAATAAAGAACAAGCTCATTTTGTTCGTATAATTACTTGACTTTATCATATTTTGTGAATTAGAACAAGCTCATTCTTCCAATCCTAACTTTACCACATCACACAGTTACTACAACATATGTCCTTGCAATTTTGTTTACGTGGAAAAAAACATCAACACTAAAACGTTCTTTATACGTGCTGACTCTCTTAGCAAACTACAAGACTACGACACATGCTCCTAATATATAAGAGATTAGACATATTTCGCACTACGAATGTTACAATTCCTTACAAATCTCACATCATTTGATGAATGCAGTTTAAGCATTTCATTGAGTCTATCTGTTTCCCGCCTTCTACTGGTGTCGTCATATATTCACCAAACTTAATACAGTTTTTATCTATTTGTAATTAGTACTATGTCAACCTATTATTTTTTCCCGTTCATCTGTCCCTAACGTTTAACTACGGTTAAACGTGGCTTTTTATATGCAGCTAACTACAATTTGTATCTCCCAAACTCATTTCGGTTACTGAGTTCCAATATATTTAAAGCCTCGGCATGTACGGAACGCCCGAATAGATTATAGCCAATTTACACATTGCATTGGTAACACAATCCAATTAATTGTGAATTATCATTGGAAATGGATGTGGCTATTGTACTTCAACTTGCATTGTGAAATGAACGGTCTATAAATTGTTGGCATGTGCTCCAGCGTAACCTTAGTCCATTATTTTGCAGCCATTTTCGAGGGTTTATACAGTTACAGCAGTTACATGTAACGATGGAACGATTACCAAAAAAACCGACTCAACGCAAAAATGTGCGCCAGAAGAGGAAGTCTGCTCCCCACCCTGCACCCAACGTCTCCGAGTTTTCCTTATCCGAGAATGTGCCTGCAAGTGGTAATATATCCGTTGTGAACAGGTGTTGTGGTGGTGAGTTGTCTAATTTGCCATGAGTGTTTCGCCGTCGTTTATACATTTTTCATGTCATCCTCTAAACATTCACTAACACAAAGGTGTTTCACGTTCATTGTAACCATGCAAATGCAGTAAATTCTAGGAAGGCATTTGAAGACATTTCAAACTGTCCTACTGAAGAACCGTCAGGATCTCCTGCAGCATCCGTTACCCATTTAGGTGAATGTTCTCGAATGTTATCAGGTACTTAAATTGAATAATGCTTCTACTTCAGAACTCGCAGTTTTGTATAAGGCTCTTCATGTTCTGCGTCCTTTGGCTTCCCTCTTTAGCTGTTATTCATAATTTAGAACCTGATTTCCTTACTTTGAAATACAATCTGTTTCTTACTCCCATCTGCGTCTTTATTTGAAGTTCATGTGGGGAGCATCGAACATGGTAATTATCGTCAGCAAGTGGGTGGCACTTCAGAATAGACGAATTTGGGCCAACTAGATGTTTTCGATCGTATTAGGCAGCAGCTTCAAGATGGTAGTACCCCGGCAGTCTCTAAACCAATTTACTTTGTATTCTTTACGGACTTTATGGATACATTCAATCTGCTTTACTTTCCAACGTTATGCAGCGAACGAGTTGGAAAAATACCTTACCAGGTACCTCACCGCCCAACAAGCCAGAGTTGACCGTCGATTCATACTGGCAGATAGGCGCCAAGGTCATAATTCATACGAAGAAGCAATGTACACTGCCAACGATCCATACCGGGAATGGCGGTCGAAGCTTGCACGACGCAAACATGTGATCAAGTTTAGGGAGCGCAGAGCATGCAACATTCATGTTCCAAATGCATCCACACACATCTCTCCACCTACTGTTGACCTCACTGAAGGTCGTTTAAATACTTATTCTTTTTTTTCCTCACCTTTGTTATACTCATCATTTAATATCTTTATTCTTTTTTTTTCTTTTTAGACTGATCGTCCTTTTGTTATTACTTATGTCCTTATAAATTTTTGAGTAAGAGAATATTAACCAATTTACTCGATCAATTGTGATGGATTACTTAAGCAAGTGACTCATGTAAATGTTATTCTCCATTGTACATTTAATCCAATTTCGCTAGGGTAGTGCTTAAGAAAGCACTTACTTTTTCTTTGTAGTGAGCAAATGTAAGATAGTATTCATAATTGGATAAGTAGCTTATTATTATGGTTCAACGACGCAGCTTCCCTTGAGCGTGTTGTATACGCCATCCGTGAGGCATCTGTTAACGACCCAACCACACCTCAGCGCCTCAGCAGCAACAAACGATTTCGTCAGTTTACTCATAGTGACACTATTATTCAAAGTCTAGCACGTGACATTTTCGGGTCGATCTTAACCGACGAAGACATTGACTCTCCCAGCCACGCCATCACTAGAGGTTATTGCATTAGTATATTACATACCGGTGATGCCTACGTACTTACCATAATTGGCTTAGTCTGTATTCTATCACAGGATGGGAAGGGTACGACGACTTAGGGAATCTGGAGTATAAGTGCCAGAAGTGCTCCGCATACATGTGGTACAATGAGAGATCGAGAATGGACCGTAGACCGCTTATTCCATCTTCCACCATGTGTTGTAGAGATGGTGTTGTTGAATTACCGTATCTCACTGAACCCCCGCAGCCTATCAAGGATCTCTTACATGGTGTTCATCCCAAGAGCAAACACTTCATTGACAATATCAGGATGTATAATTTAGCGCACTCATTTACTTTAAGTGGCGGCAAAGTAGATGACTCTGTAAACAGTGGCAGGGGCCCCTAGACTTACAGAATTGATGGGCAAAACTCTCACCTAATCGGCAGTTTGCTGCCTGCGAATAATGAGCCACCCAGTCAACTGTACATATACGACACCAACGATGAGATTAGCAACAGGAAGCGTGCGTTAAGGTGCCATATCTTCCTTATGTTAATTTTCACATTTCATCACAACTTTTTGTCTTTTATACCTCAAACAGTTCGCAATGTTCTGCGTACTTATGTGCAGGGGGCAGTCATCCAGTGTAGATAGGTTTGATGACGGGATCATGGCTGAAATTAAGTCTATGCTCGACGCGTACAACCCTTTAGCTCGGTCATTTCGTATGGCCAGGGACATCATACTAAACTCCGATGAAAGGTGTGAGGTTAGGTTGCGGTTAATTTGTGCACGATGCACAGATGGACGTGAATATAATCTTCCAACTGTCTCCAAAGTTGCCGCCCTTATTGTCGGTGATATTGAGGATACCATTGAAAGCAGGGACATAATTATCGAGGAAAGGTGCGGTCGTCTACAACGTATATCTGAATTCCATCCATCGTACTTGCCGCTTCAGTACCCTCTCTTTTTTCCACACGGTGAGGACGGTTATCGTCTTGGTATCAAACATTGTCAGCAATCCGTCGAAGCAAGTCGCAATCCTGACACGGCACACGACAATTTAACTTTAAGAGAGTGGTTCGCGTTCCGCTTGTAGGACAGACCAACCGACGTAGAACCCGATACTTTACTGCGAGGATGCCGATTACTGCAGCAATTAATTGTCGACGGATATACAATGATAGAGGCCCAGCGGCTGACGTATTTAAAGTTCAACCAACTTAAGCTTCGATCTGAAAATGCGAAGCAGTTGCGTGCTGCTGCTGCTAGCGGACAGACGGACTCATCATCTGTAGGCGTTAAGTACATACTCCCTTCAAGCTTTGTCGGTGGTAAGGGATACATGCGTGAGACTTACCAGGATACGATGACAATTTGTCGGTGGTGTGGATACCTTGGTCTGTTTGTCACCTTTACCTGCAACCCAAAATGGCCAGAGATAACTAGGTTTGTGAAGAAGAGGGGGCTGAAACCAGAGGATAGGCCCGACATTGTAACCCGTGTATTCAAACAAAAGTTGGACCTTCTTATTAAGGATTTCAAGGACAACCATGTTTTTGGGAGGACGAGAGCAGGTAACTGGTTTGAGTACACCTACATTCTGTTCTGCTAATTTGTTTTGACACTTTAAATATTGACCTTATCCATCGTTATTTTCCATGTGCCCGTAGTTGTGTACACCGTAGAGTTCCAGAAAAGAGGTCTCCCTCATGCTCACATCCTTCTGTTCTTGGAGAGGGACGACAAATTCCCAGAAGCTGGCGATGTGGACTCTATTATCTCCGCCGAGATTCCTGACCGGTCGGAAAACCCCTCACTGTATGAAGCTGTGAAGGACCTGATGATCCACGGTCCGTGCGGGCATGCCAATCCCAAATCCCCTTGCATGGTTGACGGTGTTTGCACAAAGAGGTTCCCTAAACCTTTTTGTGAACGGATAACAGTTGACAATGATGGATACCCCATGTACAAGCGGAGGGACAATGGTGTAACTGTTGAGAAGGGCGGCATTAGTGTCCACAATGGCTACGTCGTCCCATACAACGCAGAGTTGTTGTCGAAATATCATGCTCACATAAACGTTGAGTGGTGCAATCAAGCACGATCCATTAAATACCTATTCAAGTATGTGAACAAGGGCTACGACAGAGTCACTGTTGGAGCGGCAACTAGGAGGAACCCAGACGTAATTGATCACATACAGGAGTACTAGGACTGCAGGTACATGTCTCCGCTTGAAGCAACGTGGCGTATTTTCTCATTCGACATTCATTACAGGACTCCGCCCGTTGTTCGCTTGGAGTACCATCTCCCCAATAAGCAGAATGTCGTATATAATGATGACGACGCGTTGGACGAGATAGCTGCTCGATCCAATGGCGCTCGAACCAAGTTTGTCGCGTGGATGGAATACAACGCAGACCACCCTGAGTCCAGAAATTTGACGTACACGGAGTTTCCCACCAAATTCGTCTGGCATAAAGAAAATAAATCATGGGCACCACGCAATTGCAAGCAAGGTTTTAGCTTGGGAAGGATGTACCACATGTCCCCAAATGGTGGTGAAAGATACTACATGAGAATATTGCTCAACTTTGTCCGCGGTGCAATGTGTTATGAAGATATAAGGACGGTTAGAGGTGTCGTGCACGATACATTCAAAGATGCATGTTACGCATTAGGTTTGCTTGGTGACGACAAGGAGTACGTTGATGCAATAGAAGAGGCGAGTTACTGGGGTACAGCCACATACTTACGGAATATGTTTGCGACATTATTATTCTCTGGCAGCCTGATTAAACCAGAGGAAGTTTGGCAAAAGACGTGGCACCATCTATGTGACGATATTTTAAGTCGTCGACAGAGGGAGCTCCTTAACTTTGGTTGCATATCAGTCCTTTCTATTCTGTCCTTCATTTCATTCGTCCATTTAGCAGTTCGGTCAATGTAGACAATCATTTGTTGTCATTCTTTACCACTGAAATGTTTTCACATTTGCTCATACTGTGACACAGATCAGCAGTTAACGGATCAACAGTTGCAGAATTACGCACTATCTGAAATAGAGTCGATGCTTCAAGCCAATGGAAGCTCTCTTTCTAAGTTCCCTGATATGCCGCAGCCGGATTACGATTTACACACGTTAGACTCCAATAGATTGATTTCTGACGAGTTGAACTGTGATCGTGATCAATTGCGATTAGAGCATGAGTGCTACATGTCCTCCATAACTTCGAGTCGTTGAAGCTGGGTGCGGTGGTTTTTTCTTCCTTTACGGTTATGGTGGTACGGGCAAGACTTTTATTTAGAAGACTTTATGTGCCGCATTGAGAAGCAAGGGCCAGATAGTCTTTCCTGTGGCCTCTAGCGGGATAGCTGCTATACTTTTGCCAAGAGAGCGTACAACTCACTCTAGGTTTAGCATACCTATTAACGTCGACGAGAACTCTTTGTGCCCAGGTATAAAGCCGGGTTCAGACCTGGCTGAACTACTAACAATGACCAAACTAATCATCTGGGACGAGGCTTCTATGGTCAGTCGTTACTGTTTCGAGGCACTTGACAGGAGTCTTACAGATGTAATGAGATTTGTGAACCCGCAACTTGTTGATAGACCATTCGGTGGCAAGGTTGTTGTCTTGGGTGGTGATTTTAGACAGATTCTCCCGGTTGTTCCCAAGGGAAGTCGTCAGGATATTGTTCATTCAACAATATGTTCGTCGCTGATTTGGAGAGATATTAAGGTGTCTGCTAGGTTCTTTTACGAAAAGTTCATTTTGTAGCTTATTTTGTCTTCAAGTATATTTTCCAATCATGTTAAACTTTACAAATTTGTATATATGTGTGACATGTAATCGACGATCACTACTAACATACCTGCATATGTTGGCCTTCAATTATAGGTACTCAAGCTGACCACGAGTATGCGGCTTCAAGTTGGACAGCCAGAATCTACCGTGGAGGTAATCAAAGAGTTTTCGGACTGGATATTATCTATTGGTGATGGTGTTGCAGGTGGTATGAATGATGGGATCGCAGAGATTACCATTCCCCGAGAGATGCTCATTGACCCCGGTCCCGACCCTATTGCCTCAATAGTCCACAGTACGTACCCTGACCTCCTTAATCGCTTCGAAGATACAGACTACCTCCAGCAGAGATCTGTACTTGCACCGACTCATGACGTCATTGAGAAGGTTAACGATTACGTATTGTCTATCCTTCCTGGCGTCGAGGTCGAGTATCTGAGTTCTGATGAAATCAGCAGCCAGGAGACTTGGCAGCACGTACATGATTTGTACTCCACTGAAGTTCTAAACACCATTCGCGCTTCAGGGCTACCAAGCCACAGATTACTTCTTAAAGTAGGTGCAATCGTCATGCTACTACGAAATATCGACCAAGCTAACGGTCTATGTAACGGTACCAGATTAGTTGTTTCGAAACTTGGTGACCGTGTCATTGAAGCAAAAGTGATAACCGGTATCAGGAAGGGTGCTCATGTTTATATTTCGAGGCTAAAGTTATCCCCATATGATGAGACGAAGTTTCCACTCAAGTTTGAAAGGCGTCAGTTCCCGCTCGCAGTTTGCTTCACAATGACGATAAACAAAAGTCAGGGCCAGTCTCTTGCAAACGTTGGATTGTTTCTTTCTAAACCGGTATTCACCCACACAACTCTACGTTGCTATTTCCAGGGTCACCAGGAAGAAGGGTCTTAAAGTATTAATTTTAGACGAAGATTCATTCGATACTGACTCAACTACTAACGTTGTTTTCAAGGAGATATTCACCAATCTACGCAGATAGTTTGTACTTACTATATAACTATTTCATTTGAAGTGAATCCATAACCTGTTATCCGTTTACTGAATCTCACATATTTTTTCTACAGAATGACCTTGCTTTCGACAGTTCAAGTGTTTGTGGACTATCGACACTAACCATTGATCACCCACTTACTACACGTTGTCGACAGTGGAAACTGTTAAACACTACCCCAATCACAAACATACAGATTTCAATTCACTGACCAGATTGATTGTAGAGCATAATAGGAGACGCAATCACAAAAGTCTGTCGAATTACCTATTACAAATTGCAAATTATGATAGCTCGAATTAACAGAACCACAATAACTCAGAGAGGACATCATTATAGAAGTTGAAAATGACATGGAAAAACATTCATTCATCTGCGTAATCAGGAGTTACGCGGATGATGCATGTTCCAAGAACATTTTCCTTAAAATTACTGCTCCCAGAATCTACCGTTCCCAACTACCAGCAATTTTAATGAATACCAGTAGCACGAATCAAACATAGTTGCAGCAAGCACATCAAATTGAAGGACATAAATTATAGACCGATCAACTTGATTGACAGAATCAATTTCATGAGTCTAGATAAAATATTCAGAGTAACAGGCAGTTTAACGATAACACCAACAAACGTGACCGAGACCAAATAATCCGATACAAAATGTTGAATATGATAGTTCAAAATAACACACCACCGACAGTTACAGTACTAATAGAGTACGATATTTCAAGAGGTTATGTAGAAACGTTCAATGGAGTGAGTCAGTAGGAGTTACCTATCAGACGTAGAATCCGGGGCAGTGCTGCTTCAACAGATTGAAGACGCAGACGTATGTTGATAGGCTGTCCGCGCTCGTGTCTTCGTATCCTAACGTTTTCCAATCCGCTGAAACAGCTACGCAGTTCCTCCCCTCCTTCACCAGCCCCCTGTCTGCATAAGTTGCGACCCACACGTGAGGACTGGACATTCCGTTTGAACTCCTCTCGAAGTCAGATCTTCCCCTACCGACTCTCTCAAAGCACTTCTGCAACTTGAAAGCATTTTTGTACCTTTCTTCCCCACTGAGAAACTCAATTGCTATGGCCCTCTTGAAATTTCCAGACTTCCCTTTTCACACATGGAATATCTTCCTAACAGGGTATCCCAATGCGATTAGCTCATCCCTCACGCAGCTGAAACTCTTCCCAGTTATTAGCGCGTCGCCCACCCTTTCGTAGGGTAGATTGTGCATGATGCATGTTGGTGGGTACACATATCGTTCAGCCATGATCGAAGCTTGCTTTTCTCTTCTCTTCTAATTTATTTTTTTAGTTTCAGAGTTACTTCGATTTGGAGACGATCGATTATTTGAATTCAACTCACATATAGTTGTGAAGTTATGTTGAATCTTTGCATGCTATTGATTTTGCGGTGAATAATTGATGCCAGTTGAGTGTGATGTTGTATTTACTGCAATTGGTAAATGCAGTGGGAGTAATTGGGGGAGTAACTGCTTTTTCAGTTTGAAAAATTAACCATTTGGTTGCCAAATGTGGTTATCATCATTACACTTCGTTTCTATAAATTGCACACTTAGTACTCCATAAGCTTTGGTCTTCCTATTATCTTTGCAGTCATCAGTGCAAAAGTAATCACTAACGTTTTGTTCGAGGTTGTAATCCGTTATATTTCTAAAACGTTATGTCACACGGCAACAATTTTTTTAAGATGCGTCACCTAAACGTTCCCGATATTAGTTGTTCTTTTAGACTCTAAGTGTTACTGTGTAATATTATGGCACGTAATGCAGTCCTATCGCGAATGACTAGCACCGTTACGTTTAACCGAACCTTACGACTTTTTTGTTGTTGTTCATTTATGAATTCATTAGTGCCAATTACTATTTAGACTACTTTGTGGTGACCTCATATTTTAAGGGTGATGCTTTTTCATAATTGTGTACTATTACTCATTTGTACCTAGAAATTACCCAATTGCCCTTCCCATTTCCCCTCCCCTCATCATTGAATTAGAGAGAGATTTGATAGAAATCTAAACAAGCGTTCCAAATTCCGTCGACCTCCACCACCTCCCTACTCCGGCCGCCATATTTTTTTTTCGCTTTTATTTTTTTCCGTTTTACAAAAAAAAATATTAATGTTATTATTGTCAAGTTTTTTCTCGGAAAAAAAAGATTAACTCATATTTATTTATTTTGTAATTTGGGAAAAATTATTATTTGTTCCTTAATTAGTATTTCTCGGGAAAAATTATTTATTTTGTTTTTTGTTCCCTAATCAAGATTAATAAAAATTACCATAGGACAAATCAAAATCAAAATTAAAATAACAAAATTACAACAACAAAAATAAACTTAATTCGAGAATTACAATCGTACAAATTAAAATTAATTCGAATAAAATTCAAAATAATTAACACAAGAATCTAATTACAAAATATTTTTTTAAAAAAACCAAAGCTACCACGAGCGTACAGCAGAAAGGAAAAGAAAAAAAAATACAGTGAGCGTACAACATGATGACAAAAAAAACTGCAATGAACCTACAGCCAGTCAGCCACCCACCCTCACCACCACCGACCACCACCCATCCTCCCCCTCACCTTAATATGTGTCCATTTCTTATGACAACCTCCGACATCCCAACCCTAAACCCTAACTTTCTAAAAACGATTAAACATAATTATCAATTAAATCATAATTTGCAAGTAAAATTAAAATATCAATTACCAAACTATAATCCATGGCGAATTCAAAAATAACGATCGATCGATTTTCAAATTTAATGAAGTTTGAGAACGAATTTAGATTAAAAGTGGTTTAGAAAAGAAACATGGGAAGGGGAAAACACTAAGTTTGAAAAAGTATGGAAAAAATATGACAAGTGTAATATCGGAAAAATAAGGAATTTTTAGGTAAAATTGAGTAACAAGCAATCATGAAAAAGTAATTCCGTATTTTAAATTAGGTCATCACGTGATGAGTTCCACTTTAACGGTGTACGTTACACGAATTTTGTAGTAGATATTTTATGTCGTTTAGCCTTTTATATATTCCAAATTTTTGATTACTTCATTGACTTACAGGCGACCTCGATATTCCGTTAATATTATTGATTAAGTGTTGTGGATACTATTCATTACTATCTCCAACAAACAACGTGTAAGTACCCAATTAATAATTTAACACGTAACGCTTGACGGTATTATATTGATACGATCGACACCATAACAAAGTTGCGTTGACGAAATGCGGATTAGTGATTGACCTCAATTACTGACCAACGAACGCACTAATTAGGCTAACATTCATGAGCATAATTTGGTCCAACTTCGTTACTAAAATTCAAATCACCTAATACAAAATTCATTGCATGCATGTCATTGATTTTCCGTAACTAATTACCAACAACTTATATACATAGCAACTTAATTAAGATGAAGTTACTTCCGTTTCCTACGCACTTAATTGTCGTAGAAGTTCGGGTAGATTTTGTTCAAGGCGTCGATAACATGTTCGTAGTGCGCATAATCCTCACCCTCACCCAAGTACGTTCCAACATAACGGCACTAGATGGGCACCATACGGTAGTCTGTGTCTGTCGAGAGGTACTTCTCATCCTCCCAGGACGCAACCCAGCAATGCGGGCCGGCTTCGTGATCCCACTGATCCACTATTGCTTCCTTGGTCTTCTCGAAATCTTCAAACGCTCTTTGAAGCTTGAACGCCTTGAAGTAGTTTGGTAGTCTAGGCCCAAACTCAACTACAACCGCCCTTTCGTAGTCAAGGTTTGGTGATATGCAAGGATCTATTCTAACCACATCATACCCCAAGTAGATTAGTCTCATCTTCATAATGTGCATGTTTTGGCAGATATACCAACCGTCTTGCACGTCGTACGACATGTTCGCAAAGATGCACTTTGGCGGCCACATTAATTGTCTGTACATTTTCGTTTGATTAGCAGCAACAAGATGTAGTGTTGTTTTCCTTGTTTTGATGTATAGAATGTAAATGTTGGGTGAAGTTAAATGGTTTACCCTTCGTAAATGAAAAGGTGGAGTTAAATGTGGTTAGATGACACTAATTTTAAAGGTGAAGGTAAATGTGGGTAGATATTACAGAGGTGTATGCAGTGCGACTTCCGTAATTTTTTTTTAGCGTCGGTGTAATCATGAATATCAACAGGTAACTCAACTACGTAGTAGAACGTTGTGCAGGTTAACACACACAACGATCGTCACAAGGTTCGCGATTGTCAGCCATAATACGAACACTGCAGTTTTAACTTTACTAGCTACCACACTTTTGGCCCAGTATAATTTTCCGTTACAGCTTACTATTCCTTCAGTTACATGTAAGTCATTGTTACTCGATGTCGATTATTACGCTTGCGGGATTAATGTCGCACATTTGTCGGCACATGTATAGTATTCGGCCTGTTTCTACTTGGACCAAACAACCTTCGAAATGTAATAGTAAGCCCAAGTTACATTGGCACTTGACCCATCTCATAATTGGATGACTCATTAAGGGGTCGTTTGGTTACTCATCCAATTACCGGGAAGTGCAAGTTCCCAGGAAGTGCATTTTCAGGGAGTTGTTTGGTTGCCCACTTCCCGGGAATTGCCACTTCCTCCACAATGGGGGAAGTTACTCACCAAGTCCCCCCTTGGTGTGTAGAACTTTCCGCATGAAGTCATTTCCCACATGGCAACCAAACAATATTTTTTAATTCCCATGAAATACAAATTCACATGAATTTAAAGTTCCCGGTAACTTCATCTTCCCATGGTGAACCAAACGAGCCCTAATTTATGCAGCCCAAAATAGAGGAGAGTAAACAAATGTGTATGCAGTACTATCCAGCCCACCTAACTTATTTCGCTGTCCTCCCATGAACGTCACGTAATTGTGGTAAGCGCCATATATGTTGTAATTGGGTTAACACCGAGATACAAAACAAGTAGCTACTATAGAATGTAATATAAATAAAAGTCGTTCCATGTAGTCATAAGTTGCAACAGACAATTATTCGGGATGAAATCGAAATAATAGCAATATCAAATGTAATCGATATTTACTGGTGCGATAGAGTCTTCGTACACCTAACCACATGTCGTGTTCTCCGTTAACGCTTGGGATGATGTTTTGATTCACTAATCTCTGAAATTATTATGATGTGCTTCGTGTTTAGATCCCTCCTTGCGTTCATATACTTACCTATTATCTAATGACTCGGTTCAAAAAATTTCATTACGGTGTGCACGATTGGAACATGTACAAGATTTGTACTCCATTGAAGTTTAAAATACTGTTCTGGCTTCATTGCTACGAAGTCATAGACTGCTTCTAAAAGTACGTTCAATTGTCATGCTACTAAGAACACGGGAAATAAATTTATGCAATCGTCATGCGATACGTACGTACGTAAGTAGGTGCAATAGTCATGCAACACTGTACTTAATTCATGTGTATCGGTTCACCCCAAATGTTCTAATTTCAAATTTATCTTATATTGTGATCGAAATTTATCAAAACTTCATTGGATAGCTTGTGAAATTTATTTACCGTCATCACACTATGACTAATCCTTAATTTATATTCGATTGAAACAACGATAGTGGACAGCCCGTGAAGTTCTTCACGGGTATCACATTAGTAGAGTTACTAAAGCAACTTA
Organism: Agrostemma githago; assembly: GCA_958450325.1. Lineage (NCBI taxonomy): Eukaryota > Viridiplantae > Streptophyta > Magnoliopsida > Caryophyllales > Caryophyllaceae > Agrostemma > Agrostemma githago. The sequence goes on from OY288246.1 coordinate 68,123,407, forward strand.
TCGAGAAGCCTTAATTCGTGTGAATAGAACAAACAACCTACCAACTTCCAAATTCACGTGAAATACCGTGTATGTGTTTTAGACACCAACCAAACACTAATGACAGATGGTCCAAAAACTAATAAACTAATGATGATGCATCAAGCAGGAAGAACTCTTTTATTCTAACTACTCTGTAAGTAACTAGTATGAGTTTGACTTTCGATTTTCATTTATAACTTACTACACACTAGACCAAGAGTGAACTGGATGCAAGCTGATCGAATTAACTTGGAGAAAGACAAGTATTACTCAATAATTGTACTGAGGTCTGAATCTCGTTTGCACCATAATCGCTCTTACCACGCGTAGTAATATTGTATTGAGGTTTGAATCTCATTTACATCATAATCGCTCTTATCACGCACATTACTGAAACATTTGAGTTTTGAATCTTGTTTGCAACATAATTGCCCTTTCTCGTTCACCAAAAAAATACTCTATACTTAATTGACATTGCATAATTTATTACTAGTAAAATAAAACTCCTTCCGTTACAAAATATAAGTCGTTTAAGGTTTTTGCAAAGCTATTAAGGACGGAACTAATCCACAATGATTATAAATCATTAATTAAATAAGAGTGGTGCTTTGAGAAAATAAAGCATTCATTAAAATACGAGTAGTGCAGGAAGATAATACTAGTAGTTGTGTAGTATACATTAATTAAATCATGAAAAGGAGAGAGTCATAATTGCATAAGTGAAGAGAGTGCATGGATCTTGGCAATACAACTTATATTAAGGGCTTGTTTGGTTGCTCCTCAACTTCCCGGGAGGTAGAAAATCCCATGAAATGGATTTTGAAGGAGTTGTTTGGTTACCCCAAAAGTGAAAAAATGGGGTAACTCAAACTTCCACCATCAGTTGCACTTCCTGAATGATGCGGGAAGTTGCTCACCGACCCCCCCTCGGTGAGTTACACTTCCCACATCACGAATTATGTCAATGACTTTTTTATCCTCATGCATTCATCATATTTCTCACTTTATTACCCTAATTGCATCGAAACAAATTGCTACTATTTTTTTTCAGTCTTCTCGAGGATTTTAAATTCACATATGTGCGGGGCTTGTTAATTTCCAATCAACCGAACTACTAATGTCGTTTTTTCAAACTTTCACTAGAACACGGTTTTTTTTTTCTGAACAATATTTTTTTACGGAACCGTGAGAATAATGTAACTCAGTTTATTTTTATTAATAATGTTTGTTCTTTTTTAGGCTGATGATGTAATTTGGTTACGACTGCATATCATGGTCGGTAGCCAAATTAGAACCTTGATTAATTAAGGGCGTAATAGTCTTTATAAACAAAATCATGGGAATTAGATGAGTGCAACCAAACAATATACGGGAATTCAATTCACGTGAAGTGTGAATTCCAGGATGACAACCAAACACATATTTGCAAATTCATGGGATGTTAGCGTGGGAAGTAAATTCTTGGGAAATACAACTTCCTACGGGAAGTTACTTCCCAGATGAACCAAACGAGCCCTAAGTAAAATTTACAAATACCTTAAACGACTTATATTTTGTAACGGAGGGAGTACTCCGTATTTTTAATCCTTAAATTTCTAAATTTTTATTTTAGTTTTTTCTCAAATTTTTTGATATCTAATTATACCAACATTTCAGTTTGATTGAATTTGTTGAGGTCAGTTGGTCCAAAAACTAATTATTCCAACGTACTCGTACTATAAAACCAGTCACACGCTCCAATCATCCCCATCCCCGATTCACATCAATCGAATTTCACAACCAAACCCTTCAACTTTCATCGCCTCCTTGATCAATTTCCCTAATTTCCTCCTTCATCAAACTCCAGGTATCTCACGTTTCCCGTCGTCTCTTTCCCCTTTTGCTTATTCAATTAATTCATTTCATCATCCATTCATCGTTTTCGTGCTACACTCTTCATATTTCGATTGCAAATTGCTGTTTTTAGGTTTTTTTTACCTGGGTTGGTAATTTGGGGGTTTGTTGATGTCATTGTGCTAGTTCGTTATTGTAATTGGTGGGTTTTCAATGCTTATATTAATTGATGCTGGATAATTGTTCTTTTTAGGGTTTACTCGTATTGATTTGGGTTATGATTTCTTGTGTAAATTGGGGGTTTAATGATGTAATTGTGCTAGTTTGTTATTGTAATTGATGTATTTTAAGTGATTGTACTAATTGATGCTGGATAATTGTGCTTATTAGGGTTTCTTGATTTGGATTATGATTTTTGTATAATTTAGGGGTTTATTGATTATTGGTGTTATGATGCTAGTTTGTTTTTGTAATTGACGGGTTTTCAATGCTTGTATTGATTCGATTTGCCTAATGTTTGTTATGTGTTATGAATTTTCAGGTAATTTGGGGGTTTATTCATGCTATGTCGCTACTTTGCTATTTTAAAAGATGAAAGTTTAATGCTTTTGTGATTAATTCTCCATGCTTATATGTTAATTTTTGTTTTCTGGGTTTTAACGTGCGTTATGAAATGTTGGGTTTTCTTAGTTGGGTATCTATGAATGTTATCGTGTTAGCTTGTAGTTGTTAAATTTTGAGTGCTTGTATTAATGATGCTATCATCTGGTGATTTGTTTATTCGTTTATTTAAGTGTTATGAATAGTGATATCATCAAGTAGTGAGAAAGTTTCAATCTTTTCTAACTATGACCGTCTTTAGTGTCGTATAGTGAATCTATAATCAATTCGTCGGTTTTCGAGTTCCATAAGCGTCGTTCCACACAAAGACACATCTATTTACCTTGTGGTTTTACTTTATAAATCATCATTAATTACTTTCTGTGAAATTGCTATTGCCTGTTTATAGGATGTTCTGATCATTATAAACTCCCATTGAACTACTTCGAAAAGCTATATATGATGTCACGTAGTTTCTATTTTTGCCTCATGCTAGATATATCCTCTGGACTACCTGTCTCACGAAAGCCTTCTCTGAAAAAATGTGTGATTTATACTGTTCATGTTTATTTTGTTATTACCTCACGTTGTTTAATACTTGCTGCCTATGCCGCTGATTGTTTAGTTTTCACTCTGCATCCCTCTCCGTCTTCTTTCTAATGCTCCTTTGTTATTTGATGTTGTCAGCTCTTATAATGGGAAAGAGGAAATCAAGCGCGAAGCCTGCACCAAAGAAGAGGATGGATAAGCTTGACACAGTTTTCAGTTGTCCTTTCTGTAATCATGGGACTAGTGTGGAGTGCCGCATGTAAGTTTCTGCAATATTTTTTTCCCACAGTTTTTTCTGGAAGTCATATTATGACCATAGTCACTGGATTTGCTATGAATACAGCCTTTACCGATTCACGATTCGCTCTTATAGAGTACTCCCTCTATCCTATTTTAATCTTCCTACTTTCCTTATTGGATTATCCATCTTTAAACTTCCTACTTCCAAGTTCCAATATTTCATCTTTTGGTTGATTTTTGTGGTCCATTATCATTTTTGATCCCACATTTTCTCTCAACTTTCATTTTCCACCATATACTCTACTCCACCCTTAATTTTTGTTCCACTCCCCCCATGAAGTTTAAAGTTGGATGGAGGGAGTACGTGTTATATGTACTCCATATTTTTAGTAACGGACATGATAAAATTCGCTCTTAACTATTCGCTGGTACCCAAGGAAATCTCTGAACCTTGACTATGACACATCGCAGACATGGTTATTTGTTTAGTTTTAGGGTTAAACAATGATCAATGAGCTCACTGCCTCACTTGTGTTGCCTTGCTTGGTATCCAGTGACATGAAAAACCTGATTGGTGAAGCAATATGCGGGATATGCCAAGAGAGCTTCAGCACTTCTGTCACAGCTTTAACCGAACCCATTGACATGTAAGCTCAACCTATTTTTATAATTTTAAACTACTCCGTAGTAAACTGAGTTTGCATGAGATTGTCTCTCGTGTTAACCTAACTCAAGTACTTAGTACATAAGTTATTTTTTTTGCATACATTGTAGCTACTCGCCTACTCTTACCAATGGCAGATCTATACACTACATTCCGGGGTTCTGGGACACGGAAAAATGAAATTTGTTTGCATATTTCGTGTAATGACTCTCAGAAAGAAAATGAAATTTGTTTGCGTATTTCGTCTGATGACTCAGAAAGAAAATTGATTCGATCAACCACTGAGTCTTGGTCTCTTACCAGCTCTACCTGTGATTGAATCTTGGGTGTTCCTTTATTTATGGCCATCGGTTTTGAACATACAGATACAGTGAATGGATTGATGAATGTGAGCGAGTGAACACGGTGGAAGACGATGCTGAATAAAGCGGTGGTGAAGCTTGGGGGGCAGGCAAGAAGTTTGTCACTGTCTGTTTAATTAAATAATCGAAACTTCGCCCGTCTAAATGATATGTACTACTACTTGCTATGATCCTTATTAGTTTAGTGAATCAGAGAAACTTGGTCTGTAATATTAACAAAAGTGATGCAAAAGAACTGGTTTGTAGTAAGTTCTACTTGTGTAATATATTGCTGCTTTCATTCCTTAGCTTGGTTTTCTATGTAATGCTATGCTGATTGCTGATACTCGACAACACTTGGAAATTGGAACTGCTTGTAATCCTTTCAAATCTGGCAGTAGTAGTCACTTTTCCTTACTTCTCAATTCTCAGGTTTGTCTTTTGAGTAACTCAAAACACAAATTCTTGTTTGGGATGACTGATGAGCATATCCGTCAGAAACTTATGAAGGGTCAAATATTTCTTACAATGGCCACAAGGGTTGATGAAAACAAAGCATTTGATTTGTTGGTTAGGCCATGTGGATAATACTTGACTACATAGCTGTGGCGGATGTAATTGTCAGAAGGGAGATTAATTCTTTGAGGAAATCGTTCTACAATTAAAAGTTTTTATATTTTGGAATTTATCGTAAATTGTCTCAACAAAAGTTTCCCATACCGAAGATGTCTTAGCCTAGTGGTTATGGTTAGGTGCTCTAGGACAGTAGGTTCCAGGTTCGAATCCCCCTCCCCTATATTGTAATGCGACTAAGTGCGCTCTTCGATGAATCAAAAAAACAAAAGTTTCCCATGGAATGATCACATACTCCATAACTCCATATTACCAAGCATGCAGGTATGTGTGTAAAAAAAATAAAGGAATAATTAAAGTACAATTGAAAAATGGAAAGAAAAAAGATAAGCAAACTAGCATCAATTAAAAAAGAGGAAAAATCATGCAAAAAAAGTAGGAGGGAGTACTTATTTTAATAAGCTAACTAAAGAAGGATTCTTAAACATTACTTAAAATTGATATAAATTCATTTTTTGTAGCATGGTCGGTGAAATATTTTTTTTTTTTTTGGCAACATTCTACTCCCATCTTAACTCCTGCTCAATATCCTAGTTGCTAGGTTATGAGCCTCAGAATTAAGATTTCGATTAACATATCTTATAACTAAGCAGTGAAAATACATACGTATTTTATACTATAGTGTTCGAGATATTTTACTTTTCTTTTATGCCGAGTCGGTGAAATAACTTGTCAGTCACCTTTGTATCAAGTCAAGTTAATTTGGGAACAATGGTTAGATCGAGTGGTAGGAGGCTAAGAAGTCAATTATTTTGCACAAAAAGGTTGAAGTTTGATTTTTGTTTGTGATTTATCCTACGCATCTTCATGCAAAAAAAAAAACTAAGTTTGATCAATTTGAATTTCAAATAATACTTTAGTATTAATTGTAGTCGATTCCAATTTTAGATTATACTCGTAAAATACGATCGCATCCAATTAAATGTATGGCACATCTCGGTTGAGCCTACTTATAGATTGACATCATTAAAAATTACTCGTACATAAACCAACCAATTTAGATTCATCACAAATTCTTGTTTGTGACGGAGACGGTCAAGTAGATACCATTCCATCCAAAAATACAAAAGTAAGGTTGGTGGGGCCTTTGTCCTTTTCCCCTCAAATGGTATCTATTTGACCCGTCTTAAGCCGTAGATTCATGAGTTTGAGGAGTATGACACGGCCCGGCCCAGCCCAGCCCGACCCTGACTCAGTGGATCCATCCTCCTCTTTTTGGTTGGGTGTTGAGGGTTTAGTAGGGTTTATGTAATTCGAAAAAACATCAATGACTCAACTTCTTCACTTACATCCATTGATCACCACTCTCAAATCCTGCAAATCTCTCCTAGGTTTTCAACAAATTCACGCTCAAATTATTCATTTCAGTCTCCACTCTCACAACTACTTAATCACTAACTTCATCTCTCACTTTTTCCACAAATTTAAAACCATCAACAATACGGAAAACTCTGCTTTTCTTCTCAATTACCCAACTTCTATATTCCATCTTGTTCATCATCCCAACCATTATCTTTGTAACGCCTTTTTAAAGGGTATTTTTGAGAATGGGTCTCTACCTTGTTCGCTCTCGCTTTTTGCTGCTTTGAGGGCTTCTGGCTTTTGCCCTGGTAATTATACGTTTCCGCCACTGATTAAGAGCTGTGCTACTCAATTGGAGGATTGGGTTGGGATTGGGGTTCATGGCTTGTCAGTAAAGTATGGGACTGATGATGATTTGTTTGTGGGTTCGAGTTTGATTGATTTTTATGCGAAAATTAGGTTACTTGGGAGTGCACAAAAGGTGTTTGATGAAATGTCTGTGAGGAATGTGGTGTCTTGGACGACTTTGGAGATGATGTACGCGAATTGTGGTGATTTGGGTAGTGCGAGGAAGGTGTTTGATGAGATGCCGATGAGGAATCTGATGTCTTGGAATGTTATGATTAGTGGGTATGTGAAGAAAGGGGAGTTGGATGAAGCTCAAAGGTTGTTTGACACGATGCCTTTGAAGAATGTGGTTACTTTTACGACGATGGTCAGTGCGTATGCCAAACGAGGTAATATGTTGTCTGCTGAGATGTTGTTTAGGCAGTGTCGGGAGAAAGATTGTTTCTTGTGGTCGGCTTTGATTTCAGGTTATGCACAAAATGGGCAGCCAGACAAGGCTGTTGAGTATTTTAAGGAGATGCTAAAGAGTAAAATTAGGCCCGATGAGTATACTATGGTGAGTGTCATGTCGGCTTGTGCACAATTAGGGATTTTAGACCTAGCTCGAGAGGTTGATTCCTATGTTATGAATCGCACCTCGTTTGATCGTTGTCGACCCCATGTTGTTGCAGGTTTGGTGCACATGAATGCTAAATGTGGTGATATGGACAGAGCCATCTATTTATTCAACAGTATGCCAAAGCGAGACGTAGTTTCATATTGCACAATGATCCAAGGTTATGCCATTCACGGTCAAGGAACGGATGCTGTTCAATTATTTCACAACATGATTTCCGAAGGGATAGTTCCTGATGATGTGGCCTTCACCATTGTTTTAATAGCGTGTAGTCGTTCAAGACTCGTTGAACAAGGTTGCTGGTTATTTGATATGATGAGGAACGATTATCTTATCGATCCTTCTGCAGAACAATATTCATGCATGGTCGATCTTCTAAGTCGTTGTGGCCACTTAAACGTAGCCTATGATATTCTTAAAGAGACGCCAGGTGAGCTTCACCGTGAAGCCTGGAGTGCACTTCTTGAGGCATGTAAATTGTATGGTAATACCGAGTTGGCCGAGCTGGTGGCTACACGACTTAATAGAGTTAAGCCAGGTGATGGTGGAAATTCTGTTTTGCTGTCGAATGTCTATGCTGAAGCTGATCGTTGGTTAGATGTTTCTACGTTAAGAGGCCATTTGGGAAGTTGAGGGGTTCCGATAGAAGCTGGTCGCAGTTAGATTAAGCCAAAAGGAAAGATCTCATTGACATTCGTCGAAGATGAATAGTTTACTGCTCGTAGTATCAGTTGTGAATCTTTCGAGAGCATCGTTGGACAAAGCTTACTTCTGCATTGCAGGAGCAGAACTGTCCAATGGGTTTGTGCTCCTGCAATGTTATACTTTGTAGTTGGAGCGAATAGCGAATCGGTAAAAGCATTTTCGTAGCAAATCCGGTTTGGATCCATAGCACTATCGAAGGACTCACCTTTGTGTCAATTTCTCTCTTTGAAGTTGTTTCGGTTACATCGTACTTGCCAAGTGATGTTCATTGGAATGATACAGTCGGAAATTGGTTCTGGTTAATGATATAGTTGTGTAACTGATTGTATCTCGGAGGTAGTAAAACTCAGTCCGATTTGGTCTAACCTATGTGATAGAGCGTGATATTTTCATGGGGCTATAGCTCGCCTTTCACAACTTGGCCAAACCGACAACCAAAACTAGACTTAATACGCTCGCAAGTACTTGCTTGTATTCTGTAGCAATTATTTAGGTCTTGTAAAGGATGCATTTAGTTGAACACGGTTTTTGCCTCTGCTCTGATATGCAATGTAACATTCGGGTATGAGTCATCTCTATACCAACTTACCAAGGTGATACTTGGCAAGGGGGTGGCACAAGGTATTCTATAGCCGCAGGGTATGAGATATTGAGAACAAAGGCAGCTGTGGTGGACTGGGATAAGCTGGCATGGTGTAGAGGTGGAGTCCCGAAGCACCAGTTTATGGTCTGGCTTGCACTCAGAAATGCAATGAACACTAGGGAAAAGATGGCAAGGTTGGGCATTTCTTCCTCTGGTCAGTGCTGTTTGTGTGAGAATGCAGTGGAGAGTTCAGAGCACCTGTTCTTTCTTTGTCCGTATAGCATGCATTTGCTGCAATTACTTCGAAACAGGCATGGTTTAAGCATTGCAGATAAGCTGATGGACTGTTTACAGTTGCCAGTTACTGGAGGTTTGCTGGGTGTCTGTTGCTGCTGCTATATATGGGATTTGGTGGCAGCGAAATAGAAGTCGTATAGAAGGGTGTATTGCTAGGCCTAAGGCTGTGTTTGAGCAAATTAAAACTGAGATTTGTATTAGATTTAATGGAGGATTGGCAGCCAATTGGACTGTGCAGGACAAGACTTGGCTTCAGTCTTTATGCTAGGCGCCTTGTTTTGTTTTAATATTGTAAATCTTTTAATTTAATACAAATTACATTTTACCAAAAAAAAAACTTACCAAGGTGTTGTGTGGAGTGGAGCAATCAGAAGTCAGAACAGTAACGGTTTTGAAGCTGATGAGTTTCTAAACTCGATACTACGCCATATCCATCCTAAATGCAAGTAGTGCAAACACATTCGAAGAACCATTTATTTCATGATTCGCAGTTTGCAATTCAATCCAACAAGGATATGCCCTAATCGTTTGGATCATAGGTTCCCAAAATGCTAGCCTTACTCATGTCACACGATCATGATCCGCGCAATGTTAGAAAAGGGAAAACATCAGCCCCTGCAACACAGTTGCAAAATTGTAACCGATTCAACCAACAGGAGTAAATCACTCCCTGTAATCTTTCAGTAATATGCAGAAATGAAGGAGCAAGAAGACACTTGCTAGTCTCAAACATTACAACCAGAATGTAACATGGAATGTTCAAATAGCAATATCAGTAACTCACGCGGTTTTGTAACGTCTCTCGAGTCGAGAGCCTAACCGCATTCACTGGTCAAGATACGGTCTAAGACCGGAAGAGAGGCCATTGTGTCGGTTATAAATAGCAATATATATACACAAGATCCTCATATGGGTAAAAATCGAGGTTCCAATTAATGTTATTGAAGATGCCTCCGCCCTCCGGCTAAAAAACGTACTCGCAGCTGTTAGTAGATGAACAAAATCCACCAACTATACCTTTCCCTGGAAGCAACTCTTCTATAGGACAATCTTATAGTATAGGACGAACCAGAACAAGTCTTTTGCGTAAGACGGTCTTATAGAACAATTAGCTTCTCCAAGGCCCATCTGATTTCTCTTCCACTATTTAAGATAATACCCGCTAATATTATCGACAAGGTATCCATACGGTGCATTAGCTCCAAATTCAAACGTTTCATCGGGAACCATCGAACGGTTAGGATCCTTACCGTTACCCTTCGCACTTCCCTTCAAGGGGCGTTTGTTGTCGAGAGGAAATTCAGCGGTCAGCCTTCCCATCTTCTTTTGGAGCTCGGAAAGAGAATCATGGGATGTTTTGCCTCGAGGTGTCTTCTTACCGTCCACAAGCTTGAGTTCCAATCTATAGAGGGCACAAGCATCACACTTGTTGATCTCATACTCGTAGAGATGCCACTCGTAGATGTTTAGTGGTTGTGGGTCCATGTAATAAGATCTCTTCAGCCCGTTGAACTCGTTCATAACTTGTTTTCTTGACTCATGCCAACCTCGACCGCTGTAATCTGGCAAGGATCTCTGCTTTCTGTTCCCGCTCTCAAATGCTCTTCGAGGCTTGTCGAAGAAGAGCCACTCCCTAATCGTCTCCCCTTCAAGAACCGAGAGATCGAATAGCTCTGCATTGATTAAAACAACAAAACCCTGATGAACAAATTGCAGAATCATACTCGTAATTACATGTCATTTACGCCTTTTGTCTTGTTTATGTTTCCAGTTTTAATTGTCTTCTATGGGACCGACTCCTGTAAGAACACTTACTAAGTAAAAAAATCTACCCATTTACCCACTAAACCAGCATAATCATCTCGTAAAGTAACAAAGTAGAATCAAAGAAAAGTTGATGAAGATAGATACCCGGGGCATTCCAAGGCGATTTCGTTGTTGCTGCCCCTTCACATTCCGGGATGCCAACATCTTTTCCTTGTACCTTAGCACTCAAAGCAGCAAAAAGCAAACCATCCTTCAGACCGATACCTCCAGGTCGTAGGACAGGAGTCATCCCTGGTGGACCTTCATTGAGTGCAAGAGTAGCATGAAAACTACTGCAATAGTCTAGCCACCAGTCGGAACCTTGCGCAGGCCGAGGACAATCCCAAAGAGCACATTTTGGACCCAAGAATGCTGATGGTGGAGGGCATATAATAGGAAGAAATCCTGAAATGGGATGTGTCGTGTCTACCCCGAGTCCCATATATCCGTTCATGTAATGATGTTCGAGATCGAGATGCAGATTGAACTGATTATAATCCAACTGAGTTGCCATATCCATGTTAGTTGTCACCAAGGTTTGATATCCAGGAGACTCTTTGCATTGATTCAGTACTGACCGATTCTGTTCTTCAGGTCCGTGCTTCATATCAGGTCCCTGTTGTAAGAAAGACACCAACCATCAAGTCAACGTTAGTGTCGATGTTGTAAAAGTCTGAAGTTTTGTTGCAAAGATAAGAAACTTCATCATTAGTTAGATTCCACGATATCAAAAAGAAGCGACAGTTATACGAATACCTAATGGTTTGTTTCATATCGCGAAATAATTGGTGAGAACCTGAGAATAGTTTAGAAATTTCGTCATGAATAGAATCCCATAAACAAAGACACTTATGTGGCAACGGACTTGTCCTTCCCGGTGTAATGTTGCCTTACAAGTTGGTATAAAGTGGGAGATACCAATGAATAGAAGAAAAGGGAAGGATTTTCAATGACATGCATCATGTTCATCCTCATTAATATCCGTTAGAAGCACAAAATTCATATCAGCCGACCCCAACATGAAATAAGCATAAATTGCATAGAATACAGTCTGAAAAAGTGAGTATGCCCTTCATCTTCATACAAGAAGGGATTCAAAAGTTCGATGCATTATAAACCACGTGATGCTCTGACAAACTTCATCAGCTAAACAAATATTCATATAGTTTTTCAGGAAAAAGGTAGAAGCATGTGAAAATGGAACGTTATATTCATCAGAAAGCCAACCAAATTAACCAAGGATCAAAATGCTAAAGAAGTAAAAAAATCATGCAACTAGCCAAGAAAAAAAGGATCCAACCTCTTGAACGGTAATGACACCCCTTGACTGAAAATTCTGAATATCGGGTTCCGGCTTTGGTGCTGACAGCTCAAATGGACTGGTGGCATCATCTTCTTCATCACAAAGATGCAGCAGCCGATAAATGTCGGTAGAGAATGTGCCAAGGCTATCATTCTACATGATACAATATTAATAAGAATTCAATCGCTTCTTAGAGCATGCTTGAAATTTGAGTAATTATTATTAATGGAAGAGATAAAAATAAGGCATACGAAGATAAAAATAAATGAAAATAAGAGAGGCTGATGCTGTTGAACAGGGAGACGGGTGTGTTACGGGAACAATAAACTCATGTTTCTTTTGCAAGGTCCGGTTGTGTCAAGTTCGGGTTCGTGTCATGTGTGAAAGGGTTTCACCCAAACCCAACCCAATTAGTGTCGTGTTGTGTTCGAGTAGACCAACTTACATAAATGGGTGGGTCATTAAGCTTCAACACAAGCCAGTTAAATTCATCTCACGTTTTCGGGTCGTACCAGCTCTAGCCTCAACTATGAGCATTGACAAGAGAAAGCACTATGTATGTTCTCACTTGAAAAGAGGATGCTGGAGAAGGCTCGTTAAGTTCAGCCTTCCATTCTCGTAACATTTGATAGACCTGCTCTTCAAGAACCGTAGCCTCAACAGTACGGCTCTCCTTCCTTGCTGACTGAAGATCGGAAAAGATCATTTGCAGATCATCCACCCTATTCTTTGCTCTATCCTTGAAGAGCTGGTGAGATGCTGACTTGCACCCGTTTCTCTTCAAAACCTTTCTCATCGGAAGTTGCAAACTCTATCGCAGGAACCTACATTGTGTGGTCACAGATTATGAGAAATACTTTTTGCTGATGTCTCGATTACAAAAAATCGAGTACATTAAGTAAACCTCATAGAACCTCAGAAAATAATAGTATAATCAAACCAATAGATTTAATCAGTCGAACTTTCATATATGTGAAATTAAAATATACTCCCTCCGATTCTTTGGATTTGCCCTACTTTTTTTAAGATTTGCTTGGATTATTTTCCAGTAATTGTTAATCAAATGCGACTATATGTATATTCAACTAACACTAATTTTCACATAATGATGGTTACCATTTTAATTTTTAGTGAATTATAAAGTATCTTTCACCCTAAGCTTATATGAGACGGTCTTACACGCGATTTACCATCTGCAAAGCACAAACCCTACAAGAAGTAAGAGATCCGATAACGAATGCAGAGAATGGGCAGAATCAACCAATAAAGTCAGAATCAAAAACGCGATGAAATTGGAATAGAGAATCATAATCATAATCATGATTCCATTTAATCCAACCAAAAAAACAATTGAATAAACAGGAATTCATGGGGTTGATGATCAACAACATAAGCAAAAGAACCAAATCATTAACACAATCCTACAACTCCAAACATGCAAACAAATAAATTTGCCCGATAACATCATCACAAATATCACATGCAATCCATCACAAAATAAACCAATTTCAACTCCAGAATTACAACAAATAACTCAAATTCAGAGGAAATGATGATGAACCCAGAAAACCCAAATGAAAATTCTAGGGTATAACTGATTAAACTCAAACAAACAACAAAATATCAAAGAAAATTTGCAAACTTACAGCAAAAGAAAAAAACAGAGAAATAAAACCTCAAAATAAGCAAAAGGGTGGTGTGTGATTAAGTATGAAAATGAGCAAAATAAAATCAGAAGATATAATCAAAAGAAAAGGGTAAGAAGGAATAAAAAAAAGGATGGAGTCACTCACCTTGAGAAAAAGGTGATCGTCTGGTGAATTGAGAATCCAGAAAGTGTAATGGTGTTGTAAGTGGAAAAGGGTGGAAATAATAATGGTTGAGTGTGTGATTTTGGGGTTGAAGAATTAATAAAGGAAAAAGAGGAAATAATACATGTAATTCCTTGAACCAATATCTAGAGATTCTTTGAGCTCTTGTACAATTGCAAAATTAGTCCCTCATCACGGATATGTCTGTCATAAATATATGTAACGGGTTTAATAATATAGAGTTAGAATGTATTATACTGGTAATAAATGTTTGTTTTTATCCATCATATTGATGAGATACTTGATTTACAAATTTATGACGGATATATTCGACAGACGAATATTGACAAATGGCAAAATGGGTATTAGCAAATGGCAAAATGACAATCAAACAATAAATGTGCAATATACTCATTTATGAATTATATGATATGGACAAACTTATCATAACAAATTGTGGATTTTAACAACACAAATTCTTGTATGAGACGGTCTCACGATAAGTTTATCGTGAGACCTCTCACATAGTAGGTAGTTAGTTTTATTATTATTATATTCTTATTAGTAGGTCTCACGATAAGTTATCGTGAGACGGTCTCACATGAGACTAACTGTTTTAACAATGGATGAAAACCCGATTTTAATGGATGAACGACGAATCAAGGTGAAATGGTTGGTGGCCACTCGGTAATGGGTTCTACGCACACCGACTTGGCTTAATGTTAATTTTAGTTACTTTTGGAATAAATTCGAGCATGTTTATTATTTATAAATTTATATACATTTTTTTACCATAATAGTAGGAGTATGTAAAAACAATTTAGAAGATAGTGATAATACGTGCTCGATTTAATTACAAATTAAACAATTAATACAAAGTATTATAGTTTGTGTTAATATAAATGTGAATATTTTATACTAGCTATCTTATTGGTTAAGCAACATAGTAAAAATGGATCTATGATCATTCAAGTAATAATAAATTTTTACTTTAACCATAAAAATGGATCTATATATGATCATTCAAGTAATAATCATTCAACCACGCACGATAAAGTGCACTCGTTTGAAAAATAAATAAAATAAAAATCAAGCCCTAACTACGTTAGTACGTTGTACGAGTATGATTTTGGTCATTTCATTTCTAATCACCTTTTTTTTGCTTTAATTATTGATTAAGTGTAGAGTCATTGTTACATCATTTTTTCATCTACGGGAACAAGACTACGAGAGTTATTTAAAAAATACATATCTTTTCATTTGTCAGGAAAAAAACATGTACGAGTATATAAAACTATTTCTTTTATTCATGTCAATTGGCCATGTTTGTTTTCCTTTAACCTTTTCTCTTAGTTACTCCCTATTTGGCTAAGATAAAAGCGTGAGATTCGACTTGCATTTACATTATTAGTTCCAGTGTGACAAACCATAATATTGTGTATATTAATTAGTTTGCCCTAATATCATGTATACTCTGTTAGAGTTAATGCTTCAAAAGAAGCTCATTTAAGTGATATTACTATCCCACATGGATCATTGCCGGGCTTGGGCTTTGGGCCTTGGTAGAGCGCCTGCGGCGCACCGCTTGCGGGTAATTTTTAGTAGTCGAATTTCCTTTTAAATTCCAGAAGCATCTTTCAGATCAGTCAAGTCTTCTGTCATTTCCGAGACTGATTGTGCGCTTTTTCGAGGCTGATTACTGTACTGATTGTGCAAGTTTCCAGTGTGCATTGATTGTTGCAGTGTGAACCTCTTACCTTGCTCCACTATATATACTGTCCTCTACTTCACTTCAGAAACACAGAAAAAAAACTCAACTCTCTCATACTCTCTAATTCTTATTTCATATCATCAGTTCTGTTCCGGTTAAGTTATTGGCAAGCGTTCTTGGCTGTATTCAACCGTTCTTCACCTACACTGAAGTTACGGTATAGTTGTGGAATCCTGGGAGTTGAGTGTCATTGAGGCCGTGTGTAGCAGACGGGGCATAAATCAACTTTAGGACAGTGACGTTTGTCGCGACACAGCTTCTGTTCTTCGTCCAGATAAGATCTATCTCATTTCTTCCCTTACTTCTACTACTACCATGATAACATACTCATATGTTTTGGGTACACGGAACCTAAGCTAGTATCGATTTATCAGATCAAATTTTTGACAATTAGGGTAGGATTTTCCGACTTTATAATCTTGTGATCCATAGTTGACAACTTGACATTAGGATGACAATCTTGTTAACATGCTTAGGTTGAATGGTTGATTACTCGATTCTATTACGTAAGGTTTAATACTTTTTCATCTTGATAATTTCTTTGTCTTTTATATTATTTGTAGAGAATATTTGATGAAGTAATTAACAAAGTAATACAAGTATTAATTAGGAATCATTAAAGCGAACGTACAAACCTTATCCAAATATCAATTCAATGCAAATGATATGCATCCTCATTCCTTAGTGATCACCCTTTTTGGTCCTAACATATTCCAAAGGAATATGAAACAGATTGGTTAGTGTTTGACGTTACTATCCATCGTAAATTGTAATACGGGTTAAATACATATTAAATCACATGTCAAGTTGTTTAGAAAATGTCAAATGTTTTGTTTTTATTAACATCGATCACGTGCTAATATTATTTGATCCATTTTAAAGTTTAAAACGAATAATCCATCATAAGCAAGACTAGCCGATATGATAATTATTACTCCCTCCGTCCCAATGAATTGTTTGCCTATTTCATATTGGGACGTCTCAATGAATTGTTTGCCTTTCTATTTTAGGTATGTTTTTTATATGCAATTTGATCCTTCTCATGAGTTTTGCTCCACATGTCACTTTCTCATTGGATCACTTACCATTGGTGCCAAAAGAAAAGACAAACAATTCATTGGATCGGAGGGAATAATATCAAAAAGAGAAAGAACATAAACCGTTCATTTATTTCTTCAATGAATCATCTCATCAAGTCAATAAACGAATAAAGGAAGACACCCACTAAACATATTACCATAAAAACACTTTGATTCTCTATTTTTTTTTCCTTAGACATATCGCCACAAAATTTAGCATGAAAATCATATGGCCATCTTCTGTTGATTCTTGATGCACTCGGAAAAAAATCTCTGGAATCACTATCGCCTTACCGCGACATAGTACTATACCAAATTCGGATGTTACAAAAATTGCATCGTAAAATGCATCAATCAAGTTGCGTCGAGTGAGTGTCAGGACTTGTATTATATACTCCTTCCGTTACAAAATATAAGTAGTTTTAGCAATTCATTTGGGTCGTCGGCGTTTCAGCTGGATCGTCGGCGCTTTATACGTGATTTTACCGTATTGCCCTTGTATAATAATCGTTAATATAATTAATTGGTTTGGTTTATAAATCTAATCTTACGTTTCGGAGTATTAACTTGACACGTAAATTGAACGGTTTATGTGACACGTTTCCCCATGGACCTCGGAAATCTTTTTGTAATAACCAATAATATAATTGATTGGTTTTTATTTAAGTCTAATTTTCTGTTTTCGAGTTTAAATTTGTCACGGTTTTTCAATTAAATGGTTTATTTGACACGTTTCCCATAAACCTCGGGAATCTTATTTAAATTTTTCTATTTAAACTCTTCTCATACTTCATAATTCATTTTCACTTCTCTCTCATTTCCTCCTAAACCACCCTAAAAAAACTATTTTGTTTCTAAAATCGCTTCTCAAAACCGCTTCTCAAGAAATCGGCTGTACTGTTCCAATCAAGTAAGGTTTTTGTTTTATATCTCATAATTGATTAATTGATTAGGTTGATTTATAATTTTGTAATTAGTTTGTAGGTCGATTTATTTCATTAATTGATTAGGATGCTGTGGACATGACATAGGTCCACCCCGACGCGGCGAAGCGCGGGTTTTGGGGAGGCGATAGAATTTCCATATGAGATGGATCGAATAGAATTTTAAATCGAAGTAGGAGTCGCCACCGAATTTTATGGTTATTCGGAACCATTCGAACCCACTCTATGTCGTAGTGGGCCATACTTAAAGCCTGGCCCATTTCCGATGTGAGAGTTTATTGGGTTCGTCCCTTAGCATTACGATACCGATGCCGACTTGAGCGGTTAATCGTATATTGAATGACTCTCGTTGCCAATGGTTTCGGACATCCGGAAACCACGGTTCTGAGTAAGGGGTGAGGGTACGTGTTGGGAAGTTCAGTGAGAACACCCAACCCCGCCCGCACTTAGCGGCCTTTACTAAGATATCGTTCGATTTTGTGTACACGTGTTAGTTCGACGATTGAATGATATGCAGAGATTATTTTCCTAAGACATGTGAGGAAAAATAAATAAATGGGTTGCTAAGTCGTTTAATGCATGTTAAACTACTAACGTCAAAATTATTTTAGCATGTGAGTTCGTTTTAGTCTAATAAAACGATAAAAAATAAAGAAATAAATAAATTGCTACAAACACGAGAAAACGAGTTAGTAACGATTGAAATAATATAGCAAATAAATATACGAGATCGAGAAAATAATATTAATCGAAATCTGAAAAATATTACTAAAACGTTGTTTTGTATAAAAAACGAAGTTCGAGAAATAATAGGAAAAAAAAACGAAAAAGGCGCACATCGGCAGCCGGCCGCGCGACTCGCCCGGGACGCCGGCGGGTCGCGTGGCAGCCTGTTTTTCGGAAATTTTTGATTAAATCGCGTACGAATATGGATTAATTTATACCCGGTTTATATTTTCGATATTCGTCGTATTTGATATTCGATTATGAAATCGGTATCGAATAGTCGGAACGGTTTTAGAAAAGGTTTTGAAAAGAAAAAAAATAAAAATAAATAATAAATAAAAGCTTGTTTTGAACGACAAGTTTAAAAAAAGATTTTGAAAAAAGATGTAACGATTTTTAAAATCGTCGGAATCTTAATATAATTCTTTTCGATACAATATTCGATTATAGAAAATCGATATCATATTTTTAAGAATGTTTGATATATGAAAATAGTTTTTAATAATATTGATATTAGAAAATAAAAAAAGACCGACGAAAGACCCGTAATAAAAAAACGAGAAGAAGAGAAGAGAAGAAGGAGAAGCGGGTTTGATTTACACCCTCAACCTACATGCTTTGTTTTCTCGGGATAAGGCTCGTTGGAAAGTGGCTTAGACTTGGGAGCGTCGAGATGATGAGGATGAGTTTAGGGTGTCGGTTTGGATGGGTGGTTTGGACGTCGGGTTTGGACGGACGGTAGGACAGTTTCTCGGGACTTCGAGGCTTCGGTAAGGTGTCGGGATTTGCTAGATATCGAGGATGTATGAAAACCGTGTTATGAGGCTGTTTTTTCGGTGTTAATTATGATGTTGTGATGTTGTGTCTTGGTATTTTTCTGATGTGTGATCGTTGTGGGATGGGAGGTCCTATTTATAGGAATTCCCGACCTTGGCTTAGGAGAGTTTGAATACCGCTTAGGATAGGAGACGTAGGAGTTTGAGAAACATGAGAATTCCGCTTTCTTGGCCAAGAAGAAAAGGTATCTCGGCTGGTGGGGGTGTTTTGGCCGAGTATTTGGTACTCGGTAGATGTCTGATTCGGTTTCCGGATAGAATTCCTACTTGAGGTCGAATTCTACTTTTAACGGAATTGTTTAATGCTTTAATGAATCTGAAATTTTGTAGGAATTTGGGTAGGAATCAGCCGTGTGAGGTGTCACGGCTGACTCACGTGTCTCGGGAAAATCTTTGACCGGGTTTTGACTCGGTCGCTAAAAGATGGTTTTACCCTTGGTGACGGTTTCGACCCAAATTAGTGTTATTTGACTCGAAACGACCCACTGGGCCTGAATTTGAGGTCGGTTTTGTAAGATTTGTACTCCTTAAAAAGTCTAAACCAAATGTCCATGATTACAAGCCCATATCCTAGTCTATCAAAGCACGTTTACGTCCAATCATCATCGGGTGTTTGGCGGGAACTACTATAGACACCTGGCGGTCAAAATATGGGTGTCTACAGAGCCCCCACTCTGACTGAGGCTTGGACAAGGCAAAAGTCAGAGTAGCCACCAGGTCAATCAAGGATTAAAACCTGGCAGACTTCCGATCAGGTCGTTTAGAGTCCATTAGACCTGCGTGAAGGGCTCGCCAGTCATAAGATAGAAATCATACCTAGGTTGATGCTGATAATGTCGTGGGGGCTTGCCTTGGAAGCCATGGGTATACCTATTTACAGGTATATCCTGTCTTGGAATTGCGCGGGAGCTTGCCTTGGAAGCTATGGGCATATCTGTTTACAGATACATCCTGTCTTAGAATTGCGCGAGGACTTCTCCTAAAAAGTCTTCGGTGTGTCTGTTTACAGACACATCCCATCTTGGAATAGCGCGGGGACTTCTCCTAAAAAGTCTTGGGTGTGTTTGTTTACAGACACATTCCATCTTGGAATTGCGTGGGAGCTTGCCTTGGAAGCTCTGGGTGTATCTGCTTACAGATATATCCCGATTCCTTAATAGAAATGTTGCATGATCCTTCCACTAGGGAGTCTTTGAGAATTCTTCGGGGAGTCTTGGGGTACCTGTCTGTTGATACATAACAAATTGCATGTAACATTTAGGCGAAACACTGACTCATGCTGGGGAAGAAATGATTTTTGATTGATTTTTTGGAAAGAAAATGATTTTTTTTGGAAATTAGAATGCTTGGGATGACTTGATTCCTAATCCGATTCTGACACGGGCTCCTAAAGTCTCCGGTTAGGCCTGTATGCCTAGATGAAGTGTGATAAAAATTCCTATTCCCGTGGTGACTAGGAAAGGGATTTTCTCAAATGGCTAAGTTTTGCGAATTTTAAAATGAGAATTTGAAGAGAGAGATATACCGACCGACTCGACTTTGGACGTGACAAGGTGAGTTGACAGACACGACTGGACTCTCTAAGGGTTGGACCGTGACTCGGTAGGGGAAGGGCCACCTAATATGACAAGACTCTTAAGCTGCGCTATTCCGTAGCCTAGGCGAGAGACAACATGGTCGAATCCTCGGAATGGGAAAGATATGTACTCTTTAATGACAGGACCCAGTAGTAGCAATGCTGTAGACTGGTGTTCTTTTCGGATCTTTGATTTTTGGGTACATTTCCAAAGTGGGTATTGCCTCGAGTCCTGACAGATTCTTGTCTTCGGCTGAGCCAAGTACTAGGACACACTATAGAAAGGTGGCTAGATTTTGAAAGCATTTGGATTATGTGAGTGGATGGAGAACTTCTGCCTAGGAGAAGCCCCCAGGATGACAAAGCTAGCTGCTGAGAACATGACAGTGTCGTGACCGGAATGATGATGCTTTTTGAATGTGTGTCAATGTGGGTGGTGGTGGCCTTGTTGAAAGGCTGCCTACGTATTCACGTGTAGTGAAATCAAACAAAGCCGTAGTTCAGTGGATTGAAAGATATATAATGGTGCCTAGTTTACTAGGGCTTTGTGTGTAACTAGCCACAGCGATGGTGTAGGCTAGGTGCACGTATTCACGTGTAGTGAAATCAAACAAAGCCGTAGTTCAGTGGATTGAAAGATATATAATGGTGCCTAGTTTACTAGGGCTTTGTGTGTAACTAGCCACAGCGATGGTGTAGGCTAGGTGCATTCCCAGTGATGTCTTGATCAAAGGGCTAGAATAGTTAGCATGTTGATCCTGTGACTGTGAGCGTTCTCCGGGGTAGCCCCCAAAGGTGGTGTGAACTTATTTGGGCATGTTCTATGCCGACTGCAAGTTGAGTTCCCGTGTTTGGGGTTGGTAACTGGTTTGAATGAGGAGAATTGAGATGGGATTTTAACGAGTTCTGCTCTCAGGGATTTTAACGAGTTCTGTTCTCGGGGATTTGATGAGTTTTGCTCTCGGGGATTTTAATGAGTTTTGCTCTCGGAGATTTTGACGAGTTTTGCTCTCGGGGGGATCTGACGAGTTTTGCTCTCGGGGGATTTGACGAGTTTTGCTCTCGGGGGGATTTGACGAGTTTTGTTCTCGGGTCTTTGTATGGTGATTGTGAATTTTGTTATGTAAAGGGGAAGTTGAGTAAAATGGCTCGAACTTTGATCGGGCAGGTTGATAATGCGGGATCTGGTTTCCATGTCTGGCCCTAAAGGTTAGGGTGTTTCCTATGGAGCTTGAATCCTCAAAATTCTGGGCTGTCTCTAGCCTAGGTCTCGAGAAGGTCTTGAGGGTTGTAATGTGGGAAGGCTAGATGTGGTGTTAGCTGACCAGCTTGACTGTCTCTCCCCTATTGGATGGTATGGGTATTGATAATTTTTGAATTGACCGTTTCACGGTCATGGGTTTTTGAATTCTTTGGGTTGACCTCTTAGCCCCGGTCATGGGATTCTTCATTTGAGTTGACCGTGTCTGGTCGAGAGATGTTGATAATTATTTTTTTGATCATGGCCAGCTTTTTTGTTTTGGCCTTTTGCTTTTTTTTCTCTTGGACTTTTGATTTTTTTGTCCAGCTTTTTTTTGTCGGTCAAACTAACACCGAAGGTAGGGACTGGCTAGTCTTATTGGATGGGTGTTTATTGTGGGAAGTGGGCTTGCCTCCCGTCTTGAACCCAAACCAGAAGACTACCCAGATTTGTCATAGGATTCGATATGCTCCTGCTACGGGTAGTTATGTGGCTTTCTATACCAGACATGGAATAGGTAAAAGGAAAACACGGGCTCGGTTTCCTGCAGTCATTATAGATGTGCCTATAATAGTCACGTGCGTGTGCTCACAGTGTATGATGGTGTTCATCATGTTCTCGAAGTATGTATGAGAAATAGAAAAGCTGATTTTATTGAATTTTGAAAAAAGAGGACAAAATACAACTGACTTTGACTCTGACTTTGATTTGGAAATGAGGATGTAGGGTATCCTAGACTCGAACTCAGACTTAGACTCGAATCAAATCGGACTCGGACGCTCGGTTGGTTGTTTTTTTTTTGGTAAGGTCTTTGATTGGAAAGAAAGACGGGTGCCACGACTCGCCTAAACTCGGCTTTGCGCAAGTGCAAGAGAGGGAGTCAAACTAGACACGGCCCGGGGTGACGGGTCGACAAAGACTCTTGGACCGGGATACTCGAACGTTGACCTAGACATGGTAACGACTGCGAATTGGACTCGAGCTGCATAAGGGTGAATCCAAAAATGGAGGCGATCGTGTTTGACCGTATCACGTGCTCGGACCAACCGTGGTGACCTAACCCTAAGTGACTCGAGTATTCGTAGCATAGGTACGACACGAAGAAGGCATCATAAGGACGCCGGTGCAGGATGAATGTGGGGTACCCCTTAAGGTGACCGTGGTTGACTGCTCGAGTGGAGGACAGCCCCCGAGTGAGACTAAAGACTTTGATAGGATTCAAATGGTGCGACATCTAAGTGACTCGAAAGTGGGGTACGTGAGCCAACACGTGTAAGACCTGATCCTTAGAGCAACCGTGGTTGATCGCCCCGCTAAAAGGTAGCCCCCGAGTGAGACTGAAGACCGACTCCTAGACGGGTGACTCGTGGATGGTGGACTCTCCCTGGGTTTTGGCAAAGTGGGCCTAGTCCCGTTCGAAGAAAGATCCGTGTGTGAAATCCCCAGACTTTGGACTCGATTGTGTAAATGGGCTTCCCTTTGTAGGAGTTTGTCCTACGTAGGTGGGCCGTGCCTTGACAAATAAGGCGGACTTGGGATGGGGTAGAAACTCGTGATGTAAGATCGACGGAGTTTCGACGCTATAGATTCTAACAACTTATGACAAGACCCGACACTGCTAAATACGGGAAGTCCTAAGAAGAAGAAAGTTTTGAAAAGGGAATTTGGATTTGAAAACCGAGCAAGGTCGGATTAGGAAGGCCCGATTTTTTTTTGAAAACTGAGAAAAAGGTTGTCGGGCCGAGA
Organism: Agrostemma githago; assembly: GCA_958450325.1. Taxonomy (NCBI): domain Eukaryota; kingdom Viridiplantae; phylum Streptophyta; class Magnoliopsida; order Caryophyllales; family Caryophyllaceae; genus Agrostemma; species Agrostemma githago. The sequence continues at coordinate 68,146,977 of OY288246.1, forward strand.
TTTCGGGCTTTTTGAAAAGGTTTGGACAGCATACCGGCTAAAAAAAAAGCTATTTTGAGTCAAAATCATAAGTCCTAAATTCGGCAGCTTTCCGGGTTTTGAAAAAGAATGGATTTGAAAAAGATGTAATTTTTTTGAAAAAAGACGGTTTTTGAAAAAGACCAAAGAAGATCAAGTAGCATGTAGTCACGGAAACAGTATAACGACGCCATGTATGCTCTTAGTCTAAGTCTCGGTTGGTCGAATAGGGTCTATACCAACAACGATCGCATTCTCGCAAATCAGGACGGACCTCCTAAGCCGAGTTGGTCTTAGAATCTGCCGTAAAACCCATGCGAGTTCCGCCATCGAAGTCTTTAGTGCAACCAAGTGGGAATGCACCGTGGTATAGTGGGACGTCGGTCACAAGTAACTGGCCCGGGATAGAACGGGGTTATGCATGAACCATTGAACTAAAACGTGTACATTACTAATCGAACGATTTCTTTTCGAGTCTCACCCTGAGGATGCCGATGGTAAGTGACACATCAGTTAATCCCCAGCGGAGTCACCAAATTGTGGACATGACATAGGTCCACCCCGACGCGGCGAAGCGCGGGTTTTGGGGAAGCGATAGAATTTCCATATGAGATGGATCGAATAGAATTTTAAATCGAAGTAGGAGTCGCCACCGAATTTTATGGTTATTCGGAACCATTCGAACCCACTCTATGTCGTAGTGGGCCATACTTAAAGCCTGACCCATTTCCGATGTGAGAGTTTATTGGGTTCGTCCCTTAACATTACGATACCGATGCCGACTTGAGCGGTTAATCGTATATTGAATGACTCTCGTTGCCAATGGTTTCGGACATCCGGAAACCACGGTTCTGAGTAAGGGGTGAGGGTACGTGTTGGGAAGTTCAGTGAGAACACCCAACCCCGCCCGCACTTAGCGGCCTTTACTAAGATATCGTTCGGTTTTGTGTACACGCGTTAGTTCGACGATTGAATGATATGCAGAGATTATTTTCCTAAGACATGTGAGGAAAAATAAATAAATGGGTTGCTAAGTCGTTTAATGCATGTTAAACTACTAACGTCAAAATTATTTTAGCATGTGAGTTCGTTTTAGTCTAATAAAACGATAAAAAATAAAGAAATAAATAAATTGCTACAAACACGAGAAAACGAGTTAGTAACGATTGAAATAATATAGCAAATAAATATACGAGATCGAGAAAATAATATTAATCAAAATCTGAAAAATATTACTAAAACGTTGTTTTCCTTAACTCTTAAAAAAAGAATTCTGCCTAAAATCCCCCTTATGAATAGTGACATCCCTTAGGAACAGTTCCTTCCCTTAGGAACAGTAATTCCTTAGGAACAAATGAACAATGCCTTCTTCTCCCTTGCTCTTTCCTCTTCCTTCCCCTTCTGCTTCCCCTTCTTTATCTCCCATCGCTGCTTCCTCTTCTTTATATTCCTCCATTATCTTCCAACCTTTCCCTTTATTCTCCCATCCAAAGTCCATTCATAATCATCTACATCACCACCATTAACACGATATGACGCTTCAATTATTCAAATCGCTGATTTTCCAAATTCTAGGTTTTATCGATTCAAAATCTCGAATATTTGCCCTTCATGTCGGCCAAGTCATGTATGTTCCCCTTGCGCGACTTATTCAAATTGTGTATGTTATGAAGCTAATGTATGTTATTTGTTTAATCATAGTTTTCGGTTGAGTTTATTTGATTCTGAGTTGTATGTGTGACTTACGAGTTCCGTACTTAGATAAAATCTTTAGTTTTTCATATATCTATAAGATTTCGAGTTTATCAGGTTAATTGATCGGCGATATAAACATGTTTTTAACCTGAACTTTAATGTGATTGTATTGAGCTCCTGGGTAATGAGGGGATGAAGTGTAAGGTTCATTCGATTTTGTCGAACTAATTTAGCTTGAGATTTGAGCAATTGTCAGTAAAATTGATCACTCCATCACTCGATAGTTAATGTGTGAAACGGTCTCACACACGATAAGATGGCCCCTTTGTATATTACACAAATGGATCGACTCACAGCGAGAGACCATCTCACTCTATAATTTCTGTACCAATTACGACCTTTATAACTCAATATTTGAGTCAAGGCTGCTTGAATCAGAGCTTTTGTGTTGATCCTCTACAGTCACCTTTGAAGTACGAGTATAAATAGAAGAGGACACACAAAATATTGAAGTTATTCATCTTTGATTTATGAGAGATTGAGTGATGATTTTTTTTATATAGTTGTAACTTGTAACCTACTGTACTACAAATGATGATCTCAGAATAGAGTAATTGTTGGAGATATGGCAGATTTAGATGCTTTGCTCCTAGAGGCAGCTGGAAGAACCGGAGGATTAAGTAGAAGCATACATTCTGCTCCTTCATGCAGAAGACGACGTGAGAATCCGTATTCTGATGATGGCAGTGACTATAAGGATGAAGATTCCGATGACAATCGCCTTTATGGGGGTAAGAAGTCCTCTACTACCCATGTTCCACTCAAAAAGAGGAGGAAGGATCAAGATGATGATGATCGGGACGAAGCTTTAGGGCATGAGGGTGTTAGTGGCGATGACCCTGATGTTGGGAGTGATCTTTACAAGGACGAGGACGATGGGCAACATCTTGCTCAGATGAGTGAGCTTGAAAGGGAGATGATCCTCTCTGAACGAGCAACAAAGCTCGATGATAAAAAGCTGCATGAACGAGTGAAATCATCGGGGTGGAAGAGTGATAATAGTAGTAGTAGTAGTAATAAGCCTCAGCCATCTAAGAGGGAAAACACTCCTCCATTAGCTTCCTCTCGTGGGGTCCGCACATCAGCAGAATGACTCGTTTATATTCAAAATGGCCGACTAAATCATTTCCATTTACATTCTCAACTACCACTACTGAATGGAATTCATTATGCAAAGTGTTAAGGTTTCATACGTTCGACCCCCTTTGCCCTGTCGCAAACAGAAAACTGATTAATTTGTCATTGATATAGTCCGGAAATCATGGATGAAGATATGCATCTAAATGCAAATGCTGAGGGTGATCCACCATTGCAAGAGGATGTATCGCCTGCCTTATTTGAGCCTGATTTCGAAGCCACCGACACTGAGATGCCTTCTCTTTCTGCTACTAAAGACATAACAAGAGCTGTTCTTCATCTGAATGGCGCGAATCAGGCAGTTGAGGAGGGTAATGACTTTTCTATTTTGTTTTTTTACTTAGAGCACGTACCATAGAAGGCTGCTTGATTTTCATGTTGATGTATGCTGCAGACGGTGTTAGGAAAAACAGCAAAGAGGCGGTGCTTGCCGCTATCACATCATCTGCAACAACGGTACCAAATATGTCAATTTGCTTTAATTCTTCGGACGACTTGCTATTATGTTATTGTTTTGTTGCTCAATGTAGTGCTTTCTTTTCATTTATAATGTAGATCCCCGGAAATGATGCTACAACAGCAAGATCTGAAGGATTCGACATCAACCCAAATTTAGTAACAACCTTACAAAAGATCTGGCACAAGTACGGGAACATCATAGGAAACAACATAATATTTTGGCTTAAAGTTTAATCAAATTCAGAAGATTCTACGATCAATTTAGGTATGTATGTATCTTAATTCTCTATTATTTTAATTGTTTATCCCCAAATGTTTTTCCAGATTTTGTAGCAATTGAGAAATTCTAAACCTAATTCCATATTTTATTGCTACTTATATGATTTGTTATTGCATTCTATGAACCAATTGCTCTAATTTGTACGAATTTCATGTTTTGATTGCTCCAAGTTTGTCTTTCTATCACTTACCGATTTCGCTTCGTAATTGTTTTCATTGTTTCTCCCCAATTATTCTCTAGATTTTATAGGAATTTGAGAAATTGTAAGCCTAATCTCAGATTTTATTGGTACTTATATTCTTTATTAGTGCATTCTATGAACTGATTGCTCTAATTTTACGGGTTTCATGCTTTGATTGCTCCAATTTCGTCTTTCTTCACTTACCGATTTCGCTCCATAACTGTTTGTTCTTTAATTTTGGACGAACATATAGATTTATAAGGTTTTGAGTAAATTAGGTTTTAGTTAGTCTAGATTTACTGTTGTTACTTGTGCACCTGTGTAAAATCATGAATCGCGATTGCATTTATTTGATTTTTTTTCGTATGTTAGTTTGTGATTTGTGAATTCTAATCTAATCATCCAAATCTTGATAAAACGAGTGAGATTTATATGATTTCGAGTCAAATTTGCTTTTAGTTTGTCAAATTCACTCAAAAAATAATGTGGCGGTTGCTGTCGCTATTGACGGTGGATTGATCACCTATGTTTTGCAGGATGCTGATCAGGTTTCCTGTCAAAATTTGAATTGAGCTGTTCATTCTAATTTAGGGTTTTGCATCTGATGTAATTTGGTATTGCTTGTCTTAATTTTGCGCTAAATCATTGTAATTTGTGATGGTTTTCTCTTCATTTTGCACTTGTTCATTGTAATTTGGGATTGTTTCTCTTCATTTTTTTATAATTATCCACCGTTGCGATTCCGTTAGTGAAATTTCTGGGCAGTGGAGCAGGGTTACCTAATTCGGTCTATCACCCTTCGAATCGCGAATTAATTCGATCGAATTTCGAATCCGTATTAGAGCGAATTATGATGTTTGGTTACAATTATATCGAATTATACTCTATTTTTAGCGAATCGCGAATTCGTGTCACGAATTCGAGCAAATTACGTATCTGGTAACCCTGCTGTGGAGTTTGGTGTTCACAGTAACTTATTATGAATAGTTTTTGCGTTAGGAACAGTGCAATGGAAAAAGCGTTGTTGTTTTGGGCTAAAATCTGGTAATTCCAATTAATTTCCCCAAAATTGTATGATGATTGTGTTTTTTTAGAGTAATTAATGGCTTAATCTGTTATCAAGAGATCATAAGTTGTGTGCAGGAGTCGGTAATCGTGGCTTGTACCCTAGATTTTGTGAAGAATGTTGTTTTTTCTTCTTAACATCTGCTAATCCAAATTAGTTTTCCATAATTTTGTATAATTATCGAGTTCTGAAAGTGATTAATCGCAGCTTAGGTTTCTAGGAAAAAACATTGTTTATGGCTAAATATGCTAATTCAAATCATTTTCCCCCAAATTGTATGACGTTTGTATTTTTTTAGAGTAATTAATTGTTTAATCTGTTATCAAGAGATCATAAGTTGTGTGCAGAGTCGGTAAATGTGGTTTGTACTCTAGATTTTGATAAGAAATGTTGTTTTTTCTTAAATTCTGCTAATCCAAATTAGTTTTTTCATAATTTTGTATGATAATCGAGTTTTGAGAGTGATTAATCGCTGAATATGTGATTAAAATATCTTAAATTGTATGCAGGATTTGGTAATTTCGTGAGGTGTGTAGGATGGAGAAGGAAGGAGAAATTGTTCCCCCGGAGTAAAACGGCTGAATTTGATTAATTTGTGTAGGAAAAGTGTGCGGTCTCTGCTTACTGTCTTTCCGTTCGAAATGCTACTGTGAATAATTACTACCTCGTATCCTTTGGAATTTCGACATTTTTTGATTCTGCCGATTTATCGTGGAAAATGGGGTAACTATGAAGAATAGGATTATAGGAGCGAGTATATTTCAAAATTGATGTCTATTTCTTATGAATAGTGAGTATAATCTCAGTGAAAGCATTTTCAACCCTTTTGTCGTGAATTTGGGATCTCTTGCAGTGACGGCCTTTTTCTCTTGCAATAGGAGTAAAGAGACAAGGGTTCGGGGATCAAGTAGTGAAGAATCGAAGGGTTTAAGGATTTAAAGAGACAACACACTCGTTGGACTAGATGACAAGAGAAAGTCATATTACTTATATGAGGAGCGGGGGTGGGAGAGGAGGGAGGAAGAGGGGAGAGGGAAGGAGAAGAGGATATGAAGGTGGTAGACGAAGAGGATAACTAATCTTAATAGAAGACAATGGTGACCGGAAGAGGAGGAACATTGGGGGAAAGTAAAGAGGAGAAGGAGAAGGACCGAGGGAGGATGCTAAGGGTAAAAGAAATGAAGAAACGAAATCCTGACTAAACTAAATGACAAAAGCAATCCTGTGCGACCTGGTATCTCTCTCAGTTCCTTCAGTTCTCTGCTCAGTAATAACATTAGTCATAGCATTCATATCACTTATCAAGAGAATTGATGGAAACTTAATGACCGACTTCTCACTTTCTTAGCTTCAATTCTTGAAAATCAGTCGTCTTTCTGTTTTATGTCATTAGTGAAGTTAGTAGAATTGTGATGTTAGTTCTAATTACTCTATACAAGAGAACATTATAGGAAGATGAGGGGAGGAGGAGGGAGAGTAAGAGATTAGAGGAAGATGAACTTGAATAAGAGGAACATTAGAGGAGGAGGGAGAAGAGGGGAGAGTAAGAGATCAGAGGAAGATGGTGAAAATGATAGGTGTAAAAAGAGATGAGGGTTGACACTCTTATGAAAATAGGTTCAAAGAAGTCATATTTAAGGAGTGATCTTAAGTGATAAGTAAGAGGAGAAGAAGAAAAATAAAGAGGAATGAGAAGGAAATGTGGAGGTAGTGAAGAGAAAAATTAAGCACGAGAGGGGTAGAAAGAGTTGAAAGGAATACATTCGCTAAAATAGATAACAAAAAACAGTCATATTTAATGACAACTCGCTAAAATAGATAACAAAATAAAGTCATATTTAGTGACAATTTAATTAGGAAGGATAACAACAGGTGGAAGAGAAAGGGGAGAAAGGTAAGGGATTGGCGGAGGAAGATGAAAAATGGCCATAGTAGAAGAGGAAGGATTAAATGAGCATTAGGAGGGAGGGAGGGAGGAAGATGAGCATTAAGAGGGGGGGGGGGGGGGAAGGAGAAAAGGACGTGGATGAGAAATAAATTAATCTTAGCAATAGAGAATGGGAATAGGTAGAGGAGGAGCATTAATGGAGGTAGATAGGGGAGGGCCGCGGGAGAGGGTGAATAATGAGAAGGGTTGGAAGGAATTGAAGGATAACACACTCACTGTACTAAATGATAAAAAAAGTTATATTTAGAAACAAATCTTAGATGATATGGAGGAGAGGAGGAGGGAGAACATGATTTGAAAGATGATGAAAATTGTTCTTAGTACAGGAGAAAGAAGAAATAAAAAGTGGAGTGTTAGGGAGGAGGGCTGTGGTGATAAGGAGAAGGGAGTGTGCAGGAGGAGGGGTCAAGAATCATATGGGTATAAAGACTTCAAGGGATGACACGCTCGCTAAAATACATGACAAAAGCAATCATATTTATGATTGAATCTTAGCAGGGCTTTGAAGGATTCAATCATATTGACTGAGACGAGTCATAATAAAATAAACCAAAACTAATCTCTTTCATCTAACCCAAAGGTAACATGGACCTACTTTTTGTGAGAAGAAAAGTGGGTCCATGTTACCTTATAGGGGAAGTATATTGTTTGAGACAGGTCGTAAATAAAATAAACGTGAACTATTGACTAAGATGAGTATCCAAGGAAAATTTAACTAGCCTATTATGGAGGGTAATTAGATAGTATAGTAGAAAGAAATTTAAGGGGTGTAGAGTATTTTATAGGGATGGTCGCAAAAGTTTGGGATTAGGTATGAGCATGAATCAAGGGAGTGAGGATGTGAGCAGCAGAGGGAGAGGGTTGCATTTGGGAAGGGGAAGGGAACGTGGTAGAGCCAGTGAAAGAGAAAAAATGAATTTAGTAGAGAGGGAAAGAGGAACATAAAGCGAAAGAATGAGGCTAAAAATGAGAGGAGTAGAAGGAGTTAAGGTGACGACACCCTCAGTCCTTCATTGAACTAGATGACAAAAGTAAGTCATATTTAAGGACGAAAAGGAGGGGAGGAAAATGAAGGAGAAAGGATAAAGTGGAATATCAGAGATTGAGGAAGAAGAGAAAAGTGTCACATTCACTAAACTAGATAACAAAAGCAAGTCAAATGTAATTACTTTTAATTTCTGGATAATGACGATAAGGATGCCGAAAAGAAGGGGAAAAGTAAAGGCATGAGGAGATGAGACATGTGAATGTGGAAGACTAATCTTAGTAGATTGGGAAACAGATCGGGAAGAGAGTGAGCATTAAGGTAGAGGGGGTGGAGGAGAAGGGGGAGTGTGAGTGAAGGGGTAGAAGTAGTTGAAGGGTCGACAAACTCATTGGACTAAATGACAAAAGCATAGTATTTTATGAAAGTTTATAGAGGCATTGATAGGGATGACGCAAAAATTTCGGTATAAGTATGTGCGGGTATCAGGAGGGTGGGGGTGTGACCGTGTGAGCAGCATTGAAAGAATTCTGGTTAGAATAGGCTGACAGATGTGAAAAGAGGTGGTGGAGGATGAAAAATGATTTAGTGGATAGATGAAAAAGTATGAACTTGAATAAGAGGAGCACTAGCGGGGGGGAGAAAGAGCAGTATGAGGTAAGAGATCAGAGAAAGATGGTGAAAATGGTAGGTGTAAAAGAAGATGAGGGTTGACACTCTCATCAAAATAAGCTCAAAGAAGTCATATTTAAGGAGTGATCTTAAGTAACGAGGAATTGGAGAAGGAGAGAAATAAAGAGGAATGAGAAGGAGAAGAGGAGAAGGAGAGAAATAAAGAGGAATAAGAAAGAAAAGTGGTGAAGAGAAAAATTAAGCACGAGAGGTGTAGAAAGTTGAAAGGAACACACTCGCTAAAATAGATAACAAAAAAAAAGTCATATTTAATGACAATTCGCTAAAATAGATAACAAAAGAAAGTCATATTTAATGACAATTTAATTAGGAAGGATAAGAACAGGTGGAAGAGGAGAGAGAGAAAGGTAAGGGGTTGGCGGAGGAAGATGAAGAAGGGACATAGTAGAAGAGGAAGGATTAAATGAGCATTAGGAGGGGGGAAAGAGAGGGGGGAATGAGGAGCAAGGGAAGGAGAAAAGGACGTGAATGAGAAATAGATTAATCTTAGTAATAGAGAATGAGAATAGGTAGAGGAGGAGCATTAATGGAGATAAATAGGGGAGGGCCGAGGGATAAGGTGAATAATGGGAAGGGATGGAAGGAATTGAAGGATAACACACTCACTGTACTAAATGATAAAAAAATTTATATTTAGAAACAAATCTTAGATGATATGGAGGAGAGGAGGAGGGAGAACATGATTTGAAAGATGATGAAAATTGTTCTTAGTAGAGGAGAAAAAAGGAATAAAAAGTGGAGTGCGTGTTAGGGAGGAGGGCTGTGGTGATAAGGAGAAGGAGCGTGCGGGAGGAGGGGTCAAGAATCATGTGGGTATAAAGACTTCAAGGGATGACACGCTCGCTGAAATGCATGATAAAAACAATCATATTTAGGATTGAATCTTGGATGATGAGAGACTGTAAAATTTGGACGCAAGAACGGGGTCGCCCGTGAGAGTTTTTCTTGAAGTGGAAGGAGGAGAAAGGGAATAAGAAAGCAGAGAGTTGGAGAAGACGGAAAAATGATCTTAGTGGATGGAAAATGAGCAACAAGAAAAGGTGAAGCATTAGTGGAACCAGGATACAGGGGAATGAGAGAAAATGACGTGATGAACAAGTGAGGTGAAATTAGTGGAATAGACGAATCCCTGTTGAATTTTAGATGACAAAAGAAAGTAATATGTAAGAATGAATCTTGGATGATGATGAGTAGAAAGAGAAGCAAAGTAGGGAGAACAAGGGAAAACAAAAGAGAAAAGAATGTGGAGGAAGTGAAAGATTAAGAAAGCTGGTCTTAGTAAACAGGAAAGAGGGGACTTGAAGAGGAGGAGCACTAAGGAGGAAAGAGAAGAAGGTTAAGAGATGAGGTAGCAAAGAACGAAAGAGGTGGAAATATTTAAGGAACCGACACTCTTGCTGAGCGAGATGACAAGAGAGAGTCGTATTACTTAGATGAGGAGAAGGGGGGAGAAGAAGGAGAAGAAGATATAAAAGAGATAAATGAGGAGGGAAGCAGATCTTAGTAGAGGGCAATGAGGAACGTCAAAAGGATGTGCATTAGGAAGAGAGTAAAGGAGTGAGGAGGGAGATGAGAGAGAACGTCAAGGGTAGAAGAAGTTGAAGGAATGAATCCTCACTAAGCTACATGCCAAAAGACCGGTATATTTAAGGATGAAACTTAGATCATGAAAAGAGGCAGGAGACCCATAGGGGAATGATAGGAGAAGGGGATATAGATGAGGTGTAAGAGGAGGCCAGAGGCGTGGATGTGAAGGAGAAGCAAATGTAGAGGAGGAAAATTGATAGACGAAAAAATGGAGCCTAAAGAGGTTGTGGACATAAGTTCGCCGCTTTTGACAACTATACTGAGCGGGAACGCATTATGCAATGTTGGCTTGAGGGTTCCATACTCATGAGAACATTTGAAGTTAGCTACATTTCTATAGTTGGTGGTCATTTTGTTTAAATTCAGGACAACTATAGCACAAAAGCAAGTCATATTTAAGGATAAAAAGGAGGGGAAGAAGAGGAAGGAGATAGGATAAAGTGGAATATCGGGGAAGATAGGGGAAGAATAGGAAAGGTCAAATTTAGTATAAGTACATGACTACAGCTAGACCTGACTTCTTGCCAAATCCTATGTGAATGACTAATGCGGATGTTGTATTGGATATTTCCCTACATCGATTACCCGTTAATTGTTCTTTTGTTACAGATAAAACATGGAAGACTAAAGGGACCAATTAAGACGGTTGACGTACACTTAGAAAGTGGCTACAATGATGTTCACCGTATACAATATTTGAATAGCCAAAACCAACAAAACGCCATCTCACATATTATACATGATATATTCCTAACCGTCCGCGCGCATACCATAAACATGCAGTGGTTAGTTGCCCTTTCACTTTTCCCAAAATAATGAATAATGCACGGTAACATGCGTAGAGAAGCACATCCACGCATTGTTGAGTCCCATCGGGCAGAGAATCTTCACGCACATCAAAACAAAACAGTGTAGAGTAAATTAAACATTTAGGGGCTTCCTAGGGTTGCAACAAAATCCATTCTTGTGAATAGCTTCCTCAGTTGTGTGTTTTAGAAGACCGGGTCTAAATTATTCGTGGGCGTACATATACGTCTCCCTTACACGAGTTATCCATCTTAAGTTCATAGTAGATTTGATAATATAGCACGTATCTTTTATTGCTTTATTGAGACACGTCTATATCCGCAGTAAAAAATTATGATGTATTTACAAGAAATGATGCTCGGCTTCTGTCAATTTTTGACATAGCCACGTGCTAGCACAATAGATCTCACTAAACTTGGTAAAGATGAGCTCTTTAAGCTCCATCTTTCCTGATGTGATCAGTCTCCGCCTATAATGCTACTCCTGACATTTCAGGGATGTATAAAACTTTAAGGAGACGTTTTGAATGACATTTTTACAGTATGCTTAAGGTAAATTTTGGATGACGTTTTTATAGTATGGCAGGGATGAAGATGAAGTTTCTTCATTGCCATACCTCTCCTAGACTACATTGCATGAAAATTATGCGTTGGCATAAGTCTTGCTATGAATAGAGTCAGCAACTGACATTACTAAATGCTTTTTCCCCTTCGCTGTTTACAAACATATCCAGGAAAAAAAAGGAACCGGAACAACTATTTAAGGATTCTTCATTTGAGATCAGAAATGATTTATGCTTCCAACTTAGGTGTTCATCTTTCCCCTGCACCAATACAGTTGTTGTTTCCATAAATAGGCTTCATTCTAAACCAGATCTTTGATGTGGGAACTGTCTATAGCACGAAGATTTAGTTTTGGACTTGGGTTTTTTGCCTGTCAGGAACTATTAATCGTCTAAAATGACCGCCCAAGTATCATTCGGACAATAACTTCTTGCCACACCGGAATCTTGTTCCCGCCTTAAACATGACAGAAGCCAATGAGTATGACAGTACAAATCGGAGATAATGCATGAAATATTGATATTTAGTGAGAGTCAAATTAGAAAATACAGGTACATTGCAATCCTACAAACTAAACAGAAAACAACATAATATTAACTACATAAAACAACAGTTTGGCGCAACAGATTCGTACACATAATTAAACTGGCACGAAGACAAAACTGCTTATGAAAATATCGTTAACAGGCACTGGTCCGTCTACCTACTTTCCATAGAACTCCGGGTACAGATCCACTAATTCCTGCAGCATGGCGTCGTACTGCGAAACTTGACCGCCATCTGCATCACATATTCCAAAATTCTTAACGGCCACCGGCACAAAATAATATGCTGGCGTCCTGGACACGTAATGGCTATCTTCACGAGTTTGCTTGCAGGACTATACTAGCAGCTTACTAAATACTCATCTTTAATGTCATAGTCAATTATGATTAATGAGTTTATGTAGTTATTCCACTTCTCTCATCTGTTGCCTGCTGTTTTCTGGTTTTGCAAGATTCGGTCTTTTGTTGACCTTTTGGGATTTTTCGGGTCGCTATATACTCATTTGGGTGGTTGTTATTAATTGTGTGAAGTAATAAGGTACTGATTCATGGAGCAAATCATGAGATGAGGTTTTTGAATGTAAGGCTGACTTGGGTAGTCAATTAGACTTCCAGATAGAGTTAGGCATGCTTTGTAATTAAATTGTCCATCAACAACATGGGCAAAATCAATGAGTTTACTAGATCGGCGATTGTAATTTTGTATTATTTGGGATTGTTTTCTCCTGATTTTGCTTTAGTCATGTCATTATGCTATTATTTGATTATTTTTAAGAATTTTCTATTGTATGCTCCTGATAATGCATTATTTGGGATATTATTCTGCTCCTGATAATTTCCTATTGGGATAGTTTTGTATTATTTGGGATTGTAAGGTTTAGTCATCTCCTGATTGTTTTCTCCTGATAATGCATGAAGCAATCGTACACATCAACCAAAATGTATTAAAAGAATTTTCATACAACTTCGATGAACTTCCGCCTAAGGAGATACAAATGGCATATATGATAGCTTCAGCGTTGCTAAGCGGTAAACATATCAAGGTGACCCGCTAATATGTTTGTATGAATTTGTATAACATACACACTTAATTTCGTGGTTTTGTTTAGTGTATCTTCAACTATGGTCTTTTTTCATACCTTGCTTTGAATGGCGGGGAAAAAACCAAGACTGCCATTTTTTGTGCAAGATGATATTAAAACGCGTACTTCCTAGATTAGTAGATAGTTTCATCATATAACTATAAACGTATGGCAAAAAGAAAAAAACCTCAAACAATAGTTCAAGTTATGCCAACAATTCAACAATCAATGACAGCAATATACGCCAACAAAATACATACACGAATCATACCTAACCATCCGCGCGCATCGCGCGCGACAAAGAAACTAATGTATAAAAAACGAAGTTCGAGAAATAATAGGAAAAAAAAACGAAAAAGGCGCACATCGGCAGCCGGCCGCGCGACTCGCCCGGGACGCCGGCGGGTCGCGTGGCAGCCTGTTTTTCGGAAATTTTTGATTAAATCGCGTACGAATATGGATTAATTTATACCCGGTTTATATTTTCGATATTCGTCGTATTTGATATTCGATTATGAAATCGGTATCGAATAGTCGGAACGGTTTTAGAAAAGGTTTTGAAAAGAAAAAAAATAAAAATAAATAATAAATAAAAGCTTGTTTTGAACGACAAGTTTAAAAAAAGATTTTGAAAAAAGATGTAACGATTTTTAAAATCGTCGGAATCTTAATATAATTCTTTTCGATACAATATTCGATTATAGAAAATCGATATCATATTTTTAAGAATGTTTGATATATGAAAATAGTTTTTAATAATATTGATATTAGAAAATAAAAAAAGACCGACGAAAGACCCGTAATAAAAAAACGAGAAGAAGAGAAGAGAAGAAGGAGAAGCGGGTTTGATTTACACCCTCAACCTACATGCTTTGTTTTCTCGGGATAAGGCTCGTTGGAAAGTGGCTTAGACTTGGGAGCGTCGAGATGATGAGGATGAGTTTAGGGTGTCGGTTTGGATGGGTGGTTTGGACGTCGGGTTTGGCCGGACGGTAGGACAGTTTCTCGGGACTTCGAGGCTTCGGTAAGGTGTCGGGATTTGCTAGATATCGAGGATGTATGAAAACCGTGTTATGAGGCTGTTTTTTCGGTGTTAATTATGATGTTGTGATGTTGTGTCTTGGTATTTTTCTGATGTGTGATCGTTGTGGGATGGGAGGTCCTATTTATAGGAATTCCCGACCTTGGCTTAGGAGAGTTTGAATACCGCTTAGGATAGGAGACGTAGGAGTTTGAGAAGCATGAGAATTCCGCTTTCTTGGCCAAGAAGAAAAGGTATCTCGGCTGGTGGGGGTGTTTTGGCCGAGTATTTTGTACTCGGTAGATGTCTGATTCGGTTTCCGGATAGAATTCCTACTTGAGGTCGAATTCTACCTTTAACGGAATTGTTTAATGCTTTAATGAATCTGAAATTTTGTAGGAATTGGGGTAGGAATCAGCCGTGTGAGGTGTCACGGCTGACTCACGTGTCTCGGGAAAATCTTTGACCGGGTTTTGACTCGGTCGCTAAAAGACGGTTTTACCCTTGGTGACGGTTTCGACCCAAATTAGTGTTATTTGACTCGAAACGACCCACTGGGCCTGAATTTGAGGTCGGTTTTGTAAGATTTGTACTCCTTAAAAAGTCTAAACCAAATGTTCATGATTACAAGCCCATATCCGAGTCTATCAAATCACGTTTACGTCCAATCATCATCGGGTGTTTGGCGGGAACTACTATAGACACCTGGCGGTCAAAATATGGGTGTCTACAGATGCTCGTTATGTTAGTTCGATTTGTTGTTTGCGGCATGATTAGAGATTAGTTTACGGATTGTAGGTAGAATTTGTCGGAATAATCAAAAAATCCGGAAATAGCGTGAAACGGAGGCAAAATGTGAGAAATTCACGTTTCACCGATCCTCAAAACGTGAGAAATTCACGTTTCACCGATCTGCAAAACGTGAGTTTCTCACGTTTCACCGATCTGCAAAACGTGAGTTTTTCACGTTTTGTGGATCTGCAAAACGTGATTTTCTCACGTTTTGTGGGTCTGCGAAACGTGAATGTCTGACGTTTTGACGTTTTTTTATTTGCTCGTAATATTCCATATTTTATAGAATACGTTTGATTTAAGTATAAAACACGTTATTAATTTTTATAATGTCACGTTATTTAAGTATTGGAATACATATAAACAGATTAAGTTTTTAGGACAATTTAAACTTAGTTTGATGTGAAGGTGACGTATGAAATTTTCATCGATAATTTGTTTGTAGCCATATAATGAAAGCATAGACGTCGTAAATATTATTTTAAAATATTAATCGTCAACATATCGTTTTATGTTTTTTTGTTATCCAATCTGTTAGGGTAATAAGTGTGTAATAATTTCTGTATATATATAATTTTATTTTAAATAGATGGCGGATAAAGGTAAGAGTAAGGTTGAGGGTGACCGGGTTACTGGTAGGGCGGTGACGGCTTCTAAGCGTAAGCAGAGGGGTCAATCTGCCATGGGACCGTCGGAGGCGTCGGTTGGGAAACCAGTCGTTCCTCTAGTAGAGAGTAGGAGTTCATCGGACGTACGCTCGAAGTCTAGTAGTGCTCGGATCCGATTTGTCCATCGTGAGGCACCGTCTTCACAGGCGACGACCGTGTCGGGGGGTGTTCCCGAAGAATCTCGGTCCATCCAGTCTCACGACCTTAACTTGTACTTCGACGACCACGCCCGAGAGTACGACATTCCGGAAGACACTCTCGTTGAGGACGACCAGCCCGAAGAGGAGCGTCCAGTTCAGAAGGACGTTATGTATAAGAGGAGGCCACATGGTCGGTTTGCGGGAACCGTCGGTTCATCCAGCTCGACTGCTAACCGTAGATCGGAGAAGGACATGACTTGGCGCCTTATGGGACCTAGCCCCGGTGGGCCTATTGATCTATCGGTCATTCCGAGCTTCAGGGGTCACATTGCACGCCGCTTGTGGTCTCAGCCAGAGGTGCCATCGGTCATGATTAAGAAGTATGATCGTCCTCGGCATTTGAGAGCGTTGGCTGAATTTGATAATCACACGGAGACAATCGCCGCCCTTCAGGAGAGTGGGTTGATGCAGCTACGGTCCTGTGTTCTCAATCGTTTGGACGTTCCGCTTATTACAGCGTTTGTGGAGAGGTGGCAGCCTGACACGAACACATTTCACATGCCGTTTGGAGAGATGACGATTATGTTGCACGATGTCGCTCGGATATTGGGGTTGTCTATCGAGGGTCAGGCGTGTGTGGTCCGTAATGATGTAGGTGCTCTTGTTGATTCGTGGGCCGCTGTGATGAACTACTTCGAGCGGACTGACCAGCAGATGAAGAGTTGTATGCCTGGATCGACTGCACCTATTTACAGGAATGGTGCTGTACTCTCGACGGCTGTGCACTCATTGATGCGGACTGGGACCATTGCGCAGAAGGTGCAGGGGTATTTTATATCGTTGCTGGGGGACTTTTTGTTTGTCGATAAGTCTAGTGATCGTATTCGTCCAGCCGTCTTTCCGTTAACGAACGAGATTCCGGCCATTCGTGGTTATGCATGGGGAGCGGGTACGTTAGCCTACTTATATAGGCAGTTGGGGATGTCCTCGAGGGCGGACTGCTCCGGTATTGGTGGTTGTTTGACTATGCTACAGGTCTGAATTTGGGAGTACTTTCCAGATTTTCGACCGGGCAGTCCACGAGATGTTTCACCGACGGCTCCACGCGCGACGGCCTGGACTGGTATTGGTCATCCTCTGCAGCACGACAGCAAAGTTAAGGACTATCGTGCGATTCTGGATCATATGACCGCAGATTGTGTGATGTGGGAGCCATTTGGTCATCGACCGCAGCAGTTTCATGCGACCACCACCTTCATGGGGACGTTGCGCTTTATGGACATAGTTGAGCCGTACCAGGCTAATCGGGTGCTTCGACAGTTAGGCTGCGTGCAGATAATTCCTTCTGCTATGCCTGTACTTGATGAGGAGTATCAGCCAGCGCATGGAGGAAAGGGGTACAAGGTTAGCTACGGTGGCCGGTATGAGGATCAGCCTTGGACTAATATTCGGGCACATCGCATAATTCCTAGAGCAATTTCCAGTGAATCTGAATACCCGGGGGAGATGGCTCCGGTTTACATGGAATGGTGCGAGAGAGTATCTCATCCGCGGATCATACCTCCAGACGAAAACGAGGAGGAGGAGCAGGTGATGATGACCGGGGGATCACAAGCGGTAAGAATTAGTAAAGTATTTACTCATTCATTTACGTATGTTTAATTGTATATATGATGTTGTCCAACTTTTTTATATGGTTGTTGTGTACTGTGTTTCAGGCGGCGATCTTGTTGATGCGACGATTCGCAGAACTCCATCACTTCGCTGACGATCCGGAGGCCCGACTAGCATTCGTGGACCAGCTGTACCAGTCATACAGACGTCCCCGTATACACAAGAGTTCTCCAATACACGTGAACATCATCCAACTTCACACGACGTCCCCGAGCCATTATTCTGTGCATCGTACACGCACACGGCAACCCACAAGTTGTCCTAAGAACACAAACACAATCGTCGTACACACGGTCACCCAACTTGTACATTCGAACCAATTCTGCCTCGAGCATCTTCAACGCCTTACGACTAACACGAAGATTCAATTTTTCGAGAACCGGTGGCAGGTGTACGACTCTTTTAGAGCGTGACTTCTCCAACTTCACTCGTATCGCTGAATGTTGACGACCAATCTGTTTGTCTATTCTTTCAAACAAGCGATCCAATGTGGCGGTTGACGTACCAAGAGCTTTCTTAAGTGCTGCATGTGCGGACTCGACAATGGAGGTTGTCGTGTTCCCAAAATGGAGAAGTTGATTGGTGTATGCATGAAGAAAGTTTCGATCATATTTCTTCAACCAAGTATCAGTTATGTAAACCGGGATTCTAGTTAGCTCGTACATTTGTCTGAAGTCATCCCAAGCTGCGACCACATCTGGGACGGTATTGGCATACAGTACTCGTCCCCAACCATATTTCATGAAGTTCTCGACAACAGATTTGCGCTTCCACACTTTATGGGCACGGATTTCAACACAGTTTGTAATATGCCAAGTACATAGCAAATTCTGGGTATATGGAGTTGGAAATACAAGAGGAATGGCCTCCACCGACCCCATCTCTCGATCGGTCACAATGACATTCGGCACCTTATCACCAGTGAGCATCCGTAACTTACGCAACACCCATATATACGAAGGCTTGTCTTCATATCGGAGGAGGGCATAGGCGATGACGAAAGATTTTCGAACAGGTGTAATCCCAACCATCTCCACTAATTTCATATCGTACGTGTTTGTTTTGTACGTTGCATCCATGAGCACGACTTGATGGTAAGTCCGGTACATTTTAACAGACTCGGGATGCGCCATGAATATACGCTCCACCTCCAACGTAATCTCATTCTCAAAGAAAAAGTGGACGTACTGCTCCTTACGCGCCAGAACAAGCATCTGCTCAACTGCGTTCCTCCCTTCTCTTGACGTAGCCCTCAATTTAGCCCCAATATTGTATATCGTGTTTATCGAAGGTCGAGGTTTACCTGGGTTCATGTTATGAAGGCCCTCCAGAACTTTAGCCGGTTGAACATGCGCCTTCAGAGACGTAATAACGAAAGTCTTCTCAACGTCAGTCAGAGTTGCTCGACGACAATGACCGTCATCGTACTCAAGTAACTTGTGATTATGTACGCCAGTTGGACCCACGGTAAGAATCCATCTTTCCCGATCAAGGGTTTGACAGGCTTTCACCCAAAATCTGCAACCAATCTTCTTAGATTCCTTTGTACCTGTCTTCGGATTACCGTATCAATCACACTTGAAGTAATTAGCGCCAAGATCTGAAAGCTCATCTCTTCGACTTTTACGCTGGTTGCTGGCTTTGACCAGGTTAATTTCGATGGCTGACGCTATTTCGTTAGCGTAATTAAAAGCTTCGTTCGAGCTACCGAAGGGGGGCGCAAATATGAAGCAACAACGGTAGTCAATGCCGTCCCCACCAAAATCCTCCGGGTACACCTAGACAAAAAATATTTTAGTAAACATTAACTACAAAAATTCCTAAATCAAAAACATAAACGACCCTTTTACACCGTAACTTATAATGAAACTTAAAATAAAAAAATTTGACAAAAACATTTCCACAACATTGAAACGTTAAAACATAAATAAATAAATAAATAAAACCAAAAAATAGGACAAAACGTGAAAAAGGCACGTTTCACCGATCTGCAAAACGTGGGTATAGCACGTTTTACGGATCAGTAAAACGTTAATGTGTCACGTTTTAATAGATCCGCGAAACGTGAAAATGTCACGTTTTACCGATCTGCAAAACGTGAAAGTGTCACGTTTTATTGATCCGTAAAACGTGACATTTTCACGTTTCGCGGATCTATTAAAACGTGAATGTGTCACGTTTTAATAGATCCGTAAAACGTGAAAATGTCACGTTTTACCGATCTACAAAACGTGAAAGTGTCACGTTTTACTGATCCGTAAAATGTGACTTTGTCACGTTTTGCAGATCGGTAAAACGTGATACTCTCACATTTTGCACTTTATTACGTATTATAGTTCGTCTTTTTCTACGTCAAATTAAAAAATTGTATTATTACTAGCAAATACACGTACAAAAGTTACAATTCTACTAGATGATCGAACCTCATGCGATAGTTATAATTCTACTTAAAAATAACTCTAAAATGCAAGTTAAAGAAAATAAGTAAATATTAAACAATATTTTTTAAGAAATAGCGAGAAAACTAACCCCGAAATGCAAATACGGTTGCCCGGTCCCCATTAGTTTTAGATCGAAAAATACGTAAACACTTAGGCTCCACCCATTATGTTATTTTTTTAAGTTTGTAGAGAGAGATTATTAAAGAATAGAGTAATGAAGTGTGGGGTGGTGGAGGGACCATCACCCATAAAATAGGACAAAAAATTGCGGAGAGGACGGTTTTAGAAAAAACAAAAACCGTCACATTATCGAGTAATTAGTAATGTTAGTATAATTAGTAAAATAATTCAAAATGTAATTAGTAATGTTAATGAGGTAAGTTAAAGGAGGGGCAAATGGGTCAATTCACGTTATAAAGCGCCGACGATCCAGCTGAAACGCCGACGACAAGGAATAGCTCTCGTAGTTTTAGAGGATTAAAGACTTTATTTTTTATAAGTTGTTTTACATTTTTCAATACAGTAAAACTCCTTTAATTGGTTAGGAAGAGTTTTCTAATTTTCAAAGCAGCTTAATATCCACTTAAAACACTTTCTTAATAAGTGTGCAAATATCTTAAACTACTTATATTTTTGTAACGGAGGGAGTATGTTGTACCGAATCTGGATGCAACAAAAATTGCATCTTAAGCAGGGCCGTCGAATGATTTTCGGAGGCCCAGTGTCAAATAATTTCGGGAGGCCCCATACTAAACACCGTCTCATATATTTTTAGGTTATTTTGAAAAATGATATTATATCACTTCCGTCTCAATCGGCTTGCTTACCTTTGATATATTGCACGGATTTTCCTTTTTTAAAAGAAACCATAAAAAATTGATGAATCGCCCAGAACTTATAATTAAAATGGATATCTATGTTAAAGGGAGTATACACCATATTTTTTATATTTAGAAAAGCGCAAAAAAAAATTAAAGACTAAAAGAAACACAAATATAGAGGAAGAAAAATAACATTTATGAATAAGCTTCAGGAAAGAGGAAGGGAAAAAATCAAAAATAAAATACACCCTTCAGACTTTCCCTGCACAAGTCTACCACTGGGCTACATTCACTAACCTTCACATTACTACAGCTGTATGTACTAAATACATTGTTACAAGCTATTGAGGCCCTCTCAAAGAATGAGTCCCGGTTCCAAGAACCGGGTGGACATGCCCTTTGACGGGCCTGATCTTAAGTTACCATGGTTATCTATGGATTGAGATTAAATTCATAGGGATGATGGAGTGGAAAAGGTCTCACATCCATGGATTAGCGAGGATTCACCAAATGAATCATTGGTGAAGGATAAAAAAAATTAGAGATGTGTGGGTGCATTTATGAGAATTTGGTCTTTATTTTTTTTATTAAAAATATTTATTCTATAAATATATATTGTTAGCATTTTCTAACTCTATTATCCACTAGTTCATTTCAATCTAAATTAACCTTCGAATACTTATTCATATCAATCTTAACATATTCTAAACATTTTTCGGGAAAAAGAAAAGGATAATAATAATAATAATAATAATAATTACTTTGTATAATATCAATTATAATGATCCGAGATATCACAAATTCTTCGATTTCTCCAAAAATAATTAAATATACACAATACGGAAAAAATTAAATATAAAATTTTCAAGTAAAAAATTGATTTGTATTTCGTCGCTTTTATTAAAAAAAATGTTAAAACTTTATGAAATATAGTACACTATAGTAATTTATAAAAATGAAATGAAAATTATGGATAGGATATTATAAATAAGATGGAATGAGTGGAGTCTCGGAGAATAGAAAATTGAATGGAATAAAAGAATATTTTATAAGAGAGAGGAAATTCAGTGGAAAAAGTGAGGTGAAAGAAGTGGGGCTCTCTATGAAAAGAAATTGTGTCCATTGTAACCATGGTGTAAGTTGCACCAATTAAGTTGTAAAGTATTGACTAAGCATACAAAACCCCTAAGGGGGCGTTTGGTTCGTGCATAGGTATGGATTCAGAATGAGGAATCATACCAAGGTGGTATGGGGTTGAAACTTGATTCTTCATATCTTGTGTTTGTTTCGATTTTAGTTGGTATCAGGTTAATATTAACTATTGTCAATAATCTTCCAAAAAAGTCATTTAAAATATTCATTTTTTAATTATTTAATTTAATTTCATGTATATTATGCTTTAATCAAATATATTTTTTCATAACATTTCAAACAAATATCATTTTCTTTGTTAAATCGATTCCCATAGGTATCAAATCTCATACCCAAGGAGGGGGTTGGGTATGAGAAACCCATACCTCATGGGTTTGAGGTATGGGTACGAAAGCAATTTTTTTCGCAAACAAACACAAGGTATGAGGTTAGATGATTCCAAACTCATACCTTATACCCAAATTTGATCAACCAAACGCCCCCTAAGAGCAACCACAATGGAGGTTCTTACCATTGGGGTTGTCAATAAGAACTTTTTTTTCCAAAAATTCTTCCATTGTGGCTCTTATTGGGCTCTTCAATATAAGAACTTGGTTCTTATTTAAGAACCAAGTTTGTACTAAGTTCAAGAAAAAGTTGTCAATTATAATTTTTTTATTATTCATTTTTTATCAAATTCATTTCTCTAAGAACTTTATATAAAGTTCTTCCATTGTGGGTAAAAGTTCCAAATCTCTTGAGTTTGTCAAATGATGAAATGGCAATGACAAACTTTATTTTAAGTTAGTCCATTGTGATTGCTCTAAGGGGTGAGAATGTTTTATCATTATCTAACTAATGATTGATATTGACTCATTGTAACAATATAAGGGATTATATGTAAAAATGTGACTACTAACATACAAGAGTTCTCACATTTCCACATTTCGATTTTTTGGCCCTTTACGTAGTGCATCTCTACAAGGCAACAATAAGGCTTTGCTTTCTTAATATCTACTTATCTTATAACTGCGTACATGGACGTTGAGCTCAGAACTAATCCAATTCAAGTTATACTTTGAGGGGCATATGATCTTGGCGCTTTAATCAGTGTGGGGAATGACATGTTGATTAAAGTTTGGGATGATACTTTGACTCCGGTTACCTAGACGAGGATCGTGATCGATATTTCCATTTTCCGAGAGGGGACTCTAATACAAATTTGCGAGTGGCTGACCATTTGGAGGTTATTGTGGGAACGCTAATACAGATTTGCGAGTGATATTCCCTGAGTTCATGACAGTTTGTTGGGCCATTAATAATGAAGTCTTCGAGGAGGGATTGCGGCCTGGGATGAAAATGTGGTACAATGGTGAGAATAGTGAAGGTCGAATAGAGTGGAATGAGGTGACTACTGGAGTACTATATTTATCACAGTAGAATAAAAGTACACTGAGAATGTTTGGAAGCACATGTTAAGCAATGAGTAAACTATACAACTAGTTGTACAAAGAATCCTCCTGTCCACTAACTAAATAACATTCCTCCAATTTTTCCCGCCTAAAGTTATCCACTACAAAAAATAAAAAAAATTAGTAAAGCAAGTTACATGCGAATCGAACCTTTGACCTTAGATACGTAATACTTATTCTCTACCACTACACCACAACATCTCATTGTTTTAATTATCACTAAATTAATCCTAAAGCTATACACTCCAATAATTTAATTAAGGAAAATTAAGAAAATAATCCGTTTCTACAGTATTAGATTACTCCGTATTAATTAACCAAAATATAACCAAAATATTCATTATTAATCAATCCTCAAACTAGAATATGTTTGTTTAAAACTTCACTATATGAATACCAACGGAAATACATTTTATTTTTGTAATAATCATGACTGATATAACACTGTAATTAAATATTGTAATCCTTTATTAGCTACTAAGAGAATAAAAATTCTCAAAACTTTTTCCCGTTTGAATTTTAAGCACTTAATCTGGATAAAATCAATATAACAAATAAGAAAAGAATCACACTCAATTATGAATCATATCATATAAAGAATATTTACAAGTTACGTATTTAAAAACTAATGATGGGTGTATCGTTGAAAATAAATTGCAGAAATATAGTTGCTTGAATCTCGAACAACAACTATAAACTTTTATGAACAAATGATATATATTAAGATCATAGAGAATAACTACTCTCTCCGTTCCATTCATTTGCGATTGTTTGTCTTTTATATTTATTGTGAGTAGTATTTTAATTAAAGACAAACAAACGAGACGGAGTGAGTACATCTAAACATCAAGAGTAGAAAATTATATACTCTATTTTAAAATAAATTTAAAGTGAATATACATTTCATAATTTATTCATATATTATAATAAAAAAATATTTAAACGAGAAATGAATGTAATAATAATTTTTTGGACTACATATTTCATGATATTAGTCGAGGTCGTTATTTTGATTAATTATGCAATTTCAAATTATTTTATTATATCCAAAAACAAAGATAGAAAAAATGAAAAAATATCAGATTGTTAATTAAAATCCATTTTGTATAAACAATTAACTAAAAATATATAAATTTCTATAAATATTGTGCATACATGCACGAGGTCTATACTAGAAATGAAATTTTGGTTAATTGAGTCTATACTAGAAGATATTATTATAATTAGTTCTACACGATATAATTGTATATCTTTTTGATTTAAAATCAATCTTTTAATTATAGAAGACGATCAATCTTTTGATTTTGTATATAACTGACAGGATTTGTGTGATTGGTTTAGATAGACTTTTTTAATTGGATACTATCATATACGGAGTATAATATATACTCATATATACTCATATAGAATATAGAATATAACTATTATTTGATTGGTATACTACTATCATGTATAATCATATACTCCCTCCGATTTTTAATAATCTTCCCCTTTGTTTAATATATGTGAGGTATAATTTAATCAAAGAGGAAGATAAATAAATATTGGAGGAGGTATAATTCAAGAATATTACCACATTCGAGAATAAATTCGAGATACTACCACATTCGTAGATGATCATAAATATAGAATATTCTTCTAAATTATGCCATATATTTATGGTGCATAATATTGATTATATAATATATATATATAGTAATAAAGTGATATAAAATAATATAATAATATATAATTTGACTCAATTTTGTAAAATAATTGATACGGATTTATAATGATGTATGATTTATGATTGCTTATCTAATGAATAATATTGCTACTAATTAACTAGATTAGAGAAAATAATACCAAGTTCGTAGATGATAATTATTATGAGATATACTACCAAATTCATTTTTGTTAATTGATTGATTGATTTATTAATTGCGCAAATATAGTTGATTATTGATTGACTGATTGATTAGATTATATTCCATATAATTAAAACTTACCTAACTCATTCGTCGTATATTTAATCCGTGCTAATTTCACATACAAACATCATTCTACCTTCTCTTCTATAGTATACTTAATAGTCTTTGAATTTTCTAATCTTTTTATTTTATTTACACTATACCCAAAAAATGGCCGCTTCCCAGTCCCGACGTTTTAATATGGTCGGTGACATTAATGACACCAAGGAGACGTGGAGAATCAGGGTAAGAGTCATTAGGATGTATTCCGTACCGGCTTGGAATAATCCAAATGAATTTAGTTGGTTTGAAATGATCCTACTTGATGAGAAGGTATACATTACATGTAACACGTTTTCAACATTTATATTTTTAAATATTGACTACACATTAACTTATCTTATGATTTGACTTCTCACATAATCTCAAGATACAAGTTTCTTTCCGAGATAGACTAATAAGACAGTTCCAACCTCAGATTCGTGAGGGAAATCTCTACGACATTTCTAATTTTGTGGTGCAAGAAAACAAGGATAATCACAAAATTTCATTCAATTCAATTCATATTTTAATCTCTACAAAATTTCAATGATAATCAAGATATAATCGTGTAATCTCATTCAATTCATATTTTAATATTTTAATGAATATGTTTTTTTACAAAGCTAATAACAAAATTTTATAGTAATTTTTGCTTGATTATTTAATTAAAGTTTTTTTTCTTCATAAAACCAATATTCGCAAATCAAAATTCATTCTTTTATATATTGAGGTCATTTATAAATTTAATTAACAAATTATAAGATAGCATAATACTCCAAATATTATTAGATAAAAAAATAACTCCAAATATTTACATAATAAAATCAAAATGTCAAAGTATTTTATATACTCCTTAATTTTTCCACCGTCAAGATTTTATATTTGTTTACAATACGTAGACTTCAATAATATGAGACACTTATATTTTGTCACAAAAATAAATAAATTATGTCATAGATATATACGAATTATATTTTTTTAATATATAGCTAATACATACGGAGCGCATGATAATTTTATTTATTGAATAGTTTTTCTTCTAATTTTACATAAATATTGACTTTGACTTGAATTTGGATTAAATGTAGTAATTGTTTCCTTATTTGAGTGAATTTATTTGTTTCCTTATTAAATGTAGTAATTTTATTTGTTTCCTTATACTAAGTATAGACCCCGTGCATATGCACGGTATATATGCAAATTCATTTTATAGATATTCTAAGATTGTTATAAATTTTAGTATACACGTGTAGTTGATAGTATTTTATAGATATTCTTTTAGTAAGTGTCTTTGTCGTACATTTTGATTTACTACAAAGTAATTTTGCATTAAATGTAGTAATTTTACGTAAATATGGTCATATCCTTAAATCTTTTATTTGTTTCCTTATTTGAGTGATAATAATTTGGAGGTAAAAAACTTCATGAGAAGTTGACACCTCATCAATTTCATTTTTGTTATACCATAAAATAGTATAAATCTTTTTCTATATATCATCCCCTATATACTAAAAGAATAACAACTTCCCAAAATTTTCCCTCCAAAATGCATTATTTCTAAAGATGGAAGTTAAACAAAGAATACTTTAAAATAAATTGGTAACTCATTACATTTCATGGATGATGATAAAATAATCAAAATGGTAAATTTATAGTATAGCCATTCTTAGATTCACACTAGAAAAATATATTCGGTTCTTTTTTCTAAATAACAATTTCGTTTTTCGAGTTGAATCTCTAAACATTAATTTTTATAAAAATGTGGAAATAGTCCAATTTCTATTTCATATAATTAGTATGCTATAAAGTAAATTTTATGTATGCCGTGCATTTATGCACGGGGTCTACACTAGTTATGTACAACTGCTTTGTGTGATTTTGAGTATTATCACAAAGGTTTTGAATTTTGTTGCAAATTTTTTGAGATTTGATGCAAAGTTTTTGAGTTAAATCATACTCCTATAAATGTTTTGCTAAAAAACTTACAACTTAGCTCAGAAAGTATACATATAAGTTCAAATACTTTGAGGCAGTTGTACATACAACTGTGGTATATATAATACGGAGTACTATTTTCCTATGTCAAGGCAAGTGCAATGGTCAGCTACTAGCTTGAAATTGTCACGTCACATTTTCAAGCTAGAATCCATTTAAGCTACAACCTCATCCATTTTCCTATCTAATGCTAATAGGCTGAAGCGTGGGATGTCCACTGATGCAAGTATGCAACATGTAATATAAGTAGGGATGACAACGGACCGGATCCGCATGGATCCAGATCCAGATCCGCACCCATAGTAGCGGATCCGGATCCGGTCCAGATCCCAAAAGTGCAGTTCCTGATCCAGATCCGTCGGATCTGGATCGGATTCGCGGATTAAATTTCTTACTTATATTCTACAGATTTTTTGATTAACAAGTATTTGGGACTATATTAAATTTTCATAATCTTACAAATAAAATCGAATCGAAATATTTATAATCAAAGATAAGAAACTAAAAGAAAAAAATCTCAGAAATAACAAAAAAACACAAATTAAAGTTTTAAGTCACACTCAATTTTTTTTTCTTTAATAAAATGGATTTGCGGATCGGATCCGAATTTACTTATTAAGATCCAGATCCGGATCCGTTTAAAGATAGCGGATTCGGATCCGGATCCATATCCAACGGATCTCAAAATTTAGGATCCATATCCGATCCGTGCGGACCGGATCTTGCGGATCCGGATCGAATCTCGGATCCGTTGCCATCCCTAAATATAAGGCCTGCTCAATGACAGAAGAAACATCTCACACATACTCTGAGATTGTGATAAAGCACGATTGGTTTGGACGTTATTCTCGGGTGTCATCTCTTCTTTCCACACGCAAGGATATTCCATCCTAGAGTGGATTAAAACTAATCTGCTAACTGAATCGATGCAAGGAATACAACAGTGGCCGCATATATTTGCGTCTTTGCGATAACAGTGTGGTGGCTCTGGAAATGGAGGAATTGTAGATGCTTTGGAAGAAAAGAGGACATCCCGTTAGACCCACAACAGTTCCTTGCATGTCGAATTCAAGAAATTCTGTTGGCCATGAACATAAAGGATCATATTCAGTACAATAATCCAAGGAAGAGAACATAAGAGGTCCTGGTTCGCTGGGTTGCTCCCCTCTCGGATTGGATCACTCGTAATATAGATGGTGCATCAAGGGGAAATCCTGGGCCTGCAGGAGCTGGTGGAGTGTTTTGTGGCACTACGGGGTATGTGTTATATGCGTTTGCCGGGTTTGGCCAACTGTCACAAGAGCTGAAATAATGACACTTCGGAGGGCTCTCTTGATAGCCAAAAAATGAAATTACCCCAAAGTGGTCATCCAAACGGACTCGCAGGTAGTTACTAAATTGTTGACCAAAGAGCTTGCGAACCCGACTGCTCACTCACATATGATTAATATATGCAATTGTCTGATCAACTCTCCGGACTGGACAATTGAAATTAATCATATCTATAGAGAGACAAACAACTATGCAAATTGGTTAGCAAACTTGGAGTTTTCCAGATTCCCCAGTTGATTTTTTTTGAAGAAGACCATATACCGGCTGCACTTTTTGCTCTAGCTCAGCAGGATATGGGAGGCACCAGTTGGCCGCGTATAATTTCGTTTTATGCCTTTTAATGTGGACTATTAGGGGCCGTTTGGTTCCCACAAAGATATCGGTATGAAATGAGAAATCATACCAAGGTGGTATAGGTTTGAAACTCCATTCCTGAAACCCTGTGTCTGATTCATTTCTGGTATGAGTAATCTTCGGGAAAAAAATGTTTGTAATCTAAAGAAAAAAAATATTTTTAATTAAAAAATCTATTATTATTGTGATAGAATATTATTTTTTACACATTTTTACTTGATTGACCAATAATTTTTTTTTAAATGTTTGTCATCTTAGGAAAAAAAAATGCTTTAACCAAAAATCAATACTTCGTATTATTTTTGAGTAGAATTATTTTATGCACATCCTCTTACTACTTAAGAGGATAACAACTCTAAAAAAATGTGATGAGGTGTCAACCTCTCAAGAGATGTTTTCCCTCCAAAACACTATACCTTCAATTTGGAAACATATTAAAAATGTGATGAAGTGTCAACCTCTCAAGAGATGTTTTCCCTCCAAAACACTATACCTTCAATTTGAAAACATATTAATATTAAAATGAAAATCCTATCTTATTACAATCACAGTATCCACTTTCAATTCAAAGTAAATAAAATTCTATCCTATAATTATTATATCCAAATTCAATTCAAGGTAAATATTCAAGTAATTCAAGAAAATAATTGTGACAGGCTATTAAAAAAATGTAGATATTTTATGATAATGTAACAAAATATAAATCTCACAACTATAGAAACTAAGTGTTGAGACTATATTACCTAAGCTTGGTACAAGACAAAACTATAATACGCCAAAAACTAAAAAAATCATATCATCATTATACGAGAAGTCTCATTAGGGAATTAGTGAGAAATAAATATGTTCATAAAAAAATAAATTGAGTAAGATTACTCGATTATGTTTATATCTTTGAAATTTTAAATAATTTTCTTAGATCAAAATATAAAGATTAAAAATTTGAAAAATCAAGAACTTACCGATTAGATATTTATAAATAATCAGTATCTCAATTTATGTCAGATCGGCGGCTACAATCTATCAGGTTAGATGAAATCGATTCTCCTCAAAAACTTGGAAGATCCGAAGACCCTCTTGTGGAAAACTGTATCATTAAACAACGATATGTTGAAAGAGGATGTGCAGAAACGGAGATCAAAATCATAGTGAGAGATCTTTGTTTTGACGAGAATTTATTTTACTCAAATTTTATACTCCCTCCGTATCTATATGTTCGTCCACTTTGTTTAATATATGGGTGGAGTATTATATTGAAAGTGGACGAACATATAGATACGGAGGGAGTAGTATTGTATCCATTCAATTTTGAAATAAGTTGTAGATGTCGTATGACTTTTTATTAATGAAATGATCTATTCGCTCAAAAAAGCTAAAACGTTGTTTGCATTCCATTTAATCGTCTTACTAACGCGCGTACACGAAAACCGAACGATATCTTAGTAAAGGTCGCTAAGAGCGGGCGGGGTTGGGTGTTCTTCGTGGGCTTCCCAACACATACCCTCATCCCTTACCCAGAATCATTGGTTTCCGGATGCCCGAAACCGTTGACACACGGGAGTCATTCGATGCACGATACCCGATAACTCGGCGTCGGTATCGTAATGCAAAGGGACGAACCCACCAAGCTCTAGTACTAAAGCGGGTTGTGCTTTGTGCACGATACGCCCAAGTATAGAGTGGGTCTGAACGGGCCCGAACTCCCACAAATTTCGGTGACGACTCCTATTTCGATTTAAATTTCGACCCGAGAACAATCTTACCACGAGATTCATTCGCCTACCCAACCCCGCGCGTGGCCGCGTCTGGGTGGACCTATGTCATGTCTACACTTCCACTTTCTTTTTTTGTACATTTTTTTTTTGTCCTTATTTTTTGTGACCTTACTTTCATTTTCATTCACATATTCTACTAAAAACAATTGTAGAAGATATAAAAGAAGTGGAGGGAGTAATAAAAAAAATACTCCGTAGAAATTAACATAACCAATTTAACCATCAAGCCCCGTCACACTTTTCTCTTACCATCCTACCTACCGATTTGACTCCCCTCCTTGGCTAAACTAAACATGCTCTTATAACTCATTGAGAGTGTGTCAAATATGAGTTAATGAAGATATAAATATATATTACTCCGTAATGAAGATTTCAATATAATTAATACAAAGTAATTAATACAATCATGGGTAACATTTCAGTATAATCAAACGAAGCTTGAAGATTCATTTTAACCATTTCCCTATAATCAAACGATATTCAAGACGGGTCAAACGATATATTTAACTATTTTATTATTTCAATTTTGAATAAATGAGTAGATTTATGAAATAAAGAATAAATTGTCTTATTCTAACAACAAAATTATCCTTTAAGATGATTATATTGTTCGATCTTTCGTATCCCTATTCACATATTGATGATCACACTCTTTCGCGTAATTTAAAACTAATTTTGCCTTACTGATATCTTTGAATATCAATAAAAATGGACAATCCGTAAAAAATTTCACTAGTCTCTTATATATTAAATCAAACAAGTCCAATTTTTTGATACAATTTTCTTTAACCCCAGTGTGAACACGTTTGTATGTACAAACAAAACAAATCCAAATTTTCCTCAAAAAACTACAGCAGCAGGGATAGAACCTGCGACCTCTACGAGGTATCCTGCGTGAACAAACAACTGAGCCAATTTGTACTGACTAAGGAAAATGTAGAAAAAACAAATAGTAGTCTTTCCCATACCGAGAATGGGTGTAGATAAAACGAAAATAAAAACAAATTACGAAGCACACCCTTATTAATTGTTCTTCATTAACCACCTACACAACCCTTCCTTTTACCAGCAATTGAATGGGTGTAATTTATTAAAAAAAGAAGTCAAAATAACAATTCACGAAGTTCCTTCTCCAAAATTTCATTTTTGTTGAGAAATAAATACTGAAAGGGAAAGATTGAGAGTAGAGATTGAGAGTAAAGGTTGAGAGTAAGTGTATGTATTCTCATTCATCAGATCATCACATATTTATAGTACAAATATACTGTATACATAGTTGACGTTTGGAAGGAAATTCTTCCATACATTTAATGTATGGAAGAAATTTCTTCCATAACTACTGTTGCAACTTATGGGTGGATGGATGTTTTGCAGAGTAAAGTACGGGCTGATATTTTCACCCTAATGTTATTCAACACCCCCCCTTGAAAATATCACCCTTATGGATCGCAACGTTGGATGATACTGCCTCATTAAAAACCTTGTCAGTAAAACCCTGTGAGATAAAACCTGACGAAGGGAAAAAGAGTGCAACACATATAATACTCCCCCTTAATTCAACATTTGTCCTTCAATCGGCACATTCCGACCTGGCGAACGAGTTCTTGGAACTGCTTTGATGGCAATGATTTTGTTAATAAATCTGCTAAATTTTCGTTCGAACGAATTTGTTGGATGTTAACTACGCCTTGTTCTTGCAGACCATGTGCGAAGAAGAACTTTGGTGTTATGTGTTTAGTCCTATCTCCTTTGATATAGCCTCCTTTCACTTGGGTAATGCATGCAATATTGTCTTCATATATTGTGGTTGGTTGGTCACTTGTCTTAATTTCACATTCGTTTTCGATGTGTTGTATCATGGATCTCAACCATACACATTCCCTAGAAGCCTCGTAGAGCGCAATTAACTCTGATTGATTTGATGATGTTGCAGTCAAAGTTTGCTTTGTTGACTTCCAGGAAATGGCCGTGCCACCATACGTGAAAACATACCCTGTTTGTGATTTTGCCTTGTGTGGGTCTGATAAGTATCCAGCATCTGCATATCCAATCAATGTAGCATCTTTCCTTTTAGGGTAGAACAAACCCAAGTCCTGGGTTCCTTGAAGATATCTTAACGGATGTTTAACTCCATTCCAGTGCCTCTTAGTGGGTGATGCACTGAATCTTGCCAATAGGTTGACTGAAAAAGCTATGTCTGGTCGAGTGTTATTTGCCAAGTACATCGGCGCGCCTATTGCACTAAGATATGGTACTTCAGCTCCTAGGATATCTTCATTTTCTTCTCGTGGTCGAAATTCATCCTTTTCAATACTAAGAGTTCGAACGACCATTGGAGAACTTAGGGGGTGTGATCTAGCCATTCCAAATCTTTGTATAACTCTCTGCGTGTAATTTTCTTGATGGATAAGGATCCCGTCCTTGAGGTGTTCAATTTGCAGGCCGAGGCAGAACTTTTTCCGTCCGAGATCTTTCATTTCGAATTCTTTCATTAGGTATTTTGCAGCTGCTTCAAGCTCATCAGCCGTTCCGATGATATTTAAATCATCAACATATACCGCAATGATTGTAAAACCGTTCATTGTTTTTCTAATGAAAATGCATGGGGTTATGGGATCATTTTTGTAACCTTCTTTTGTAAGATACTCTTTTAATCGATTATACCACATTCTTCCATACTGTTTTAATCCATATAAGGATTTTTGAAGTTTTACACAAAACATCTCACGAGGCAGATTAGGATTGTGATCCCTTGACATTGTTACTCCCTCGGAGATTTTCATGTAGATATCAGTGTCAAGTGACCCATATAAATATGTCGTCACTACGTCCATAAGACGCATATGTAATCCTCTGGATACTGCAAGTCCGGTTAAGAATCTTAGGGTTGTTGCATCAACTACAGGCGAATATGTTTCTTCATAATCTATTCCTGGCTTCTGCGAGAAACCTTGTGCAACAAGTCTCACTTTGTACCTTACAATTTCATTTTTCTCATTTCTTTTCCTAGTGAAAACCCACTCATGCCCTACAGGTTTTACATTCTTTGGTATTCGACTTACCGGGCCGAAAACTCCTCTTTTCTCAAAAGACTTTAATTCTGCCTTCATTGCTTCTTCCCATTTTGACCAATCATGTCTTTTTCGACACTCCTTGACGGACTTTGGTTCAATATCGACTTTGTCGTTCATGATTTCTGTCGCTATTGAGTGAACAAATATCTCGTTTATATCGACATTCATTCTGTTATATTCAATTTCTGTATGAACATAACTTATTGAGATTTCATGATTATCATTTATATTCTCTGGTGTGGGTTCTTCTTGAGATTTCATATTTTGTTCATCTTCTTCTGTACCTTTACCAGGTATTTCCTTTAATTTTTTGGATTTTCTCGGCCTTAGGTCTTTTGACCCAGGTGGCCTCCCACGTTTCTTTCGTGTCGTAGATTGTTCGACTATTGATTTCTTAGAACTATCTACGGGGATGTTAATTCTGGCTGGAGCATTTACCGCAGGTATATGGGATTTTATAATTCCCTTTGAGTTTGTGAATGCATCGGGTAATTGATTTGCAATATTTTGCAAATGAATTATCTTTTGTACTTCTATATTACAAGAACTATTCCTTGGATCAGTATATGATATTAAATCTGCGTTCCATATGATTTCTGTAGATTGTTGGTCCACCTTCTTTTCTCCCCCTAAGACTGGGAATGTATTCTCGTCAAAATGACAATCTGCAAATCGTGCATTAAATAAATCTCCAGTCATAGGTTCAAGGTATTTAATTATACTTGGGGAGACAAAACCCACATATATTCCCAGTCTTCGTTGTGGACCCATTTTGGTTCTCTGAGGTGGTGCAATCGGGACATACACTGAGCAACCAAAAGTTCTTAAATGGGAAATATTTGGTGGTTGACCGCTTACTAGTTGTAAGGGAGAAAACTTGTGATAAGCGGTTGGCCTTAATCTAGTTAAGGCTTCTGCATGTAAAATGGCATGTCCCCATGCGGACGTTGGTAATTTGGATTTCATCAGTAAAGGTCTAGCAGTGAGTTGCAATCTTTTAATCATTGCTTCTGCAAGTCCATTTTGGGTCTGGACATGTGCTACTGGATGTTCAACGTCTATGCCAATTGACATGCAATATTCGTTAAATGCCTGGGATGTAAACTCCACTGCATTGTCCAAACGAATTTTCTTGATATTTTGATCTGGGAATTGAGTTAGTTCTTAGCCTTATTATTTGGGCTAGTAACTTTGCGAAAGCAAAATTTCGTGTGGAAAGAAGAGTCACATATGACCAGCCATCTTGTAGATGCGTCAATTAATACCATAAAATATCTGAATGGTCCACATTGAGGGTTGATTGGTCCGCATATGTCCCCTTGAATTCTTTCAAGGAATGCGGGTGTCTCATTTTTTATTTTATTTATTGATATAATCAGTTTCCCCATTGAACATGCACTGCAAGGAAAATCGCTTGATTCTATAACTCTCACATTTTTCATGGGATGTCCAAGTGTATTTCCAATGATTTTTGCCATCATTGCAGGACCTGGATGTCCTAACCTATCATGCCATAGAGCAAATGTGGTTTTACCATGGATTTTGGATGATGTCATCATACTGGTTATAACGTGGGCTATTTTTGTAAAATACAGACCAGATGAGTAAGATGACATTTTCTCAACGATGCATTTTGTGCCGGATTTAAATATTGTAAGGCATAAATATTCTTTATCATTTTCACTCATGGTTTCAATATGATAACCATTTTGTCGCATATCTTTGAAACTGATCAAGTTTCTTTGTGACTTACTTGAGTATAGCTCTTTATGAATTGTTAGACAAGTTCCCATTGGGAGCATAATATTGGCTTGTCCGTTGCCTTCAATAATTTCAGCGTTGCCACATATTGTGTTCACATATGCCTTAATTGGTTTTAATTCAACGAAGTACTTCTTTTGTCTTAAAATAGTATGAGTTGTGCCGCTATCGATTAGGCATATTTCTTCTCCATTGGTCATGGCTAGAAAACAAATAAGTGGAACTTATTAATAGAAAGTGAAATAACAACCAATATATTACATTTTATTTAAGATGATAAGCAAACGGGACAAACATAAAATACATAAAGGAGATAAGGCAGCAGCGCGCGCACACACACACACACATATATTTAGTTGTACTACATAGCGGAGACCGTCTAGAATTCACTGCTTCCATCACCATCATCAAGGAAATAATTAGCTGTTTCAATCATTTCTGACTCGAGCGGGTCAGTTTTATCTAAATTTGATTCAGGCATCTCAGAGTTTAATGGTACGGCATCCGTGACAAAATGTGTCTCCTCCCTCCTTTTCTTGATGGATGCTTGATAGAGGTCGACAAAATGTTTTGGGGTGCGACATGTGCGAGCCTAGTGACCCTCCATGCCACATTTATGACAAGTGGTCTTATATTTATCCGAGGTATCGGAATCAACATTTTGTTTTCCCGAGCGCGTATATTTAAATGAATTTTGACCTCTGCTGGGGCCATAACCGCGTCCTCCTCGACCTTGTCCGCGTCCAGGTCCACGTCCGCGGCCACTGCCACGGCCGCGTCCGGGTCCGGCGAAATTCGGCTCTGGTATAGCAGCAGAGCCACTTGGCCTCAAATTGTCATTTCTTAATAGAACTTCGTCATGTTGTTCAGCAACTAAAAGTATTGCAATTAGGTCCGTGAATTTTTCAATTTTATTGATTCTGATACTTCTTTGAAAATCCATGTTTCTTTTACCCATGGTAGAGAATGTTTTCTCTATTTTACTGAAATCACTAACTTGTTCCCCACAATACTCTAGTTGTGATGCAATACGGAATAGAGCAGAATTATATTCGTTTATCGAAGGAAAATCTTGGAAACGCAAATTTTGCCATTCATGTCGAAGTTTGGGAGGAGGACATATTGCTGATGTCCGAACCGTTCCTCAAGAAGGGACCATAATTCTGATGGATCTCTGATCCTCAAATATTCATTTTTTAGCCCTTCATTCATGTGATGTCGTATAAATATATGAGCTTTTTGTTTTTCCTGGTGGGTAGCTGTGGACATGACATAGGTCCACCCCGACGCGGCGACGCGCGGGTTTGGGGAGGCGAATGAATTTCCATATGAGATGAATCGAATTGAATTTTAAATCGAAGTAGGAGTCGCCACCGAATTTTGTGGTTATTCGGAACCATTCGAACCCACTCTATGTCGTAGTGGGCCATATTTAAAACATGGTCCATTTCCATATTTTTGAGGTAGAAGGTAATTATAATTAGTTTGAGTGTGTAATATATCTACCAAAAGTTACTCATCTAGTATTACGATTTATGTCACATAAATCCTATTTACTCTTACTTAATACACAATCATATTATCATTATTATTCTTTACTTGTGATTTCTGAAATAATTGTCGTCTCTTGATTTTCGAGAGCTTAGATTAAATTAGACATGTTAATTACGAGCGAGTTTTAACTTTTAAACGAATAAAAATAACTGATAGTAGATGATGTTTTGGTGTCTAGCTCGTAAATTCGAACATACATAACTTTGTTCATGTTTCAGTCCCTAGTAAATTTGAAAATGACTATTTTATCCATACGTGAAATAAAAGTGAAAATGTTACGATAGTCCCCACTTACTAGAATAAATCCCGTGGTCTTGAAATTAAATAAAAAAATAATTATCCTTATTAGTTCTTAATTATTTTTATTAAGACATGTGAGGAAAAATAAATAAATGGGTTGCTAAGTCGTTTAATGCATGTTAAACTAATAACGTCAAAGTTATTTTAGCATGTGAATTCGTTTTAGTACGCTAAAACAAAGAAATAAACAAATTGCTACAAACACGAGAAAACGAGTTAGTAACGATTGAATAATAATATAGTAAATAAATATACGAGACCGAGAAAATAAATATTAATCGAAATCTGAAAAAAATATTATTAACACGCTGTTTTGTATAAAAAAACGAAGTTCGAAAAATGATATAAAAAACGAAGAAAAGACGGGTCACGGCAGCCGGCCGCGCGGCTCGCCCGGGACGCCGGCGAGTCGCGTGGCAGCCTGTTTCGGAAGCGGTTTTTGAAAAATTTTCGATTAAATCGCGTATGAATATTGCATAATTCGTACTCGACTTAATATTCTCGATATTCGTTATATTCGATAGTTGACTACGAAGTTAATATCGAATATTTGGAATAGTTTTAGAAAAGATATAAATTTAGAAATTGTTTCGTAGAATAAATAATAAACGAACGAAAAGCTAAAAAAATCCGATCCGGGTTTCCGGCCCGTTTTTATTACTTTTTGTCGAAAATCGTTGTACAAATATGGATTAATTTATACTCGGTTTATATTTTCGATATTCGTCGTATTCAATATTCGATTATGAAATCGATATCGAATATTCGGAATGGTTTTAAAAAAAGGTTTTGAAAAAAAAGAGTTTATTTTGAACGAAAAGTTGTAAAAAGGGGGTTTGAACGAAAAGTTGTAAAAAAGGGTTTTGAACGAAAAAAATGTAACGATATCGTCGAAAGCTTAATATAATTCTTTTCGATACAATATTCGATTATATAGAATCGATATCATATTTTTAAGAATGTTCGATATAAAAATAGTTTTTAAAAAAAATAATATCGATATTAGAAAAATATAAAAAGACCGACGAAAAGACCCATAAAAAACGAGAAGAAGTGAAGAGAAGAAGGAGAGACGGGTTTGATTTACACCCTCAACCTACATGCTTTGTTTTCTCGGGATAAGACTCGTCGGAAAGTGGCTTAGACTTGGGAGCGTCGAGATGATGAGGATGAGTTTAGGGTGTCGGTTTGGGCGGTTGGACGTCGGATTTGGCCGGACGGTGGGGTGGCTTCGTCGGTATTTCGAGACTTTGGAAAGGTGTCAAGATTTGCTAGATATTGGGGATGTATGAAAACCGTGTTATGAGGCTGTTTTTTGGTGTTAATTCTGATGTTGTGATGTGTTATGTTGTTGGATGGGAGGTCCTA
Organism: Agrostemma githago; assembly: GCA_958450325.1. Lineage (NCBI taxonomy): Eukaryota > Viridiplantae > Streptophyta > Magnoliopsida > Caryophyllales > Caryophyllaceae > Agrostemma > Agrostemma githago. Next base: position 68,185,747 of record OY288246.1, read on the forward strand.
TTTATAGGAATTCCCGACCTTGGCTTAGGAGAGTTTGAATACCGCTTAGGATAGGAAACGTAGGAGTTTGAGAAGCATGAAAATTCCGCTTTCTTAGCCAAGAATAAAAGGGTATCTCGGCTGGTTGGGGGTGTGTTGGCCGAGTATTTGGTACTCGGTCGATGTCTGATTCGGTTTCCCGATAGAATTCCTATTTGAGGTCGAATTCTACCTCTAACGGAATTGTTTAATGTTTTTAATGAAGCTGAAATTTTGTAGGAATTTGAGCATGAATCAACCGTGTGAAGTGTCACGGTTGACTTACGTGTCTCGGGAAAATCTTTGACCGGGTTTTGACTCGGTCGCTAAAAGACGGTTTTACCCCTGGTGCCGGATTCGACCCAAATTAGTGTTATTTGACTCGAAACGACCCACTAGGCCTGGATTTGAGGTTGGTTTTGTAAGATTTGTACTCTGTAATAAGCCTAAACCAAATGTCCATGATTACGAGCCCATATCCGAGTCCGTCAAAGCACGTTTACGTCCAATCATCATCGGGTGTCTGGCGGGAACTACTATAGACACCTGGCGGTCAAAATGTGGGTGTCTACAGAGCCCCCACTCTGACTGAGGCTTGGACAAGGCAAAAGTCAGAGTAGCTACCAGGTCAATCAAGGATTAAAACCTGGCAGACTTCCGATCGGGTCGTTTAGGGTCCATTAGACCTGCGTGAAGGGCTCGCCAGCCATAGGATAGAAATCATACCTGGATTGATGATGATAATGCCGCGGGAGCTGTCTTGGAGGCTATGGGTATACCTGTTTACAGGTACATCCTGTCTTAGAATTGCGCGGGAGCTTGCCTTGGAAGCTATGGGTATATCTGTTTACAGATATAAAATGTCGCCTGGACTTTCCACTGGGGAATCTTTCTTAGAATTTCTCGGGAGTGTTGGTTGTACCTGTATGCTGGCATAATTTGTATGTAATATTTAGGTGAAACACCGACTCATGCTGGGGAAGAAGTGATGATTTTTCGAAAACATTTTTTGAAGAGAAAAAATGCTGATTTTTTTTTTTTGGAAAGTTTGGAAATAAAGATGCTTGGGATGACTTTGATTCCTAATCGGATTCTGACATGGACTCCTGAAACTTCATGGTTAGGCTTGTATGCCTAGGTGAAGTAGGGGACGCGATACAAAGTCCTATTCCTGCGATGACTAGGAAAAGGGATATTCCCTATTATAAATAGAAGGCTTTGGCTTCTTATTTTTCATATTCTCATCCAAATATTTTCTTCTACCTTAAAATCCCTTAGACTTTTAGGATAAATAAAAGAAACTATTCTTGCAATGGGTATTGACCATTTGACCGCGATGCTTCAGGCGTGGGCCCAGGATTTTCGAGATGAAGATAAAGTTCAGCTAACTCAAATGGGAATTGTGGCTTTGTTCCCACTTCAGCGACTTAGGGTAGATTCGCATTTCCTTGATGCTTGCTTAGCCTTTTGGGATACTACCCACCATGTTTTTGCATTTTCTCGAGAAGAAATGTGTCCCCTTCCTGAAGAAATTGCAGCTATAGGCGGTTGGTGCCCCAATGCTCGCCCTGCCATTCCCCCATTTTATCCTGACCCAAGGAGGAGATTAAGGGATTTTCTAGGCTTGTCACATGCTGAGACAGCCCGTATGGTAAAGGGAGATTCAGTTTCCCTATTTGACCTGGCTGACAAATTCATGCACCCAGTTGGCGCAAGAATTACTTTAACCCATAGACGTAGGGCCTTTGCCTTTTGTATGTTACATAGATATGCCTTTGAAGGTCGGATGGATGCTGACTCGTGCTTGGGTGAGATCAGGCTAATCAGCATAGTTGACCAAATGGAGACAGGTCACAGCCCGGCTTGGCTGATAACTGGGGAGATTATTATGGGCCTTGACGCTAGGAGACTTGACCCGGATCGACAATTGACAGGAGGCATCCGTCTTCTGCAGGTATTTAACCGTTTTTTTCTTTTCTTCGAAAAATCGCCCGACTTCCCGATTTTTTTTCCCAAAATTTCGAATTTTCCAAAATTTTCGAAATTTTCCAGTTTTCGAAATTTTTTGATTTTTCCGAAATTTCCAAACTTCGACAATTTTGATTTTTTTTGAATTTTCCGAAAATTTGAATTTTCCGAAAATTTGAATTTTCGGTTTTTTTTTTTGATTTTTTTTTGGATTTTTCGAAAGTTTTTGACTTTTCGAAAAATTTGCAGATCTGGTTATCCGAGCGTCTGTCAATCATAGAGCCCCCAGTGAATATATCCAGATATCGTAGCTGTCAGATTGGCTCGAGGTCCCGACGAATAAGGTCAAGTCATCATATAAATCGAAAGTATTGGGATGAAGAGCTGACATTCCATGATGGGCCTTTGATTAGGTGGAACGTCATCTGGTGGTTCCTTTCAAGGCTGACGGGGTTAGCTAGGAGGGACAAGGCCTGTTATCTGGTGATCTTGTCTTTGGACTGGACTGTCCCTATCTATCCGGACCGTATTCTAAGACAGTTCGGTTCGTTTCAGGAGATCCCTGAGACTGAGGCAATTATTAGCGTTTCGATCCAATTGACGGATGCTATGTGTGACACGTGGCTACAGCGCTGGTTTACCCGTGTCATGTGGACTATACCTCGCCCTTGTCAAACCACTTGGGTTTCTGAATCATATCGAAGATGGACCTCTGAAGAATCAGAAGAGACCCGTAAGACATTGAAGACTGAAGAGGCACTTGACTTGGCCCGTCAAGAATCGGTATAAGATAATAGACGGTTCTTTGATAAAGAGGAGACTCCAACTATCGTTGATGAGCCGGGGTCGGGTCCTAAGTCAAAAACTAAGACTCGAGCTAATGAAACCGGTGCTAGTGACTTGGAGAGAAGACTTGGACCGAGACTATCGGTCCGAGACAGGCTAGGTCCGCGTGATAACGAGGTGACCGGGGAATCAAGTTTGAAGAAACGAGCCCGGGTTAAGGAGATTCCCTTGGTGATTAGGGAGCGTTCACCTCCACTTCGACGCCGATGGACCGAAAAGGAGGCTAAAGGCAAAGGAAAGGGAAAAATGCCCTAGTTTTTTATTATTTAAGTATTAGTATTATTTATTTTTCGATTTTTTGTAATTTTTCCGAATTTGTCGGGTTTTTTTTTGAAATAAAGAAGTTTATTAAAGAACCGTTCCTGTTTCCTTTTTTTCGATTGCAGTGGTTGTGGCCTTTTGAGGGGCTGCCTACGTATCCACAATAAATGGAATCAAACCAAACGTAGTTCAGACTTAATTTGCAATTTCGAAATACATCAAGACTATTGGTTCAAGATGTTTGTAACAGTAGAATAAATAATTCTAGCTTTTTGACTTGTCTTTAAAAGTTTGAAAAAAGATGTTTCTAATAAACTTTTGCAAATGACATTGAGAGAGGTGGGTTAAGGGTAGTAGCGCTTCAGCTGGTCCAGGTTAGTTGGGTTGACAAACTCATTCCCGTCCAGATCCGTTAGCATTACTGCTCCACCTGATAGAATCTTCTTTACAAGATATGGCCCAGCCCAGTTAGGTTTGAATTTTCCCCTTGGGTCTACTGGAAATAAAGCTCGAACAGACTTGAGAACCAAATCTCCTTCTTTGATGTTTCTGGGCCTCACCCTTTTGTTGAAAGCCCGTTGGATTCTCTTCTGATAGATTTGAATATTATTGAGGGCACGAGATCGTCGTTCGTCTAAAAGGACTAGCTAGTCATATCGTGCTCGAACTCAATCAGCTTCAGGTACTTGACTTTCGAGTAGGATTCTGAGTGATGGCACTTCTAACTCAACAGGTTGGACTGCTTCCATGCCGTATGTAAGGTAATACGGTGTTGCCCCGGTCGCAGTACGAATCGAGATTCGATATCCCCAAAGTGCAAATGGTATTTTGTCGGGCCAGTCTCGGTAATTATCAGCCATCTTCTTGAGTATGGTGACAATTGTCTTATTAGCCGCTTCTACCGCTCCATTGGTTTGGGGTCGGTAGGGTGAAGACGTATGCCTTTGAATCTTGTACTTGGTCAGCAAGGCTGCTGTTTCGGCTTGAAAATGAGTCCCGTGGTCACTGATGAATTCGTGGGGAATCCCATACCGGCATATTATCTTATTTTGAATGAATTTGGCAACATGGCTGGCGTTGAGAATACGATAGGATTCAGCTTCGACCCATTTGGTGAAATAGTCGATTGCTACCAAAATGAAGCAGTGTCCTCCGGTTCCCGAGGGGTTTATCTTCCCAATTATGTCGATTCCCCATGTTGAAAATGGCCATGGTGATGTCATGGTGTATAGCAAGGATGGTGGCATATGTTGTACATTGACAAAAATTTGACAATTGTGGCAATGTTTAACATATAGCTGACAGTCGGTTTCCATGCTATTCCAGTAGTATCCGAGCCTCATGATTTTCCGGACTAACATCTGGGCATTCATGTGTGGGCCGCATTCGCCATCATGTACTTCAGTCATAACTTTTTCAGCGTTGGTTTTACTGACGCATCGAAGGAGAGCCCCCTGCGCTGTCTTTTTGTAGAGTTGCCCTTCGTCGGTGCGGATGAACTGGGTTGCCAGTCTTCGCAGGGCCTTTTTGGCTCGGTTGTCAGCTCCGGGTGGATATTCCCCGGTTGCTAGGTATGTCAACACAGCTTGATACCACGGCTCGGGATCAGGTATCTCGATTTCTTCGATGTCGTGGATATATGCTGGCTCGGATCGTCTTTCGACACAGATTGGCATACTGGTCATATGATCGGGAATGTTTAGTAAAGATGCCAGTTTTGAGAGTGCATCTGCGAATTGATTTTCTTCCCAAGGTAGGTATATATATTCTACCTTCTGGAACTGTTTTTCGAGATCCCTTACTCGTGCCTGGTAGGCCACGAGATTAGCATTTCGAGTTTTCCATTTTTGAAGTGCTTGATTAATGACCAGAGATGAATCACCGTGTACTCGGAGGTTTGTGACCCCTAAGTCGGCGGCGGCTTGTAGCCCGTGGATACATGCTTCATATTCAGCGGCGTTGTTGGTGACGTCGAAGTCTAATTTGATGAATACGGGAGTATGTTCCCCTCTTGGCGAGATTAGGAGAATCCCGACTCCAAATCCTCGGAAATTGGATGCCCCGTCAAAGTATAAGTCCCACGCTTCGGTGTCAGTGTGGAAAATGTCTTCATCTGGGAAGGACCAAGTGTCGGTGTGTCCTTCTTCGGTTATGGGACTGTCAGCGAGAAATTCGGCTACTATTCGTCCTTTGATGGCTTTCAATGGTACGAACTTTAGATCGAACTCTGCCAACATTAGGGTCCATCTTGATATCCTGCCATTGAGAATGGGCTTTTCGAAAAGGTACTTGATGGGATCCATTCTGGATAATACCTGTACCTCGTAGCTGAGCATGTAATGTCGGAGCTTCTTAGTGGCCCAGACCAAAGCTAAACCCGTCTTTTCGAGCATGGTGTATTTACACTCGTACTCTAAAAACTTCTTGCTGATGTAGTATATGGCTCGTTCTTCGGAATTGACCGTTTGAGCTAGCATAGCCCCCATGGCTGTCTCTGTCGTGGTTAGGTATAGCGACAAAGGCAAACCGTGCTGAGGTGGCATTAGGACCGGTGGTGAAGACAAGATTTCTTTGATTCTATCGAAGGCTGCTTGACATTTGTCGTCCCATAGTAACCGTTCCCCTATTTTGAGCTTCTTAAAGATCGGTTCACACACCATGGTTAGCTTTGAAATGAACCTACTAATGTATTGGACTTTTCCGAGAAACCCTCTTATCTCCTTTTCGGTTTTAGGGGGCTGCATCTCGGTGATGGCCTTGATTTTGGCTGGATCGACTTCGATACCTCGTCGGCTAACGATGTGACCCAGTAATTTGCCGGATGTTACCCCGAAACTGCATTTCTGAGGGTTTAGCTTCATGTTGTATTTGCGTAATCGGGTGAAGAATTTTCTCAGGGCGGTGATGTGACCGTCCCTGTCTTTGGATTTGACGATCATGTCGTCCACGTAGACTTCCACTTCTTTGTGCATCATGTCATGCAATAAAGTTGTGGCGGTTCGTTGATAGGTGTCCCCGGCATTGATGAGACCAAATGGCATAACAGTATAGCAATAAGTACCCCAAGGTGTAATGAAGGTGGTCTTATCCATATCTTCTTCTGCCATTTTTATCTGGTTATACCCCGCATACCCGTCCATAAATGATAGAAGGGCATGATCAGCTGTGTTATCCACCAGTATATCGATGTGTGGTAACGGGAAATCGTCTTTCGGGCTCGCTTTGTTAAGATCCCGAAAGTCTACACAGACACGAACCTTACCATCCTTTTTAGGGACTGGTCTTATGTTTGCGACCCAATCTGGATACTCGGAGACTCGTATGAACCCAGCCTTGAATTGTTTATCGACCTCCTCCTTGACCTTGAGGGACCATTCGGACCTCATGCGTCGGAGTTTTTGTTTAATCGGCTTGAACCCTTCCTTGATCGGTATATGGTGCTCGGCTATTTCACGATCAATCCCCGGCATGTCTTTGTAGGACCATGCGAAGACGTCTTTGAATTCTTGAAGGAGAACTATGAATTGCTGTTTCTCCTCGGGATCTAAGGATAATCCTATCTTAAGCATCTGAGGTTCTAAGGTTGTTCCCACGTTGATGGATTCGGTTTCTTCGATTACTGGATTTCGGGATTCCCTTTGCTCTAGTTGCTCGACCAGATGTGGAGGTAAGGATACCTGTTCGTCGGGTTTCTCAATATCATTGCACATAAAATTTTTGAAATTGAGAAAGTTTTGAAAATGAGACAAGTCGTAAGCAGAACGGTTGTTATTATTGATCATAAATTGGGAAAAGAGCTCGAAAAGAGCTGCCATCTGATTGCTAGTCAGTGGCGGGATAGGCAGGGTGCCCGGGACAGACCCCGAGGCACCAGGAATAGCAAAAGGGAGAGGGGGAGTTACAGGACTGACCCTAGCACCGGACTCACTAGACTCAATCTTAGACTCTGACTCGGACTCAGACTCAGATTCTGGCATCTCTCCTTCCCCTGTGATCAACTTGTAAGTCCTTCCTTGACTGTCAGTCCATTTGACAGTTTTCCTCCAAGCTCTTGTCCCGGACCCGACTTCTGAGATTAGCTTAGACGGATCAAAGGTGCGACTGCGGAGAATGAGGCTGACTAGCTCTTCCTTCGGTGTTGGGTCCGCGAGTTCCTCTCCAAAAAGTAGCCCTAGTGCGGGCTCGGCATTCTTAGCATCCTCGGATTGGATGAGAGCGAAGATGTCGTCCGGTATGTAGTTGCAGTCCTGGGCCAAGTGGGTCCCAGGGCGTGTGGTGGCAGGCCGATATAGGCCAGTTTGGACAGTCTCGAACACTGGAGTGACAAAGATAACCTTACCGGTTTCAGTTTGGCCCATGTTTTCCGGGGTTAGGGTGTAGCCCAAGCCTGTTTGAGTCCTCCCATTGTCCAGAACTTCGAGAATTTTTCCTGCAGGGAGATCGGGCCTTGATGTAACCCCAGGTAGAAAGCCCAGATTTTGCAACATTCGGTCAAGGTGGACCGTGAAGTAAGGACGGAAGAGATGATCTTCTTCGATGGCCCCTACAAAATCGAACCCTCAAAGATCGGTGCGGCCCGAGGTGTTGCAGTTAGCCACAGTCATAGGTGTGGCTTCTAGAGTGATGACGGTGTCATGCAAAGGTAGCTTGATTTTCCGATGCAAGGTGGAGGACACAGCCCTGGTCGCGTGGATCCAAGGTCTTCCCAAAAGAAGGTTGAAGGAGGAAGTCACATCGATCACTTGAAATTCCAGCTCTTTTTCTATCGGGCCTGTTATGATAGTGAGTTTTGTGGCTCCAGCTACTGATTTCGGGCTTCCGTCAAAAGCCTGAATGGTTTGAGCCGTAAGAATGTAGTCGGCCTCGGTAATGCCGAGGGCTTTGGCGGTCCTCAAGGGGAGGACATTGACTGCTGACCCGTCGTCAATTAGGGTCATAGGTAGGTATTTTCCACGGCAGATGACCGTGATGTAGAGGGCCATGTTGTGGGCCGGCCCAAATGGCGGTAGGTCAGCATTAGAGAAAGTGATCAGTGGGCCTTCCTCTATGGATCTTCCTTTTAGGTGGGGTAGAACTGTGGCCACCATTTCAGCTGGAGTAGCCATGAAGTCGATTTTGACTTGATCGAGGGCCTTAGTGAGTGCCTCTCGATGTTCCTGGGAGCTAACTAGGAGTTGCCATATAGAGAGGTCAACTCAGGTCCTGCTTAGTTGTTTTACAAGAGCCTTTTCAGGAGTTGGCTCTTCTGGGGCGGGCTCGACCCTAAGTGGCTCGGCAATGATGAGAGCTTGACTAGTGGCTAAGACCTTGGACTTAACCTTCTGAATCTCCTCAGGCATGATGGGGACAACTTTCCCTTGGGTGAGATAGACGTCGTCTTTGTCGTCGCACCAGATCCCGTTTATTTGCGAGACAAATGGAGAAATGAGGTGTGAGCAATCCATTATTTCTTCGGAGAAGATGGCGTGAGTGGCCAACGGGTTATCTTTGTTGTTGGGTTTACCGCCGGGCAAAGGGATCTTCCCGCTCTCGATGAGATCTTGGATAAGGTGCTTTAGCTTCCAACATTTCTCGGTATCGTGCCCCTTCCCACGATGGTAGTGACAGTAGGCCTGGAGGTTGTAGGCCTTGGAGTGTCGTTCGACCGGGAGGTCAGGTGTTGGGCCTATCGGGGTGACAAGGCCTTTTGATGATAGCCTCTGCAGGGCATTTTCATAGGTGGTGCCTATGTCAGTGAATACCCGGGGGGTGGTATTCTTCTGGGATGAGGTATCAAGTGCGTTTACCTCGTCAAAGATGCTACGAGTGGCAGTAGTAGTTGTGGGCTTGCTAGTTGATGAGCTGGCCCCTTGGTATCCCTTGGTGGAGGCCTTAGTGAGGCTTTCCAACCTTAAATCATCCTCGATCCTCGTTCCCATTTCAGTTAGGACCGCGAAGCTAGGTATGATGGCGTACCGGAGATGGACCCGGTAAGCTGGAAGGAGGTTCTTGACGAAGGCTTCAACCAGCACTTTTTCACTGGGCTTATCGACCAGTTTGACGCTTTCAGCCCTCCAGCGTTGGAGATATTTCGTGAATCCTTCCTTAGGTTCCTGGGCCATTACTTCCAGGGTGCGCATAGTGGTCTGGATTTCCGTGTTGTCGGCGTAGTTCCGAGCGAATTCCGTTGCCACGTCATCCCAAGTTTTGTATTTCTTGGAATCGAGCCGGTAGTACCAGGCTCTTCGGTGCTTCTCGAGAGAAGAAGCGAACAGGTGTTTGAACATGTTGGACTTAACCCCCTTAAGGGCCATGAACTCTTTGAAAGCCCGGATATGGTGAACCGGGTCTTCAGTACCCTCGAACATTGGCAGACCCGTCAGATTGAGATTGGCGGGTAGTTCATCGGTTAGTGGGGTGTAGGTCCGGGCATTCTCCGTATGGATGGAGCTTTGGGTTGTCAGATGGACCTGTTCCTGCAGTTTGTGGACTGCGCTGGCCAATTCAGCTAAAGGCCCAGTAGTATCGACACTGGCACTAGGAGTTCTCTGTTCTATGGCGCTTACTCGGGTGAGGATGGAGATCTGGTCCCCTCTCATTGACGTGATCATGTTCTCTAGCTTGGTCAGTGAGGCCTTCAATTCATCGACGGCTTGTTGCGTCATGGCTCGTGTGTGGGGTGACCTGTCTGTAAGGGCACCGCGTAATCAGTAACTGACCCAGATCTTAGAATCAAAAAGTACATCCCGAGCAAGGAAAAGACTAGACTAGAAAAAGACCGGAGACTGACTTCTAGATGGATGATCCGCAGACGGTGGGCCTTCCTTAGGATTCGGCAAAGTGGGCCTAGTCCCGTTCGAAGGAAGGTCTACGTGAGAATTCCCTAGACTTTGGACTCTAGTGTGTAAACAGGCTTCCCTTCGTAGGAGTTTGTCCTACGCAGGTGGGCCGTGCCTTGACAAATAAGGCGGACTTGGGATGGGGTGGAAACCCGCGATGTAAGATCGACAGAGTTTCGACGCTATAGATTCTAACTTATGACAAGACCCGACACTGATAAATACGGGAAGTCCTAAGGAGAAGAGGGTTTTGAAAAGGGAATTTGGATTTGAAAACCGAGCAAAGTCGGATTGGAAGGCCCGATTTTTTTTGAAAACCGAGAAAGAGGTTATCGGGCCGAGATTTCGGGCTTTTTGAAAAGGTTTGGACAGCATACCGGCTAAAAATAGGCTATTTTGAGTCAAAATCATAAGTCCTAAATTCGGCAGCTTTCCGGGTTTTGAAAAAAGAATGGTTTTGAAAAGATGTAAGTTTTTTGAAAAAATGACGGTTTTTGAAAAGACCAAAGAAGATCAAGTAGCATGTAGTCATAGAAACAGTATAACGACGCCATGTATGCTCTTAGTCTAAGTCTCGGTCGGTCGAATAGGGTCTATACCAACAACGATCGCATTCTCGCAAATCAGAACGGACCTCCTAAGCCGAGTTGGTCTTAGAATCTGCCGTAAAACCCATGCGAGTTCCGCCATCGAAGTCTTTAGTGCAACCAAGTGGGAATGCACCGCGGTATAGTGGGACGTCGGTCACAAGTAACCGGCCCGGGATAGAACAGGGTTATGCATGAACCATTGAACTAAAACGTGTACATTACTAATCGAACGATTTCTTTTCGAGTCTCACCCTGAGGATGCCGATGGTAAGTAACACATCAGTTAATCCCCAGCGGAGTCGCCAAATTGTGGACATGCCATAGGTCCACCCCGACGCGGCGACGCGCGGGTTTGGGGAGGCGAATGAATTTCCATATGAGATGGATCGAATTGAATTTTAAATCGAAGTAGGAGTCGCCACCGAATTTTGTGGTTATTCGGAACCATTCGAACCCACTCTATGTCGTAGTGGGCCATATTTAAAACATGGCCCATTTCCGATGTCAGAGTTTATCGGGTTCGTCCCTTTGCATTACGATACCGATGCCGACTTGAGCGGTTAATCGTATATTGAATGACTCTCGTTGCCAATGGTTTCGAACATCCGGAAACCACGGTTCTGAGTAAGGGGTGAGGGTACGTGTTGGGAAGCTCATTGAGAACACCCAACCCCGCCCGCACTTAGCGGTCTTTATATATTAAGATATCGTTCGGTTTTGTGTACACGCGTTAGTTCGACGATTGAATGATATGCAGATATTATTTTCCTAAGACATGTGAGGAAAAATAAATAAATGGGTTGCTAAGTCGTTTAATGCATGTTAAACTAATAACGTCAAAGTTATTTTAGCATGTGAATTCGTTTTAGTACGATAAAACAAAGAAATAAACAAATTGCTACAAACACGAGAAAACGAGTTAGTAACGATTGAATAATAATATAGTAAATAAATATACGAGACCGAGAAAATAAATATTAATCGAAATCTGAAAAAAATATTATTAACACGCTGTTTTGTATAAAAAAACGAAGTTCGAAAAATGATATAAAAAAACGAAGAAAAGACGGGTCACGGCAGCCGGCCGCGCGGCTCGCCCGGGACGCCGGCGAGTCGCGTGGCAGCCTGTTTCGGAAGCGGTTTTTGAAATTTTTTCGATTAAATCGCGTATGAATATTGCATAATTCGTACTCGACTTAATATTCTCGATATTCGTTATATTCGATAGTTGACTACGAAGTTAATATCGAATATTTGGAATAGTTTTAGAAAAGATATAAATTTAGAAATTGTTTCGTAGAATAAATAATAATAAACGAACGAAAAGCTAAAAAAATCCGATCCGGATTGCCGGCCCGTTTTTATTACTTTTTGTCGAAAATCGTTGATTTTTATAAATCGCGTACAAATATGGTTTAATTTATACTCGGTTTATATTTTCGATATTCGTCGTATTCAATATTCGATTATGAAATCGATATCGAATAGTCGGAAAGGTTTTAAAAAAAGGTTTTGAAAAAAAAAAGTTTATTTTGAACGAAAAGTTGTAAAAAGGGGGTTTGAACGAAAAGTTGTAAAAAAGGGTTTTGAACGAAAAAAATATAACGATATCGTCGAAAGCTTAATATAATTCTTTTCGATACAATATTCGATTATATAGAATCGATATCATGTTTTTAAGAATGTTCGATATAAAAATAGTTTTTTTTAAAAATAATATCGATATTAGAAAAATATAAAAAGACCGACGAAAAGACCCATAAAAAACGAGAAGAAGTGAAGAGAAGAAGGAGAGACGGGTTTGATTTACACCCTCAACCTACATGCTTTGTTTTCTCGGGATAAGGCTCGTCGGAAAGTGGCTTAGACTTGGGAGCGTCGAGATGATGAGGATGAGTTTAGGGTGTCGGTTTGGGCGGTTGGACGTCGGATTTGGCCGGACGGTGGGGTGGCTTCGTCGGTATTTCGAGACTTCGGAAAGGTGTCGGGATTTGTTAGATATCGGGGATGTATGAAAACCGTGTTATGAGGCTGTTTTTTGGTGTTAATTCTGATGTTGTGATGTGTTATGTTGTTGGATGGGAGGTCCTATTTATAGGAATTCCCGACCTTGGCTTAGGAGAGTTTGAATACCGCTTAGGATAGGAAACGTAGGAGTTTGAGAAGCATGAGAATTCCGCTTTCTTAGCCAAGAAGAAAAGGGTATCTCGGCTGGTTGGGGGTGTGTTGGCCGAGTATTTGGTACTCGGTCGATGTCTGATTCGGTTTCCCGATAGAATTCCTATTTGAGGTCGAATTCTACCTCTTACGGAATTGTTTAATGTTTTTAACGAAGCTGAAATTTTGTAAGAATTTGAGCATGAATCAACCGTGTGAAGTGTCACGGTTGACTTACGTGTCTCGGGAAAATCTTTGACCGGGTTTTGACTCGGTCGCTAAAAGACGGTTTTACCCCTGGTGCCGGATTCGACCCAAATTAGTGTTATTTGACTCGAAACGACCCACTGGGCCTGGATTTGAGGTTGGTTTTGTAAGATTTGTACTCCGTAATAAGCCTAAACCAAATGTCCATGATTACGAGCCCATATCCGAGTCCGTCAAAGCACGTTTACGTCCAATCATCATCGGGTGTTTGGCGGGAACTACTATAGACACCTGGCGGTCAAAATGTGGGTGTCTATAGTAGCCGAATTGCCTTTCTCGACCGTGTGTTCTAGGGCTTTTGCCCCTAAATGGGCAATGACATCATCTTTCCACTGTAAGAACTTTTCACCAGATAAGTCAAGGATGTCGAATTCCCTTTTTGCAATCTGAGTCATTTTCTTTCTATTTCTTTTAGATCTAACATATACGGAGTATATGGTTTTGCGGGTGTTAGTATAATAATCATAGGTAATTTATAGTAAAGTAATGTATTCATATATCAATAATCACTAGGTACTAACATTAATATTAGCATATAAAAGTAAAAAAAATAGATAAAACAATGAAAATATATGGACCAAATGCATAAAATAGGGAAAAGAAAGAAAAAAAATGAACATAGTTAACAGAGTTCACAATAGATTAGTGGTAATAAATTGATTTATAAAGCACAAACTATTTATTGATATATAGAAATATGAAAAAGGCAACTAACATAACTATTAGAAACATGAGTACATTAAGTAGACCCTCCAACTCTCGAAAATTTTGCGTAATAGAGCGCATGGTGTCGTCGTCTTCTCCGTCTTTATCCATTTATTATTTGAACTTTTTTTAATGTTTTTTTTAAAGAATGATAAAGACGGAGAGGATAAGGGAAGTGAGTAAGGTGATAAGATTTTGTGGATTTTATAAGGGTTAAAAGTACTGTAGCGTCGGTGGAGGTTAAAATTATCATACTTGTTTTGCAAATTTGTACCATTACGGAGAAGATTTAATGTATATGAGTAGAAACAGTTGGATTCAGCAATTAAATATAAAACTTTAGAAAGGATAAATGCAAGAGTATATCTGATAGGAGTACTAAAAGATCAGAAAAATAATATATTTAAAAACAAATACTTACTATATATCAAAGAGCAACATACGAATGCATGCATACATACCTCTCATAATCACATGCCTATTAATTCACATGCATGCAAAATGTCATACTTTACATGCAAATGTCATTGTCATACTTCACATGCATGTTACTACACTAGCTACTACAATAAAAACCACATCCACTGGAATAAACACAAACAACTATATCCTCATGCATTCTTCTCCACATTCCTCCTTTTTTTTAAAGAAAATTACATTATGTTTATTGTTATGATTAGCAAGATGGGTACTACGTTCATTATCATATTTCGACCGACATCGTTGGTCTAGGTGAGATTAAAGGTCGTCGACGTTGAAAGTCGGGTCATTAATGTCTGTGTGGCGGCGCTTTGCGCCTGTGAGTTTGACTGACTCGGAGGATTCCGAGCACTCTACTATACCTTTCGCCTTCTTAGGGCGAGATGGTCCTGCCATATGTCCGGGTAAGCAGTGATGAGTTTTGTGATGCTTTCCGGTTACTTCCTTGGTCGATTTTGGTTAAGATGGGTGACCGATGGTTCGCTAGGCTGTGGTTCGAGTTGGGGATGAAAGGGGGGGATAATTGGTAAATTATTAGGTAAATTATTATTAGGTTCTCTAAGTGTGTGTGTGTGTGTGTGTGTATATATATATATATATTACAATTTGTGATACAATTAAGGGTAACGGAGACTCCAAAATAATGGTGATCCATTTTTTCTTTTTATCCTTTTTAAAAGAGGTTAGTAACTTAGTAACTATTATTAACAAAATAATGATTTAAAAACTACCTTATAAACTTGGAGCAAATTCGTGCTGATAACGTGTTGAGAAATAAATACCGAAAGGGAAAGATTGAGAGTAGAGATTGAGAGTAAAGGTTGAGAGTAAGTGTATGTATTCTCATTCATTAGATCATCACATATTTATAGTACAAATATACTGTATACATAGTTGACGTTTGGAAGGAAATTCTTCCATACATTTAATGTATGGAAGAAATTTCTTCCATAACTACTGTTGCAACTTATGGGTGGAGGGATGTTTTGCAGAGTAAACTATGGGCTGAGATTTTCACCCTAATGTTATTCAACAATTTTCACAATATCTCATTTACCATCCTCTCGAGAATCTGAAATCAGCACTCGAAAATTGTTCAGGCTCTTCGATTTTCAGCATCTTTCCTTTTCAATTTTCCAACCAAATCAATTCGTACTATAAATCAAATTCTGATGAACATTGCAAACCATACATCTCATCTCTATTTAGTATCAGGCTCCATCTTCTTCACCAAAAACCGCTTTTCTGCCGCCATTGATGCTTACACCGAGGTCCTCTTTTCTTTTCTTTTTTTCCTTTATTTTTCGTAACAATGCAAGAAGAAACGATCTTTGTTGATTGCCTTTTGATGATAGCCTCTGCAGGGCATTTTCATAGGTGGTGCCTATGTCAGTGAATACCCGGGGGGTGGTATTCTTCTGGGATGAGGTATCAAGTGCGTTTACCTCGTCAAAGATGCTACGAGTGGCAGTAGTAGTTGTGGGCTTGCTAGTTGATGAGCTGGCCCCTTGGTATCCCTTGGTGGAGGCCTTAGTGAGGCTTTCCAACCTTAAATCATCCTCGATCCTCGTTCCCATTTCAGTTAGGACCGCGAAGCTAGGTATGATGGCGTACCGGAGATGGACCCGGTAAGCTGGAAGGAGGTTCTTGACGAAGGCTTCAACCAACACTTTTTCACTGGGCTTATCGACCAGTTTGACGCTTTCAGCCCTCCAGCGTTGGAGATATTTCGTGAATCCTTCCTTAGGTTCCTGGGCCATTACTTCCAGGGTGCGCATAGTGGTCTGGATTTCCGTGTTGTCGGCGTAGTTCCGAGCGAATTCCGTTGCCACGTCATCCCAAGTTTTGTATTTCTTGGAATCGAGCCGGTAGTACCAGGCTCTTCGGTGCTTCTCGAGAGAAGAAGCGAACAGGTGTTTGAACATGTTGGACTTAACCCCCTTAAGGGCCATGTACTCTTTGAAAGCCCGGATATGGTGAACCGGGTCTTCAGTACCCTCGAACATTGGCAGACCCGTCAGATTGAGATTGGCGGGTAGTTCATCGGTTAGTGGGGTGTAGGTCCGGGCATTCTCCGTATGGATGGAGCTTTGGGTTGTCAGATGGACCTGTTCCTGCAGTTTGTGGACTGCGCTGGCCAATTCAGCTAAAGGCCCAGTAGTATCGACACTGGCACTAGGAGTTCTCTGTTCTATGGCGCTTACTCGGGTGAGGATGGAGATCTGGTCCCCTCTCATTGACGTGATCATGTTCTCTAGCTTGGTCAGTGAGGCCTTCAATTCATCGACGGCTTGTTGCGTCATGGCTCGTGTGTGGGGTGACCTGTCTGTAAGGGCACCGCGTAATCAGTAACTGACCCAGATCTTAGAATCAAAAAGTACATCCCGAGCAAGGAAAAGACTAGACTAGAAAAAGACCGGAGACTGACTTCTAGATGGATGATCCGCAGACGGTGGGCCTTCCTTAGGATTCGGCAAAGTGGGCCTAGTCCCGTTCGAAGGAAGGTCTACGTGAGAATTCCCTAGACTTTGGACTCTAGTGTGTAAACAGGCTTCCCTTTGTAGGAGTTTGTCCTACGCAGGTGGGCCGTGCCTTGACAAATAAGGCGGACTTGGGATGGGGTGGAAACCCGCGATGTAAGATCGACAGAGTTTCGACGCTATAGATTCTAACTTATGACAAGACCCGACACTGATAAATACGGGAAGTCCTAAGGAGAAGAGGGTTTTGAAAAGGGAATTTGGATTTGAAAACCGAGCAAAGTCGGATTGGAAGGCCCGATTTTTTTTGAAAACCGAGAAAGAGGTTATCGGGCCGAGATTTCGGGCTTTTTGAAAAGGTTTGGACAGCATACCGGCTAAAAATAGGCTATTTTGAGTCAAAATCATAAGTCCTAAATTCGGCAGCTTTCCGGGTTTTGAAAAAAGAATGGTTTTGAAAAGATGTAAGTTTTTTGAAAAAATGACGGTTTTTGAAAAGACCAAAGAAGATCAAGTAGCATGTAGTCATAGAAACAGTATAACGACACCATGTATGCTCTTAGTCTAAGTCTCGGTCGGTCGAATAGGGTCTATACCAACAACGATCGCATTCTCGCAAATCAGAACGGACCTCCTAAGCCGAGTTGGTCTTAGAATCTGCCGTAAAACTCATGCGAGTTCCGCCATCGAAGTCTTTAGTGCAACCAAGTGGGAATGCACCGCGGTATAGTGGGACGTCGGTCACAAGTAACCGGCCCGGGATAGAACAGGGTTATGCATGAACCATTGAACTAAAACGTGTACATTACTAATCGAACGATTTCTTTTCGAGTCTCACCCTGAGGATGCCGATGGTAAGTAACACATCAGTTAATCCCCAGCGGAGTCGCCAAATTGTGGACATGACATAGGTCCACCCCGACGCGGCGACGCGCGGGTTTGGGGAGGCGAATGAATTTCCATATGAGATGGATCGAATTGAATTTTAAATCGAAGTAGGAGTCGCCACCGAATTTTGTGGTTATTCGGAACCATTCGAACCCACTCTATGTCGTAGTGGGCCATATTTAAAACATGGCCCATTTCCGATGTCAGAGTTTATCGGGTTCGTCCCTTTGCATTACGATACCGATGCCGACTTGAGCGGTTAATCGTATATTGAATGACTCTCGTTGCCAATGGTTTCGAACATCCGGAAACCACGGTTCTGAGTAAGGGGTGAGGGTACGTGTTGGGAAGCTCATTGAGAACACCCAACCCCGCCCGCACTTAGCGGTCTTTATATATTAAGATATCGTTCGGTTTTGTGTACACGCGTTAGTTCGACGATTGAATGATATGCAGATATTATTTTCCTAAGACATGTGAGGAAAAATAAATAAATGGGTTGCTAAGTCGTTTAATGCATGTTAAACTAATAACGTCAAAGTTATTTTAGCATGTGAATTCGTTTTAGTACGATAAAACAAAGAAATAAACAAATTGCTACAAACACGAGAAAACGAGTTAGTAACGATTGAATAATAATATAGTAAATAAATATACGAGACCGAGAAAATAAATATTAATCGAAATCTGAAAAAAATATTATTAACACGCTGTTTTGTATAAAAAAACGAAGTTCGAAAAATGATATAAAAAAACGAAGAAAAGACGGGTCACGGCAGCCGGCCGCGCGGCTCGCCCGGGACGCCGGCGAGTCGCGTGGCAGCCTGTTTCGGAAGCGGTTTTTGAAATTTTTTCGATTAAATCGCGTATGAATATTGCATAATTCGTACTCGACTTAATATTCTCGATATTCGTTATATTCGATAGTTGACTACGAAGTTAATATCGAATATTTGGAATAGTTTTAGAAAAGATATAAATTTAGAAATTGTTTCGTAGAATAAATAATAATAAACGAACGAAAAGCTAAAAAAATCCGATCCGGATTGCCGGCCCGTTTTTATTACTTTTTGTCGAAAATCGTTGATTTTTATAAATCGCGTACAAATATGGTTTAATTTATACTCGGTTTATATTTTCGATATTCGTCGTATTCAATATTCGATTATGAAATCGATATCGAATAGTCGGAAAGGTTTTAAAAAAATGTAAAAGTTTATTTTGAACGAAAAGTTGTAAAAAGGGGGTTTGAACGAAAAGTTGTAAAAAAGGGTTTTGAACGAAAAAAATGTAACGATATCGTCGAAAGCTTAATATAATTCTTTTCGATACAATATTCGATTATATAGAATCGATATCATATTTTTAAGAATGTTCGATATAAAAATAGTTTTTTTTAAAAATAATATCGATATTAGAAAAATATAAAAAGACCGACGAAAAGACCCATAAAAAACGAGAAGAAGTGAAGAGAAGAAGGAGAGACGGGTTTGATTTACACCCTCAACCTACATGCTTTGTTTTCTCGGGATAAGGCTCGTCGGAAAGTGGCTTAGACTTGGGAGCGTCGAGATGATGAGGATGAGTTTAGGGTGTCGGTTTGGGCGGTTGGACGTCGGATTTGGTCGGACGGTGGGGTGGCTTCGTCGGTATTTCGAGACTTCGGAAAGGTGTCGGGATTTGTTAGATATCGGGGATGTATGAAAACCGTGTTATGAGGCTGTTTTTTGGTGTTAATTCTGATGTTGTGATGTGTTATGTTGTTGGATGGGAGGTCCTATTTATAGGAATTCCCGACCTTGGCTTAGGAGAGTTTGAATACCGCTTAGGATAGGAAACGTAGGAGTTTGAGAAGCATGAGAATTCCGCTTTCTTAGCCAAGAAGAAAAGGGTATCTCGGCTGGTTGGGGGTATGTTGGCCGAGTATTTGGTACTCGGTCGATGTCTGATTCGGTTTCCCGATAGAATTCCTATTTGAGGTCGAATTCTACCTCTAACGGAATTGTTTAATGTTTTTAACGAAGCTGAAATTTTGTAAGAATTTGAGCATGAATCAACCGTGTGAAGTGTCACGGTTGACTTACGTGTCTCGGGAAAATCTTTGACCGGGTTTTGACTCGGTCGCTAAAAGACGGTTTTACCCCTGGTGCCGGATTCGACCCAAATTAGTGTTATTTGACTCAAAACGACCCACTGGGCCTGGATTTGAGGTTGGTTTTGTAAGATTTGTACTCCGTAATAAGCCTAAACCAAATGTCCATGATTACGAGCTCATATCCGAGTCCGTCAAAGCACGTTTACGTCCAATCATCATCGGGTGTTTGGCGGGAACTACTATAGACACCTGGCGGTCAAAATGTGGGTGTCTATAGTAGCCGAATTGCCTTTCTCGACCGTGTGTTCTAGGGCTTTTGCCCCTAAATGGGCAATGACATCATCTTTCCACTGTAAGAACTTTTCACCAGATAAGTCAAGGATGTCGAATTCCCTTTTTGCAATCTGAGTCATTTTCTTTCTATTTCTTTTAGATCTAACATATACGGAGTATATGGTTTTGCGGGTGTTAGTATAATAATCATAGGTAATTTATAGTAAAGTAATGTATTCATATATCAATAATCACTAGGTACTAACATTAATATTAGCATATAAAAGTAAAAAAAATAGATAAAACAATGAAAATATATGGACCAAATGCATAAAATAGGGAAAAGAAAGAAAAAAAATGAACATAGTTAACAGAGTTCACAATAGATTAGTGGTAATAAATTGATTTATAAAGCACAAACTATTTATTGATATATAGAAATATGAAAAAGGCAACTAACATAACTATTAGAAACATGAGTACATTAAGTAGACCCTCCAACTCTCGAAGATTTTGCGTAATAGAGCGCATGGTGTCGTCGTCTTCTCCGTCTTTATCCATTTATTATTTGAACTTTTTTTAATGTTTTTTTTAAAGAATGATAAAGACGGAGAGGATAAGGGAAGTGAGTAAGGTGATAAGATTTTGTGGATTTTATAAGGGTTAAAAGTACTGTAGCGTCGGTGGAGGTTAAAATTATCATACTTGTTTTGCAAATTTGTACCATTACGGAGAAGATTTAATGTATATGAGTAGAAACAGTTGGATTCAGCAATTAAATATAAAACTTTAGAAAGGATAAATGCAAGAGTATATCTGATAGGAGTACTAAAAGATCAGAAAAATAATATATTTAAAAACAAATACTTACTATATATCAAAGAGCAACATACGAATGCATGTATACATACCTCTCATAATCACATGCCTATTAATTCACATGCATGCAAAATGTCATACTTTACATGCAAATGCCATTGTCATACTTCACATGCATGTTACTACACTAGCTACTACAATAAAAACCACATCCACTTGAATAAACACAAACAACTATATCCTCATGCATTCTTCTCCACATTCCTCCTTTTTTTAAAGAAAATTACATTATGTTTATTGTTATGATTAGCATGATGGGTACTACGTTCATTATCATATTTCGACCGACATCGTTGGTCTAGGTGAGATTAAAGGTCGTCGACGTTGAAAGTCGGGTCATTAATGTCTGTGTGGCGATGCTTTGCGCCTGTGAGTTTGACTGACTCGGAGGATTCCGAGGACTCTACTATACCTTTCGCCTTCTTAGGGCGAGATGGTCCTGCCATATGTCCGGGTAAGCAGTGATGAGTTTTGTGATGCTTTCCGGTTACTTCCTTGGTCGATTTTGGTTAAGATGGGTGACCGATGGTTCGCTAGGCTGTGGTTCGAGTTGGGGATGAAAGGGGGGATAATTGGTAAATTATTAGGTAAATTATTATTAGGTTCTCTAAGTGTGTGTGTGTGTGTGTGTGTGTGTGTGTGTGTGTGTGTATATATTACAATTTGTGATACAATTAAGGGTAACGGAAACTCCAAAATAATGGTGATCCATTTTTTCTTTTTATCCTTTTTAAAAGAGGTTAGTAACTTAGTAACTATTATTAACAAAATAATGATTTAAAAACTACCTTATAAACTTGGAGCAAATTCGTGCTGATAACGTGTTGAGAAATAAATATTGAAAGGGAAAGATTGAGAGTAGAGATTGAGAGTAAAGGTTGAGAGTAAGTGTATGTATTCTCATTCATTAGATCATCACATATTTATAGTACAAATATACTGTATACATAGTTGACGTTTGGAAGGAAATTCTTCCATACATTTAATGTATGGAAGAAATTTCTTCCATAACTACTGTTGCAACTTATGGGTGGAGGGATGTTTTGCAGAGTAAACTATGGGCTGAGATTTTCACCCTAATGTTATTCAACAATTTTCACAATATCTCATTTACCATCCTCTCGAGAATCTGAAATCAGCACTCGAAAATTGTTCAGGCTCTTCGATTTTCAGCATCTTTCCTTTTCAATTTTCCAACCAAATCAATTCGTACTATAAATCAAATTCTGATGAACATTGCAAGCCATACATCTCATCTCTATTTAGTATCAGGCTCCATCTTCTTCACCAAAAACCGCTTTTCTGCCGCCATTGATGCTTACACCGAGGTCCTCTTTTCTTTTCTTTTTTTCCTTTATTTTTCGTAACAATGCAAGAAGAAACGATCTTTGTTGATTGCACATTTATTTTAATTGATGATTCGATATGAATTATCTTTATCTGATGATTCGAATGAATTATGTAGGCAATAACATTATGCCCTACTGTACCGATTTATTGGACGAATCGCGCGCTTTGTCATCGCAAAGCAAAGTATGTACTGCTGCTATTATAACATTATATTTTGCTTGAAAACGGAATTTCTTCACCTAATTTAGAGAATTTGTGGTGTTCATGTTGTTTAATGTTTGGTAATTTTTTTGGGTGTGTAATTGTAGCGATTGGACTAAGGTTGAGGAAGATTGTAGGAAAGCAATTCAGCTTGATAACCACTCCGTCAAGGTTCGTCGCAAAATCTGAATATCTGAATTTCGTTTTTCTATTTTAATTTGTATATTTAGATATATGAGTTTAATTTATTGATATAATTTTCAATTGTATTTAAGAAATCTGATTTTTTTTAAAAAGTGATTGGTGACTTTTCAGGCGGAAGAAAGGCAAAATAAGGGAAAGTGAAAGATTTGAGTCATGTAAGTTTTCGATTTTGATTTATTTGATTTCATGTACCGAGTAATTTTTTTTTCTTCCATATGAGTGTCGACAGATTTATATTGTCAATTTGAAGATTCTTGCCAAGGTAAATTAATACTCCGTATAATTTTTATGCTTAATTTATTTAATTTTTGATTTGTTTTGATTTCAGAAGTGTGATCTAATTTTGTTGTTTTATGCTATATTTCTATTGTGAATGTTGCAAATTGTCATTCGGATTTACTTTTGGTAAATCTTGGTATTTTGGTAGAAATTTTACCCTTTTTTTTCAATTATGTGTTTATTCCGATTTATATATTACGGGTCGTAATGTAATTACTTTATCATTCTTATATAAGATTTATATATTGACAGGAAATAAATGAAAATTATAATCATGGTGAACAAATTGAAGCAAGCGCAAATTTACGGCAAATTATACTCTTGGTGACAGGAAACTATTCTAATTGATATGTTGACTTATTCTTTTTTCAGCTCCGTCACCTGATGCTGCAGTGTTAAAATTCTATTTTGTTGGTGATAAGTGATAACTGCCATTAGGCCCATACCATTCCCTTGCTGCTTAAATACTCATATTTGACACATTGCACAATTGCGCACATTGTTGATTATGAGATTGAGTGTTGCTTATTCTATGCACTTTTCAGAAAGCGCGAAGATGTTTACCATATTTTGAAGGCATTCACAACCAGAGGGGAATGGGTAAATGCAGAAGCCTCTGGTATGTCCGAGGTTTCTTTTTGTTTGGTAAAGTGTGGTTTGATGGCTGTATGGTTCGATTTAATACAGCAAAACTTACTCTTGAGTGTATGTCTCGACATTCTTTGGGGTGCGTTTTGCCAAACTTCAGTGTTTTGTTCTATCTGCCAATCTGTATTATGCTGTTGTACATCGTATTTATCACATTATGAAGATCACCATACTCAATACTATGGTGCACATTTTTAGTCCATCACATGTTTCATTGCATGTCATAATGGCTTGCTTCCCAATTTTGAATATTTATGATTGTGTGGACGTGACATAGGTCCACCCCGACGCGGCGAAGCGCGGGTTTTGGGGAGGCGATAGAATTTCCATATGAGATGGATCGAATAGAATTTTAAATCGAAGTAGGAGTCGCCACCGAATTTTATGGTTATTCGGAACCATTCGAACCCACTCTATGTCGTAGTGGGCCATACTTAAAGCCTGGCCCATTTCCGATGTCAGAGTTTATTGGGTTCGTCCCTTTGCATATCGATACCGATGCCGACTGGGCGGTTAATCGTATATTGAATGACTCTCGTTGCCAATGGTTTCGGACATCCGGAAACCACGGTTCTGAGTAAGGGGTGAGGGTACGTGTTGGGAAGTTCAGCGAGAACACCCAACCCCGCCCGCACTTAGCGGCCTTTACTAAGATATCGTTCGGTTTTGTGTACACGCGTTAGTTCGACGATGAAATGATATGCAGAGATTATTTTCCTAAGACATGTGAGGAAAAATAAAATGGGTTGCTAAGTCATTTAATGCATGTTAAACTAATAACGTCAAAGTTATTTTAGCATGTGAGTTCGTTTTAGTCTAATAAAACGGTAAAAAGGAAGTATGAGAGAATAAATTGCTACAAACACGAGAAAACGGGTTAGTAACGATTGAAATAATAATAATAAAGAAAATAAATGAAATCGAAAAAAATAAGAATTAATCGAAGTCTGAAAAATATTGTTTAAAACGTTGTTTTGTATAAAAAAACGATGTTCGAGAAAGAACAAAAGAAAAAAAAAGGTGGGTCTCGGCCGAGAGCCGCGCGACTCGCCCGAGACCAATGCGGGTCGCGTGGTGGTCTGAATCCGGCAACGGTTTTCGGAAAAAATTTTAATTAAATCGCGTACGAATATTGCGTAACTCGTACTCGACTTAATAATCTCGATATTATATTCGATAGTTGATTATCAAATATTTAGAATAGTTTTAGAAAAGATGTAAATTTAGAAATCGTCTCGTAAAATAATAAAAATAAACGAACGAAAACTTAAAAAAAATAGACTCAGGTCAGACTCGGGCGCGAGTCGCCTGGACCGGGCGCGACTCGCACGCGAGTCTGTCCATTTTTATTTTTTTGTCGAAAATTGTTATAAATCGCGTACAAATATGGATTAATTTATACCCGGTTTATATTTTCGATATTCGTCGTACTCGATACCCGATTATGAAATCGATATCGAGTAGTCGGAATGACTTTAGAAAAAGTTTTGAGAAAAAGTTTGTTTTTGAAGGAATTTTAGAAAAAAGATTTTGAACGAAAAGTTGTAAAAAAGATGTAACGATTTCGTCGAAAACTTAATATAATTCCTTTCGATACGATATTCGATTATATAGAATCGATATCATATTTTAAGAATATTCGGTGTAGGAAAATAGTTTTAGTAATATCGATATTAGAAAAGAAAGACCGACGCAAGACCCATAATAAAAACGAGACGAAGAAGAGAAAAGGGAAGAGACGGGTTTGATTTACACCCTCAACCTACATGCTTTGTGTTCTCGGTATAGGGCTCGTCGGACGGTGGCTTAAGCACGGGAGCGTCGAGATGACGTGGGTGAGTTAAGGTGTATGTATGAGTGACGTGGGAAATTGGCCGGTTCGGACAGGATCGATTTCGTCGGTTTTTTGGAATTACTTCGGGATTACGTCGGGATTTTGGATGTTTGATCTTCTCGGTATTTTTGGGGTGTTGCTGATGTGATTTTTCGGTGTGATTTCCGGTTAATTTTCTGTGTTTTTGATGTTGAAGGGAGGGTCCTATTTATAGGAACCGAGGTGGTCTTGCTTGTGTGACAAGAAACACCGGTTTGGATAGGAAATACGAGAGTTCGTGAGGGAATAAACTTCTCGTTTCTTAATGAAGAAGCCAAAAACTCGGCTGGCTGGGGTGATATCTCGGCTGTTTTAGCCGAGTATCTGAGCTCGGGTGGTATTTCGTTTTGGTTTCCGGATAGAATTCCTACTTGCGATCGAATTCTATCCTTGAACGGATTTGTTTAATATTTGTGAAGGCTGATTTTTTTGGTGTTTGAGTCCGAATCAACCGTGTAGTGTCACGGCCAGCTCGTGTGACTCGGGAAAAAATATCTTTGACCGGGTTTGACTCGGTCGCTAAAAGACGATTTTACCCCTGGTGACGGTTTCGACCCAAATTAGTGTTATTTGACTCGAAACGACCCACTGGGCCTGGATTTGAGGTCCGTTTTGTGAGATTTGTACTCCTTAAAATGTCTAACCCAAATGTCCATGATTACAAGCCCATATCCGAGTCTATCAAAGCACGTTTACGTCCTATCATCATCGGGTGTTTGGCGGGAACTACTATAGACACCTGGCGGTCAAAATGTGGGTGTCTACAGAGCCCCCACTCTGACTGAGGCTTGGACAAGGCAAAAGTCAGAGTAGCCACCAGGTCAATCAAGGATTAAAACCTGGCAGCCTTCTGATCGGGTCGTTTAGGGTCCATTAGACCTGCGAAAAGGGCTCGCCAGCCATGGAATAGGAATGATACCTGAATTGATGCTGATAATGTCGCGGGAGCTTGCCTAGGAAGCTACGGGTATATCCGTTTGCAGATATATCCTGTCTTAGAATTGCGCGGGAGATTTTCCACTAGGGAACTTAGAATTCTCGGGGAGTCTTGAGTGTACCTGTATGCTGACATAATTTGTATGTAACATTTAGGCGAAACACTGACTCGTGCTGGGGAAAAAGATGATTTTCCAAAAATTTTGAAAATAAAACGGCTAAATTTTTTTTTTGGAAATAAGGATGCTTGGGATGACTTTGATTCCTAATCGGATTTTGACACGGCTATTTGGAATTTCCTTGTATGCCTAGGCGAAGGAGGAAAATTGGTAAAATCCTATTCCTGCGATGACTAGGAAGAGGGATATTCTTTATTATAAATAGAGAGCTTTGGCTCCTTTATTTTTCATATTCACATCCCAAATCTTTTCTTTTATCTCGAAATCCTTTAGACTCTTTAGGATAAAATAAAAGAAACTATTCTCACGATGGGTATTGACCATTTGACCGCAATGCTTCATGCGTGGGCCCAGGATTTTCGAGATGAAGATAGAGTCCAGTTAACTCAAATGGGAATTGTGGCTTTATTCCCACTTCAGCGACTTAGGGTAGATTCGCATTTTCTTGATGCTTGCTTAGCCTTTTGGGATACTACCTTTCATGTTTTTGCATTTCCTCGAGGAGAAATATGTCCTCTTCCTGAAGAGATAGCAGCTATTGGAGGGTGGTGCCCTAATGCTCGTCCTGCTATTCCCCCATTTTATCCCGATCCAAGGAGGAGGCTGAGGGATTTTCTAGGGTTGTCACATGCTGAGACAGCCCGTATGGTGAAAGGAAATTCAGTTTCCTTATTTGACTTGGCTGATAAATTTATGAACCCAGTGGGTGAAAGAATTACTTCTACCCATAGGCGTAGGGCCTTTGCATTTTGTATGCTGCATAGGTACGCCTTCGAAGGTCGAATGGACGCTGACTCATGCTTAGGTGAGATCAGGCTGATCAGCATAGTTGATCAAATGGAGACAGGTCATAGCCCAGCTTGGCTGATAACTGGGGAGATTATTATGGGTCTTGACGCTAGGAGGCTTGAACCAAATCAACAATTGACAGGGATCATCCGTCTTTTGCAGGTATTTTAATCATTTTTGATAAAATACTCGATTTCCGATTTTTTTTCTCTTTTTTTTTCGGTAATCCCGGATTTTCCGGATTTTTCCGGATTTTTCCAATTTTCCGGTTTTTTCGAATTTTTCGATTTTGCCGAAATTTTTGAATTTTTATGAAAATTTTGAATTTCTCGAATTTTCCGTATTTTCGAAAATTCCAATTTTTCGACTCTTCTTTTTTTTTGATTTTTCGAAAGTTTTTGACTTTTCGAAAATTTTGCAGACCTGGTTATTCGAGCGTCTGTCGATCATAGAGCCCCCGGTGAACATATCCAAATATCGCAGCAGCCAGATTGGTTCAAGATCTCGCCGAATAAGACCAAGTCATCCCGTAACTCAAAAATTTTGGGATAAAGAGCTAATATTTCATGGTGGTCCTTTGATTAGATGGAACGTCATTTGGTGGTTCCTTTCAAGGCTGACGGGATTAGCTAGGAGAGACAAAGCCCGTTATCTGGTGATTTTGTCTTTGGATTGGACTGTCCATATTTATCCGGACCGTATCTTAAGACAGTTTGGTTCGTTTCAGGAGATCCCTGAGACTGAGGCAATAATTAGCGTTTCGATCCAATTGACGGACGCTATGTGTGACACGTGGCTACAACGCTGGTTCACCCGTGTCATATGGACTGTGCCTCGCCCTTGTCACACCACTTGGGTTTCTGAATCATATCGCAAATGGACTTCTGAAGAATCCGAGGAGGCCCGTAAAGCTTTGAAGACCGAAGAAGCTCTTGATTTGGCCCGCCGAGAATCGGCCAAAAATAATAGGCGGTTCTTCGAGGAGACTCCCATTACCTTTGCTGAATCTGTGTCAGATTCCAAGTAAAAACCTAAGACTCAGACTAATGAGACTGGTGCTAGTGATTTGGAGGGAAGACTCGGACCAAGGACGGCGGTCCGAGATAGGCTAGGCCCACGTGATAACGAGGTGACCGGGGAGTCGAGTTTGAAGAAACGAGCCCGGGCTAAGGAGGTTCCCTTGGTGATTAGGGAGCGTTCACCTCCACCTCGACGCCGATGGACCGAAAGGGAGGCTAAGGGCAAAGGAAAGGGAAAAATGCCCTAGTTTTTATTATTTAAGTATTAGTATTATTTTTTGTGATGTTTTTTTTTGATTTTTTGTAGTTTTATTATTTTAAATAAAGAAAGGTTTATTAAAGAACCGTTCTTGTTTCCCTTTTTTCGATTGCAGTGGTTGTGCCCTTTTGAGGGGCTGCCTACGTATCCATAATAAATGGAATCAAACCAAACGTAGTTCAAACTAAATTAATTTGCAATTTCGAAATACATCAAGACTATTGGTTCAAGATGTTTGGAACAGTAGAATGAATAATTCTAGCTTTTGACTTGTCTTTAAAAGTTTGAAAATAAACTTTTGCAAATGACATTGAGAAAGGTGGGTTAAGGGTAATAGCGCTTCAGCTGGTCCAGGTTAGTTGGGTTGACAAACTCGTTCCCATCCAGATCCGTTAGCATTACCGCTCCACCTGATAGAATCTTCTTTACCAGATATGGCCCAGCCCAGTTAGGTTTGAACTTTCCCCTTGGGTCCACTGGCAATAAAGCTCGAACCGATTTGAGGACCAAATCTCCTTCTTTGATGTTTCTGGGCCTCACCCTTTTGTTGAAAGCCCGTTGGATTCTCTTTTGATAGATTTGAATATTATTGAGGGCACGAGATCGTCGTTCATCTAAAAGGACTAGCGAGTCATATCGTGCTCGAACCCAATCAGCTTCAGGTACTTGGCTTTCAAGTATGATTCTGAGTGATGGTACTTCTAACTCAACAGGTTGGACTGCTTCCATGCCGTATGTAAGGTAGTACGGTGTTGCCCCGGTCGCAGTACGAATCGAGGTTCGGTATCCCCAAAGTGCAAATGGTATTTTGTCAGGCCAGTCTCGGTAATTATCAGCCATCTTTTTGAGTATGGTGACAATTGTTTTATTAGCCGCTTCTACCGCTCCATTGGTCTGGGGTCGGTAAGGTGAAGATGTATGCCTTTGAATTTTGTATTTGGTCAGCAAGGCTGCTGTTTCGGCTTGAAAATGGGTCCCGTGGTCACTAATGAGTTCGTGTGGGATCCCATACCGGCATATTATCTTATTTTGAATGAACTTGGCAACATGGCTAGCGTTGAGAATACGGTAGGATTCAGCTTCGACCCACTTGGTGAAATAGTCGATTGCTACCAAAATGAAGCAGTGTCCTCCGGTTCCCGAGGGGTTTATCTTCCCAATTATGTCGATTCCCCATGTTGAAAATGGCCATGGTGATGTCATGGTGTATAGCAAGGATGGTGGCATATGTTGTACATTGGCAAAAATCTGACAGTTATGGTAATGTCTAACATATTGTTGACAATCAGTTTCCATGCTATTCCAGTAGTAACCGAGCCTCATGATCTTCCGGACCAGCATCTGGGCGTTCATGTGTGGACCGCATTCGCCATCATGGACTTCAGCCATAACTTTTTCGGCGTTGGTTTTGTCGACACATCGGAGGAGGGCCCCCTGTGCTGTCTTTTTGTAGAGTTGCCCATCGTCGGTGCGGATGAACTGGGTTGCCAGTCTTCGCAGGGCCTTTTTGGCTCGGTTGTCAGCTCCGGGTGGATATTCCCCGGTTGCTAGGTATGTCAGTACAGCTTGATACCACGGCTCGGGATCGGGTATCTCGACTTCCTCGATGTCGTGGATATATGCTGGCTCGGACCGTCTTTCGACACAGATCGGCATACTGGTCATATGATCGGGAATGTTTAGCAAAGATGCCAGTTTTGAGAGTGCATCTGCGAACTGGTTTTCTTCCCGAGGTAGGTATATATATTCTACTCTGTGGAATTGCTTCTCGAGATCCCGTACTCGTGCTTGATAGGCCACGAGATTAGCATTTCGAGTTTTCCATTTTTGAAGCGCTTGATTAATGACCAGAGATGAATCACCGTGTACTCGGAGGTTTGTGACCCCTAAGTCGGCGGCGGCTTGTAGCCCGTGGATACATGCTTCATACTCGGCGGCGTTGTTAGTGACGTCAAAGTCTAGTTTGATGGATACGGGAGTATGTTCCCCTTTTGGTGAGATTAGGAGGAGCCCGACTCCAAATCCTCGAAAATTGGATGCCCCGTCAAAGTACAAGTCCCATGCTTCGGTATCAGTGTGGAAAATGTCTTCGTCTGGGAAGGACCAAGTGTCGATGTGTCCTTCCTCGGTTATGGGACTGTCAGCGAGAAATTCGGCTACTACTCGTCCTTTAATGGCTTTCAGTGGTACGAATTTTAGGTCGAATTCTGCCAACATCAGGGTCCATCTTGATATCCTGCCGTTGAGGATGGGTTTCTCGAAGAGGTATTTGATTGGATCCATTCTGGATAATACCTGCACCTCGTGACTAAGCATGTAATGCCGGAGCTTCTTAGTGGCCCAGACCAAAGCTAAACATGTCTTTTCGAGCATAGTGTACTTACACTCGTACTCTAAAAACTTCTTGCTGATGTAGTAAATGGCCCGTTCTTCGGAATTGACCGTTTGAGCTAACATAGCCCCCATGGCTGTCTCTGTCGTAGTTAGGTATAGCGACAAAGGCAAACCGTGCTGAGGTGGCATTAGGACCGGTGGTGAGGCCAAAATTTCCTTGATTCTATCAAAGGCTGCTTGACATTTGTCATCCCATAGTAACCGTTCTCCTATTTTCAGCTTCTTGAAGATCGGTTCACACGCCATGGTTAGCTTTGAGATGAACCTGCTAATGTATTGGACTTTTCCGAGAAACCCTCTTATCTCTTTTTCAGTTTTAGGGGGCTGCATCTCGGTGATGGCCTTGATTTTGGCTGGATCGACTTCTATACCTCGTTGGCTGACGATGTGACCCAGTAATTTGCCAGATGTTACCCCGAAACTGCATTTCTGAGGGTTTAGCCTCATGTTGTATTTGCGAAGTCGGGTGAAGAATTTTCTCAGGGCGGTGATGTGACCGTCCCTGTCTTTGGATTTGACGATCATGTCGTCCACATAGACTTCCACTTTCTTATGCATCATGTCATGCAACAAAGTCGTGGCGGTTCGTTGGTAGGTGGCCCCGGCATTGATGAGACCGAATGGCATAACTGTATAGCAATAAGTACCCCAAGGTGTGATGAAGGTGGTCTTATCCATATCTTCTTCTGCCATTTTTATCTGATTATATCCCGCATACCCGTCCATAAATGATAGAAGGGCATGATCTGCTGTGTTGTCCACCAGTATATTGATGTGTGGCAATGGAAAATCGTCTTTCGGGCTTGCTTTGTTAAGATCCCGAAAGTCTACACAGACTCGAACCTTACCATCCTTTTTAGGGACTGGTACTATGTTTGCAACCCAATCTGGATATTCAGAGACTCGTATAAACTCAGCTTTGAATTGTTTGTCGACTTCCTCCTTGACTTTGAGGGACCATTCGGGCCTCATGCGTCGGAGTTTTTGTTTAACCGGCTTGAACCCTTCCTTGATCGGTATATGGTGCTCGGCTATTCCGCGATCAATCCCCGGCATGTCCTTGTAGGACCATGCGAAGACGTCTTTGAATTCTTGAAGGAGAACTATGAATTGTTGTTTCTCCTCGGGATCTAAGGATAGTCCTATCTTAAGCATCTAAGGCTCTAAGGTTGTTCCCACGTTGATGGATTCGGTGTCTTCGATTACCGGATTGCGGGATTCCCTTTGCTCTAGTTGCTCGATTAGATGTGGGGGTAAAGATACCTGTTCGTCGGGCTTCTCAATGTCATTGCACATAAAATTTTTGAAATTTTGAAAATGAGACAAGTCGTAAGCAGAACGGTTG
Source organism: Agrostemma githago (assembly GCA_958450325.1). Lineage (NCBI taxonomy): Eukaryota > Viridiplantae > Streptophyta > Magnoliopsida > Caryophyllales > Caryophyllaceae > Agrostemma > Agrostemma githago. The sequence continues at coordinate 68,217,948 of OY288246.1, forward strand.
TTATTATTGATCATGAATTGAGAAAAGAGCTCGAAAAGAGCTGCCATCTGATCACTAGTCAGTGGCGGGATAGGTAGGGTGCCCGGGACAGACCCCGAGGCACCAGGAATGGCTAAAGGAAGAGGGGGAGTTACAGGACTGACCCTAGCACCAGACTCACTAGACTCAATCTTAGACTCTGACTCGGACTCTGACTCAGACTCGGACTCAGATTCTGGCATCACTCCTTCTCCTGTGATCAGCTTGTAAGTTTTTCCTTGACTGTCAGTCCATTTGACAGTCTTCCTCCATGCTCTGGTTCCGGACCCGACCTCCGAGATTAGTTTGGACGGATCAAAGATGCGACTGCGGAGTATGAGGCTGACTAGTTCTTCCTTCGGCGTTGGAACTGCGAGTTCTTCTCCAAAAAGTAACCCTAGCGCGGGCTCGGCATTCTTAGCATCTTCGGATTGGATGAGAGCGAAGATGTCGTCTGGTATGTAGTTGCAGTCCTGGGCCAAGTGGGCCCCAGGGCGTGTGGGCCGATATAGGCCGGTCTGAGCAGTCTCGAATACTGGAGTGACGAAGGTGACCTTACTGGTTTCAGTCTGGCCCATGTTTTCTGGAGTTAAGGTGTAGCCCAAGCCCGTTTGAGTCCTCCCATTGTCCAGAACTTCGAGAATTTTTCCTGCGGGGAGATCGGGCCTTGAGGTAACCCCTGGTAGAAAGCCCAGATTCTGTAACATTCGGTCTAGGGGGACGGTGAAATAAGGACGGAAGAGATGATCTTCTTCGATGGCTCCTATGAAATCGAACCCCCATAGGTCGGTGCGGCCCGAGGTGTTGCAATTAGCCACAGTCATAGGTGTGGCTTCTATAGTGATGACGGTGTCACGCAAAGGCAGCTTGATTTTCCGATGCAAAGTGGAGGACACGGCCCTGGTTGCATGGATCCAAGGTCTTCCTAGAAGAAGGTTAAAGGAAGAAGTCACGTCGATCACTTGAAATTCCAGCTCTTTCTCTATCGGGCCGGTTATGATAGTGAGTTTGGTGGCCCCGGCTACTGACTTAGGACTCCCGTCAAAAGCCTGAATGGTTTGAGCTGTTGGAATGTAGTCGGCCTCGGTGATGCCGAGGGCTTTGGCGGTCCTTAAGGGAAGGACATTGACTGCTGACCCGTCGTCGATTAGGGTCATGGGTAGGTACTTTCCACGGCAGATAATCGTGATGTAGAGGGCCATGTTGTGGGCTGGCCCAAATGGTGGTAGATCGACATTGGAGAAGGTGATCAGTGGGCCTTCTTCTATGGATCTGCTTTTTAGGTGGGGTAGGACTGTGGCTACCATTTCAGCCGGAGTAGCCATAGAGTCGATTTTGACCTGGTCGAGGGCCTTAGTGAGTGCCTCTCGATGTTCCTGGGAGCTAACTAGGAGTTGCCATATAGAGAGGTCAACTCGAGTCTTGCTTAGCTGCTTCACAAGAGCCTTTTCAGGAGTTGGTTCTTCCGGAGCGGGCTCTACTTTAAGTGGTTCGGCAATGATGAGGGCTTGACTAGTGGCTAAGGCTTTGGACTTAACCTTCTGAATCTCCTCGGGTGTGATGGGGACAGCTTCCCCTTTGGTGAGGTAGACATCATCTTCGTCATCGCACCAGATCCTGTTTATTTGTGGGATAAATGGGGAAATGAGGTGTGAGCAATCCACTACTTCCCCCGAAAAGATGGCGTGAGTGGCCAACGGATTGTCTTTGTTGTTGGGCTTACCCCCGGGTAAAGGGATTTTCCCGCTTTCAATGAGATCATGGATAAGGTGCTTCAGTTTCCAACATTTCTCGGTATCGTGCCCCTTACCACGATGATAGTGACAGTAGGCCTGAAGGTTGTAGGCCTTAGAGCGACGTTCAACCGGGATATCAGGTGTTGGGCCTATCGGGGTGATCAGGCCTTTTGATGATAACCTCTGAAGGGCGTTTTCATAGGTAGTGCCTATGTCGGTGAATACCCGGGGAGTAGTAGTCTTCTGGGATGAGGCATCGAGTGCATTTACCTCGTCGAAGATGCTACGAGTGGCAGCAGTAGTAGCGGGCTTGCTCGTTGATGAACTAGCCCCTTGGTATCCCTTAGTGGAGGCCTTAGTGAGGCTTTCCAATCTTAGATCATCCTCGATTCTTGTTCCCATTTCAGTTAGGACCGCGAAGCTAGGTATGATGGCGTACCGGAGATGGACCCGGTAAGCTGGAAGTAGGTTCTTGACAAAGGCTTCAACCAGCACCTTTTCACTGGGCTTATCGACCATTTTGACACTTTCAGCCCTCCAGCGTTGAAGGTATTTTGTGAATCCCTCCTTAGGTTCCTGGGCCATTACTTCCAGGGTGCGCATAGTGGTCTGGATTTCCGTATTGTCGGCGTAGTTCCGAGCGAATTCCGTTGCCACGTCATCCCAAGTTTTGTATTTCTTGGGATCGAGTCGGTAGTACCAGGCCCTTGGGTGCTTCTCGAGAGAAGAAGCGAATAGGTGCTTGAACATGTTGGACTTAACCCCTTTAAGGGCCATGAACTCCTTGAAAGCCCGGATATGGTGGACCGGATCTTCAGTACCCTCGAACATTGGCAAACCCGTCAGATTGAGGTTGGTGGGTAGTTCATCGGTCAGTGGGGTATAAATCCTAGCATTCTCCGTATGGATGGAGCTTTGGGTTGTCAAGTGGACCTGTTCTTGCAGTTTGAGGACTGCACTGGCCAATGCGGCTAGAGGCCCGTCATCGTCGATCGAAGCATTGGGGGTTCCCTGTTCTACGGCACTAACCCGAGTAATGATGGCGATCTGGTCTTCCCGCATTTTCCTTAGTTGGTCTTGGATTTGGGCCAACGAGGTGGTCAATTCATCTATGGCTTTTTGCGTTATGGCTCGAGTGTGGGGTGACCTGTCTGTAAGGGCACCGCGTAATCAGTATCTGACCCAGATCTTAGAATCAAAAGTACATCCCGAGCAAGAAAAAGACTAGACTAGAAAGAAGACCGGAGACTGACTTCAAAATGGATGACACGTGAGTGGTGGGCCTTCCTTAGGATTCGGCAGAGTGGGCCTAGTCCTGTTCGAAGGAAGGTCTACGTGAGAAATTCCCAGACTTGAGACTCGAGTGTGTAAACGGGCTTCCCTTTGCAGGAGTTAGTCCTACGAAGGTGGGTCGTGCCTTGACAAGTAAGGCGGACTGGGATGGGGTGGAAACCCGTGATGTAAGATCGACGGAGTTTCGACGCTATAGACTCTAACTTATGACGAGACCCGACACTGCTAAATACGGGAAGTCCTAAGAAGAAAAGGGTTTTGAAAAGTGAATTTGAATTTGAAAACCGAGCAAAGTCGGATTGGAAGACCCGATTTTTTTTAAAACCGAGAAAGAGGTTATCGGGCCGAGATTTCGGGCTTTTTTTTTTAAAAGGTTTGGACAGCATACCGGCTAAAAATAGGCTATTTTGAGTCAAAATCATAAGTCCTAAATTCGGCAGCTTTCCGGATTTGAAAAGGGAATGGATTTGAAAAGATGTAAGTTTTTTTTTGAAAATGACGGTTTTTGAAAAGACCGAAAAGGATCAAGTAGCACGTAGTCATAGAATCAGTATAACGACGCCATGTATGCTCTTAGTCTAAGTCTCGGTCGGTCTAATAGGGTCTATACCAACAACGATCGCTTTCTCGTACTGAGGACGGACTCCCTAAGCCGAGTTGGTCTTAGGACATGCCGCAAAGTCTAAACGAGTTCCGCCATCGAAGTCTTTAGTGCACCCAAGTGGGAATGCACCGTGGTATAGTGGGACGTCGGTCACAAGTAACCGGCCCGGGATAGAACGGGGTTATGCATGAACCATCGAACTAAAACGTGTACATTACTAATCGAACGATTTCTTTTCGAGTCTCACCCTGAGGATGCCGATGGTAAGTGACACATCAGTTAATCCCCAGCGGAGTCGCCAAATTGTGGACATGACATAGGTCCACCCCGACGCGGCGAAGCGCGGGTTTTGGGGAGGCGATAGAATTTCCATATGAGATGGATCGAATAGAATTTTAAATCGAAGTAGGAGTCGCCACCGAATTTTATGGTTATTCGGAACCATTCGAACCCACTCTATGTCGTAGTGGGCCATACTTAAAGCCTGGCCCATTTCCGATGTCAGAGTTTATTGGGTTCGTCCCTTTGCATATCGATACCGATGCCGACTGGGCGGTTAATCGTATATTGAATGACTCTCGTTGCCAATGGTTTCGGACATCCGGAAACCACGGTTCTGAGTAAGGGGTGAGGGTACGTGTTGGGAAGTTCAGCGAGAACACCCAACCCCGCCCGCACTTAGCGGCCTTTACTAAGATATCGTTCGGTTTTGTGTACACGCGTTAGTTCGACGATGAAATGATATGCAGAGATTATTTTCCTAAGACATGTGAGGAAAAATAAAATGGGTTGCTAAGTCGTTTAATGCATGTTAAACTAATAACGTCAAAGTTATTTTAGCATGTGAGTTCGTTTTAGTCTAATAAAACAGTAAAAAGGAAGTATGAGAGAATAAATTGCTACAAACACGAGAAAACGGGTTAGTAACGATTGAAATAATAATAATAAAGAAAATAAATGAAATCGAAAAAAATAAGAATTAATCGAAGTCTGAAAAATATTGTTTAAAACGTTGTTTTGTATAAAAAAACGATGTTCGAGAAAGAACAAAAGAAAAAAAAAGGTGGGTCTCGGCCGAGAGCCGCGCGACTCGCCCGAGACCAATGCGGGTCGCGTGGTGGTCTGAATCCGGCAACGGTTTTCGGAAAAATTTTTAATTAAATCGCGTACGAATATTGCGTAACTCGTACTCGACTTAATAATCTCGATATTATATTCGATAGTTGATTATCAAATATTTAGAATAGTTTTAGAAAAGATGTAAATTTAGAAATCGTCTCGTAAAATAATAAAAATAAACGAACGAAAACTTAAAAAAAAATAGACTCGGGTCAGACTCGGGCGCGAGTCGCCTGGACCGGGCGCGACTCGCACGCGAGTCTGTCCATTTTTATTTTTTTGTCGAAAATTGTTATAAATCGCGTACAAATATGGATTAATTTATACCCGGTTTATATTTTCGATATTCGTCGTACTCGATACCCGATTATGAAATCGATATCGAGTAGTCGGAATGACTTTAGAAAAAGTTTTGAGAAAAAGTTTGTTTTTGAAGGAATTTTAGAAAAAAGATTTTGAACGAAAAATTGTAAAAAAGATGTAACGATTTCGTCGAAAACTTAATATAATTCCTTTCGATACGATATTCGATTATATAGAATCGATATCATATTTTAAGAATATTCGATGTAGGAAAATAGTTTTAGTAATATCGATATTAGAAAAGAAAGACCGACGCAAGACCCATAATAAAAACGAGACGAAGAAGAGAAAAGGGAAGAGACGGGTTTGATTTACACCCTCAACCTACATGCTTTGTGTTCTCGGTATAGGGCTCGTCGGACGGTGGCTTAAGCACGGGAGCGTCGAGATGACGTGGGTGAGTTAAGGTGTATGTATGAGTGACGTGGGAAATTGGCCGGTTCGGACAGGATCGATTTCGTCGGTTTTTTGGAATTACTTCGGGATTACGTCGGGATTTTGGATGTTTGATCTTCTCGGTATTTTTGGGGTGTTGCTGATGTGATTTTTCGGTGTGATTTCCGGTTAATTTTCTGTGTTTTTGATGTTGAAGGGAGGGTCCTATTTATAGGAACCGAGGTGGTCTTGCTTGTGTGACAAGAAACACCGGTTTGGATAGGAAATACGAGAGTTCGTGAGGGAATAAACTTCTTGTTTCTTAATGAAGAAGCCAAAAACTCGGCTGGCTGGGGTGATATCTCGGCTGTTTTAGCCGAGTATCTGAGCTCGGGTGGTATTTCGTTTTGGTTTCCGGATAGAATTCCTACTTGCGATCGAATTCTATCCTTGAACGGATTTGTTTAATATTTGTGAAGGCTGATTTTTTTGGTGTTTGAGTCCGAATCAACCGTGTAGTGTCACGGCCAGCTCGTGTGACTCGGGAAAAAATATCTTTGACCGGGTTTGACTCGGTCGCTAAAAGACGATTTTACCCCTGGTGACGGTTTCGACCCAAATTAGTGTTATTTGACTCGAAACGACCCACTGGGCCTGGATTTGAGGTCCGTTTTGTGAGATTTGTACTCCTTAAAATGTCTAACCCAAATGTCCATGATTACAAGCCCATATCCGAGTCTATCAAAGCACGTTTACGTCCTATCATCATCGGGTGTTTGGCGGGAACTACTATAGACACCTGGCGGTCAAAATGTGGGTGTCTACAGATTTATTTCTTAGTGACAGGTTAGAGATTTTGAAAGAAATGGTTTAAACCTCTCTTCAACTAAAAAAGATGAAGTTCAACGCTTGCTAGCTCAATTGATGATTTAAGCATGCAGTACATGCAGTACATCCAGAATCTAATTATTTGCAGATAATTGATGAGAAATCACTTATAAAGAAGTATCAAAATGAGTTCCGTTTGCTTAAGGACGAATTGGAACAATTGAAGAAAGGTATAGTTAGTATCCTTCAACACAAAGCTGCTGGAGGAGAAGATATCGTACTTCTAGAACAGAAGGTGACTGCTCTGTCAATCATAAATCTCTTCGGTGTAACTTTGGATCCCTTTCTGTCAACCATAAATCTCTTCAGGAATAAACAATCAAATAAACAGAGTAACAGAAATGAACAAAGGGTTCTTCTCCAATCAATTTCTCAATTCCTTGAAAAAATGGATTCTCTAAAACCCTTAAGAACTTTCTCAAAGAAGCTCAAGTTCAGGTTTGATTTTCCTCCAATTTTTAGCTTCCTTTTCACTTTATTTGCCTAAGTTTCGATATTTTATGTTTGTATTCTGATGGGTAATTGAGGGATTAGGGTTCGTGAACCTGGAATTAAAGCATACCCAATTTTAATAGAGGGATTTGAAGCATACATAATTTTAATTTAGGGATTTGAAGCATACCCAATTTTAATTTATTGTAGCTGTGATTTTTGTTATGTATTGTGCAGAAAATTGATGGTGATAATTGTTCGCTCGACATTGAAGAAATGTGCTATGAGTATCTAAAATCGCGGTATGTTGGAGTTTGTAAATTGATTTTTGAGTTTTTCCCGACTTTATTTATTTTGCAATGTCAGAAGTTAAACACTGCTCAGTTGGAAAGTGAGTCGCTTTCGAGATACTTGACTTCATTTCACCATGTGATTATACACCTCTCTTTGCTTTAATTTTGCTTTCCAGACTACGGGTTTCGTCGATTCGAATTCCCCCGTGAACTGGATGACCCGAAAAAACAAACTCGAAGAGTGTAACACAACTCACTCCGGCTGTTCTTCGGGTTTGAACCGGACATATTATGTAAAGGGATTTTTTGTTAATTTGGAGACCATACCAGTCTGCACCAAGTACGGGTCGTTCCAGTTTTTCGTTCGTCATTTTCTTATTTCCAGTGTTCAAATTGGAAGTGTACCCTTTGAATTATTTCGGTATTTGATTTTGGAGATCGAGTAATTAATCGCATAGTAGAAATTTTTTAGTTCTTGACTACAAGTAATTGGCTTTTTATTTTCGAGACCAAATAATTAATTGCATATTTAGTTTTTTAAAAAAAAATTGACACCGGAATTAGTTGGTAAAGGCAATTCGCAATTAATTAATCGCGAAGTAGAATTTTTTTGTGTATGTTAAGGAAATATTTAGTGTTTGATTCTCAAGACATAGTAATTAATCGCATTAGAATAATCTTTAAGTTGGTACCGTTTTAATTTTATTTGGTCCCAGATTTTTTTGTGTATAAAAATTGTATATTGCTTCACTTTTGTTTTTTCAAAGACAGTGTAGAAGTAAAATTTATTCTTTTTATCTCGAGAGAAATTTTAATTCTACAAATTGAAATGTATAGAATTGTTAATAACGTCCAAATGTAAGAGCTAATTGAGACTACTAATTCTTTGCAACTACGATGCATAAAACTCGTCGCTTATATTTACATAAACCGAAACATTGAACGCATACAATAGTGGAAACAAAAAATCAATGTCTTTTCGTTATTCTAAAATGGGTAACATTTCATTATAATCAAACGATGCCGAAAAATTTATTTTAACTATTTCATTATAATCAAACGATATTCAAGATGGGTCATATTAATACTATATATTTTACTATTTCAATTTTGAATAAATGGGTAGATTTAATTGTAAAATATACTGTAATTACTAACGTATGAAATAAAGAATAAATTGTTTTACTCTAGCAACAAAATTATCCTTTAAGACGATTATGTTGTTCGATCTTTCGTGCACCCACATATTGATGATCACACTCATTTGATCACATAGTTCATAGTAATTTTTTTGTCATTTAGAAAATTTACGGTATACATAATTAACTAATGACATTTTTTTACAATAATAGACGGTGTCATATGAGAATAGTTGTACTTAACGAGACACATTGTCCACAATTTATTGGTATCTCGATAATCAGGCCCGGCCCTTGGGGGTGTTTGGTGGGGCGGAGGCCATGGGTCCACCTCTGATAGGGTGTCATTCAAGACTTGAAAATAAAACTTTGAATCAAAAACTTACGTATAAGGATGGAAGGGAAGAATGAATATCAAAATTCAAAACTAAAAAACAACAGTTATATTATTTCCATAATATTTAACCTTCTCTCTCCAATCAAATCTCATTCTCCATTCCCCAAATCAATCAGTTAATTGATACTAGTGTAATACCCGTGACACGTCACGGGTTGGTGAACATTTTTTAAAAATAATAGAAAGTTAGAAATAAAGCGTAATACCCGTGAAAATTCATGGGGTTGAAAGGTTTTTTCGCATCAAAAAGGCAAATCACAATTCATATGAGGGTGAACGGAAAGAGGATACTGGCTTAAAATAACGTAAATGAATTGAATATTGACACATATGATTATTATAGTGTGTTCAATATCGAAGTCAAATAACTCACGTGAGTATATAGGTAAATAATAATTTCGGATAGTGTATGATAAATGTAGATGTCTTGCGTATAACGACATATGACGTCGAAATGAGTATGTATATAATGTTTGTTTGACACAACTCATACAAAACAGTAAGAAGGCCTGTAATGAACGTTATGGCCCCTAAAGCACAAATATTATGGGGCGGAACCCGCCCGAGCCATGACCCCGAGCAGAAATTAGGTAAATTAAAAAACATTACTAATATTTTAGACTAAAAGTTCACAAAATAGTAAAAAATATTTATTCATTTTCAAAATTTCTTTGTTAATAATATTATTATAAAAAAATACGGATTAGTATATTTTAAATCATATTTTTATCACATGATTATTATAATGATAAAAAATTCAATGAATTGAGTCAAAGTTTGTTATGGGTAAAAAATTTCTATATATCGATTTTCTAATATAAATGCAATTAAATAAAATTTGTTTATTCTTACTAATATCATTTTTTTAAATAAATGTTAAAAAAACTAAGAATGAAATTGTATTTACATTTTAAGAAAAGTAAAGACAATTAACATTTTTTAAATGCGTTACTAACGCGTATTTGACCCAAAACCCGACATTTTTCAAACACATTATTAACGATTTTTAACGGTTTTAACGATTTTTTTAACGATTTTTGACCCAAAGCCCGATATGTTTTAACGGTTTGTTAACATTTTTCAAACGTGTTACAAATGCTTAGGTTTGCTGATATGTTTGATGATACGCTTGCTGATACGAAGTACTCCTATATTTTAAACAATTCATGTTATGTTTATGGATATGATTAATTGGACATGATATTATTATTCACTAAGTACATGCAATTTTTCTCATATTATGTGGAAAGAAGTTGATGATAATTTGATTTTAAATTTAAGTACTATTTCCTCTCTTTTTTTATTCACGTGATACCCGTGACACGTTACGGGGTTGTACACTTTTTATCTGTTCGAGAAAATGGCATGAACATTGGGAATGCAGTATTGTCATTAATTATAGGTTTGTTATAAAGAATATATTAATACATTGAGTTTCTTAGTATACGATATTATTCCATCAAAATGATAGAAGGAAAATAACAAAATAATATAAAATGTGTAATTCTGAGTCGAGTTATGACGTTAGACGACTCAACGCATTAAACTGTTTTACTTGACTATCCAATAAGCCGACCCGTTAATATAAAGTGTTACTCGTATTTAGTATAGCTTTAAAAAAGTAAATTCATTTTCATTTTTCTATTATTAAACAAATAAGTGAAGGGTACTTCATTTCATCGATATAATACTCGTACAATATAGTGTGATACCCGTGACACGTCACGGGGTTGTGAACAAATCTTTTTGTTATTGGAAATTAGTAAGAGCAAAACATTGGAGGTGTAGTTTGGTACTAACAACACGAATGTTATTTCCGACATTTGGTAAGCAAATTCATATAAAAACGACTATGTATTTCTAGGGTACTGCCATGTCACAAAAATTTTCAAAAGGAGATTGGATGTAAAAAAAAAAAAAAGCTGTCAGAAAAGCACAGATATTTTGGGGTGGTTGTGTGTATAAGTGTCATTTGAAAAAGAATTGGTAAGCAATGAATTTGAAGTATTACGGTTTTTAAAACTTGTGCGGATGTACTTGCCTAATCTAATTCTCATGATAAAAAAATACTCATGCAAGTGAAGCAGCTAAGCTAATACAGTATTATGTCTTATAATTTGAGATAAGTTCATCTTTTAGAAGATAAAATACGTAAATAGGTCACTACGTATGAAGACGTGACAATTTGACATACGTATGAAAAACTTCTTCTACATATGAAAAATGACCCGTTAATTTAGGGTCTAGAACTGACACTACCTATTCGACCCCTTAGATCAAAGAGAATTATTAAAATTACTACGATAAAATATTAGTTGTAATATTTATAATTTATATATTAAATTGATTTATAATTAAAAAAAATTACTTTTATTATTTAAATTACAAACATGAACAAATTTTCAATTTACTACGACTTTTTTTTTAATCATATAGTAATAAAATAATTTTAAAGATCGGATTTTAATATTTTTATTGTGCAATGAAAATCAATAAATAGTGTGAATTGTGAATAATCAATGAAAATCAATAAATAATTTCTCGATGCAGTTCACAATAAATAATAATTTCACAATAAATAATTTTTTGTGAATTGCAGTTCATGATGCAGGAGAAATTAATGAGGGTGGAGATTACTTCTCCCCTAAACAATCTCATTTCAATTTCTTACCCTAATATATGCCACTATTCCAAAAGATCAAAAAAGAGGACTTATTTCGAAATACTACTCCTACGTTGCGCCAAGTCACTGCAAGCGGTGTCTTCTTTTATAGAAAGAAGATACCCGTGAAAATTCATGGGGTTGAAAGGTTTTTTCGCATCAAAAAGGCAAATCACAATTCATATGAGGGTGAACGGAAAGAGGATACTGGCTTAAAATAACGTAAATGAATTGAATATTGACACATATGATTATTATAGTGTGTTCAATATCGAAGTCAAATAACTCACGTGAGTATATAGGTAAATAATAATTTCGGATAGTGTATGATAAATGTAGATGTCTTGCGTATAACGACATATGACGTCGAAATGAGTATGTATATAATGTTTGTTTGACACAACTCATACAAAACAGTAAGAAGGCCTGTAATGAACGTTATGGCCCCTAAAGCACAAATATTATGGGGCGGAACCCGCCCGAGCCATGACCCCGAGCAGAAATTAGGTAAATTAAAAAACATTACTAATATTTTAGACTAAAAGTTCACAAAATAGTAAAAAATATTTATTCATTTTCAAAATTTCTTTGTTAATAATATTATTATAAAAAAATACGGATTAGTATATTTTAAATCATATTTTTATCACATGATTATTATAATGATAAAAAATTCAATGAATTGAGTCAAAGTTTGTTATGGGTAAAAAATTTCTATATATCGATTTTCTAATATAAATGCAATTAAATAAAATTTGTTTATTCTTACTAATATCATTTTTTTAAATAAATGTTAAAAAAACTAAGAATGAAATTGTATTTACATTTTAAGAAAAGTAAAGACAATTAACATTTTTTAAATGCGTTACTAACGCGTATTTGACCCAAAACCCGACATTTTTCAAACACATTATTAACGATTTTTAACGGTTTTAACGATTTTTTTAACGATTTTTGACCCAAAGCCCGATATGTTTTAACGGTTTGTTAACATTTTTCAAACGTGTTACAAATGCTTAGGTTTGCTGATATGTTTGATGATACGCTTGCTGATACGAAGTACTCCTATATTTTAAACAATTCATGTTATGTTTATGGATATGATTAATTGGACATGATATTATTATTCACTAAGTACATGCAATTTTTCTCATATTATGTGGAAAGAAGTTGATGATAATTTGATTTTAAATTTAAGTACTATTTCCTCTCTTTTTTTATTCACGTGATACCCGTGACACGTTACGGGGTTGTACACTTTTTATCTGTTCGAGAAAATGGCATGAACATTGGGAATGCAGTATTGTCATTAATTATAGGTTTGTTATAAAGAATATATTAATACATTGAGTTTCTTAGTATACGATATTATTCCATCAAAATGATAGAAGGAAAATAACAAAATAATATAAAATGTGTAATTCTGAGTCGAGTTATGACGTTAGACGACTCAACGCATTAAACTGTTTTACTTGACTATCCAATAAGCCGACCCGTTAATATAAAGTGTTACTCGTATTTAGTATAGCTTTAAAAAAGTAAATTCATTTTCATTTTTCTATTATTAAACAAATAAGTGAAGGGTACTTCATTTCATCGATATAATACTCGTACAATATAGTGTGATACCCGTGACACGTCACGGGGTTGTGAACAAATCTTTTTGTTATTGGAAATTAGTAAGAGCAAAACATTGGAGGTGTAGTTTGGTACTAACAACACGAATGTTATTTCCGACATTTGGTAAGCAAATTCATATAAAAACGACTATGTATTTCTAGGGTACTGCCATGTCACAAAAATTTTCAAAAGGAGATTGGATGTAAAAAAAAAAAAAAAGCGGTCAGAAAAGCACAGATATTTTGGGGTGGTTGTGTGTATAAGTGTCATTTGAAAAAGAATTGGTAAGCAATGAATTTGAAGTATTACGGTTTTTAAAACTTGTGCGGATGTACTTGCCTAATCTAATTCTCATGATAAAAAAATACTCATGCAAGTGAAGCAGCTAAGCTAATACAGTATTATGTCTTATAATTTGAGATAAGTTCATCTTTTAGAAGATAAAATACGTAAATAGGTCACTACGTATGAAGACGTGACAATTTGACATACGTATGAAAAACTTCTTCTACATATGAAAAATGACCCGTTAATTTAGGGTCTAGAACTGACACTACCTATTCGACCCCTTAGATCAAAGAGAATTATTAAAATTACTACGATAAAATATTAGTTGTAATATTTATAATTTATATATTAAATTGATTTATAATTAAAAAAAATTACTTTTATTATTTAAATTACAAACATGAACAAATTTTCAATTTACTACGACTTTTTTTTTAATCATATAGTAATAAAATAATTTTAAAGATCGGATTTTAATATTTTTATTGTGCAATGAAAATCAATAAATAGTGTGAATTGTGAATAATCAATGAAAATCAATAAATAATTTCTCGATGCAGTTCACAATAAATAATAATTTCACAATAAATAATTTTTTGTGAATTGCAGTTCATGATGCAGGAGAAATTAATGAGGGTGGAGATTACTTCTCCCCTAAACAATCTCATTTCAATTTCTTACCCTAATATATGCCACTATTCCAAAAGATCAAAAAAGAGGACTTATTTCGAAATACTACTCCTACGTTGCGCCAAGTCACTGCAAGCGGTGTCTTCTTTTATAGAAAGAAGATACATTGAGTTTCTTAGTATACGATATTATTCCATCAAAATGATAGAAGGAAAATAACAAAATAATATAAAATGTGTAATTCTGAGTCGAGTTATGACGTTAGACGACTCAACGCATTAAACTGTTTTACTTGACTATCCAATAAGCCGACCCGTTAATATAAAGTGTTACTCGTATTTAGTATAGCTTTAAAAAAGTAAATTCATTTTCATTTTTCTATTATTAAACAAATAAGTGAAGGGTACTTCATTTCATCGATATAATACTCGTACAATATAGTGTGATACCCGTGACACGTCACGGGGTTGTGAACAAATCTTTTTGTTATTGGAAATTAGTAAGAGCAAAACATTGGAGGTGTAGTTTGGTACTAACAACACGAATGTTATTTCCGACATTTGGTAAGCAAATTCATATAAAAACGACTATGTATTTCTAGGGTACTGCCATGTCACAAAAATTTTCAAAAGGAGATTGGATGTAAAAAAAAAAAAAAGCGGTCAGAAAAGCACAGATATTTTGGGGTGGTTGTGTGTATAAGTGTCATTTGAAAAAGAATTGGTAAGCAATGAATTTGAAGTATTACGGTTTTTAAAACTTGTGCGGATGTACTTGCCTAATCTAATTCTCATGATAAAAAAATACTCATGCAAGTGAAGCAGCTAAGCTAATACAGTATTATGTCTTATAATTTGAGATAAGTTCATCTTTTAGAAGATAAAATACGTAAATAGGTCACTACGTATGAAGACGTGACAATTTGACATACGTATGAAAAACTTCTTCTACATATGAAAAATGACCCGTTAATTTAGGGTCTAGAACTGACACTACCTATTCGACCCCTTAGATCAAAGAGAATTATTAAAATTACTACGATAAAATATTAGTTGTAATATTTATAATTTATATATTAAATTGATTTATAATTAAAAAAAATTACTTTTATTATTTAAATTACAAACATGAACAAATTTTCAATTTACTACGACTTTTTTTTTAATCATATAGTAATAAAATAATTTTAAAGATCGGATTTTAATATTTTTATTGTGCAATGAAAATCAATAAATAGTGTGAATTGTGAATAATCAATGAAAATCAATAAATAATTTCTCGATGCAGTTCACAATAAATAATAATTTCACAATAAATAATTTTTTGTGAATTGCAGTTCATGATGCAGGAGAAATTAATGAGGGTGGAGATTACTTCTCCCCTAAACAATCTCATTTCAATTTCTTACCCTAATATATGCCACTATTCCAAAAGATCAAAAAAGAGGACTTATTTCGAAATTCTACTCCTACGTTGCGCCAAGTCACTGCAAGCGGTGTCTTCTTTTATAGAAAGAAGATATTTGATTTTTAATAATAACAATTATTATTTAATAATGCAATTAAATAATAACTCCGTATAAAATAATACTCCGTAACTATTTAAATGCATTGCGATTAAAATAACACGGTAATTACTAATAATAATAATCCGTACCAAATGCGTACCAAATGCAATTACTATTTAAATAATCCGTACCAAATGCAATTACTATTTAATAATAACTCCGTACAAAATATACAACAATTAAATAACACGGTTTACATAATCAAAATAAATAAACGGAGATTAATAGCATAATACATTTTACATAACCAACATGTAATTAATTCTTCAACCTTCTCCGTAAATTTCTCGTTTCCCATCACTTGCATTTTGATTCCCCAAAATTTATTGGGAGTAAATTTTTAAATGCATTGCGATTTAGAAAAAAAATACATAATATCTTTTTCTTTTGTAATTAGAAAAGTGGTCTCGTGGGCTAATTCATTAGAAAAATGGGCTAATTAGTACTCCTCCGTATCTATATGTTCGTCCACTTTATTTAATATATGGGTGGAGTATTATATTAAAAGTGGACGAACATATAGATACGGAGGTAGTAATAAACTTTTAACTCTAATACATTGGAAACGTATTGCGATTGATTTTTTCTTATACTGTTTGTAGGTAGCATTAAGTCCCCGAAAGTTAGAAGGCCGAGGATGCTACGTACAAGACGTGTCCTTCCCGTTATATTTTTATTTTTAGTAAACAGTAAAAAAACAACCCGTGATTTTTTCACGGGTGTTACACTATTATTTGTTTAAATACTTTATAAAGATTTTGTAGATACTGTGTAACTAATTTGAATAAGATTGAAAATATCAACAATATAAGAGTCAAATTGTTATACGAGTATTAAATAAATCATAGGGTTATTTAATCGGAATAATACCAACTTTGGATGATATTCCATCAATAAAACCAACTTTAATGGGTGTAGCTACTTCTTGTTGGTGGAATCAAAAGCTCACCCAGAAAAAACGATTTAGGGGAAATGAAAACAATACTCACCGTTGACATTGCCGAACCACAAGATTGAGGAATGAACTTGACAAACCCCTGAAAATTAATTTTCGACAAAATTAATGATAATTAATATAAGACGGACGTACAAAAGTTTAAGAAAGATAAACAAACAAAAGTTTCGTAAAAAATTATCTTCGACGAAGTGAATGATGAACGACGAAGTGAATGATAAAGTGATGAATTGACGAAGAAGACGTTTTGAATTGATGAAGCGAGAAGATGAAGTTTGAAGCTTGGGAATTAATGAAGTTAAAAGTGAATGAATTACTTTACTGTCAGAGTGTCAGTAAAACTTGTACACAAATTCTTGTGAGAGACGGTCTCTCAATAACTTATTGAGAGACCACTCTTCGGTAACACTCTATGTCTTATTCGTACCCTTAAATGACAACTTTGTTTTGTACCTGTTTTTATAAGAAGTGTACCCTCTTTATACTTGTACACTCTTTTATGTTAATCGTACCTACTTCTATTAGGTTTGGTACCACTGTTACTTTCATTTGTACTTTGTCTCTCAGTAAAGTTAATGAGAGACCGTCTCTCAGGAGACCTACTCAAACTTGTATTAGTGGTAATATTGACGGGTGTAGGCGGTAGCAGGTAAGCGTATTTCATTCTCGTATAATATGTCTCATACTTGGTTTTATTCCCGTATTAATTAAAGTTAGTTTTATTGATGGATTATCACCCAAAGTTGATATTATTTCTGTTAAATAATCCTAAATCATATTTCTTTTATGGATTAGTTTAAATCCTATTCATAACCGCTTAATCAGGTCTAAATTATGTTGTCTTTGAAAATACGCAACAAATATAGTAGTATTTTTCACACGATTAGTGTAGACACCCGCATTGTGCCTGCTAGTGTCTATAGCAGTTCCCGACAAAACACCCGATGATGATCGGACGCAAACGTGACTTGGTATAATCGGATTTGGGCTCGGAATCAATAATATCCGACATGGACTTTTAGCGGAGTAATAATCTCACAAAACAGACCTCAAATCCAGGCCCAGTGGGTCGTTCCGAGCAAAATAAGACTAATTTGGGCCAAAACCGACACCAAAAATAAATCCCGTCTTTTAGCGACCGCGTCAAAACCCGGTCAAGGACGAACCCGTCACACAAACCAGCCAAGTTCAGCTTCTAGAAGTTGGCGCCCAAATCAGAATTCAAAAAAGCAAATCAAATCAAGAATCAAACCCTTCCTAAATTGACTCAACTCACCAAACTCCCTTCCCCCACTCTATAAATACACCCTTAACCCTCATCATTTGAGAGACTTTTTTCAGCATTAAGAGTTTAAGAAAAAGCCTTTGCAATCCTCATTCACCCTACAAAATTCTACCCTAATCCTCATAAACATCCCACACTACAACCCTAAGCAAAAACCATACAAAAAACCGAGCCATTTTGCTCTCAAACAAACCGGCACACACACATATACACACCATAACTCACATTCATCCTCGATACTCCGGCGTCCCGTCGCTATTTACGAGTCTATTTCCGAGGCCTATACCAAGCATGTATGTTGAGGGTGTCCTAAACCCCATTTCGATCCTTAATACTTTGTTTCTATTTACGTTTTCGCATTATTTATGTTATAATTATACTAGTATCGTAATACTAACACTAACATAATACTAACATTTTATTTCTCGCATACTAACTTTATTTTCTCGTTATTAACACTATCATCCCGCGTACATATATATATATATTAATACTCGTATTCGGTTTCAAATACGTTTGACTACGACGATCGCCTAAAGTCCGTCTAATCCCTTTACGAGTAACGACGGAGGTGGAGCCCTTTTGAGGAGCCCCGCCCCAATGTTCTCAAGGGCGTGACGTGATTGCAATCGGTCGTAGTTGAACGCATTCGATCCCATTTCAATTAGTGCGAAACCCGTTGACACGAAAACCGACATCACATAATCCGGAAGGATTAGTTTCGATGTCGTGACGTAGAGGGATACAATTTCGTCACTAATTCAAAACTCCTAATCTAGCAAAAACATAAATCGAGTAATTTGAACCACATTGGCACGCGATTATAAAATTGACGGTTTTTTCGACAAATAAAAATGACCGACCAGACCTCCATGCGAGTCGCCTGGCCAGTCGCGCGACTCGCGGGGAGGCCTGTTTGGCCGAGCCCACTTTTTCGTTTTCTCGACTTTCTACCCTTTTCGGTCCTTACATTAACATGCGACCTTCGCGACATACGACCACATTTTAAGACTCGTCTTTTTTTTTGTTGCGACTTTTAGTCAACGCATGTAAAGGCCATCACGTGAACCCATTTTTCTAAAACTTGCGCGCATCACGACACTAAAAAAACGACTTTGATCGACGGTCTCACACTATTAATTTTTATGTCGACGACTCTTTAGTCGTATCCGACACATAATCAATTTAGACTCCATTTTTCGAGGTGATAAGTCGGGGCAAGACATCGATGTTCGAGATCGGGTTATATTCACACCTAGGTCTCGAACCTCCGTCCCTTGATTAATATGCAATATAATGCGTTAATAATTAAGGTTCGTCCGTCTAACTAATTCACGATCTAGCGAACATTTATTATATACGGGTCTTTGTCGAGTCGTGTATTTTATTTATCGCTTTTCTTATTTAGTTTATTTTTTCTTCTAATCGTTATAATAATCGTTGTATTGTGAATTTCGGGTTGTATTTCCACCCGTGTAACTTGTACGTTACCTATTTCCGAGTTTTATTTATTTACTTGCTTATCGCTTTATAAATGAACCTCGCATGCTAAATCACTTCGACCATAATTAGATGCATTAAATGACGTAATTCACATATAATTCACATGCTTAGCCCGAAAACGCTATTTGCATATCATTTAATCATTTTACTAGCGCGCGTACACGAACACGAACGATGTCTTAGTAGAGGCCGCCATGTGCGGGCGGGGTTGGGTGTCCTTAGTGGGCTTCCCAACACGTACCCTCACCCCTTACTCAGAACCTCGGTTTCCGGATGCCCGAAACCGTTGGCACACGAGAGTCATTTTATATACGAAAGCCGGTGTAAACGGTATCGGTATAATAATGCAAAGGGACGAGCCCCATGAACTCTGAAATCGAAGTGGGCTTACTTTGTGTATAGCCCATGACGACATAGAGTGGGCTCGTATGGTTCCGAATAACCACAAAATTCGGTGGCGACTCCATTTTGACTTAAATTTCGAACCCGAGAACAATCTCACCACGAGATTCATTTGCCTACCCAAACCCGCGCGTGGCCGCGTCGAGGTGGACCTACGTCATGTCCACAATTTGGCGACTCCGCTGGGGATACCTGATGTACCACATGTCATCAGGGTTCCTAGGGTGAGACTCGAAGAGAAATCGTTCGTATATTAGTGTACGCGCATTAGTTTAATGATTCATGCATAACCCAAATTTTGCCCGGGCCGGTTACTTGTGACCGATGTCCCACTATACCACGGTGCATTCCTACATGGGTGCGCTAAAGACTTCGATGGTGGAACTCGTAAGGGTTTTGCGGCATGTCCTAAGACCAATTCGGCTTAGGGAGTTCGTCCTAACTACGAGAATACTATCGTCGTTGGTATAGACCCTATTTTGACCGACCGAGACTTAGCGTAATGCATACATAAGCGTCGTTATAATGCTTGCTTGACTACGTGCTACTTGGTTTCCTTGTCATTTTTTTTCAAAAACCGTCATTTCAAAAAATGCATCTTTTCAAAAATACCAAATTTTGAAAAACCCGAAATACTGTCCGTTTCAGGACCCGTCTTTTCAAAATATCTAATTTCAAAAACTCGGAATGCTGCCAAAATTTAGACTTACGATTTGACTCAAAATAGCCTATTTTTAGCCGGCATGCTTCCCATTTAAAATTTCGAATTTTCGATTCTCTTTCGACTTTCGAATTTTCAAAATTCAATTTCAATTTTCAAATCTTCAAAATTCCACCTCGATTTTCAAGTCTTCGAGATTCCATTCTCGATTTTCAAATCTCCGAGATGCCGTTTTTGATTTTCAAATCTTCGGGATCTTATTTTCAATTTTCAAATTTTCGGAAATTTATTTTCGATATTCAAAATTTTCAAAATTCCAAATATTCAACTTATCAAAAAAAAAAAACTCGGCCCTGTCGGCATGCTGCCAATTTCAAAAGACGGGACCGTCTCCCATTTTTTTTTTCAAAATGCGAATTTACTCGCAACCATTCTAATATTTCAAAATGCCCGGTCCTATTGGCCCACTGCCAATTTCAGGACTGTCCTATCGTTTTTCAAAATTCAATCATTTTTCAAAAACCTTCCTTATTATAGGACCTACCGTAATTCGTGTGTCGGGTCTTTTCGTAATACGTCGAAGGTCTTTAGCGTCAAAACTCTGTCGATCCTACATCACGGGTTTCTTCCCCATCCTAGTCCGCCTTTTTCTAAAGGCATAACCGACCAACACGAGTCATACACTCGTAAGTGGAAGGTTCGTCCATACACTCGAGTCCTAACTAGAAAGTCTCACGCGATCTTTTCCTCTAGCAGGATGGTCCCCACGACCTTTCCTAAGGGAATCTCGCCCGTCTTTCAATCCGTTAGTCGAGTCATCCCAATTCAAGTCCTTTAACTTTAGGGTCTACCCTAATCACAGGGTCTATCCTTATTCAAGTCAAGTCAAGGGTCTCTAGCGTCGAAACTCTGCCGATCCTACATTGCAAGTTTCCTCCCTTACCCGTCTGCCTTTTCTCGAGGCCGAGTCAACCTTTTACAAGGCATAGCCCTGTAGCTAAAGGTTCGTGATCCTTACACCTTAGGGTCACTCGTCCGACACTCAGCAAAACCTTCAATCTCACTCGGGGGCTACCCTTTAGCAGAGCGATCAATCACAGTTGCTCTAAGTGTCAGGTCCTATACGTGTTGTCTCACGCATCCCGCTTTTGAGTCACTTAGATGTCACACCATCTGAGTCCTACAAGATTCCTTGGTCTCACTTGGGGGCTATTCTCCGACGGGGCGATTAATCATAATCACTCCGAGAATCGTACCCTACATATTTGTCTTAGGAGAGTCTAACCCGAGTCAAACCAGAGTTGTCTCTCCTCCCGCGCTATTTCCTATGCCTTGGTGTATTCAAGTTCCGAAGCAACATTTCTGATTACGTGGGTATTCTCGCAGAGGATGGCATCCACAACCGGGAATAGGGAGATGGAAAACACCATTAATGAACTGAAGGCTTTGCTAGAAACCGTGGCTAGTAAGCAGGCCATGTTTGAAACCCAACTAGGGTTCATAAGAGCCGACCAAGAGGCCTTGGATGCTCGTCTAACTGTCGTTGAAGAACAAGACTTCAATTACGGGTCGGAAAAATACTGGGCCATTTGCCAAACTGATCAGCACGGTGCATGAGCTCGAACAACAGTTCCATGCCTCCCAAGAGAACAACATCCGAGTTGAAAACTCCCGAGACTATACACCCATTAGTGAGAAACTACCAACAGATCTCAATCTAGAAGGGTTACCCATATTCGAAGGGACGGAGGATCCATTACTACACCTCCGAGCTTTCAAGGCGTTTATGGCGATCAAGGGGGTCAAAGCCGACATGTTCATCAATCTGTTCGGCACATCCCTCGGGAAATATCCAAAAGCCTGGTTCTATAGGCTTAATACAAAAAGATTCCCCACTTGGGAAGATGTGGCTACCGAGTTCGCTAAAAACTATTCTGATAATACTGAACTTCAGACTACCATGCGGACTTTAGAAGTCATGGCCCAAGATCCAACAGAAGGTTTCACCAAATACCTTCAACGTTGGCGGGCTGAGAGTGTTAAGCTGGTAGACAAGCCCAGCGAGAAGACACTAGTGGAGGCATTCATCAACAACCTTCTGCCCTCCTACCGCGTCCATCTTAGGTATGCCGGCATTTCAAACTTTGCAGTGCTTACCGAAATGGGCACTAGGATTGAAGACGATCTTCGACATGATGAAGATCTGGGTAAAGCTTCTACCGAAGGCTGTATTGGACATCCATTTGAGTCCTTAGAAGCCGAAGATTACTGACAACCTCATCCCAGAGTCCAGATTTGATTTAAGTCCGAGTCTGAGTCCGAGTCTAGGATGTTCTATTTCTTTCAATTCCTATGTCAGAGTCAGAGTCAACTATATTCTGTCCTCTTTTCAAATTCAATAAAATCAACTTTTTCAATCTCTCATATATGCTTTCTTATGTGTTTCCGAGAACATGATGAACACCATCATACACTGTGAGCACATGCATGTGAATATTATAGGCACATCTATAATGACTGCAGGAACTGAGACCCATGTTTTCCCTTACCTGTTCCATGTCCGGCATAGACAGCCACATAACTACCCCTAGTAGGAGCAGTATCGAATCCTATGACAAATCTAGGTAGTCTCCTAGTTTAGGTTCAAGACGGAAGACAAGCCCATTTCCCACAATAAACACCCCTCCAATAAGACTGATCAATCCCTACCTTAGGCGTTAGTCTGACCAGAAGCAAAAAAGAAGCATCGTGACTCTATAGGCTTGATGCCAAAAATACCCAACTCGGGACGATGTTCCCACTAAGCCTGCTCGGAATTATGATGACAATACCGAGATCCAAATCACCATGCTTACCGTAGAGTACTCCACCGCGAGTTGCACTCACCAACTAGGCTTACACCTTACAAAGGTTTAGCTCCACAAGCCTAATCCAACTGGTAGGCCCAATCCCGTATCCACCCACAACATCAAAGGGAGGGATAGCCGTGAAAAAAAAACTGGACAAAAACAGAAGTCCAAAGAAGAAAAAAAAAGCATAAGGCCGAAACAAAAGAGCTGGCCATGACCAAAAAAAGAACTTTCAACATCCCTCGACCAGATACGATCAATTCCTTGACCGGGACACAGTCAACTCAAGTAAAGGATCCCACGACCGGGGCTAAGAGGTCAACCCAAAAAAAAAAATTCAAATACCCATGACCGTGGTCAACGTTCAACTCAAGTGAAAATCCTTTGACCGGGGTACGGTCAATTCAAAAATTATCAATGCCCATACCATCGAATAGGGGAGAAACAATCAGTTGGTCAGCTAACACCACACTTAGCCTTCCCGCATTACAACCTTCAAGACCTTCCTGAGACCTAGGCTAAGAGACAGCCCGGAATTTTGAGGATTCAAGCTCCATAGGATACACCCTAACCATTAGGGCCAGACATGGAAATCAGATCCCGCATTATTAAACCTACCCTGATCGAAGTCCGAGTCATTTTTACTCGACTTCCCCCTTTCCTACCACATTGCAATACCTTACCCTCGAAGCCTTAGCTCCACAAAATCGAGCTCCAGATTTCGAATCATCAAAGTCACTTGCGACCTAGCTCCACATTTCCAAAAACATCCAAACCAGTTACCAACCCCAAACACGGGAACTCAACCTGCGGTCGGCATAGAACATGCCCAAATAGTTCACACCACCTCTGGGGGCTACCCCGGAGAACGCTCACAGTCACGGGATCAACATCCTAATTATTCTAGCCCTTTGATCAAGACATCATTGGGAATTCACCTAGCCTACACCATCGCTATGGCTAGTTACACACAAAGCCCTAATAAACTAGGCACCATAATATATCTTCCAATCCACTGAACTACGGCATGGTTTGATTTCACTACACGTGAATACGTAGGCAGCCTTTCAACAAGGGCACAACCACCCACGTTGACACAAATTCAGAAAGCACAATCATTCCTATCACGACACTATCATGTTCTCAACAGCTAGCTTTGTCGTCCTGGAGGCTTCTCTTAGACAGAAGTTCTCCATCCATTCACATAATCCAAATACTTTCAAAAATCTAGCCACCTTTATATAGTGTGTCCTAGTACTCGGCTCAGTCAAAGACGAGAATCTGTCAAGGACTCGAAGCAACACCCCCTTTGGAGTGTACCCCAAAATCAATAATTCAAAAAAGCACTAGACTATAGCATTGCTACTGCTAAGCCTTGTCATGCAAAAACAGTCTCATTACAAACTACTGCAGCCACCCTATAGCGCATCCTTCCCATTTTGATGTTCGACCCTGTTGCCACTCGCCTAGGCTACGGAATAGCGCAGCTTAAGAGTCTTGTCGTCTTAGGTGGCCCACCCCCTGAGTCACGGTCCAACCCCTCGAGAGTCCAGAGTCGAGTCTGTCGGTATGTCTCTCTTCAAAATTCTTGCTTTGAAATTTGCAAAACTTAGCCATTTGAGAAAATCCTTTTCGACAAGGTCAAATTTTGGTCTATTTAAACTGCAAATTTCTTTTCTACTCCTTTCAATTTTGAAAACCTATCTCCTAGCGCGTGAGTTGCTTTCAGGATTTCGATTTCAAAACTAAGCAAAAATCATTTTCCCAACGCAAGCCAGTCTATAGATGCTAACTGCATTTCCTATGTGCTATCTTGCTATATACTATGCCTGCTATTTCTGCCTATGTATCTAACATTTCAGGTACCAGCCAGTGCTTCCCGACGGAACATCAAAGGCGGTGTTTCTCCTGGAATGCTACATGCAAGTTGTCATGTGTCGGCATACGGGTACACTCAAGACTTCAGAAGCAAGTCCCGTGCAACTACTTTACTTCCCAGCGTGAGTCGGTGTTTCTCCTGAAATGCTACATCTAAAATGTGATGTGTCAGCATACGGGTACACCTATGACTTCAAAGGCAAGTTCGACTCCCCACGGAGCTATCATCATCAGGACAGGTATGACCCTCTGCTTATGGCTGGCGAGCCCTTCACGCAAGTCTAATGGACTATAAACGACCCGACCGGAAGGCTGCCAGGTCGTAATCCTCGATTGGCCTGGTAGCTACTCTGACTTTCGCCTTGTCCAAGCCTCAGTCAGAGTGGGGGCTCCGTAGACACCCGCATTTTGCCTGCTAGTGTCTATAGCAGTTCCCGACAAAACACCCGATGATGATCAGACGCAAACGTGACTTGGTATAATCGGATTTGGGCTCGGAATCAATAATATCTGACATGGACTTTTAGCGGAGTAATAATCTCACAAAACAGACCTCAAATCCAAGCCCAGTGGGTCGTTCCGAGCAAAATAAGACTAATTTGGGCCAAAACCGACACCAAAAATAAATCCCGTCTTTTAGCGACCGGGTCAAAACCCGGTCAAGGACGAACCCGTCACACAAACCAGCCAAGTTCAGCTTCTAGAAGTTGGCGCCCAAATCAGAATTCAAAAAAGCAAATCAAATCAAGAGTCAAACTCTTCCTAAATTGACTCAACTCACCCAACTCCCTTCCCCCACTCTATAAATACACCCTTAACCCTCATCATTTGAGAGACTTTTTTCAGCATTAAGAGTTTAAGAAAAAGCCTTTGCAATCCTCATTCACCCTACAAAATTCTACCCTAATCCTTATAAACATCCCACACTACAACCCTAAGCAAAAACCATACAAAAAACCGAGCCATTTTGCTCTCAAACAAACCGGCACACACACACACATATACACACCATAACTCACATTCATCCTCGATACTCCGGCGTCCCGTCGCTATTTACGAGTCTATTTCCGAGGCCTATACCAAGCATGTATGTTGAGGGTGTCCTAAACCCCATTTCGATCCTTAATACTTTGTTTCTATTTACGTTTTCGCATTATTTATGTTATAATTATACTAGTATCGTAATACTAACACTAACATAATACTAACATTTTATTTCTCGCATACTAACTTTATTTTCTCGTTATTAACACTATCATACCGCGTACATATATATATTAATACTAGTATTCGGTTTCAAATACGTTTGACTACGACGATCGCCTAAAGTCCGTCTAATCCCTTTACGAGTAACGACGGAGGTGGAGCCCTTTCGAGGAGCCCCGCCCCAATGTTCTCAAGGGCGTGACGTGATTGCAATCGGTCGTAGTTGAACGCATTCGATCCCATTTCAATTAGTGCGAAACCCGTTGACACGAAAACCGACATCACATAATCCGGAAGGATTAGTTTCGATGTCGTGACGTAGAGGGATACAATTTCGTCACTAATTCAAAACTCCTAATCTAGCAAAAACATAAATCGAGTAATTTGAACCACATTGGCACGCGATTATAAAAATTGACGGTTATTTCGACAAATAAAAATGACCGACCAGACCTCCATGCGAGTCGCCTGTCCAGTCGCGCGACTCGCGGGGAGGCCTGTTTGGCCGAGCCCACTTTTTCGTTTTCTCGACTTTCTACCCTTTTCGGTCCTTACATTAACATGCGACCTTCGCGACATACGACCACATTTTAAGACTCGTCTTTTTTTTTTTGCGACTTTTAGTCAACGCGTGTAAAGGCCATCACGTGAACCCATTTTTCTAAAACTTGTGCGCATCACGACACTAAAAAAATGACTTTGATCGACGGTCTCACACTATTAATTTTTATGTCGACGACTCTTTAGTCGTATCCGACACATAATCAATTTAGACTCCATTTTTCGAGGTGATAAGTCGGGGCAAGACATCGAGGTTCGAGATCGGGTTAGATTCACGCCTAGGTCTCGAACCTCCGTCCCTTGATTAATATGCAATATAATGCGTTAATAATTAAGGTTCGTCCGTCTAACTAATTCACGATCTAGCGAACATTTATTATATACGGGTCTTTGTCGAGTCGTGTATTTTATTTATCGCTTTTCTTATTTAGTTTATTTTTTCTTCTAATCGTTATAATAATCGTTGTATTGTGAATTCCGGGTTGTATTTCCGCCCGTGTAACTTGTACGTTACCTATTTCCGAGTTTTATTTATTTACTTGCTTATCGCTTTATAAATGAACCTCGCATGCTAAATCACTTCGACCATAATTAGATGCATTAAATGACGTAATTCACATATAATTCACATGCTTAGCCCGAAAACGCTATTTGCATATCATTTAATCATTTTACTAGCGCGCGTACACGAACACGAACGATGTCTTAGTAGAGGCCGCCATGTGCGGGCGGGGTTGGGTGTCCTTAGTGGGCTTCCCAACACGTACCCTCACCCCTTACTCAGAACCTCGGTTTCCGGATGCCCGAAACCGTTGGCGCACGAGAGTCATTTTATATACGAAAGCCGGTGTAAACGGTATCGGTATAATAATGCAAAGGGACGAGCCCCATGAACTCTGAAATCGAAGTGGGCTTACTTTGTGTATAGCCCATGACGACATAGAGTGGGCTCGTATGGTTCCGAATAACCACAAAATTCGGTGGCGACTCCATTTTGACTTAAATTTCGAACCCGAGAACAATCTCACCACGAGATTCATTCGCCTACCCAAACCCGCGTGTGGCCGCGTCGGGGTGGATCTACGTCATGTCCACAATTAGAAGTGCAATGTAGTCCGAAATGAATAATTTATATTGATTTAAAAAAAATAAGGCTCTTAAATGCATTTGTAGTCCCCAAATGAATAATTTACATTGATTAATTAGGTATGCATAATTTGTAGTTCAAATGCAATTAAAACGATTATTCATTATCTACTCCCCCAATTATCTATACTTCTTGGAACCAAGTAAAAATTTAAATTCCATGTAATTTATAGTGTAACTCGTTGGGAGCTGGAACTTTAGTGTGTCAAGTACTCCCTCCGAATCTAAGATATGTTCCTCTAGAGATTTTGGGAAAAAAATAAGAATGTGAAAATGTATGGGGTAAAAATAAAGGAGAAAAGAATGAAAATAAATGGAAGAATATGAGTCACATATTTATGGTTTAAACAAGAAAGAAGAAAGAAAGAATGACTCACCCCAAAACGGAAAGAGGGAATATAAATTAGACTCGTAGGGGTTACGATTTATTGAAGATATAAATATATTTCTCCGTAACTCCTACGGAGTATATATTTTAGATAAGATTTCAGTATAATTAATCAGTATAATTAATACGAAGTAAGTAGTACAAGCATGAGTAACATTTCACTATAATCAAACGAAGCCAAAATATTCATTTTAACTATTTCACTATAATCAAACGATATTCAAGACGGGTCAAACTATATATTTAACTATTTTAATTTTGCTTATGAGTAGATTTAATTGTACTTTATATAATTAGTAAAATATGAAATAAAGAATAAATTGTCTTATTCTAGCAACAAAATTATCCTTTACGACAATTATGTTGTTCGATCTTTCGTATTATTAACCCACACATTGATGATCACACTCTTTCGTCTAATTTAAAAACCAATCTCGCTTCCTTTATCTTTAAATGTCAATAAAAATGGGCAACCCGTGAAATTTTTCACGGTAACACACTATTACTTATCTAAAATTTATCTTCGATTGTAATCAATATTTATCAAAATAATAGTGGGCAACTCGTGAAAATTTTTCACGGGTATCACACTAGTACAAATATAATCCAATCCACTCCCAAACCAAATAACCGCAAATAAGGATGAATATCCAATTTCAATCCTTAATGAAATTCATTCCATTCCAATCCACTCTAATACTTCGAACCCAATGCCCCATTAACGTAGTCGCTCGTGACCGCGGGAATCGGGTAAACTTACCTTTGTATTGTCCTCGTATAATATAAAAGGTGCAGAGAAGGATTCTATGAAAAATCTTCATCTCCACCCAAAACAAAAACCCTAAGTATCTCCCTTCAATGGCGGCTTCCACTGCCCTCCGCACCACCATCCCCCTCCACCACCACCACCACTCCTCCACCCTCATCTCCTCCTCCCGCCGACCCACCTTCACCACGCTCAAACCCACACCCAACCCCGCCACCTCTCTAAAATGCTCCTCCTCCCAAACTCCCATCTCCACCTTCTTCTCCTCCGCAACTGAAATCGATATGACGTCAGACGTCTGCGACGGTGACGATAAGCCGAGGGAGGAGTGCGGCGTGGTGGGTATCTATGGCGATTCCGAAGCCTCCCGCCTCTGTTATCTTTCCCTTCACGCCCTCCAGCACCGCGGCCAGGAAGGCGCCGGTATCGTCACCGTCAGCGACGACGGTGTTCTTCAGTCTATCACCGGCGTCGGCCTTGTCTCCGACGTCTTTAACCATTCGAAACTCGAACAACTTCCCGGTTCCTCTGCTATCGGCCATGTCCGTTATTCTACTGCTGGTATCAATCGATACAATTCTATCTCATAACTTCATTTTCGCCCCGTTTTTTTTGTTTTGTTTTTGAGTGTTATTATTGGATTAATTTAATTTGGGGAATCATGCATGAAAGGTGTTTGATGAAATTCCTCAGTGAACGTTGAACTCGATGTACATAGATGGGTTTGCGTTTCATAAAGCATGAACTATTTGTGGTGCACATTGGCTGTCTTACAACTTGATTTCACCCTTTTTCATTTGGTCTAAATTATACCGTACCCATTTACGGAGCTAGAAATGATCAATTTACGGTAAAAAGTGGCACTTTAAGGTTAAAGTGTTCACTATTTAATCTATAACGGTTGTACACAATAACTACCGTTGTTTTGGTGATGTATGAGTACGATCACTATGGTGTTCACTAGCTAATTTCGCTATGATGAACTAAATGCAGAGTTTAATTCAGTCAAAAGGATTGGTAAATGGGATTATTGGATAAAAATGAGGAAACGGTTTTACAATTAAAAAATTCCTGGTGGTGACGGGATTAAGAGTTAAGGCCCGGGTCATGAGTGTCATCCCTTATAACGTTTCCAATTAAACACGTGCTTATGAATGATTGAATCTCATATGTATAATGTGTTAATGGGTGGTTGTTATTATTGATTGATTAGGTGCGTCGATGCTCAAAAATGTCCAGCCATTCGTGGCGGGGTACAGATTTGGGTCAGTGGGAGTGGCGCACAACGGTAACCTAGTGAATTACCAAAAACTACGACACATGTTGGAGGAAAACGGAAGTATATTCAACACTAGCAGTGACACTGAGGTTGTCCTTCACTTGATGGCTATCTCCAAGAAAAGACCTTTTTTCCTTCGGATTGCTGAGGCGTGCCAGCAACTGGAGGGTGCGTATTCAATGGTGTTCTTGACTGAGGACAAGCTGGTTGCGGTGAGGGACCCACATGGGTTCCGACCCTTGGTGATGGGGAGGAGGAGCAATGGGGCTGTCGTATTTGCATCTGAGACGTGTGCCCTTGATTTAATTGAGGCAACTTATGAGAGGGAAGTTTATCCGGGTGAGATGGTGGTTGTAGACAAGGAAGGAGTTAAGAGCTCTTGCCTTATGCCCCATCCCGAGCCAAAACAATGTATTTTTGAGCATATTTACTTTTCTCTCCCTAACTCGATTGTTTTTGGGAGGTCGGTGTATGAGTCTAGGCATGCCTTTGGGAAGATTCTAGCCACAGAGGCGCCTGTTGAGTGTGATGTTGTTATAGCTGTGCCCGACTCTGGGGTAGTTGCTGCTCTAGGATATGCGGAAAAGGCCGGGGTGCCCTTCCAACAAGGGTTGATTAGGTCACATTATGTTGGTAGGACATTTATCGAGCCGTCTCAAAAAATTAGGGACTTTGGTGTTAAGCTCAAGCTGGCACCTGTTAAGGCTGTCCTTGAGGGTAAGAGGGTGGTGGTTGTGGACGATTCCATTGTTAGGGGTACAACATCGTCAAAAATTGTTAGGTTGCTGAAGGAAGCGGGTGCCAAGGAGGTGCATATGAGGATTGCCAGCCCGCCTATCATTGGTTCCTGCTATTATGGAGTGGATACTCCTAGCTCTGAGGAGCTTATATCGAATAGGATGAATGTGGAGGAGATTAGGGATTTCATTGGGTGTGATTCACTTGCTTTTTTGCCTCTTGATAGCCTTAGGAATTTATTGGCTGAGGAATCTCGGAATTTCTGCTATGCATGTTTTTCAGGACATTATCCTATCGAGCCTACAGAGTTGAAGGTGAAAAGGGTTGGGGACTTTGTGGACGATGGTTTAACTGGTGTTATTGATTCTATTGATGGGGGTTGGGTTCAAGCAGCTAGAAACCCGAAAGCAGAGAAAGATAGTGGTCGTTAATAATTTTGCCTATGATGATGACAAGAATGACAATCGTATCAAGTTTTGATTATTAAATATTATGTTGGTTTTTCATAACTTGTTCTAATTTGTGCATTTCTACCTGTTTTTGTTTCTCTGCTCTTCTGCTTTGACAGTTGACACTACACAGCAGTCTCAGCTCAGCTCATAAATGTTTTCATTTGATTTTCTTTCTTTGTATAACCATGATAAATCCATCAATTGCCAGTCCTTGAATCGTTTCGTAAAATTTATATTACATGCTTCATACACCATCATGTCCACTACTCCGGCCATGTGGCCCTCCCGTACTTGTAACAGAGTTTCATGCAGATTCAGAGATTTCATCCTCATCTACTTGAGTGTACTGTGGTGTTACATGCAGATGCAGGTACCGTGTTGCTAATCCTTCTCTGTAGTTTCAGATGTATATTTAGCAACTGTCGTCTGTCGGTGTTATGAATAATGATAAAAAAAAAGTTTAAAAAAAATATTGTAGGAATAGATATTTTACTCATTCACCAGCCTCGGCATCCATTTGTGTTTTCTGAGATCATGCTCATTTTCTCTGATCTAAGTTATTTTTGATGTAATTTTTGGAGTTAAATGGTTTTATTCATCACATCATGTGATGTGTTTAGCATGTTTGGAATTGTAGGATTGTTGAAGATTTGGTTCTTTTCCTTTGATCAACATATGAATTCCAGTAAATACCATTGTTGTTTTTTGGTTATTTGGTTGAAATAAATGGAATCGAATTATGATTATGATTCTCTATTCTAGTACAGTAATTCGTTGCGTTTTTTTATTCCGGCTTCATTGATTGATTCCTGCCCATTCTCTGCATTTGTGATCAGAACATGTACTCCTCATTCAATGCAAATCATGTGTTTTATGTTACTGAATTAGGTGTCTCAGGATCTTTGATTAACAATTACAGTAAACTAGTCTGCACAAATCTTAAATAAGTAGGGCAATTTCAAAGAATCGGAGGGAGTAATAGTATAATTTCACGTATATGAAGTTCGAGTGATTGAATCTATTGGTTATATTATTGTTTTCTGATGTGCAGTCGGCAATGATGGAGAGCCGTAGTGTTCAAGGCCACTGTTCAAATGTTGCGAGAATGGAAAGTCGAACTTAACGAGCCCTCTCCAGCGTCCTCTTTTCAAGCGAGAATGTGAACTATATAGTCCTATTTTCAATGCTCATAGTGATAGAGCCCGTCAGCCGACAAACATTGACATGACCCGAAAACATAACAGGAACCCGACAGAAAATTATCGGTTTGGGTTGAGACTTAATAACTCATATAGAGTATCTAAGTGGGTCATATTTGGGTCGAAGGGTTCGTATCCAGAACCTGAACCCGACACGACGGATTTGGCAAAAGGACCTGATATTCAAGAGGTTAAAAAACAGTCTTACTGATTGGTCATTGTGGCTTTAAGGGTAAATCAAAAGCTGCCAACAAAGTACTCTGGTCCATTTCAAACTTGAGGCTTACTTAAACTTACAATATTCATTTTATTTTATTTTCGGTTTTGATATTTTTAGATCGAAGACTTATGAGAGCAAGTACAATGATTTGGCTTAGAGACTCATTTGCACTTAATACTAAAACTTAGCAAGCTAGTAGCTTAACCATCATCCCCTCTTGTAGTCTTATAAAAATATGAAAGAAAGTTGAGGAGGTCTTGTGTTGGAGATCGTCTTACACTGTGAGACATACGCTAATTACACATTAACTAACTTCAGCATGTAAGAAGTCTGTGTTAACACTAATTACAGATTAACTAACTAAAGTTATCTAACTTTATCATGTAAAAAGTTGTCTAACTTTATCATGTAAGAAGTCTCTATTAACGATATTGAGATTTGAGAGGGCGTCTTGAATTGGCGGTAGAAAAGAGATGATGTCATGTACTATGACCTCATGCACTTAATTTTTGTCGTATGTTGTGACACTTCAAATATTACTCATAATATAAATATAAATGCATATAAAGATAAAAACATTATTATCGTTAAGAAACTCGAATTCGTGGTCCAATGGGGGAAAGTTGATACTCCAGTATATTGGATCGACATTAACACTAGAACTATCAAAGGAGTTAACAGGCCCAGAACACATGTACTGGAGTACGTCTCAAAATAGTATTTTCGGAACCTATGATCCGATTTTTAGGGCTTTAAATTTGGTTAGGGAGTTGGGCTTCCATACACCGGTTTAATATCAACAAGGATTTCCCTTGTTTTTGGAAGTACCCAAAATATGTTAGGAGACGGTTTCATGATAGTTTTATTCTTAGATTTTCATAGTCCATCCGATTCATTTGTTTCTTTACGTTTGCTTTTAACACTATTCATGAGTGGGTAGAATATCTAATATAATTTTCAATCTATAAAGTAAAACATAGTCATGTGAGATCTTTTTAAAATTGTCTTAATGAATACATTAAAAATATCAATTTTTTTACCTTTTTTAATAATGTGTAACTAAAGATAAAAACGAAACAAAACGTGCATTGACAAGTGTGATAAAACAAACGTAAAGAATCAAATGAATCGAAGGAAGTATTATATATAAAGGGTATTACATTTTGGTTGTTAATGTATTTTATTGGATGCGTTACAATATCTGAGACTGTCTTACGAAAGACTCATTGCATACCGATAAAAAATGATAATTTGTTGCACAAGGCATTTTTTTAATTATTTTATAGCCTTTTTTTTTTCTTTTAATACTTCGTATTGTAATTTGTTGCACAAGGCTTTCACTTTTGTTGAGATGCCTTTGATTATTACACTACTATCATAAATAAACAAGCATTTTCATATTTGACATCTAATCACGTCATAAATCATATGATATTGGATTTCAACCTATATATTTTTATTCAGTTAGTCTCCTTTATACTCCCTCCGTTCCAATGAATTGTTTGCCTATTCCATATTGGGGCGTCTCAATGAATTGTTTGCCTTTCTATTTTAGGAATGTTTTTTATGTGTAATTTGACTCTTGGCTCCACATGTCACCTTCTAATTGGATCTCTTGCCCTTAGTGCCAAAAGTAAAGGCAAACAATTCACTGGAACGGAGGGAGTAACAATTTATTGATCGTATTATTACAATATGTCAAATATTACTCATTTCAATAAATAATGGCAAAACGTTGTTATTCTCTAATCCCTAAATTATTTGCTTCTGTCTTTATCTGATTTAAAAGATTAATATTTGATCAAATATAATTGCTCGTACATTTACGATATTTTCATCATAACCTAGACTGAATGATTTTTATTACCGAATAAATGGGTAAAATTAAAATTACTACTCGTAAGTAGAATCCGTTAAATGGAGTAAAGTGGTAGAAGTAACTAGTAAGAGTAATAAATTACTCGGCCAATTGACCAAATTGGTAAATAAAATGGTGGTTCCATGACAAATTGGTAAAAAAAAATACACATGCGACAAATTGGTAAAAAAAGTGGTGAGTTGGTGACAATTTGGTAAAAAAATGCTCTTGCAAAAAAAAAACTACTCTTAAAAATTAATTCAAGTAAAGTCGGATCATATCGGGTTCGGATCGTAACGAGTCCATAACTCTTTCGAGTCGGATTTGGAGTCGGGTTTGATCGCTATTGGGTCGGATCATTTCTGGTAGGGTTGCACCAATTCAGGACCGGAGACGGAATCTTAAAAAAAAGCGGATCGGAATTGAAAAAATCTGAAACGGGGACGAAACGAAAGAACTTCGGTCCAAGACCGGACCGGAATAATGTGCACAATTTTTTTAAAACTCTTGTCCTTTACATCAGTTAGACCGGAATTTATATCAAACAAATATAACTCCTGTCCAAATCGGTGGGACCAGAAAATACCGGGTTAAGATCGGAACGTATCGAAAACCGGAGTCGCCCCCAAATTGATGGACCAAAGATTTGACATGTCCGAACCCGACCCGTTAGAATTCAAAATTTTAGTCACCCAAAATCGGCCTAACCTAACCCGCTTGTGACCCGAGACTTGATATAACCCGTTAATAAGTGACTAGACCCGACCCGGTTTGAACTCGAATTAATAAGATTGATGATCATAGAACTATTAATTTTTTAGATTGATCCAAATGAACGAAAGCGACTTAATGACAAGTAATTTAACAAAAGAATAGTAAAAAACTAAACTTATTAGGACAATATCGAAATAATATGATAAATTAACTAGACTCGATAACCAAACCCAACTCATCCCAGAATCCGACTCGAAAGAGATGTTACATATCACGATCCAAACCCGATCCATTTGTGGCATGAGATTTTTTTTTACCAAATTGTCACCAACTCACCACCTTTTTTACCAATTTGTCGCATGTGTATTTTTTTTTACCAATTTGTCATGGAACCACCATTTTATTTACCAATTTGGTTAATTGGCCTAAATTACTCCTACTACACTATTTGGGTCAAACGTTCAGAGAAATTCACACACACAAAGAAAAAAGTAACGAAGGAAGGAAGAGTACAACTTTATGTACCATCGAAAATGAACGCCCATGATCCTTGCTGACCTGTGCCTGTGCTCTGTACCATGCATCTCATCATTTATATTCTTCTTTTCTTTGATTAATTACATCTTCAATTTAGTAGAAGTAGCATAATTTAAATCAAATAACTCAATAATTATTTATTTATTTAATTAATGAATCCCAACCTAATAACATTTTTTTTTTGAATTTAACTTGATTTTTAAATTAAAAGATCTGCATTATTTAAAGTTACGTACTTGTGTGGTTACATGTATCGTTTGATATTATTTTTCTTAGATTTTTTTTGGGTCTGAAATAGGTAGCAGTTAACTGAAATGAGTTGAAAAACAATCAAGGTCCTAAAGTAACAAATTGTACGGTAGAATACAAAATTATGTACTCTCTCCGTTCAAATCCAAAGGGTACGCTTCACTTTTGGACACTATTCACAACTCAAGAGAATCGTTCATATTCCTGACAATATATTAAAAAAAATATAGTCACGTGAGATCTTGTTTGATTCGTCTTTATAAGTAGATTATGAATATCAAATTTTTATAATTTTTGTTAATGTAAAACGAAAGATATTGACATTGTAAAACGTGTCTCGACAAGTGTGAAAAAACAAACGTACTCTTTGGATTTGAATGGAGGGAATACTACGTGGAGGGAGTACTACGTATACATTTAACCTGTATGTATTCAATAAGATGAGACGAGTGACATTATTTTTGTTTTATCCTCTAATTTGACTTTTTGGATTTTAAGGTGAAAGTGAATGTAAAACGGTGGGATAGAATAGTTAAAATTTCTACTCCGTACTTATGATTAAATAATCTTTCTTAAAATAGATATATTTGTATATAAATTAGTACGAGTCAGAGTTAATTAACACTCTGATGTATTTTAAAAAAAAAAAAATTAATTAGTTTGGAAATATTGTATCTGTATATTTGACTCGTTTTAGGTTTATATACGTATACAAAGGATATAAATTTAATTAATTTAAAAAGAAAAGAGAAAAAGAAGGGAGTAGCCGACAAGTACTGAAAGGAGGCATGACAACGATTGGTCTAGTTCTTTTTGGCAAGCTTGATAGTGAGGGGTTATAGGTGCGGGGACCGGTCCTACTGACCATTTATATGTTGCCACGTGTTGTATATACTATGGATAAGAGTAATTCATGAGGGGGACATTGTTTTAGTTGCTAGATATAATGGGGTTCCATCACTTATTGTGTCATTGCTATCTATCTATCTATCTTCTACTCCATGTATTTGTACTTCATTAAGGCATTTTCCCTTTTTTAATGAAGATTATTTGTTAAAAAGAAGAAGATGATTCAGCAAACGTAATTTTTTTTTGCGATCAGCATATACGTCATGAATTTATGAGAAGTCAAAATTCAATAATAGTTGGATAAGATTAGGGGTGTTCACCGGTCCGGAACCGGACCGGACCCGGTTGGACTGAAGACCGGCCAGGTGCATACGCCAGAACCGAAGTCCAGACTAGCCAGGTGTTAGACCGGACCGGGACCGGACCTGTCAGACCGGTCTTAACCCGGACCGGACCGGTCGACCCGGATAAGAAATTGAATATTAGTAAGAAATTAAGGGCATAAGAAATATTCAGGGCATAAGAAATTAAGAACTCCGTTTACCCTCAGGGGAGTCAGGGCATTAGGGCTAGGGCATATGTGAATTTGAATAATTGAATATTTGAATGTATTACGTAAACATGTAAAATAGTAATATTTAGTATATTAGTAACTTAGTAATTTAGTAATTAGTAATTTAGTATGGTATTTTGAATTATTTATAGAATAAAAATTATATAGGAAATAAGAATTATGGGAAGTTATGATTTAGGAATATTACTGATGGGGGTCGGAAGCCTGCAAGCGGGTCGCCCGCCATTTGAGTCCCAGGGTGGCCCGACCCGGGAATAAAGAAGGACCTACCAGGCAGGTCATGAAGCGAGAAGCCATCACTCCAAGGCATCAACCTGTCCGACAGGGCATCACCGCCCGCCGAGCAGGGCAACCAGTACTCCCTGCCTCCTAGTTCTTGGGTATTCACATGCCCAGCAGGAGTAGGGGAAATCAAGGGCCCTCCCATCATTTTGCCTAAAGGTAAAGGGGAATGAGTGGATGAGGTGAAGCCACTTGTCACCCCCTCATCCACCCCTTATCTCACTCTCTCTCTTACTTCCTCTCTCTTGTGGGAATGTATAAATACTCTTCCATTTTCCACAAGAAAGGGGTTGGAAATTCTCTCTCTAGACTCTCACTCTAAAAACCGCCGCCTAGTTCCTCACGAGCTAGGTTCGTTAAGGCATTTCACGGACTGACTTAGGCATCGGAGAGGGTTCCCCCGGACACCTCCGGGACCCTGTGTGTTCCCTGCAGGGGCAGACCATCTCTGCCGGGAAAGTTTGACCATCGGAGTGAGGAGGAAGGGGAGAGTCAAGGAAGACTTACATCGATCACTTTGAACTTCAATTACGTTAATTAAGATTTGAACTCAGAGTCGGGTTTAATTGTTTCCATACCGGAACAATTTGGCGCCGTCTGTGGGGAAGATCTGGTTGTACCCACGAAACTACCCACAAAAATCAACCACAATCGATCACAACAAAAATGCCTGAAATCATAGAGGCAAGCTCCGGGGCGGGTCCGACGGTACCACCGGTGATCCCCCCATATGGAATGCCTGCACCTGGGAGAACGCCCGCTGCAACGATCCCAGGGGTAGGACGTTCCAGCCTTCGTGAGACACCTGAGGAAGGCGTTGCAGTCACAGCTGGGCAGGTTGGCCATCAAAGGCCTAATTTAAACCTCACCCCTGCTCAGGTTTTGCAAACTGCAGCCTTCTTCTCAGCAATGCTTAACCAAGAGTTCACTCTAGAGGACTTGGTTGGCAGGATTGCTACTACTCCCAGGCAACTTCACTTTGAGAGTGGAGAGGGTGCCAGGGGTACGAAGCGAACCGCCGCTAGGAACATCCAGCGGAAAGCACTGAAAGTGGCCAAGGGGTACCAGCAAACCCAGAAACGTATTACCGGCAATCAGGAGCAAGCAGCTCAACAACAAGCATTCTCCATACACACTACGGAGTCCACGGCTGCCAGAGAAAAAAGGGGATTATCCCAGGGCCTTCAAGACCGAATGAAGCATAAAGAGGCTGCATCCAAACGTCTGGGAGAAAAGCAGGGTGGAGTCTTCTCCCGGTTGACGTCAGCAGCAGAGGAACAGCCAACTCCAGGGCTATCTCAAAGTGTGCAGTCCAGGCTCAACCGGGGGCAACCACTCGAGTCAAGGCATCGCCAGGGCGACAACCTTGACCAGCCCCAAAGAAAAGAACCAGGCATTCCACCCATGATAGGGAAGATGAGGCTATAAGCAGGCTGCCACCAAGGCACCGCTCCCCCAGTACAAGGAAACCTACCCCTGGAAGATGGGATGACTACGGTTACCACTCTGGGGGGAGCAGGTCACGATTGGTAGGCAGACCCACCAAAACACCACTTCACCCTGACGTACAGGAATACCCCATCCCGAAGATTAAAATGCCCTCTGTCAAATTCGACGAAACTTCAGACCCAGAAGATCATTTGGCAGCCTTTGAGAGTCACATGGGCATGTATGACGTAGATGACGCAGTCTGGTGCAAAGTCTTCCCAACTACCCTGGTTGGACTAGCGCAAGGATGGTTCAGGGACCTTCGTCAGGGGTCGGTCAGTTTCTTCATCGAGCTAGCTGAAGCTTTCTTAGAGCAATACGCAGGAAATAAGAGGCGCCGTCTTACTCGGTTTGACCTAATGACCTTGAAGGAAAAGAAGGGGGAAAGTGTCCGAGATTACCTAAAGAGATTTGACCTGTCCTACCAGCAGGTCAGGGAGATCGACGACTCGACGGCTGCATACGCTTTGACCATCTCACTGCTCCCGGGGGAGATGAAAAATCAGATGATCAGAGCTCAGCCTGAGACCCTGGCCAAAGCCAGGAAAATCGCCGAGGGCTTCATATTGCAAGAAGAATTCCACAGCCTGCCGGATACCCCCGCAAGGCCAACCAAGCCGCAGGGAGGACCGCAGGGTGGACGCAGCAGGAACGAGCAAAACAGACATAAAGATGGGGGGGGGGGGGATACCCCTAGAAAAGAACGCACAACATACCAACCCAGATTCGATAGTTACACAGCCCTTAAAAAATCCAGGGCAGAGATCTTCGAACTGGAAAAAGAGACGGCAAAATGGAATCGTCCCAACAAGCCTCGCAGCCCAAAGGGGGATCCGAATTTTTTTTGCACATTCCACGATTGTGTGGGGCACACCACCGAGGAGTGCCGCCACCTGAAGGACGAAATTGAGAAGCTTATCAGAAATGGATGGCTGAGCAATTGCGCAGCGAGAAACAAGAGCAAGAAAGAGGTGGCAGATAAGCCTGAAGGCTCGGCGCAAACCCGCATGATAATCCATGTGATATCAGGGGACGCAGAGGGCTAGTCAAGTAGGAGAAGCAAAAAAAGACAGATCCGGAAATTGCGAAACCAAGTCTGCTATGCTGAGAGGACAGGGAGTCCCAAGGGCGTGACCCTGAGCATCACCCCAGAGGATGCAGGGCGGGTAATATACCCCCACAGCGACCCCCTGATACTGTTCCTAGTAATCAGCAACCACATCGTAAAAAGATGCATGGTAGACACAGGAGCTTATACCAACCTACTGTACAAGGACACATTCGAGAGGATGGGCCTGGAAAAGAGGCACCTGAGGCCAGCCCCTGGTTCCTTATATGGATTCAGCGGGGCAGGTGTACTCCCCATGGGTATCATCGACCTGCCCGTAACATTTGGGGAAGGAGCCTCCGCCAGAAATGTCAGGGTCTCATTTGTTGTAGTAGACGCAAGGTCTGCATACAACGCCTTGATAGGCAGAGCTACCTTGGACGAAATCGAAGTACCCATATCAATCAGGGCTCTGACTGTAGCCTATATAACAGATTTTGGCATGGAAGGGAAAATTCATGGAGACCAGGAGTCAGCTAGGCAGTGCTATTCGGTGGCCCTCCAAACCCATGAAACTGAGAGAAAGGAAAAAAGGAAAGCTGATAGTTCCCCCGGCAGGGAGGGTGAGATCCCAGCCAGACAGCAAGCGGCTGACCACCTGGAACCTGGGGGGAAAGTATGCTGGTGGATCTGGAGCCTGACAGACAAGTCCTCATAGGAGCTGATCTGGAGGCGTCCTACCAGGAGGAGCTAATCAGGGTCATGAGAGATACCAAGGACGTATTCGCCTACTCGGCGGACAAAATGCCAGGGGTCGACCCAGCTTACATCGTTCACAGGCTGAACGTGAATCCGGAGGCCCGCCCCGTCAAACAAAAGAAAAGAAACATGTCAGCAGAGAAAGACCTAGCCATATAGAAGGAGATAGAAAAACTTTTGAAAGCGGATTTCATTGAAATCTGTGATTACCCTGAATGGCTGGCAAACGTCGTAATGGTGAAAAAGTCCTCGGGCGCATGGAGAATGTGCGTGGACTTCACAAACCTCAACAAGGCCTGCCCAAAAGACTGCTATCCCCTTCCCAGAATAGACCAATTGGTAGACGCCACCAGTGGGTACTCCATGCTAAGCTTTCTGGATGCCTTCTCAGGATACCATCAAGTGTATTTGTGGCAGCCTGACAGGGTAAGGTGTGCCTTCATCACCAGTCATGGCACTTATATGTACAAAATGATGCCCTTCGGACTGAAGAATGTAGGCACCACCTACCAATGATTAGTAGACAAGGTCTTTGAAAAACAGAAGGGTAGGAATTTAGAGGCCTACGTCGACGACGCAATAGTAAAAAGCAAGGAAGACAATCAACACTTGACAGACTTACATGAAACCTTCTCCTCCCTGCGCGCTTACAAGATGAAGCTCAACCCCAAAAAATGCACATTCGGGGTTTGCTCCGGAAAATTCCTAGGTTTTATGGTCAGTGAAAGGGGAATAGACGCCAACCCTGAAAAGGTTCAGGCAGTCTTGGACCTTCCAGAACCGAAGACCATTAGGGATATCCAGCGCTTAACTGGCAGAATGGCTGCCCTGACACGCTTCATTGCCAGATCAGCAGATAAATCAACACTATTCTTCAAGGTCTTGAAGGGCAACAAACAGTTTAAGTGGGAGGATGAGCAAAAGGAAGCCTTTGGACAACTAAAGGAACACTTGAAAAAACTCCCCACCCTGGCGAGACCAGTGGCAGGGGAAAAACTTTTCCTTTACATCGCCGTCACCAACTCGACAGTAAGTGCGGTTATCTTGAGAGAGGAAGCAGGCTCTCAATAGCCCATATACTTTGTGAGTCATGCCCTGGGGGCAGCTGAAAAGAATTACCCTGTGGTTGAGAAGGCAGCATACGCAGTCGTCGTTGCAGCCCGAAAACTCAGACCTTACTTCGAAGCACACACTGTCGTAGTGTTGACTGATCAACCATTGGAAAAAGTCTTAGAAAAATTCGAGAAATCAGGAAGACTGCTGAAATGGGCCGTCGAGTTAAGCGGACTAGGAATATCTTATCAGCCCAGGGCGGCCATAAAAGCGCAGGCCCTGGCGGATTTCCTGGCCGAATGCTCCCACTCAGAGGAAGATGATCCCCCCACTGGAGAATGGGTAGTGTACACGGACGGATCTTCCACGACCAACGGTGCAGGGGCATGGGTCGTATTAACCAGCCCTGAAGGAACGGACTTTGAGCATGCTCTCAGGTTCACCTTCCTTGCATCTAACAACGAGGCCGAGTATGAGGCCGTCCTTGCAGGCATAAAATTGGCCAAAGCCGTCGGAGCAGAGCGGGTAATTCTGGCAACAGACTCCTAGCTCATCGCCAACCAAATCAATGAAGAGTATGAAGCAAGAGACCAGGCTATGGCCATGTATTTGGAAAGGGTGAAGCAAGAGCTGTCAGGGCTTAAGTCCTACAAAATCAGGCAGATTCCCCGGTCCCAGAATAACCGGGCAGACGCCCTATCAAAGCTGGCCAGCTCAAGCTTGTAATCCCCTAGAAATTCTAACGCGATACAGTGGCGGAAACACTATAGAGTCGGGATTAAAACACACTGTAACTATGTCTTATTAAATTAAATTGGTAAAGCCAAACGGATGCCATACATAAAAATGGCTAAAATTTAAAACAATTCACAAAGAGGTTAAACAATCCTTAAGACATAATTATTAAAAAGATCAAGCAGGATCCAAGACTGCTCGTTAGCCCACACCCACCGGAAAACAAACACGTATACCTGCCATGTTAAAACATAACAGCCACAATCAGTGGGGAGCAACGTCAACGTTCTCCCAGCC
The DNA here is from genome assembly GCA_958450325.1 of Agrostemma githago. Taxonomy (NCBI): domain Eukaryota; kingdom Viridiplantae; phylum Streptophyta; class Magnoliopsida; order Caryophyllales; family Caryophyllaceae; genus Agrostemma; species Agrostemma githago. The sequence continues at coordinate 68,261,303 of OY288246.1, forward strand.
GTATAACAAGATTTTAAAACAGTAATTACTAATATAGAAAAAATAGTAAAAATGGAAAACAGTAAAACAGCATATTAAAATAAGCTTTAGCGTAAAACAAATTAATCAAAAGGGTTTCCGAAGAAACATAAAAATATTTCCAACCTGCAAACCAATTTATATCGATAATAAATAAAATAATCAAAATGGCGTTATGGATAAGAGTAGTGATGAATGCTAGACTTTCACTAGGAGAATACTAAAAACTAGCTTCGAGAACTTAGTTCAAACAAATCAAACTTCGGTCTCTAACTAGGCTACTCAACCATAATAGAGCGGCGACTTATAAATGCGTGACCCTAGTTTAAGATAATGCACACCCCTCCTGGGATTACCTGTCACCCATTTCAACTTATGACGGCGACTTACTGCGAGGCCTAAGCTTAAGGTCAAAATGTACAAAACTCCCGGGATACCTGTCACCCGGTTCAACAACCAATGTACCGATTCCTGATACACTAGCCTTATAGTTGATGGCAAAACCGTAAACCCTAGAATATATTACTCTAACCTCACACTTGTCCTTATTCCATAACTCCAAAACAAAGCCATTATCGATATTCAAAAGATATAAACAATATAAATAATATGAGGATAAAAGAAGTAAACATTTATATTCTAAAAGAGGAAACTTTCTATTTTAGGAAACTTCTATTTTTAGAAACTTTACTAAAAATAGCATTATATCAAAATAGTGAAAATATTAGTTCATACTAATACCACATTTTTAGTAAACGATATAGATTTATAAAACTAATACTTTCGGCCTTAACGATATTAATTATTAAAGTAAGAACATTTGATTTTATGAAATTATTAAAATATCGTATAAGCGTTATAAAATGATTAAAAATGTCTTAAATATTTTAATATTACTAATTAGGGTGTTTTCAAAAGTTAAAAAGCTAAAATTCCCTAATTATTATTAGTTTCGACAATAAAACTATAAATAGGATTTTACGGCAAACATCAAATTAAATATTTGAACGTCTTTATTTAATTAAACCAACAAATATATTTAGAGTATGTTAAGGGATAATTTAACTCATAAAGTTTCAGATTTAAATACTTTCAAAATTGCTGGAAAAATAATTCTTTTAGGTAAGACGAAGCATTTTAACGATAAATCATAATTTGTCCAAAAATCAATACTTATTAATTAAACACTTTAATAAATAGTACAAAAATTACGTAAAATAGCTAAAAGATATTTATGGTCATTCTGTCCAGAAATTGTTTTTTTCCAGAATTCTAAAACTCGGTTTTTAAAGCGTTTCCTCGTTAATCGTCCAATCTCGACAATAACGATTAATAAAAATAGTAATTACAAAACGATTTAAGTATTAATATCCAAAAATTATTATTAAACCTAAAAATCATGATTTTCCAGAATCTACCATTTTTCCAGATTTCCAAAAATTTCAGATTTAATAAATCCCGTCAAAACCGTCATTAAAACCCGTTTTCACAATTAACGATCCCATTAATAAAACTTATCGTTCCTAACATTTTATTAAGGCACTAAAAATCATAAAATTACATTTTAATATGAAATCATCAGAATCATAATTTTTCCAGATTTAAACCAAAGACCAGAAATCGAGAATTTAAACAACAAACACGGTTTTAACGATAAACGATGATTTAAAGTGATTAATTAATTCATCCACTTAACAATTCCGAAAAACTATGAAAAAAATTCAGAAAGTTCTATTTCACCAGAAAGTTTCACCATGTCAAAAATCAGATTAAAATAAAATGTTTATGTACTAGAACTAAAAATCGGCTTCTAATCGTTTTTGTCCGAAAACGGTAATAATTCAATAATCGATATCAAAAATATCAGAAAAATACTAAATTATTAAAAATCATCAAAAACAACATTTTTCCAGAATATAAACATATATTACATGTTTAGGCCGATTATTACGATTTTACAAATTAATACAATAATTTAATCGTTAATCTCGTAAAAGCGATAAAAATACCGAATCATACAATTTTCAACTTTTAAAATTTTTCCAGAATTCGTGACATACATATATTGTCAAAATAAAACATAAAAATATATACATGCAAATACTCAATTAAAATCATGAAATACCTAGTAACATCGACGTTACCTCTACTCCAAGTCTGAATTGACAATATATTCGTCGACTTTGGGATCGTCCAAAAATCCTACCAAACACGAAAATCATGGCAGAAAAATACCATAAAACTAATAAAAATCAAGGTAAAAATTGATCGAAAACGACGTTGATTAATACCTTAACGAAGAGAATGGAAAGAGGATTATTTGACGATGAATTTGAGTCGATTAAGACTAGAATTGAAGCAAAAATAATCCTAGAATAGGGGAAGGTGCCACGGCCAAAAAAAATGGATGAAGGTAGATTTTTTTTTAACTTTGATGAATGAATAAAATGAAGTATGGAAATGGATGGTTTCCAAAATATAAATGAGATTAAAGTATTGATGAAAACTATGTGCAAAAATGACAAAGTGGCCGGCCAAGCTTAAAGAGAAAGGAGTATGAAAAGTTTTGAAAATAATGCAACAATGAATGAAAAGAAATTATCTTACGTTTACGTTTTAACGTGATAAAATGAAACGTTTAAATAAAACGTAGTAAAACTTGTGACCAAGAGCTTAGTCGGTCCAAAATGTGAGGAAATTGTCTCAAATAATTTATAAGTTGATAAAAAGTATAATCGAAAAATAGTTAAAGGCATTTCAAAGTAATTCGAGTAAACCTCGCGTAAGAAAATAATTATTCGCGAAGCTTCGTATTAAAAATCATTAACAACTAATTTTTTTTGTAAATAAAAATATTTACTAGTTGAAAATATTATAGAAACGTATTCAAATATTTTTAGGAAAAGGAATAACTTAAATCCAAGTTTAAAAATGTCAATTCGAAGAGAGATAGAATTCCTTGCGGAAAAATTAATTAATTTACGAAGAAACCAAATAAATGGATTTAAAAAGAATTTAAATCTTTAAAATTAAAAATAAAAATTATTAAACTCAAAAATTAAAATAGAGCTTAGTAAAATGATGAAATATGAGGCCGAAAAGTGACAGAGTTAAGACGGAGTCCTAACGGAAAGAATAAAAATGCTTAGGAAAAATAGCGGGTGTTACAAAGCTTACAAGACATACGAAGATCAGTCTGGGTGGACGTGGTCCAAGAAAAATCTACCACCTCCCATCAACCGGTTTATATCATTGAAGAGGATGACCCAGAAAATTGGATGACTCCAATCATCTAATTCAAAAAAAAATCGAATCTTACCACTTGACCCCGCTCAAAAGAGAAAAACGCTGGCAAGGGCCACATGGTTTGTATTGATAGGAGAAGACTTATACAAAAAGTCGTTTTCCTCACCCCTACTCAAATGCCTGGGGGCAGGGCAGGCGGAAGAAGTTCTAGACGACATTCATTCAAGAATTTGCGGGCACCACATAGGAGGAAGGTCCCTGGCACACAAAGCCCTGAGGGCAGGGTACTATTGGCCGACCCTGCTAGCAGACGCAAGAGATCTGACTCGAAAATGCAGAAAATGCCAACTCTTTGCCCCTTCAATCCATGCTCCAGCCCAGGAGCTCAGGCCGATCCTCTCCCCCATTCCTTTCGCTCAATGGGGAATGGACATACTGGGCCCCTTTACTACAGCTACCGAAGGTCGGAAGTTCTTAATAGTAGGGATTGACTACTTTACCAAATGGATCGAAGCTGAAGCAGTCCCTAACATCACCGAACCTGCAGTTAGAAAAGTCATCTGGAGGAATATCATAACCAGATTTGGCTTACCAAAGATGCTGGTGTTCAACCACGGAAGGCAGTTTGACAATGACCCCCTGAGAACCTGGCTGGAGGGGCATGGAATAGCAGTCGCCTACTCCGCTGTCTGCCACCCACAAACTAATGGGCAGGCTGAAGCTGCCAATAAGCAGATCCTGAATGGATTAAAGAAAATGGTAGATGACCTTAAAGGTAGGTGGGCAGACAAATTGCCAAGTATTCTATGGTCAATCAGAACCACACGCAAGGAGTCTACAGGCCAGACACCCTTTGGCCTAGTCTATGGAGCAGAGGCCTTGTTACCCATAGAAGCCCGAATACCAACTCTGAGATCCCAACAATATAATCAAGCAGATAACGAAGCATCAATGGCTGAAGCCCTGGACCTGGTCCATGAAGTCAGGGAGGAGGCCAGCATTAACATAGCTGCCTACCAACAAAGAATGAGAAGGGCATACAACAGAAGAGTAAATGAGGGGAGTTTTCAGGTGGGAGACCTAGTCCTAAGAAAAACGCAGGCGGTAGGAAAAGCGCATGAACATGGAAAATTAAGCGCCAACTGGGAAGGCCCATACAGGGTAACCCAGATTAAAGGGCCAGGCACCTACAAGATCGCCAACCTTGAAGGTCACGAGTTAGCCGCACACTGGAATATAGACACCTTAAAGAAGTACTATGTTTAAAAATAGGAAGCTAGATAGCTTTTTTATTTTACTTGTCAAAGAAAAACCGGCGAAGGACGGTCAAAACAGAATTGTCGACGACTCCTGCCACAAATGATTGTAGCAAATCCCGAAGAAATGAAAAGCTTTCAATCCATACTCGTTGCCTGTTCAAAATTTGCAGTTTTCACATACAAACGAGCAGGGGGCAATAGAGGGAGGCCCCCCTGTTGCTGGAATCAAGGAAAATAGGCCCCCAAGAAAAATTTCAATCCCCTGACTACCCCTGGGAAGGCCCCCTGGACTTCGAATAAGAAGCCAGGGTCAGGCCAGGCTTCGCACGCCAATAACAAGGACTGGGGGCAATCCCCCCAACCTTGTATAAAAACCGCCAAAACCTCTCTCTGCCCCTGGGCAGGCAGGGGGCAGGCCCCCTGGACTTCGAATAAGAAGCCAGGGTCAGGTCAGGCTTCGCACGCCAAATAACAAGGACTGGGGGCAATCCCCCCAACCTTGTATAAAAAACGCCAAAACCCCTCCCTGCCCCTGGGCAGGCAGGGGGCAGGCCCCCTGGACTTCGAATAAGAAGCCAGGGTCAGGCCAGGCTTCGCACGCCAATAACAAGGACTGGGGGCAATCCCCCAACCTTGTATAAAAAACGCCAAAACCCCTCCCTGCCCCTGGGCAGGCAGGGGGCAGGCCCCCTGGACTTCGAATAAAAAGCCAGGGTCAGGCCAGGCTTCGCACGCCAATAACAAGAACTGGGGGCAATCCCCCCAAGCTTGTATAAAAAACATCAAAACCCCTCCCTGTCTCTGGACAGGCAGGGGGCAAGCTCCCTGAGCTTCAAACGAAGGCAAAAGTCAGGTCGTACCTTTGAAAAAGGAAAAAGCAGACTGAAATAAAAGACATTCATAACAGATTCAAGTGTTTTTACAAAAACATTAATAAGATCCAAAGACAAAGGGATTAAAAATTACAAAGACAGCCGGCCCATCATAACTCGGGCACAAAAGTTAAAAGTTATCAAAAGATAAAGGCTCAAAGCAAGAAGAGAGGGCAAAGCCCCTGCACATCAAACGTTGGGGGCATCCTTACTGGCACCAGCAGTTTCCTCAGCCGGCTTGCTAGCCCGAGCTTCATTCTTGATGGAGTAAAGGCTTCTGAAGGCTTCCTCATCGAAATCAGGGAACATCTCCCTGATTACTTTCATGACGAGTTCCAGCGAAGAGTTGGCCCCATCCTGAAAACTTGTATCCACTGCGATTTCAGTCTCCTCCAGGATGGTATCTTTCTCCCTTTGCCATTCTTCGCCCTTGACCTTCAGATCAGCCTGAGCCTGCTTAAGCTCCGAGTCAGCCTTCGACAAGCGTTCCTCCAGGTCGACTGCCTTTCTTTTTGTATGTTCCATTACAGCCAGAGACTTCTTTGCCTGCTCCACCTCCAGCTTGCTCTCTTTCAAATCCGCTTCCAGCTTCGACACTTCTTTCATGGCCTTCTCCCCCTGGAGCTTCCATCGAGTCGCCTGACCCTTCACTTCCTCCATCTCACCTTCCTGTTTCGCCAACTTATCCTTCAAGTTGCTTATCAGGGTGACATCCCTTTCCACCATGGCCAGACGATCAGGAGGGGGAACCCCAGGAGTGACAATCAACTCCTCATCGCTCAGGCGGCTGAGAGCCGCCAACTCAGCCGAAGCTTGTGGCACCCTGGAAGTGCGCTGAATATATTGAATCACTTGATGGGAGGTAGAAGTCACAGACTTGGTAAGGCGGTCTGCCAGGACGGCCCCAGAATCTGAAAGCAGAGCAGAGACATCCACACTATCGTCCGCAGTATAGTGGAACTCCGTGTTCTCCTCTGAGAAGAGAGTGCCTGGAATCTCATGAGCAGGGCGTTTTGGCTCAGGGGTCTCAACGTCGGTCCCAGGTCAACCACATGAGCAGCCCCAGAGGGTTCTCTACCTCTTTTCCTCTTGCATTCCAGGGGGATGCTCTCCCCAGTTCCTTCAGAGTTGGCAGAGTGTGATCCCTGGGGGGTGTGGGTCCCCGCAGGAGAATCACCTCGTTTGCCGGCGGGGGAGGGGGTGGCCTCTGAGGTGACCTCTGCCTCTGCACCCTGAACATCGGAGGGAGGACCCGTCGGCTTTACAGGCGGCAGCCTTGGAGGAAGAGGAAGCCTTTGGCTGGCTGAAAGACTCTTCACGAACCTCATTAGATTCTTCTCACCCTTCTTGTAGCTCGAAGGAAGGGAGGGACGCTTTGAAATAATCAAGAAATCCTCGTTCAAGCCAAGCCTCTTTACCTCCTTCCTCGACCAGAGGCGAGAATTGGAATCTGCAGGGCAAAAAGAACAACCGGTTAGGAAGAAACATAGAAAAACAGAGCAACAAGGCCGGTAAAAATCCCTGAACTACCTTCTTCAAGGCCCGGAATCAGGCCCACGCGGCCCAAATAGTTATCCGTGGCAATGAGCTCTGCGTGAGGAAGCCAGAAGGCAGGGCCGCAAACGCCGAATTTATCAGTGACAGCCGCAAATTTCTTGATCACTTTCTCGTCCAGCCTGTTTAATTTTACCTCCAAGGCCTTCCCCTCAACGCCTGGGTGGTACTCCTCACGAGTTTCCAGGCGAGTATGGACGTGATTTCTAAAGTGTCTGGGAATCTTCCACCCAGAAGCGCTGTGTACATATAAAAAATTGTTTTTCCAGTCTTTCAGGCTGTTTAAAGCCGGCCAGACTAAGGTGTAGCCCTTCTGCCTCTGGAGGGACCAATATCCAGGGGAGCCATCCCCCCCTGATGAGGATACCATTTGCAGCCCCACCATATAACGCAGGACATCAATAGTGGGTCCCTCCCCATGGAAGATGCAGGTCCAAGTGTAGGATATTAACGACATGATCGCAGTGGCTGTCAACTGAGCTATGGCCACATTCATTCTCCTGAAGGCCTCCTCCAGGAAAGGGTGCAGGGGGAATCGCAGGCCGAACTCTAAACTTTTGTGATAGACGGCTATGCAGCCGTCAGGGGGACAACACACTGTGTCCTTCTCCCCAGGAATCACAATTGTATACCCCTCCCCAAAATTGTAAAAGTCCTCAATGGCCTCAGCAGCGTTAAGTGCCAAAATTAAATCTCGATTTTTGGCTTCTGGGTAGGTCCTTAAGGGGATCTGGTACTTGATCTTATCTAGATAATATATCCTCCCCTTCTCCCTAGGGACAAGGGGACCAGCTATTCTAGAGGGGTTTATCTCCAGGGCCTCGTCGTCGAAATCAACGACGTCAAAGGGGGCAGGTTCAGGGGAGTTGGCATCCTCTCCCTCGGAGTAATCCTCCCCGGTAAACCTAACCCTAGAAGAGGAGGCCAGGTTAGTCCTACCCTCCTCTCCACCCTCCGCCCTCTCAAACGGCGGGTCGATAAAAGTAAGAATACGAGCGCGAGACATTGATTCAGGAAGAGAAGATGTGAAGAAATTAAAAAGAAAAGGGTTTTAGGGGCGAGATTCTAACCTAGAAACGGTGATCGCCGCTTGAAAATCCGACGGAAGAAGCTTCTCAGTCTTGAGAAAAGAGTTCTCAAACAGTGGAGGAATGAAGAGGGTTTTTGAGTTTAAAAAATGTGAAAAAGAGAAATAGGGGAAGGAGAGGGGCTTATATAAGCCCAGGAAGCTGAAGAGCCGTCCCACTAACAGTACCTCCCCAAGAACTATCCCACGTGTCGCATTTTGAAACAACAACCGCCCACCTCTTCCCAAGAAGGGCCTCGAAAAGGCAAAGGGTGTCAGAGAGCTGGTCATCCAATGACGTCATCCCCGCATTCATTAAAAAAAAGCAACAAAAACGTAACCAAACAGCCTGATCTTTTCACTCATTGAGAAAAAAGGCCCAAAATGGGCAAGTTACATTCAAACAGCAAATAAAAGTACAGAAAAGAGCCTGACTCTCTGGCTCAATTAATCAGCCTGCAAGCCCTGAGCAGACCTAGTCATCATCAGGGCCCGAGTAATTCCTTGGGCTGTAGTCATCCAAAGCTGACCCCCAGTCCCAATCGTCTGAGTCCTTGAAAGGATCAGTAGGGAAGTCCTCTCCACCGTCGGAGGAGTAGCCTTGGCCTTCACTATCCCCGGAATCACGAGTGCTGATATCCCAGGCTGACATCATCACAAGAACCACAACCCGTCTTCTTCACAGGGGAAGAAGGGCCCGACTCAGGGGATGAGTTGAACTCAGGACAGTTAGGAACGAATTGCTCGGGGTGTAGCCAGGGGAAGCACGTATAGCACCCCCGATCAAAGCAGCCAGAGCAATTCAGATTACGGGTCAAAATCAGATCTTTAATTCGGGTGTCGGGTCGGGTTCGGTTTGGCCTATTCAGTTCCAGTTAGTTTTGTCAGGTCTACTTGTCCTTACTTCTCTCCTTCCTCCTCTATCTTCATTACCCTTCATCCTTCATTTTTTTTGCTCTACGTTTCGTTTAGATTAACGTGTTGATTTTGGTGTAGGATGTGTTGTTAGCTAGATTTGGTGAGGTTGAAGACATGAAGGAAGAGGAACACGGAGGACATTTATGATGTTTAGTGCCCCGTACACTGAGTAAGTGAAAAGGAGTGAAGTAATATGAAATAAATTAAAGGCAAAAAAGGAAGGTGAACGGGTTGTACCGCTAACTGGTCATCTATACTACTCTGGTTTAACTACTCCAAAAATACGTATTATTCTCTGATTTATTAAAATTGGAATTATTTTCGGAAGACGATCTATAGTTGGTATTATTGTCGCTAAATAAAATTAAAGGTGAAAAAGGAAGATGGAAGTGTTCTACAGGTAACCGGTCACCTATACTACTCTGGTTTAACTACTCCAATAATACGTATTATTCTCAGATTTATTAAAATTGATATTATTTTGGGAAGACGACCTATAGTTGGTATTATTGTTGTTAAATAACCCTAATTAAAATTAAAGAATGGAAATTAAAAGTACATGTGGGGCAAGATGAGGGTAATATAGTAATATGTTATGTTAGAAATTTGCCTTATTGAGAAAAAATGGGGCTAACCATAAAAAAACTCGTATAAGAAAAGTGTGGCTAATTCAAGAATATGGAGGAAATACAATTTATTAGATGACATATCTTTTTTTTGCTAGTCATACACCACCACCTTCTCACAAACGTGCCAACATGACATGAAACTAAGAATGCTATGATCTGTCGACGTCACCCCAACGATTTGATTAACCAACTGGCTGCAATCTGTCTGAAACACCACATGAAGCATTCCTTTTATTTAGAGCCCATTTCGCTGCTCTAAGGATGCCAAAAGCCTCAATCTGGATAACACTTTCCGCAAGGAAATACGAAGAACAAGAACGGTTCTCCCTGTCACTATGGTTAGTAACCCACACTATCGAGGCCGTGAAGTCTGAAGTCCAGCTAACATCAACACATATGGTAATAAGCTTGCATCGTCCATTACCCCTGCCAGGGAAAATGATTTGATATTTGTGGGAGGGAAAGATGATCTTACCGCTTTTGTTCTCAGTCTCGGAGCAGACGCCCGTCCTTTTTTCCTTAACGTTCATCCAGAGAGCCAAAACCTGCTTCAAGGACCCTAAATACTGAAAAGAAGTTGTGAAGCGAAATGGCCGAGTTCCTAAAGACATCATCATTCCTGGCCAGCCACAGTGAATAAAGAGCATGAAGAAAAGTAAAGAGCCCGCCTGCCTCCTCATCCTTGAGAGATTGAAGAAAGAGGATCCACCTTATGATCCAAAAAGAAATTTCATTACCACCAGCGCCCGAGCTATCAATGCCTAACGAGCAACCGACCCATAACCTGTTAGCATAGAGAGAATCCCTAAAATTATGCTCTAGAGTTTCCTCATTCTCTTCAACAAGGCACAACTGGCAAAAAAAGCTGACTTGATCTGTCTTTTCTTAAGCTCACCCGCAATCGGGAGAGCATTACATATGATTTTCCACAAAAGGATCCTCCATTTAAACGGACCCGGAAGATGCCAGAGAGTTTTGGCAAAGAAAGAAGGGAAAGCCTTACAGATACGAGCTTCTGTGTATCCACTTTTAACATTGTAGATACCCGAGGAAACTCTAGACCAGAACAGATGATCTGAATCCTCAAAGGAAAAAATCGGGATAGCCTGTATTTTAACACCCCATTCACAACAAAAAGAAAATCCAACTTTGCACTATCCCAGCCGCCTTCAGGAGACCTCAGGTCTCCAACTTTCCAATCCAAAAATGATGCGTCCGAGCTAGTACAATCCATTCCGGTCTTTAAAACCGGAATGCCAACCTGCACCCATTCATTACTAAAAAGCCCTAAAGTGGACTTGCTACTAACTTTCCAAGCACACCCTGATCTCAAAATATTACTACCTCACTTAATACCCTTCCATCCCCAAGAATCATAGTCACTGACCCATTGAGGGAGTGATCCCAACTGCTCTCCAAGTCACCATACTTAGCTCTAAAGATCTGACTGAGGAGAGAGTCTCTGTCCTTGATGATTTTCCACCCAGATTTTGTGAGAAGGGCACAATTAAGCAGAGAAACAACCCTAATGCCTAAGCCACCTTCGCTCTAAGGGTGTTGAATGAATTTCAAAGACCTCCAGTGAATCGATCGCCTTGATTTAACCTTAGCCCACCAAAAATGTGCTAGAAGTGAATTCACTTTCCTAGCAACACTTATCGGAATTTTGAAGACCGATAGAAAGAAAACGGAAAGTTTGGCAAGGACCAAAGAAATTAAGGTGAGACGACCAGCAGGAGAGAGAAAAATACCATTCCAAGACAAGATTCTTCTTCTGACATGATCGAGAATAGCTTTAGACACAAACCTGGTTGCAAATGAATTTATCGAAGGGGACCCCAGATAGCGGCCAAGGTCCGAAGTTGGTGACATTTTGAACAACCCGATGCAGTTTTTGATGAAAGCTAAATTCGAATTAGGGCTAAAAAGCATAGCTGATTTATTAAAATTCAATTCCTGAACCGAGACGGCACAATACTTTGTCAAGAGGCGATGAAAGGACTTCAAATTCATAGAAGTCCCATGAGTAAAGAACAGGGAGTCGTCTGCGAACAGAAGATGCGAAATAGCAGGCATCGACCTTGAAACCTTAATACCGCATAAAAACATATCTTTCTCCCACTTAGGGATGTTCTTGGAAAGCACTTCAGTACAGAGAACAAAAAGAAAAGGTGATAAGGGGTCTCCTTGTCGCAACCCACAAGTGGGCTTGAAGAATTTTTGAGGAGCACCATTAATTAAGACTTCATACAAAACGGTAGAAATACGGTTCATGATAACAAAAACCCAGTGGTCTAGGTGTAACACTCCATTATTTTCCGAATCATTTATAAGGTGTTATTTTTTCTATTTTATTTAAATCGGGTTTTTAAGTTGGAAAAATATTTTTGATGTCTTTATAAAAAATAAATTATTTCGGGCCTTCTTTTAATAAATCAATTTTTGAACTATTTTTAAAAGTGGAACGTTAATTTATAAACCGATTTAGGTTCAATTTGATTTTTACTCAAACACAGAATAGATGAAAAGGAAAGAAAAAAAAACCTATTTAAAACCCTCGTACACCCTACCCAATCATTCATTCACCCTCCTTTTCTTTCCTACCTCCTGCCACACACAGCACACACTACCTCCTCTTCCTCTGATTTTCTGCGCTGGCCAATCGTTCAGAGTGGTAAATCGATCCTTGATTCTTACCTACACCAACTCGTTTTACCTCCCTCTTCATCAAACTGTAAGTTCTGATTTTTATTGAAGGTCTTTTATTCGCTTTTCCTTTTAATCTATAAACTGAGTCTTATGAGTTATATGTTACTAAATTTACAGGTATTGTTTGAATAACACTTGGGAGTGATTCTAAAGTCCTTAATTCTCAATTTGTATCGGGAAGAAGGGTCGTATTTGGATTTTTGGTGTCAGATTGCTAAATTTTCTATCATGTTAGTCTCCAGTGTTGTAGTTATTTTTGGATTTGGTTATCTATGGTTCGTAATTTAAGTTGACTACATGGTGTAGTAGGTTGACGATAACGCCTGGCGGGTACTGAGTATATATATTAAAGAAGTTGGAATGCGTGTGACGTACAGGGGGGTCACATGGTCTTGAAACGGCAATTTGTGTGAGCATATAGGTAAATTGGGTACTCACGTGGGAATAAGGAGGGACTAGGACAATTAGTGAGTAGCTCGATCTCTTTCCGGTTAAGTCGAATTGAGATTGAGATATTGATATTTTGACCGTTATTAGTGTGTTAGTGATTTAGTAGTGAGTGAGTCGATATAATGAGTTAATATCGTCTTGATATTAATTAGTGGGAAGGTTAAGTTATTGAACCATTTATATTATTTGTAGCTTGTGGGTTCGAGGAGAAGGAATTTTTGGACTAATTATAGCTCGGATTGACCGTCTTGAGAGGTAAGGACGTTTTAACTTTTTTACCTTTAAGTAAAGAGCATGTTCAGTTTAAATTATATCTTTGAAATGGTTTTTATAATTATTTTGTCAATGGTGAATTTTTATGATACTCTTGTGATATTTTGGATATTGGAACTTTGTGACACAAGCCACATATTGGTATTATTTTTGTACAGTTTTTGGTGGTTATAACAGACTCTGGGATCGAGCTCTGTTGCTCTATGAGGTTAAGGTGCGTCTGAGACGTCCCTGGGATTTCGTCCCGAAACTGAACTCCAGGCCTGAGTTGTGTTAAGTGGGGTTTTCCGGCCCCCACTTGCTAGGTAGTTAGATTTTCTCCTTTGGCAGCCTCATCCTACTGACAGCTCAAATGTGAGTAGTGCGCACTATATATAATAAGTCTAGCTAAGAATAGGTGGTACCTCTAGACCGTGCAAAAGGGTAGGACCTTGGCACACAGGTGGTGACAATACATTTTGGTTGATTTCGGGTTTTGACTATTGTTTCTACAGTATTGTGGTTTGGTATCGAGACGGTGGCTTTCAACTCTTATTTCAGTTTACTATAAATTGTAATTATTGTGTGATATTTCATTATAATATATTTTATAATCAACTTTGCTGACGTCCTTTTGTTTTGGGTCGTTCCCCCACTGGAACCTGTACCTGTTTGTATTTTTGGGTACAGTTGATAGGTACATTTGATATGTTGCATGAGTGCATTATGGTTTCGGGATGCTGAGCGAGGAAGGATTTTATTATTTAACATTACCTCCGAACTAATTATATTTATGTTGGATTTTGGTTTGAAGTTGTTTTAAACCGTTTTGGATTTTGTGGGACTTAAGTTTTCCGCTGCAACGTTTTCATTTGGTTATCTATCGGATTTATATTCCTTTTAATTCTTATATTATTCTTTTGCCTTACACTTGGCCTTGTGAGCTAAGTGCGGAGTAACTTCTTTGAGTTTTTCGTTTTTATTCTTCTATTTTGATCGCGAAAATTTAGGGATGTTACAGTTGGTATTAGAGCAATAGGTTTTTCTGAAATGTTTCGCAAAATTTGAAATGGTTTTAAAAAAACTACTACGTTTATAAAAAAAAAAAATTCTAAACCGAGAGTGTTGGGTGGATTGGGTGCATTGCATACACAGGAATTATGTTATATATATGTATGTATGTATTTATATTTGTCATGGTTTAGTATTGTTACTATCCTTACCTAATTGAACTGTGATAGAGATGAATGCTACTTACATTAATATCTGTGATTGAACCTTCTTATACTTGGACTTAATAGAATATTGTTTATATCTATTGTAACAATGCCTCCACGAAGAGATAATGAAAACAATGATATGGCCGCTATGATGGCACAATTGATAGCTCAGAATGCAGCTCTTGTCCAAGTTGTGCAATAAATGACCGCTACTACCCAGAATATGAATGATAGGGTTGAGAATGAGAATGATCCTACTCCCACTGTTGATGGAATGTCCGAAGCGGTACAGAAGAAGAAGCCGCCGACCTTTACTGGGAAAGGGGATCCTGATGAGCTAGATAATTGGGTTAGGGAGATGGAGAACATTTTTCTGGGTGTAGGTGTCCACATGAATTTCAGGCTAGGATCACTATCTTCTATCTGAAAGAAGAGGCGGACATTTGGTGGCAGACTGTTAAAGAGGACTTTATGAAACCAATTAGGGTAAGAAATCCTAATGGTACACACACACACACACTATATGATAAAGACTGAGATACTCTTAAGGAGATATTAGAAGCATAATTTTTCCTGGAACATGTGAAGCATAAAAAATTGGCTGAATTTGGAGACCTAAAGCAAACCAATGAGATGAGTGTGGAAGACTTTTATAATAAATTTATTGAGCTTAGTCGTTTTGCCAATGAGCTAGTGCCAACTAAGGGAATTAAAGCATCTAGGTTTGAGGATAAGTTACATTGGAAGATTAAGGGTAGGTTTGCTGGAGAGACATTCAATTCATTAAGAGATGTCTATGCTAGGGCTGTTAACATTGAGAGGAGTAACCAGAAGATGGAGGACGAAATAGTGAGTAGTGGGACTAAGAAGATAGTTTCAGGGGAGTCAATCCGACACCCCAGCAAAGAGAGGGAATTTCAATACTAACAACAACACTCAACATAAGTCCCGATCTTTTGGAAGGAATGGGAAGGAAGAAGGAAATAACTGGAGAGGTAGAAGCCAGGGAAAAACTAATGACTTTACCCCTCATTACTACTGTAAGTTATGCAAGGGTGATCACCTATGCGTTGACTGTCAAGGAAATAAGGTGACATGCTACTGGTGCGAGAAGTTAGGACATCGAAAATTCGAGTGTAGGAACAAGAAGGCGGGGAAACCCCATGCTGCATAATCTGGTAGTGCTAGTGTGAATCAGAGTAACTGATTTTAGGGTCAGGGGAAGACACGGAATTTTGGTGGATCTACATCTAACAACAATTTTAGGAATCCAGCTGCGACTCAGACCAATACTAACGCAACTAGTAAACCCACGGGCCAAGTAAATGCCGCACAGAATAGCTAGAAGTCTACTGGGAAGCTCTATGTCATGAATAGAGATGAAGCTAAAAACACAGACATCATTTCGGGTAACTTTCTAGTGAACTCTATTTCAGCTCATGTTCTATTTGATTCTGGTGCATCTCACTCTTTTATTTCAACTAAGTTTGTGGATAAAATTAAAGTTGAACCTAGTGAAATTGTGGATTATGATTTTGCCATGCCATCTGTGGACTTAGTGAACTGTAAAAGGGTTTATAAGGATGTGTCTGTTTTTATTGGTGATCATGATTTTAAGGCAAACTAGATATTACCTTACTTTGATGTGATCTTGGGGATGGATTGACTCGGTTCTCATCGGGCTAATATTGATTGTGCACATAGTAAAATTTCCTTAAGAGGTCCTAAAAATGTGAGAGTATCTTATAGGGGTCATGTAAAGGGTCCTAGGGTGAAACTTATTTCTGTTATAAAGGTGAAAATGTATTTATCTAGGGGAGCTGAGCTGATTTTGTGTCATATAAGAGATTTGAGTGCTGAATACCCCGACTTAAGTGAAGTACCAGTAGTGAGTGAGTTTGTTGATGTGTTTCCTGAGGAGATACCGGGAATGCCTTCTGCTAGGGAAGTTGAGTTCAAAATTGACCTAGTGATAGGGATGGGTCCAATTGCTAAATCACCATACCGAATGGCACCCTTAGAAATGCAAGAGCTTAAGAAACAATTAGATGAACTGATGGAGAAAGGATATATTAGGCCTAGTGTGTCGCCTTAGGGTGCCCCTGTTTTATTTGTGAAAAAGAAGGATGGAACCTTAAGGCTGTGTATTGATTATCGAGAATTGAATCAAGTTACTATTAAGAATAGGTATCCCTTACCTAGGATTGATGATTTATTTGACCAGTTGAAAGGGACTTCTGTTTTCTTTAAAATTGACTTGCGATCTGGGTACCATCAGTTGAAGATAGCTCCTAAGGATGTGCCTAAAACATCATTTTCTACTAGATATGGCCATTATGAATTTATTGTGATGCCTTTTGGATTGACTAATGCACCTGCTGTTTTTATGGACTTGATGAACCAAACTTTTAAGACTTATTTAGATAAATTTGTTGTGGTGTTCATTGATGATATACTGATTTATTTGATAAATAAGGAGGAACATGAGGAACATTTATTTAAGGATTGTCTTAGGTATTTCTAGAGAAAAACAATTGTATGCTAAATTTTCAAAATGTGAATTTTGGTTGGATCAAGTAGCTTTTCTGGGGCATATTATATCTAAGGATGGAGTGTCAGTAGATCCTGCTAAGGTTAAAGCTGTTAAGGAGTGGCCAAGACCTAAATCTGTGACTAAAATTCGTAAGTTTTTGAGTTTAGCTGGTTACCATAGAAGATTTGTGAAAGATTTTTCAAAAAATAGCTAGACCAATGACCACACTGATGAGGAAATCTACAAAATTCCATTGGGATGAGGGATGTGAGGAGTTATTTGAAATTTTGAAGAAGAAATTGACTACTGCTCCGGTGCTGGCCTTACCGGATGGAAATGAAGCTTATGAAGTTTATACCGATGCATCCAAGAATGGGTTAGGTTGTGTTCTTATGCAGAATAGGAGAGTGATTGCCTATGCTTCTAGGCAGTTGAAACCTTATGAAGAAAATTATCCTACTCATTATTTAGAATTATCAGTCGTAGTCTTTGCCTTGAAGATTTGGAGACATTATTTGTTTGGTGTACCCTTTAAAGTTTTCTCTAATCGCAAAAGCTTAAAATATATATTCACTCAAAAGGAGCTAAATATGAGACAGAGGAGGTGGTTAGAGTTGATTAAGGACTATGAGATCGAGATTCAGTATCATGAAGGAAAGGCCAATGTGGTGGCTAATGCCTTAAGTAGAAAATACCTCCACACAATACAGTTAGCGATGAGCCGTGATAAGCTGAGGGAAGAATTTAGGAACTTTGCGATCTAAATGGCAAAGCCAGGAACCCCATCTAATGTGTTATCTGTTGAGAGCAATTTGATAGGTGAGATTAGAGAACTGCATGTTGGTGATAAGTACTTGCAGCATAAATGAGTGAATGAGTCTACCTTGTTCAGGCGCGACGAGAGTGGATTGATTAAGGTTCATGATAGAGTTTGTGTGCCTAACCACTGGGAGATCAAGGAAAGAATAATGACTGACGCACATGCAACATCGTATTCTGTTCACCCCGGTGGTGATAAAATGTATGCGGACTTGAAATTAGCATTTTGGTGGTTCGGTATGAAGAATCATATTGCAGATTTCGTGGCTCGATGCTTGATATGTCAGAAGGTTAAGAGTGACCATAGAAGACCTCAGGGGAAGTTGTAGCCTTTAGAAGTTCCCGAGTGGAAGTGGAGTTCAATCTCCATGGATTTTGTAGCTAGTTTGCCGAGATCACAAAAAGGTAATAATATGCTTTGAGTAATAATTGATAGGCTGACTAAGAGTGCACATTTTATTCCAATGAAAGATACCTGGAAGAAGAAGCTGCTTGTTGATGCTTATATACATCATGTGGTAAGACTTCATGGAGTTCCAAAAGATATTGTATCAGATAGGGATGCCAGATTTGTTTCAATACTTTGGGAGAAACTTCTGACAGTTTTGGGAACCAAACTTAATATGAGCACAACATTTCATCAAGCTACCGATGGTCAGACTGAGAGAACAAATCAAATACTTGAGGATATGTTGCGAGCTTGTGCCTTGCAATTTCAAGGAGGCTGGGAGGATAAGTTAGATATTATTGAGTTTTCATATAATAACAGTTACCAGACTACAATTCAGATGGCACATTGAGGCATTTTACGGACGTAAATGTAGAAGTCTGGTGTATTGGGGTGATATTAGTGAGCATGTGATTCTAGGGCCTGAGATGATAACCGAAATGGTTGAGAATGTTAGGATTATACAGGACAGGATGAAAGTGCCCCGAGACTGTCAGAAGAGTTATGCAAATAACTCGTAGACACGTGGAATTTGAGGTTGGTGAAAAAGTTCTTTTACGTGTTTCTCCTACTAAGAGAGTGATGTGGTTTGGTAAGAAAGGTAAATTGAGCCCCAAGTTTATTGGACCGTATGACATCTTGGAGCGTATTGGCGAGGTGGCTTACCGACTTGATTTACCAGTTGATCTAGAACGAGTACATAATGTGTTTCATGTTTCCCAACTAAGGAAATACATTAGTGATTCATATCACATGTGTTAGACTCGAAGACTATTGAGCTTGATGAGACTATGACTTATGAAGCGACTCCTGTTCAGATTTTGGACATTAAAGTACAAAAAACTCGTAGAGGTGAAACAAGAATGGTCAAAGTGTTGTGGAATAATAACAATGTAGAAGAGGCTACTTGGGAAGTCGAGTCAGCTATGAAAAATATCTTTTTGCCTAAGGTAAATTTTTCGTACTTCGAGGACGAGACTTTATTTTAAGGTAGATAGAAATATGCATGACTATTTATTTTTGTGGTAAACTAAACATGTTCTTGTGTGATTTCATGCTAATATCCGTTTATTGGTCACAAATATGAATATTTTTGGCTATTGTTGATGCTTAATAAGCACAATGTCATTGGTTATTTGTTATTACTTGAAATTTGACTTGTTTACACATGTTTGTGGTTTGTCTGTGCTCAACGCACATGTTTGTGATTTGTTTGTACTCAACGCATATATTGGTGGTTTTGTGCTCAACATACATGTTGGTGGTTTGGTTGTGCTAAATGCACTTAATTGATTGATTGCCTTTGTGCATTACGCACTTGTTAAAAAAAGGTTGAACTTGTGAATTTCAAAATTTTGAAATAATTTAAATATTTTTTGTTCGACATTCTCTTAACTTAGCAAGTGATACTTTTATCTTAAAGAAGTATGAAAATTTTGGTAATTTCGAACTTTGTTAATACCTTGTGGAATTAGGTGATCTTATGGATTTAGGTGGTGGTGAAGTTGCGTTACTTTGAAATTTGAGAAATTTGGTGCTTTTGAATTTTAGGGAATTTAGAAATGTGAGTTATTTTAATAATTTAGAAATGGATTTAGGGAATTTACGTGTCTGTTTGACGGATTTTGGATATATAGAATAAATGGTTTATTTTGGATATATGAGGAATTTTGGCGGAATTTGGATATATGGAGTGAACGGGTCATTTTGGACACATATGAGTAATGTGAGACTTTATTTTGAGGATGACTTTAAACTTCGAGGACAAAGTTTTGTTTTAAGCAGGGAAGTCTGTAACACTCCGTTATTTTCCGAGTCATTTATAAGGTGTTATGTTTCTATTTTATTTAAATCGGGTTTTTAAGTTGGAAAAATATTTTCGATGTCATTATAAAAATTAAAGTATTTTGGGCCTTCTTATAATAAATCGAATTTTGAACTATTTTTAAAGTGGAACGTTAATTTATAAACCGATTTGGGTTCAATTTGATTTTTACTCAAACACAAAATAGATGAAAAGGAAAGAAAAAAAACTAAACAAAGCCTATTTAAAACCCTCGTACACCCTACCCCATCATTCATTCACCCTCCCCTTCTTTCTACCTTTTGCCGCACACAGCACACACTACCTCCTCTTCCTCTGATTTTCTGCGCTGGCCAATCGTTCAGAGTGGTAAATCGATCCTTGATCCTTACCTACACCAACTCGTTTTACCTCCCTCTTCATCAAACTGTAAGTTCTGATTTTTATTGAAGGTCTTTTATTCGCTTTTCCTTTCAATCTATAAAATGAGTCTTATAAGTTATAAGTTACTAAATTTACAAGTATTGTTTGAATAACACTTGGGAGTGATTCTAAAGTCCTTAATTGTCAATTTGTATCGGGAAGAAGGGTCGTATTTGGATTTTCGGTGTCGGGTTGCTAAATTTTCTATCATGTTAGTCTCCAATGTTGTAGTTATTTTTGGATTTGGTTGTCTATGGTTCGTAATTTAAGTTGACTACATGGTGTAGTAGGTTGACGATAATGCCTGGCGGGTACTGTGTGTATATATTAAAGAAGTTGGAATGCGTGTGACGTACAGGGGGGTCACATGGTCTTCAAATGGAAATTTGTTTGAGCATATAGGTAAATTGGGTACTCACGTGGGAATAAGGAGGGACTAGGACAATTAGTGAGTAGATCGATTTCTTTCCGGTTAAGTCGAATTGAGATTGAGATATTGATATTTTGACCGTTATTAGTGAGTTAGTTATTTAGTAGCGAGTGAGTCGATATAATGAGTTTTATATCGTCTTGATATTAATTAGTGGGAAGGTTAAGTTATTGAACCATTTATATTATTTGTAGCTTGTGGGTTCGAGGAGAAGGAACTTTTGGACTAATTATAGCTTGGATTGACCGTCTTGAGAGGTAAGGACGTTTTAACCTTTTCACCTTTAAGTAAAGAGCATGTTCGGTGCTAAGCATAGGTGGTACCTCTAGACCATGCAAAAGGGTAGGACCTTGGCACACAGGTGGTGACAATACATTTTGGTTGATTTCTGGTTTTGACTACTATTTCTACAATATTGTGGTTTGGTATCGAGACAGTGACTTTCAACTCTTGTTTCAGTTTACTATTAATTATAGGGTTATTTCATGACAATAATACCAACTATAAGGGGGCTTCTTAGATTAATCCCAACTATACGTAATCTCGTTTTAATATGAACTATGCCTTTATTAATTTTTCATTGTGATGAACGCAGTTCATGTGCATATTTATTCTCGCTTTATCCTCCGTTTTTACCGATTTCACATGCCTTAAGAATATTTTGGTAGCCTTTTATCCGTAGTTTGTTATGCCGGGTATATGGTTTATGTTTTGACAGGAAACATAGCAAAAGACGAAGTTAAGAGCTACAAATGAAGAAAACAAGAAGAAAAAGGCATAAAGGCGGACAACGAAGGCCGAACCGGTCGGTACGATACCGAACCGGTCGGTTTGATCTTGTACCGAGCGGTTTGATTTCAAACCGATCGGTTTGATTTTGTACCGCTCGGTTTGTTTGTGAACCGAGCGGTTCGCGATGCGTTAGATGGTCTTTCCTAATTTCCGAAGAATTCTTATTTTATCCTAATTAGAATCCTACGGGATTATTTTAGACTATATTCTATTTCCTAATTAAATTGGTTGTAATAAGTATAAATACCCGTTTGAGGGCTAGGTTTAAGAACAACTTTTATTCATACAAAAACTTTAGTTTTAGTTTTATTATTAGCATCGGAATTCTGCAAGCTTGTAGCGGTACTTTTTAGCTTTTTATTATTACTCAATCTTTCAGTTCTTCATAATCGGTATTTTTCCCTTTTCTCTCATTTTCATATTAATCTCAATTATACTCAATTATTTTGTCGTTTCATCCTCCACCATGAGTAGCTAATTTATTCTTCTAGGGTTGAAGGGGATCTATGTTAATTAAATTGGGGATGTTAGTTTAATTATTTGTTTGATTAATCATTCATATGTTATTGCCTTACTACTTGTTTTGTATCGTCGTTTGATTAGTTTGAGACGTTGAACTAGTTGAATGTTTAGGAACCCGAACCTAAGATCGAAAGCCTGGTAAGGGTAGACTTACAAGTAAGTGGGTAGGATAATCTGGTAAGTTGCGAGAGCCCGTCAGAATCTATCCTAAGGTTGACATAAGATCCGAAAGGCCGTGTCTTTACCCTAAATAACTGTGATTGATTGATTAAATAATTAATTAACTTTACCCAATTTAATTGCATAGTGAACCGTAAGACCCTAGATCTCTTTTAATATTCTTAGAACCCTTTATTTACATTACTGCAATAGTTTAGAAAACAAATCCAAACAAATCGGAATTTAAATAGTTTAGAATCAATTATAGATAATTTGCAATATTCATCCATCTCTCTGTGGTTCGGCCCTTACTTGCTGCTAGCTATTTGTTAGTTGTTAGTTAGGTTTATTTTGATTAAGGTGATACGACTTTAGCCTTGTCAATTTTGGCGCCGTTGCTGGGGAGACGGTTTTGTTTTATTGCTTTTTATCTGTTTTAGATTCTAGATTATTTTTCTTCGTCTCAGGTAATTCACAAATTCCTTGAGACGGTTTCTCACTTCTTTATTGTAGTTTCTTGCTTATGCCCAGGTGCTCCCGTTCAGAATTATATCCGTTTGATCCTGAACCAGAGAAGACCCTTCGTAAGCGACGAAATTTCTTTAAGGAAATCGCGGAAACCACAGATCTTTCAGTTTTGGAAGATCTACACCAGGAGTTTATCGCAGAATATCAGTCCTTTGAAGAGGACACTCCCGCTCCCGATCCCTCTTCACCTCTCCTTCTACTACCACCCCCGCTAGTCAAGATGCCTAAACTTGCTAGCCACTCCGAACCGGAACAGACTGCTCTTCCTAAGTTGGTCAAGCGTCCAACTGCCACTAATGGCGTCTTTGAGATCCGTCCCGCGTTCATTACCTTGGTCGAGAAGAACCAATTTGGAGGCGATGCTAAGGAAGATCCCGCTAAACATATGAGAATTTTTACTGACTATTGCTCCACTATTCCCCTTCCTGCAGGAGTTACTCAGGAGCAAGTCATGGAGTTGCTTTTCATGTTTTCTCTACGTGATGCAGCCAGAGAATGGATCACCGATCTCGACAAGGTCTCAGCTGGAATCAACGATTGGAATTCTCTTGCATTGGCTTTCTACAAACATTATTATCCCCCTCAGAAGACGAATATGCTACGAAGTCAGATCACTAATTTTCGTCAAACACCTCATGAGAATATTCATGAGGCATGGGAGAGATTCAAGAAGCTGGTCAAAGAATGCCCTCATCATGGATTCGAAGAATGGTTCCTTTGCAATAAGTTCTATAACGGTCTATACGACGATTGTCGTAATACTCTTGATTCAGCCTGCAACGGGAGGTTCCAGTCTAATGTTGATGATGATAAGGTGTGGCAGACTATTGAGGATATGGCATCTCACCATGCACGATGGGGTAATCCACGCGGTAATACCCGAGGTAATGGTAACGATTCTGACTCTGCAATCGCTAATCAATTAGCTGTTTTGACTAAGCGGTTTGATTCCTATGAAGCATCTAACTCAGATAAAGGAATGCGTCGAGTACATGCTATGACCCAGGAAATAGTTTGTGATGATTGTGGAGTGTCAGGACATCATGCTCATGAATGCATGGGAACACAGGAACAAGTTAATGCTTATCAATCATTCCAACGGAATCAAAACTTGCCTTATATGAATCAACCTGGCTATAACTGTGCTCTATTATCTTATGCAAGTCAGAATGTGTTGAATCCTACAACACCTCCACCCCGCAATCCACCATATGTGCCTCCTCACGGTCGAATGCAAGGAAATCAATCAAATCCAAGACCTCAAGGACAGAACATAATTCAGAATAATCAACAGCAGTTTCCACCACTTCCTCCATTTGAGGCTCAAGCTCACCAACACTCCGTTGAAATAGCGGAACTGAGAAACATGATGATGAATATGATGACTCAATTTCAGACAAGTCATAAGATGCTCGAGAAACAAGTTACTCAGTTAGCTAATTCTCAAGCTGCACGTCAGCCAGGAACCTTGCCGCCTCAGGGAAATCCTCCTCAAGGTAATCAACCACATGGGAATGAACATATCAATGCTATTACTTTAAGGAGTGGAACAGTTTACGATGGTCCAAAGATGCCGGAACCAGAAGACGAGGTTGTAAAGGAAACAAGAGATGAAGCTGAGAAGGAAGCAGAGGACGAAGATCATACCGGTCGGGACAAAAACGAACCGACCGGTACAGAAACGAACCGATCGGTTCAAGATCATACCGAGCGGGACAAAGGCGAACCGACCGGTTCGAAATCAAACCGATCGGTTCGTCCATCGGAGCTGCCCACTTCTACTCCAGCCCAGCACGTGAAGCTTCCATTCCTAGGTCGTCAACGCAACAGCAAGATTGATGGCCAATTCAGTAAGTTTATGGACGTTGTGAAGAATCTCCAGGTAACCGTTCCATTTACTGAACTAATTACCCAAGTACCTGCATATGCTAAATTTATGAAAGACATACTTACTAGAAAACGTTCCTTTAATGAGATTGAGACGATAGCTTTCACGGGGGAGTGTAGTGCACTCCTTCAAAATAAATCACCTCCAAAACTTAAGGATCCTGGTAGTTTCTCTATCCCATGCACTATAGGTACCCATATTGTCGATAATGCACTATGTGATTTTGGGGCTATTGTTAGTGTCCTGCCCTATTCCATCTGTGAGAAGCTAGACATGGGGGGGGGGGGTTGAAGTGTACCAGTATCACACTGCAAATGGCCGATCGATCGGTCCGGAGACCTTTAGGTGTCTTAGAAGACGTTCCAGTTAAGGTAGGGAAATTCTTTTTTCCTGTCGACTTTGTTGTCTTAGATATCGCCGAGGATACACATATCCCCATTATTCTAGGTCATCCATTCCTTCACACTGCGGGCGCAATTATTGATGTAAAAAACGGTAGTTTGACACTTGAGGTCGGGGAAGATAAAGTCACATTTAATCTAAATAAAACTTTAAAAGCCCCTATAACTGATGAGTCATGCTATTGTCTAGACACCTTTGATTCAGTCGACGACATTATTGAGTCCACTTTACTCGGATCCTTGACAAAGGATCCCTTGGAGTTACTAATGTGTGAATCGAGTTATACAGGTGATGGAGGAATTTGGAAAGCTGAGGTAGACGAGATAGAAGCACTTCTATATGCAGGAGACCTGAAGGAAGCTGAGATGGCCGAAACCGTCAACTCTGATTTGCCTTATTCTTGTTCGGTCGAGGTACAGAAACCTGAACTTAAACCGTTACCCACGAATCTCAGGTATGCTTTTCTCGATGAGGGTGAGCTAAACCCGGTTATAGTAAGTAATTCTTTGACTGAATCTCAGTTGACTGATTTATTAACTGTATTGAGGAAACATAAGAAGGCATTAGGGTATAGTTTAAGTGACTTAAAAGGTATTTCTCCCGACTTTTGCATGCATCGCATTCATCTTGAAGACGGTCATAGACCGTCTATCCAGGGTCAGCGTCGACTGAACCCGAATATGCAGGAAGTTGTTAAAACTGAAGTTATGAAACTCCTAGATGCCGGTATTATATATGCTATATCTGATTCTAAATGGGTCAGTCCGGTTCAGGTGGTGCCTAAGAAAGGAGGCGCCACGGTAATAAAAAAGATAGGAATGAACTAATTCCTACTCGAATTGTTACAGGATGGCGCATGTGCATTGATTATAGGAAATTGAATGTCGCCACTAAGAAAGACCATTACCCACTTCCATTCATTGATCAAATGTTAGAAAGATTAGCTCGTCATAAGTATTTCTGTTATCTAGATGGCTACTCCGGTTTTTTTCAAATCCCCATTCACCCCGAGGACCAAGAAAAGACCACCTTTACTTGTCCTTATGGTACCTTCGCTTATCGTAGGATGCCTTTTGGATTATGTAACGCCCCAGCCACTTTTCAGAGATGCATGATTAGTATCTTTTCTAATTACATTGAATCAATTATGGAAGTATTTATGGACGATTTCAGTGTGTATGGTTCTGACTTTGACTCTTGTTTGCTGAATCTGTCTAAAGTTTTAGGTCGCTGTGAGGAAGTTGACTTGGTACTTAATTGGGAAAAATGTCACTTTATGGTTGTTCCGGTCACGGAAACAATTTACCCGGCCTTGGATCCGGGCTGTATGATCGGATTAACGGTTAACAATTGATCGTTTGATTTCCTTCAGTCTCCCCTTCCTCTCACTCCCTTGGTCGGACCTTCCCGGCGGAGTTGGCCTGCTCCCTGCACAACGAACGCATAGGGCCTCGGAGGTTGTCCGAGGAAACCCTCTCCGATGCCTAAGTCAGTCCGTGAAGTGCCTTGACGAACCTAGCTCGTGAGGAACTAGGTGGCGTTTTTAGGAGTGGGAATCTAGAGAGAGAAAATCCAACCCCCTTTATGTGGGAAATGGGTAAGTATTTATACCTTCCCACAAGAGAGAGGGAAAGAGAAAGAAGAGGAGGGAAATGGGTGGATGCTGATGCGACACGTGGACTCACCTTGTCCACTCATTTCCCCTTACCTTAGGCAAAATGACGGATGGGTCCCCGGCTTTCCTTCGGTCCTGCTTAGGCGGGAGCGCCTGGGAAGCAGGCGGGGGGCCTGGTTCGCCCTGCCTGGCAGGCGGCCAGGCTGCGCCAGGCGGCTAAGGGATTAAGGCCATATACTTGGATGTTTCAATGAGTTTCGACGGACAGTCTGCTGGGCAGACCTTTTCCTCTTTCTGGGGTTGGTCGCCTTGGGGCCTAATGGGCAGGCGGCCCGAGGTAGGCAACCAACCCCCATCAATTGGCCCTCGCCGGCTGAGGGGGAGCGGGGCTCCTGCTCGGCAGGTGACGTCTTGTTTTGGGACGGTGGGAGGTTGACTCCCTGGATACTCTTGCATTAAATGTGCCGCGTATTCCCGAGGGAACATGCTTTAAATTCTCTGGGTATGCAGAGAGTTCAAGCGTCTTCTGTTATGATTACTCTCCTTTGCATAGCGAATTTTCGAGCAGTGTGCCAGTTTGATGATTGGTTCTCTTCTTTGCAGAAGTGGTTGGGGCGCCATTAATGCCCTGCTTCTGCTTCGTGTATAAATTGCATCCTTCACTATTTTCACAATCCATTTCCAACCTTCCTTTCTTTATCTTCAATCATGGCTTGGACCAAAAAAAGCGTAACTTGTCGTGGAGTTAGACGTGTTACTTTCATCTTCAGAGGGTTTTGGAGGCTCCGATATGCTCGTGCTGCTTATCTAGTTGTTCGCCGCAGCCGCCGTTTACGGCTTCGTTCCCGCCGGTCGGGTCAGAGAACTTCTGCTAGGAGGGGCAAACGCCTCAAGAGGTCCTCACCTCCTGCTGCGCCTAGGTTTAGGCGCTGCCCCCAGGGAGGGGGCTGTTTTGACAGGGGATGCCACGAGTGCTTTCCGTGGCTGCACCCCGAGCAATTTTACCCCAACCTTTCGGACACTGATTCCTCCTTGGCGTCAGGTCCCTCTTCGCCTGTGAAGAAGACAGGTTGTCGTACCTGCGACGAATCCCAGGCCGCTCCCTTTGGCAGGGACTGGGAGGACAGCAGCCATGACTCTGAGGACAGTGAGGGCCTTGGTTGCCTGAGCGACAAGGATGAAGACGAAGCTTCGGATGATCCTTTCCAGGGCTCCCCAGGCTGGGACTGGGGCTCGGCCCTCGGGAGTCCAGGCAGCCCTGGGGATTATTCCCCAGATTTGGGCGACGACTAGGCCTGATTGGCAGGGTGTTTGCTTGTTGGGCCGGAATTCCTGGGCCCTTGTATATTTTCTTTCTTTGTTGGGTACTGAATGTAACTTTCCCCTTTTTAAGGCTTTATGAAATGAAATTCAGGCGATGTGTTTGTTATTGTATTCTTAATATGTGTTTATTACTTTTTATTTGAAGTGGAGTGGAGGCGTCATAGGATGATCAATCCCCTGACACCTTTTGGTCCTTTCGAGGTCATTCTTGGGAAGCTACTCAGAGCAAACCTCTGCAGGGGTGACACGTGGACTGCAACCTTTGGGCGAATTCCTGAGGGTTGGGCGACTCTTGGCATGCCCTTTTTCTTTCTATAAAAGCGACTAGTCATCCACTCTTTCACCTTTTCCATCTTTCTTTTCCTTCGAAACTCCCTATTCTCTTTATCCGTTAAAACCCTCGAGTGTTAACGAATCGTACCCTACTTTGCACCCCCCTTTCCCTGGGAGATTCTTTCTTCGGGCTTGCACCGTGCTGTCAGGCGATCCTAGGTCAGATTTTTGTCCTCCATTTTCTGTTTTTTCCTTTTGATTTCCTGTTTTCCGTTTTCGCTAGAGTAGGATGTCTAGACCTCGCGAGCGGATTTTGCCCTTTACCGACCCATCCAAGAGGGGGGAAGGGACGAATCTTGCCTCCTCCTCTAGGGAGGTGGGTTTTGAGGAAGAACACTCGGCGGGCAGCGGGGGTGGTAACTCTCCTGACCCCCCCTCGTTTGACGCCATTGACTCGGACGATGAGGCGTTGGAAATTGACCCTTCCAGGACCTCTGGTCCTCTTGTTCGGCGGGAAAAGGGTAGGGTATATTACTTAGATAAAGTTAAATATCGTATCCCTTTGAGTACTTTCCCTGACCCAAAAAATCGGGAGTTGATCCATGCAAAGAACGCCACTGGTGTGATTGAACGGCTCTACAACTTCGGGGAGGGGTACACAGTAGTTGTCCCCGGCGAAAAGGATACCGTATGCAACCCCCCTGATGGGTGCATAGCGGTTTACCATAAATGTCTGGAGTTCGGCCTTCGCTTTCCCCTCCATCACTCCTTGGAAGAGATCTTCAGGCGCATGAACGTTGCCATCGCCCAGCTGACAGCGACGGCTGTCAGGGCGCTGATCTCGTATGTCTGGACCTGTCTGTTCCACCACTCTGAGCCTTCCATTGACGCCCTGCGGTTTATTGTGAGTTTGCAAATGGTGTCTTCTGGGAGTGCGGGCTCCCCTGGTTATTGGTCCCTTTTGAGGCAGAAGGGACATTGTTTGGTGTGGCCTGGCATGGACAGTTTAAGGGATTGGAAGAACAACTTCCTCTATGTACACAGCACCCATGGGTGGAAGATTCCCCGCCATTTCAGGAATCATGTCCATACCAGGCTTGAGACCTCTGAGGAGTATCACCCTGGCGTGGGTGGAAAAGCCTTGGAGGTGAAACTGGGCGAGAAAGACAAGGAGTTGTCGGCCTTTTTTGCTGGCCATACTGATAAGTATGGGGTGTACGGCCCTACATTATGGCTCCCCCATGCGGAGGTTATTGCGTCTGATAAATACTTGACCCGGTTGGGCATGAACCCGGGTCTAGACAAAGGTAGTTCAGGAGTGTTGATGGTTTCCTCTTACTCCTTTCCTTTTAAAGTGCCCTGACAACTTGTATGTTTGCCTTGCAGATCTTGCTACCCTTATTTGGAAGAAAGGGGAGGTGAGACGCCTGGGCTTGGACGAGAATCTCATTGTTGTCCAGCGTCGCCCTTCTCTTCCTCCTGATTTTAAGAGAGGCAAGAAAAATCTGATGAAGCACTTAAAGGGTCTGTCGTTCAGCAGGCCAAGGCTCCCCCCTCCTCCTAGGGCAACGCCTGCAAAGACGGCGATTTCTGAGGCCACCCCCTCTCCAGTGGCGAAGGCGATCGCTTTCGAGGCCACCCCTTCGCCTGTTGGCAGGCAGGAGGGCCTTTCAGCAGGGGTCCAGATTCCCCCGGGGTCGCGAGCTGCAGGCTCTGAAGAGACTGGGGAGAGTACTCCCCGAGCGCTGCTTAGAAAGAGGAGTAGGGAGGCTCCAAATGCTGACCGGGTGGTGGACCTGGAGACTTCCACGCCTGAGCCCAAACGTTTTGCTCGGGAGATTCCTGCCACCCTCTTCTCCGAGGAGAATGCTGAATTCCACTATACCGCCGGAGACAGCCAAGATGTTTCCGCCCTACTTTCCAACTCAGGGGCGGTTCTAGCGGATCACCTCCTCAAAACTGTCAAATCTGCCACAGACCAAGTGACCCAGTACATCCAGCGCACTGCCCGGATTATGCAAGCTTCTGCCGAGCTGGCGGCCCTTAACCGCTTGAGTGATGAGGAACTGTCCAACTCTGACCGCCTTTCTGCCGTCGAGAGGGACGTTGCTCTCATTGCCAGCCTGAAGGATCAGTTGGCCAAAAGGGAGACCGAGCTGGAAGAGGCCAAAGGTCAGGCGATCCACTGGAAGTCTGAAAATGAGAAAGCTATCAAGGAGGTGTCCCGCCTGGGGGAGGAGTCAAAGAGGGCTCAGCAGGCCTTTGCGGAATTGGAGCAGGCCAGGAAAGCTTTGGCTAAGCTGGATCATGCTAAGAAGAGCGTAATCGACCTCGGGGAGCGCCTTTCCAAGGCGAATTCTGATCTGCAGGCGGCTCTTGGCGATCTGGCGGCGAAGACCAAGGATTGGGAGAAGGAGAGGGACGAAATACTCCAGGAGGTGGACACGGCTGTGTCGGCGGGCTTCGTTAATGGTGCTAACTCTTGCCTTGGGGTCGTGATGGAAACTGTCAGGGAGATGTTCCCTGGTTTTGATGAGGACGCTTTCCGATCCCTCTGCACTGCTAAGGACGAGGCTTTGATGCGCAGACTGCCTGAAGGAGCTGCTACCTCCGGCCCAGATGATCCCCCTGCTTAACATGGAGGGCAGTCTTCCTCAGAGGGCTCTTGCTCGTCTCCTGCTGCGCCTGTGCCAACGTTTTAATCTTCCTTACCTCTTTGCGCGCCGAGCCCTTCGATGGCCGGCTGCCGTGTTTGATTGTAATTATTTGTCTTAAAAACTTACTTATCCTGTGTTCCTTTGACACTATTTCTTTTTATGTAGACTTTCTGTTTGCTTTTGTCTGTTTTCGGTTTTTCACGATTTTTGATGCGTAGCTTGTCCCTGTCCTCCTGTAAGCAGGGGGGTGCCTTATCGTTTTTCGTGCAAGGTTGGGGGAGACCTGCCCCTAGTCCTTGTTGATCCGGCCCGTCCCTGGCTTTTGTTCAAAGTCCCGGGGGCCTGCCTCCTGCCTGGCCAGAGGCTAGTAGGGGGGCTTTCGCGTTTTTTATACAAGGTTGGGGGGCCTGCCCCCAGTCCTTGTTGGTCCGGCCTGTCCCTGGCTTTTGTTCAAAGTCCAGGGGGCCTGCCCCTTGCCTGCCCAGAGGCTAGCAGGGGGGCTCCTGCGTTTTTTATACAAGGTTGGGGGGCCTGCCCCCAGTCCTTGTTGATCCGGCCTGTCCCTGGCTTTTGTTCAAAGTCCAGGGGGCCTGCCCCCTGCCTGCCCAGAGGCTAGCAGGGGGGGCTCCTGCATTTTTTATACAAGGTTGGGGGGCCTGCCCCCAGTCCTTGTTGATCCGGCCTGTCCCTGGCTTTTGTTCAATGTCCAGGGGGCCTGCCTCCTGCCTGCCCAGAGGTAAGCAGGGTGGCTTTTGCGTTTTTTATACAAGGTTGGGGGGCTTGCCCCCAGTCCTTGTTGATCCGGCCTGTCCCCGGCTTTTGTTCAAAGTCCAGGGGGCCTGCCCCCTGCCTGCCCAGAAGTAAGCAGGGTGGCTTTTGCGTTTTTATACAAGGTTGGGGGGCCTGCCCCCAGTCCTTGTTAGTCTGGCCTGTCCCCTGCCTGCCTAAAGGTAAGCAGGGTGGCGCTCGGATTTTTTGCTGGGGGGGTCAGTTTTCCCAATTTTGGCAACAGGGGGGCCTCCCCCTATTGCCCCCTGCTCGTTTGTGTGTGAAGAACGCGAGTGTGAACAGGCAACGAGTATAGATCTGAATATTCTTCATTTCTTTGTAAAACTGTAACATTTTCGGGTGGTCGGAGCCGTCGACATTCTTTTGACCGTCCTCCGCCATTTGTTTTTAGCAAAAAAGTAAAAACTACCCTTAGATTTTGTTCAGACGTAGTATTTTTTCAAAGTGTCTGCATTCCAGTGAGCATGCAGCTCTTGCCCTTCTAGGTTGGCGATTTTGTATGTGCCTGGTCCCAGGACTCGAGTCACCTGGTATGGACCCTCCCAGTTGGCACTCAGCTTTCCATGTTCTCTTGACTTTCCAATCGCCTGTGTCTTTCTCAGAACCAGCTCGCCCATCTGGAAATTCCTCTGTCGTACTTTGGTGTTGAAGGCTTTCCTCATTCGTTGCTGGTAGGCAACGATGTTGGTACTGGCTTCTTCCCTTAACTCATTTACCAGGTCCAAGGCTTCGACCATTGCAGCTTCGTTCTCAGCCCGGTCGTACTGCAGGGAGCGTAGAGAGGGGATTCTGGCCTCGATTGGTAATAATGCCTCTGCTCCATATACCAGTCCAAACGGGGTCTGGCCTGTAGACTCTTTTCTGGTAGTCCGAATGGACCAGAGTATACTGGGGAGTTCGTCAGCCCACCTACCCTTGCAGTCATCCACCATCTTCTTCAGGCCGTTCAAGATTTGTTTGTTGGCTGCTTCTGCCTGTCCGTTGGTTTGAGGATGACAGACGGCTGAATAGGCGACTGAGATGTTGTGGCTTTCTAGCCAGATTCTCAGCGGATCATTATCAAATTGCCTGCCGTGGTCAAATACCAACATCTTTGGTAGACCGAACCTGGTGATGATATTTCGCCAGACCACTTTCCTGGCCGCCGGCTCAGTGATGTTGGGCACTGCTTCGGCTTCCACCCATTTAGTGAAGTAGTCTATGGCGACAATCAAGAATTTTCTGCCCCCTGTGGCCACTGTGAAGGGTCCTAGAATGTCCATCCCCCATTGAGCGAAGGGGATGGGGGACAGGATTGGCCTGAGTTCTTGGGCCGGAGCGTGGATCGATGGGGCGAAAAGTTGGCATTTTCTGCACTTCTGAGTCAGGCCCTTGGCGTCTGCCAGCATGGTAGGCCAGTAGTAGCCTGCTCTTAGGGCCTTGTGGGCCAGTGATCTCCCACCAATGTGATGCCCACAAATCCCTGAGTGGATGTCCTCCAATACCTCAGCGGCCTGATCCGCCCGCAGGCATTTGAGCAGGGGGTAGGTGAAAGACTTCTTGTAAAGCTCTTCATTAATGAGTATGAACCAGGCTGCTTTAGCCTGTATCTTCCTTTTTTGCAATGAGTCTGATGGTAAGATACCATGCTTCTTGTACTGGATGAAAGGAGTCATCCAGCTTTCTAGTTCTTTCTCCACTGTATTAACCATCTAACAGGGGTTAGTGGACTTCTCGTGTAAAACGTCGACCCATACTGATCTCCGGATGTCCTGTAGACTGGAGCTTGCCAGTTTTGACAGGGCGTCTGCTCTGTTGTTCTGGGATCGGGGGATCTGTTTGACCTCATATGATTTTAGGCCGGATAACTCTCCCTTCACCATCTCCAGGTATGTGGCCATTGCTTGGTCTCTTGCCTCGTATTCTCCATTGATTTGGTTGGCGATGAGCTGGGAGTCTGTCGCCAGGACAATTCGTTCTGCTCCTGCGGCTTTAGCTAGTCTGACGCCCGCAAGTACTGCCTCGTACTCTGCTTCGTTGTTTGATGCTGGGAAAACAAATCTGAGGGCGTGCTCAAAGTCAGCCCCTCCTGGGCTGGTTAGTACAACGCCTGCTCCTGCGCTGTTGGCTGTTGAGGATCCATCAGTATGCACGATCCATTCCTCGGCAGGGGTTTCTTCTTCCCCTGAATGGGAGCACTCAGCCAGGAAATCTGCTAAGGCTTGGGCCTTGATGGCTGTTCTCGGCTGGTAAGATATACCTAGCCCACTCAGCTCAATCGCCCACTTCAATAGTCTCCCTGATTTTTCAAATTTTTCCAGCACCTTCTCTAACGGTTGGTCGGTGAGGACCACGACTGGATGCGCGTCAAAGTAAGGTCTGAGTTTCCTGGCAGCAATTATGACTGCGTAGGCGGCTTTTTCGACCATCGGATAATTCTTCTCGGCTGCCCCCAGTGCATGACTTACAAAGTATATAGGCTGCTGGGCGCCTGCCTCTTCTCGTAAGATGACTGCGCTGACGGTTATATTGGTCACTGCAATGTAGAGGAAAAGCCTCTCCCCTGCTACTGGTCTTGCCAGAGTAGGGAGCTTCTTAAGATGGTCCTTTAACTGCTCAAAGGCCTTTTTCTGCTCGTTTTCCCATTTGAACTGTTTGTTTCCTTTCAGTATTTTGAAGAAAGGAGTGGCCTTATCTGCTGACCGGGCGACGAACCGTGCTAAGGCGGCCATGCGGCCCGTCAGGCGCTGGATGTCTCTGATGGTCTTTGGCTCAGGAAGGTCTAGAACTGCCTGAATTTTTTCGGGGTTGGCGTCTATCCCCCGAGAGCTGACCAAGAAACCCAGGAATTTGCCGGAGCGGACTCCAAATGTACACTTCTTTGGATTGAGTTTCATTTTGTAGGCGCGCAGGGAGCAAAAGGTCTCCTGCAGGTCCATCAGGTGCTCTCTGTCTTCTCTGCTTTTTACGATGGCGTCATCGACGTAAGCCTCGATGTTTCTGCCTTTTTGTTTTTCAAACACTTTATCAACTAACCGCTGGTATGTAGCCCCTGCGTTTTTAAGCTCGAATGGCATCATCTTGTACATGTAGGTGCCAGAACTAGTGATGAACGCGCACTTCACCCTGTCCGGCTGCCACAAGTATACTTGATGATACCCTGAAAAGGCGTCTAGGAAGCTTAGCATGGAATAACCACTGGTGGAGTCTACCAGTTGGTCGATTCTGGGGAGCGGATAGCAGTCTTTCGGGCAGGCTTTATTGAGGTTTGTAAAGTCCACGCACATTCTCCATGCGCCTGACGATTTTTTAACCATGACTACATTTGCCAGCCATTCTGGATAGTCGCAGACCTCAATAAAATCTGCTTTCAA
Organism: Agrostemma githago; assembly: GCA_958450325.1. NCBI lineage: Eukaryota > Viridiplantae > Streptophyta > Magnoliopsida > Caryophyllales > Caryophyllaceae > Agrostemma > Agrostemma githago. Next base: position 68,296,254 of record OY288246.1, read on the forward strand.
GAGTTTGTCAATCTCTTCCTTGATTGCGGCGTCTTTTTCTGCAGACATATTTCGCTTCTTCTGTTTTACAGGGCGGGCGTCTATGCTTACGTTCAGCTTGTGAACGATGCATGACGGATCAACGCCGGGCATCTCGTCTGCCGAATAGGCGAATACGTCTTTGTTTTCTTTCAGCAACTTGACCAGTTCAGCCTGGTAGGACTCCTCCAGGTCAGCTCCTATTAGGACCTGCCTCCCTGGTTCCAAGTCTACTAGCATGCTTTCGCCCCCTGGCTCTAGGTGGTCGGACGCCGGGTGCTCGGCTGGTATTTCACCTTCCCTACTGGGGGAACTGTCAGCCTTTCTTTTTCCTTTTCTTTCTTTTTCGTGTTCTTGCAGGGCCACAGAGTAGCATTGTCTGGCTGACTCTTGGTCCCCGCGCACTTTTCCTTCTAGTCCGAAATCGGTGACATATGCTATGGTGAGGGCCCTGATGGAGATGGCCGCCTCGATTTCGTCCAGGGTGGCTCTGCCAATAGGGCATTGTAGGCGGATCTTGCATCCACAACAACAAAGGTTGCCCCGACGTTTCTGGCAGTAGCGCCTTCTCCAAAGGTCACGGGCAGGTCTATGACTCCCATGGGCAGCACGCCTGCTCCACTGTATTCGTATAGCGATCCGGGGGCAGGTCGTAGGTGCCTTTTCTCCAGGCCCATCTTTTCGAAGGCATCTTTGTACAGTAGATTTGTGTATGCGCCAGTGTCTACCATACACCTCCGCACAATGTGGTTGCTGATCTCGAGGGACAGCACCAAAGGATCACTGTGCGGGTATACTACGCGCCCTGCATCATCAGGGGTGATGCTTAAGGTTACTCCCCTGGGACTCCCTGCTTTCTCAGCATAGCAGATCTTGTTTTTTAGTTCACGCATTTGTCTTTTTTGGCCTCTTCGACTGAGCTGGCCCTCAGTGCCCCCTGAAATTACATGGATCACCATGCGGTTCTGCACTGACCCTTCGGGTTTTTCAGATACTTCTTTCTGAGACTTATTCTTTGCTGCGTAGTTGGCTAACCACCCGTTCCTGATTAGCTTCTCGATTTCATCCTTCAGGTGACGGCATTCTTCGGTGGTATGGCCTATGCAGTCGTGGAAAGTGCAGAATTTCTTGGGATCTCCCTTCGGGCTGCGAGGTTTGTTCGGGCGATTCCACTTGGCAGTTTCTTTCTCCAGTTCGAAGATCTCTGCCCTGGATTTGTTCAGGGCAGTGTAACTATCGAACTTGGGCTAGTAGACAGCGCGCTCCTTCTTGGGAGTGTCTCCCTCTTCTCTCTGCTTGCCTGGCTCATTTCTGCCACGCCCACCCTGCGGTCCCCCTTGAGGCTTTGTCTGGCCTGCAGAGGTATCCGTCAGGCCGTGGAACTCTTCCTGCAGAATGAACCCTTCCGCAATTTTCCTGGCCATGGCTAAGGTTTCTGGCTGGGCTCTGATCATCTGGTTTTTCATTTCCCCTGGAAGCAGGGAGATTGTCAGGGCGTAGGCGGCAGTGGAATCATCGATCTCCCTGACCTGCTGGTAGGATAGATCAAACCTTCTCAGGTATTCCCTCACACTTTCACCCTTTTTCTGCTTCAGGGTCATAAGATCGAAACGAGTGAGGCGCCTTCTCTTATTCCCGGCATATTGCTCGAGGAAGATTTTAGCCAACTCTATAAAGAACTTGATTGACCCCTGGCGGAGGTCTCTGAACCATCCTTGCGCCAGCCCCACCAAGGTGGTTGGGAAAACCTTGCACCAGATGGCATCATCTACGTCGTACATACCCATGTGGCTCTCAAATGCCGCCAGGTGATCTTCAGGATCTGTCGTACCGTCAAATTTAATGGTGGGCATTTTGATTTTTGGAATGGGGTATTCTTGTACCTCAGGGTGCAGCGGGGTTTTTGTGGGCCTGCCTACCAGTCGTGACCTGCTTTCCCCAGACTGGTTACCGTGAGAATCCCATTGCTTATGGGTCGGTTTCCTCGTACTGGGGGAGCGGTGCCTTGGTGGCGGCCTGCTCGCTGCTTCATCCTCTATTTCCGGGGAGATCTGCCTGGGTCTCTTCCTCTGAGAGTGACAGAAACTCTCACCCTGGTGGTACTTTGACTCGAGCGGCTGCCCTCGATTGAGCCTTGATTGCAGGCTTTGGGATAAACCGGGGGCTGACTGCTCTCTGGCTGTCGGAGTTAGCCTGGAGAAAACCCCGCCTGGTTTCTCTCCCAAGCGTTTTGACATAGGCTCCCTGGGCCTCATTCGCTCCCGCAATCCTCGGGATAAGCCTCCCTGCCCTCCAGACGCTGATTCTGTCGTGTGAACGGAGAACGCCTGCTGGACGGGTGGCTCTGGATTGCCAGTGGTAATGCGCCTTTGCACATGCGCGTACGCTTGAGCCGTCCGTCTCGCTTTCCTTTGCGCGTTTCTGGTGGCGGTCCGCCTCGTGCCCCCGGCCTCATCCCTACTGATTGAGGACGGTTGCCTGGGAGCCGATGCGACCCTGCCTACCAAATCCTCAGGAGTGAACTCCTGGTTCAGCATTGCAGAGAAGAACGCGGCTGTCTGTGCCATCTGAGCTGGGGTCAGATTGAGGGCGTGACCTGGGTGTGTCCCCAACTCAGGTGTCACAGCAGTGTTGGATCCGCCGAGGAGACTGGTTCCCCCTACCCCTAAGATCGTGGTAGGAGGGACCCTCTCCGACTGCGGCATACCGTACAGGGGGGTCACCGGTGTGACCGTCGGACCCGTTCCTGCACTGGCATCAATGATTTCTGGCATAATTGTTTTAGTTTTGTGATTATGAGTGGTTGATTTTAGTGGCTAACTCGTGAGCACAACCGTAAGTTCCCCACAGACGGCGCCAAATTGTTCCGGTCACGGAAACAATTTACCCGGCCTTGGATCCGGGCTGTATGATCGGATTAACGGTTAACAATTGATCGTTTGATTTCCTTCAGTCTCCCCTTCCTCTCACTCCCTTGGTCGGACCTTCCCGGCGGAGTTGGCCTGCTCCCTGCACAATGAACGCACAGGGCCTCGGAGGTTGTCCGAGGAAACCCTCTCCGATGCCTAAGTCAGTCCGTGAAGTGCCTTGACGAACCTAGCTCGTGAGGAACTAGGTGGCGTTTTTAGGAGTGGGAATCTAGAGAGAGAAAATCCAACCCCCTTTATGTGGGAAATGGGTAAGTATTTATACCTTCCCACAAGAGAGAGGGAAAGAGAAAGAAGAGGAGGGAAATGGGTGGATGCTGATGCGACACGTGGACTCACCTTGTCCACTCATTTCCCCTTACCTTAGGCAAAATGACGGATGGGTCCCCGGCTTTCCTTCGGTCCTGCTTAGGCGGGAGCGCCTGGGAAGCAGGCGGGGGGCCTGGTTCGCCCTGCCTGGCAGGCGGCCAGGCTGCGCCAGGCGGCTAAGGGATTAAGGCCATATACTTGGATGTTTCAATGAGTTTCGACGGACAGTCTGCTGGGCAGACCTTTTCCTCTTTCTGGGGTTGGTCGCCTTGGGGCCTAATGGGCAGGCGGCCCGAGGTAGGCAACCGACCCCCATCAATGGTCAACGAGGGAGTGGTGCTTGGTCACTTAATTTCTGATAAAGGCATTCAAGTAGACCGGGCTAAAATTCAAGTGATAGAGCAATTGCCTCCTCCTACTAATGTTAAGGGGGTTAGGAGTTTCCTTGGTCATGCAGGATTTTATCGCCGCTTTATCAAGGACTTCTCAAAAATTGCTAAACCACTTACCCAACTCCTTCTTAAAGATGCTCCTTTTTGCTTTACTGATGCTTGTCGTGAATCTTTTGACAGGATTAAGGAGGCATTAATCTCAGCACCCATTATTCGATCGCCAGATTGGAATCTACCTTTCGAGATTATGTGTGATGCAAGCGACTATGCCGTAGGAGCAGTTTTGGGTCAGAGAAAAGATAAAGTTCTTCATGCTATTTACTATGCTAGTAAGACTTTAGATGAAGCTCAGGTCAATTATGCGACGACGGAAAAGGAGTTATTAACCATCATTTATGCCCTCGATAAATTTCGAACTTATCTCATAGGTTCTAAGGTGATTGTTTATACCGACCATGCCGCGCTAAAATACCTCTTAGCAAAGAAGGAAGCAAAGCCCAGATTAATTCGTTGGATCCTACTACTCCAAGAATTTGATCTAGAGATTCGGGATAAGAAGGGGGCCGAGAATGTTGTAGATGATCATCTATCACGGCTTAGATTCGATGAAGACGGATTAATTGATGATTCTTTTCCCGACGATTCCTTACTTGCGATCACCCTTGCCGAGCTAACTACCAACGAGCCATGGTATGCTGATTATGCTAACTTTTTGGTTGGTGGTTATTTCCCTCCTAATTGTACCTATCAACAGAAGAAGAAATTCTTATCCGATGTGAGGAGGTATTATTGGGATGATCCTTACCTATTTCGAGAATGCGCAGACGGAATTTTTCGGAAGTGCGTACCCGATTGGGAAGTAAGAGGTGTCTTGGAAGGATGTCATTCTTCTCCTTATGGTGGTCATCATGGTCCGTCTCGCACCGTTGCTAAGGTATTACAATCCAGATTTTATTGGCCGACTTTATTCAAAGATGCACAAAAATTTGTCCTTACTTGTGATGCGTGCCAACGATCCGGAAATATTTCTAGACGACATGAGATGCCACAAACCGGTATATTAGAGGTCGAGGTTTTCGACGTATGGGGAATCGATTATCAAGGTCCGTTTCCTTCTTCTTTTGGTAACCGGTATATTCTCGTCGCAGTGGATTATGTATCCAAATGGGTCGAGGCGATAGCGTGTCCTACAAACGATGCTAAGGTAGTTATAAATCTCTTCAAGAAAATAATTTTCCCTTGGTTCGGGGTTCCTCGAGCTATTATTAGTGATGGAGGTTCACACTTCCACGAGAAGGGATTAGACACTTTGCTACGCAAATACGGTGTTATGCAACGTACCGGTTTGGCTTATCATCCTCAAACAAGCGGCCAAGTGGAAGTATCTAATCGAGAAATTAAATCAATTCTCGAAAAGGTGGTTTCTAGATCGAGAAAGGATTGGAGTACCAAACTAGACAATGCATTATGGGCCTATCGCACCGCATATAAGACACCCATCGGTACATCTCCCTATCGATTAGTCTATGGTAAGGCATGTCATCTTCCCGTCGAGTTAGAATACAAAGCTTTTTGGGCAGTAAAAGAGCTTAATTTTGACCCGACTCTGAGTGGGGAGAAGCGGTTGCTCCAACTGAATGAATTGGATGAATTCCGTCTAAGTGCTTATGAAAGTTCCCGAGTCTATAAGGAGCGCACGAAGAAGTGGCATGATAAGCGTATTCTCCCGAAGCAATTCAAGGAGGGTGACAAAGTTTTGCTACACAATTCCCGGCTTCGCATATTCCCGGGTAAGTTGAGATCTAGATGGTCCGGTCCCTACACCGTTACCGATGTCAGAAAATCTGGAGCAATCAAAGTGCAGAATGAATCGGGAGAAGTCTTTATGGCTAATGGACACCGATTAAAGTTATGTCATGAAGATGCAGTTGTAGGTAATATCGACGTGATTTACCTACAAACCTCTTCCTCTTGAGGTAATTTCGGTCGAGCGGGACCGTAAAAACCAGCGCTTCTCGGGAGGCAACCCGTGTGTATAACTTCTGTAATTTTCCTTTTATGTCGTGTGTTAGATTTTTTTATTTTTATTTTTATTTTTTATTTTTGAGTGAAAGTAAGGGAGGGTACTGACATTCGTTGCGAAAAGATATAGCAGGTACGACAGCTGAACCGCTCGGTACAGAATCAAACCGAGCGGTACGAAGTTAAACCGAGCGGTACAAAAACGAACCGGTCGGTACGCAATCAAACCGAGCGGTTCAATTTTGAACCGATCGGTTCGCACGGCGGGACTCTTTTCCGAATTACATATACACCTCTACCCCTCCACCCATCCCCCATTCCCTCATTTCACTCTCTCTCACTAAACTCTTTCCACCCCTCTCTACAACAAAATCCCCATAAAAAACTCCTCCACCATATTAAATCTCCTTTCCCCCTTGCCTTCACCCATACTTCCATCACTCCTCTTCATCTTCAACAATGGTTTTCAAAAGGAAAAGGAGGAACGTCACACGTAGGTCAGATTCTCCCCCAGAATCATCACATGCAACGGAATCATCGGAAGCACCATCATCACCACCAGAATTCCCACCAGTAACTGGGTATGAACAAGTTATTTTCGAGTCCGAAAGGCAGCGCGAACTCTTCCTGATCATGGCTTCCAAACCGGTAACCCCTACCCGATTTCTTAGTCATGCTTTATTACGTCGCTGTGGAATCAATGAGTCTATGGAACAGTTTTTTGATAGTACTGGTATGGGTGGTCTATTTAGTATGAATTTACCCACTTACAAAGACTTAACCCTAGAATTCTTTAGCAGTTTTCAGTACAATGAATCTACTGCTACGATGACATTTAGGATGATGAATCAGACTCATACCATCCCCCTCAGACTGTTTAGGGATACTTTTGGCTTGGATCCTGGTAATATTTTGAGTGCCCCTGATTGTTTTAGCCATCAGCAGCTTTGGTATTCTATTACGGGTCAAGCTTTACCAGCTAGATTTAAGCGTGTCCCGTGTCAGGCTATTCAGCATCCTATAATTAGGATTTGGCAAAGATTTGTTTCTGGGTCAATTTTTGGTCGTCATGAACATGGAGCTGTGACCAAAACTGAAATTGAATTGATAGGGATGGCTCTTAATGTCCAATCCCAACCTTTATTTTATTTAGATATTTCTTCTCTTATCATGAAACATTTTGGTTTAATTGTTACTAAAGTGGGACGATTAAAGTCGATTAATGGTAGGGGATTGGTGACTCAGCTTGCCCGGACTCTATTACGAGGAACTTTTGATGAGAATAACCGGGTGCCTATTTCTATGGAAACTGTGTATACTGCTAGTGATTTCTCTGCAAGTTGCTTTTCCGTGAATGCTGATAATAAATATTTGTGGCACTTTGCTCCGGGTCAATCTCGCCTTCTTCCTGATCCTTCCCTACCAGAGCTATGGCAGAACCCACCGGTCGATGACGATATTCCACCGCCTGCCGCACCTAGTTACTTACTTACCGTTACCCCCAGAGCTGCTCCACAGGGTAACCGAGGTCGCGCTACTTTTGAGCAAGGTGAAGGTTAAGGTTCTCGTCAGGCTCCTCAGTTTCAGGCACCTCGTCCGCAGCCTCCTTCTCCGCCCTTTCAGAGGCCATTTGTCCCACCTACAGGTACTTTCTATCCGCCTCCGCCGGGTTATACGGAGATGCTTCATTTGATGAGGTCGATGTATGTCGACCAACAGCGACCTATTATCCTCATCTCTGACAACTACAGCAGCAGGGTCAGCTACTGCCGACTGATCATTTACCCTCCTGGTTCGGTCCTGACGGTTCGTTTCGAGGACCTACCGGTCCACCTCCTCTTGGTCAGTCCAACTTCGGGGTGCAGTATGACTATGATCGCGGTGTCAGCTACTATGGACACGACGATGTATATTCCTGCCATGATGCTTCCTTACATGGAGATAATACTTTTGTTGATGAAACCCGGCATGGTGGGCGAGAATTCGTGGACCTTGTGTCTAGTCCGGAGGATGATTATGACATTGATGGGTATGGGTCTGATTCTTAGTCCCGATTAGTTGCTGGTTTGGGGGACGTATCCGCTGTACATATTTTGTCGGTACCTTCTCTTACTCTTTTTGTCCCTCTCCATTCTTTATTATATCTTTTTGTTCTAACTTTTATATATTGGTTCACAATGAGGACATTGTGTGATTTGGTTTGGGGGGATGTTTTAGATGTTTTGTGTGTTTATTTTTTTTTTCAAAAAAAAATGTTTTTTATTTAATTTTTCATTTTTTTGTGTGATTTTAGTATAGAGTCGTGTCGGCGATGATGACATTGCGTTTGTCGCATGCTTTTCCCTAGTTCTTTGCTCTTTCTTGTGAATGACACTTTTTTCCGTTATTTGAGTTTAGTATTTCTTTGATCTTGTCGCTAATTACGTTTTGAATGCCAAATGAGTAAATTGACCTGTTGTCAAGTAAGCTACTTATATTGTGAGACTTAGAGCCTAAACTGATGACATCCATGATCAGTTTCTTATAGGTCGAGAGTAGTACTCCTTATGAGACATGTAACATCAAATTGCATAAACATGACATTCGTCTCTTAAATACCTGTATGCATTCGGTTTATGATTGAGACATATGCAAAAGAGGCAATCCCCTTTCTTTTATCTAATTCCCATGAACTTCACATAACCATAATTTGACCTGTTTTGACCCGTTTATTAACTACATGCCATATTTGCCTACCCTAGTCAAGCTAGTTTGGTTAATTAGACGAAATTGTTTTTTTTCGGGTGAAATTTGGTACTATGTCTTGTTGATTGGAGAAGAAAAAAAAAAGATGATGAATTGAAGAAAAATAAAAGAAAAGAAAAAGAAAGGAGATACTTGAAAAGAAAGAAAAAAAAAAGTGAAACAAGAAAAGGAATGTGTTTTTGCTATGAGAAAATAGATTTCTATATTTTCGTAGTTATTGGTACGAAGTCGGTAATGAAACGACTGAAAATAAGAAAGTGCTTGGTACTATTTGTAATTCCTTTGATTGAAGATTAGTAGAATGGAATGAGTTTAGTGTGGTTACGGTTGGACTAGCTTGGCTTTTACCTCCACATATCAAAATCGTTTTGCCCCTTCTTACCCAATTAGCCTCACTTTATCCATATGTAAGTCCTCGGCGTGTGTTTTGGTCCGATTGAATGTATATATATGTACGGTTGGTAAAGATTGATATCATGTTAGATTGCATGCATGTTCTTATAAGTCGCAGTTAGGTGAGTGTTTTGTCTTTCTGATTCTACATAAACTCACAATATTGCCCTTATTTGAGTGCTGAGTGTAAACTGCGAGAAATCTTGACATAGATGGTTATGCAAAATTGAAAGTTTGGCATTTGAATATTAATTGGGGCTTGGTTTTTGGAATTCTTATACTCTTCATCTTTGCTTTAGAATTTGTTTCTTTAGCTTTGGTGTCATTTGCTTGCGAGAGTTTTAGATTTGAGATGGTGCATGTTGACAAAGTTTGCTCTGAGCCATTTTATGTTGTCCTGTGTGAGTTTGCTTGGGGACAAGCAAAGGTTCGGTTTGGGGGATTTTGATGAACGCAGTTCATGTGCATATTTATTCTCGCTTTATCCTCCGTTTTTACCGATTTCACATGCCTTAAGAATACTTTGGTAGCCTTTTATCCGTAGTTTGTTATGCCGGGTATATGGTTTATGTTTTGACAGGAAACATAGCAAAAGACGAAGTTAAGAGCTACAAATGAAGAAAACAAGAAGAAAAAGGCATAAAGGCGGACAACGAAGGCCGAACCGGTCGGTACGATACCGAACCGGTCGGTTTGATCTTGTACCGAGCGGTTTGATTTCAAACCGATCGGTTTGATTTTGTACCGCTCGGTTTGTTTGTGAACCGAGCGGTTCGCGATGCGTTAGATGGTCTTTCCTAATTTCCGAAGAATTCTTATTTTATCCTAATTAGAATCCTACGGGATTATTTTAGACTATATTCTATTTCCTAATTAAATTGGTTGTAATAAGTATAAATACCCGTTTGAGGGCTAGGTTTAAGAACAACTTTTATTCATACAAAAACTTTAGTTTTAGTTTTATTATTGTTCCGGTCACGGAAACAATTCACCCAGCCTAGGATCCGGGCTGTATAATCGGGTTAATTGCGAACAAATGATCGTTTGATTTCCCTTGATCTCCCCTTTCTCTCACTCCTTAGATCGGACCTTCCCGGCGGAAATGGCCTGCTCCCTGCACAATGAACGCACAGGGCCTCGGAGGTTGTCCGAGGAAACCCTCTCTGATGCCTAAGTCAGTCCGTGAAATGCCTTGACGAACCTAGCTCGTGAGGAACTAGGCGGCGTTTTTAGGAGTAAGAGTCTAGAGAGAGAAAATCCAACCCCTCTCATGTGGGAAATGGGGAGGTATTTATACCTTCCCACAAGAGAGAGAAGAGAAAGAGGAATGGTTGGATGGGAGAGTGACAAGTGGTGGCCTCCCATCCCTCCATTCCCAATTACCTTAGGCAAAATGACGGATGGGTCCTTGGTTCCCTTTTGGCTTTATTCAGGCGGGGATGCCCTGGACGCAGGCGGCAGGCCTGGTCTACTCCGTTTGGCGGACGGCCCAAGGAATTGGGGCCACACTGGGAGATTCCAGTAACTGATGGGAAAAGCTGTCGGACAGATCCTTCCCCCTTCTTGGGGCTCGGTCGCCTTGGGGCCCGATTGGCGGGCGGCCAATGACAGGCAACCAACCCTCATCAATTGGCCCTCGCTGGCTGAGGAGGAACGGGGTTCCAGCTCGGCAGGCGATGTATTTCCCTAGGACAGCGGGAGGTTGCCTCTTTGGGTACTTGCATTTAATGCGTCGCATATTCCCGAGGGAACATGCTTTAACTTCTCTGGGCACGCAGGGAGTTCAAGCGTCCTTTGTTATGATTACCTTCCTCTGCATAGAGAATTTTTGGGCAGCGTGCCGCTTCGCTGATTGGCTTTCTCCTTCGCAGAGGTGGTTGGGGTGTCATTAATGCGATATTTTCCTTAGTATAAAACCTTTAGCTTCCCTGATTACTTTGTGCTTCATTCCACCCTCAATCTTTACACTTTCTTCATCTTCAACATGGCTTGGATTAAGAAAAGTATTGTCCGCCGCGGAGTCAAACACGTTTCCTTTATCTTCAGAGGATTTTGGCGACTTAGATATGCACGAGCTGCTTATTTAACTGTCCGCCGGAGCCGTTGCTCCCGACTTCGCCTTCGCCGGAGGAGAGGGAAGGCCTCTGTCAGGATGGGCAAGCGCCCTAGGAGGTCCTCTCCTCCTGCCGTGCCTAGATTTAGGCGTTGCCCCCAGGGAGGGGGCTGCTATGACAGGGGGTGCCATGAGTGTTTTCCATGGCTGCACCCTGAACAATTTGGCCCTAACTCCGATACCGACTCTTCCCTGGAGTCGGGCCCTTCTTCGCCTGTAAAGAAAACAGGCTGTCGTACTTGCGACGATTCTCGAGCCGTCCCTTTTGGAAGGGATTGGGAAGACAGCAGCCGTGATTCCGACGACAGTGAAGGCCTCGGCTGCCTGAGTGATAGGGGCGAGGATGGGGCTGCAACTGACCCCTTTCTGGATTCCCCAAGTTGGGATTGGGGTTCGGCTCTCGGGAGCCCAGGCAGTCCTGGAGATTACTCTCCAGATTTGGGGGACGACTAGGCCTGCGTGGTAGGGCCTTTAATTTCTGTCAGGCTGGAATTTTTCCACGCCTTATGTAATTTTTCTTTCATGTATGCCTTATGATGTATCTTCCGCTTGCGGTGTTTTCAATGAAATGGATATTTTGCGTATTTGAATTTTTAATATGGGTTTATTAATATTTATTTATTTGTTATCATTCTTTTTCTTGGGAAGCTGCCTAGGGCAACCCTTCCCAGAGGTGACACGTGGACCGCAGCCTTTGGGCGAATTTCAAAGGGTTGAGTGACTCTTGCCATGCCTTCCTCTATAAGAGTGATCCACTATCCATCACTCTCCTCTTTTCCAATCTTTCTTCTCTTTTGACATCTCTCATTCTTTCTTTCTTGTCAAAAACCTTGGAGTATTGACGAATCGTATCTTTTTCTTGCATCTCCATTTCTCTGAGACTTCTTTCTTCGGGCTTGCGGCGCGTTGTCAGGCGATCTTAGGTCAGATTTTCATCCTCCACTCTCTTTTTCTCTTCGATTTCCTTTTTTCCGCATCTTTTTAGAGTAATCATGTCTGGAACCCGAGAAAGGATTTTGCCCTTCACTGACCCACCAAAGAGGGGAGAAGGGATGGACTTCGCCTCCTCCTCTAGGGAGGTTGGCCTTGAGGATGAGCGTTCGTCGGGAAGTGGGGGCGGCAATTCTCCTGACCCCCCTTCGTATGATGCTGTTGATTCAGACGACGAGGCGCTGGAAGTTGACCCTTCCAGAACTTCCGGCCCCCTCGTTCGTCGGGAAAGGGGTAGGGTTTATTACCTAGATAAGGTTAAATACCGCATCCCTCTGAGTACTTTTCCCGACCCGAAAAATCGGGAGGTGATCCTTGCTAAGAACGCTGCCGTTGTGATTGAGCGGCTCTATAATTTCGGGGAAGGGTATACTGTTGTTATCCCCGACGAAAAAGATACGGTATGCAACCCACCGGATGGGTGCATAGCTGTTTACCACAAATGTTTGGAATTCGGCCTTCGTTTCCCCCTACACCCTGCTTTAGAGGAGATCTTCAGGCGCATGAACGTCGCCGTCGCGCAGCTGACAGCCACAGCTGTCAGGGCGCTGATTTCATATGTATGGACCTGCCTTTTCCACCACATGGAGCCTTCCATCGACGCCCTGCGGTTCATGGTGGGCTTGCAGATGGTTTCATCTGGGAGTACGGGCTCCCCTGGTTATTGGTCCCTCTTGAGGCAGAAGGGACATTGTTTGGTGTGGCCTGGTATGGACAGCTTGAGGGATTGGAAGAACAACTTCATTTATATACACAGCTCCCATGGGTGGAGGATTCCTCGTCACTTCAGAAACCACGTCCATACCAGGATGGAGACTCCTGAGGAGTACCACCCTGGCGTGGGTGGGAAGGCCTTGGAGGTTAAGTTAAGTGAGAAGGAGAAGGAGTTGACGGCCTACTTTGCAGGCCATACTAACAAGTATGGGGTGTACGGCCCCACCTTATGGCTCCCTCATGCGGAGCTTTTAGCGACTGACAATTATCTGACTCGGCTGGGCATGAATCCGGGTCTGGATAAAGGTAGTTCAGGAGTGCTGGTGATTCCTTCTTACTCTTTTGTGTATTTCGGAAATGCCTTGACGGCCTGTTTGTTTGTTTTGCAGCTCTTGCCACTTTTATCTGGAAAAAGGGGGAGGTGAGACGCCTGGGCCTGGACGAGAACCTCACTGTCATCCAAAGTCGCCCTTCTCTTCCCCCTGGTTTTAAGAGAGGCGAGAAGAATCTGATGAAGCATTTGAAGGGCCTGTCATTCAGTAGGCCAAGGCTTCCCCCTCCTCCTCGTGTTACGCCTGCCAAGACGGCGGTTTCTGAGGCTACTCCTTCGCCAGCGGCGAGGGCGATCGCTTTCGAGGCTACTCCATCGCCTGTTGGCAGGCAAGAGGGCCTTTCAGCAGGGATTCAGATCCCCCCGCAGTCGCGGGCCGCAGGTTCCGAGGAGACTGGGGAGAGTACCCCCCGAGCACTGACCAGAAAGAGGAGTCGGGAGGCCCCTAACGCTGACCAGGTGGTGGATTTGGAGACTACCACGCCTGAACCCAAGCGTTTTGCTCCGGAGATTCCCGCCACCCTTTTATCTGAGGAGAATGTTGAGTTCCACTATAATGCGGGCGACAGCCAGGATATTTCTGCCCTGCTCTCCGACTCAGGGGCGGTTTTGACTGACCATCTTCTCAAGACCGTTAAGTCCGCTGCCAGTCAAGTGACCCAGTATATTAAGCGCACCTCCCGAATTATGCAGGCTTCCGCGGAGCTGGCTGCCCTTGGTCACCTGAGTGATGAGGAACTTGCCAACCCAGACCGCCTTTCTGCAGTTGAGAGAGACGTTGCTCTCATTGCCAGCCTGAAGGATCAGTTGGCGAAAAAGGAGATTGAGCTAGAAGAGGCCGGGGGTCGGGCTATCCATTGGAAGCTCGAGAGCGAGAAAGCTACACGGGAGGTGTCTCGCCTGGGAGAGGAGTCCAAGAGAGCACAGCAGGCCTTTGCTGAACTGGAGCGGGCCAGAAAAGCTTTGGCTGAACTGGACCATGCTAAGAAGAGCGTTGTTGACCTTGGTGATCGCCTTTCTAAGGCAAACTCTGATCTGCAGACGGCCCTTGGCGATTTGGCGGCGAAGACCGAGGATCTGGCGACGAAGACCAAGGACTGGGAGAAAGAGAGGAGTGAGATTCTCCAGGAGGTGGAAATGGCGGTGTCGGCGGGCTTCGTTAATGGTGCCAATTCCTGCTTGAAGGTTGTGATGGAGGCTGTCAGGGAGATGTTCCCGGGTTTTGACGAAGATGCTTTCCGGACCCTTTACACAGCTAAGGATGAAGCTCAAATGCGTAGGCTGTCTGAGGGAGAGGCTTCTGGCCCAGACGCTCCCCCTGCTTAACATGGAGGGCAGTCTTCCTCAGAGGGTTCTTGCTCGTCCCCTGCTGCGCCTGTGCCAACGCTTTAATTTCCTTACTTCTTTGCGCGCCGAGCCCTTTGGTGGCCGGCTGCCGTACTCTTGGTTGTAACTGTTTGTCTTGAAAACTTTGAAAACTTATGTCTTGTGTTTCTTTGACGCTGCTTTTTCTTCTGTATGTGAATTCTGTTTGCTTTTGTGCATTTTGATTCTTCATGAGTTTGACTTGCAACCCATCCGCCTGTAGGTAGGAGGGTTTTTATCTGCTTGGCCTGTCCCTGGTTTTTGTTTGAAATCCAGGGAGCCTGCCCCCTGCCTGGGGGTAGGAAGGGAGGTTTCTCAGCGTTTTTTATACAAGGTTGAGGGGCCTGCCCCCAGTCCTTGTTAGCCTGGCCTGTCTCTGGCTTTTCGTTCAAAGTCCAGGGGGCCTGCCCCCTGCCTGCCCAGAGGTAAGCAGGGTGGCCTTTGCGTTTTTTATACAAGGTTGGGGGGCCTGCCCCCAGTCCTTGTTGGTGTGGCCTGTCCCTGGCTTTTCGTTCAAAGTCCAGGGGGCCTGCCCCCTGCCTGCCCAGAGGTAAGCAGGGTGGCCTTTGCGTTTTTTATACAAGGTTGGGGGGCCTGCCCCCAGTCCTTGTTAGCCTGGCCTGTCCCTGGCTTTTCGTTCAAAGTCCAGGGGGCTTGCCCCCTGCCTGCCCAGAGGTAAGCAGGGTGGCCTTTGCGTTTTTTATACAAGGTTGGGGGGCTTGCCCCCAGTCCTTGTTAGCCTGGCCTGTCCCTGGCTTTTCGTTCAAAGTCCAGGGGGCCTGCCCCCTGCCTGCCCAGAGGTAAGCAGGGTGGCCTTTGCGTTTTTTATACAAGGTTGGGGGGCCTGCCCCCAGTCCTTGTTAGCCTGGCCTGTCCCTGGCTTTTCGTTCAAAGTCCAGGGGGCCTGCCCTCTGCCTGCCCAGAGGTAAGTAGGGTAGCTTTCTTTGGTTTGCGTTGGGGGGTTCACTTTTCCCCATTTTGGCAACAGGGGGGCCTCCCCCTATTGCCCCCTGCTCGTTTGTGTGTGAAAGACGCGAGTGTGAACAGGCAACGAGTATAAACCTGCATTTTCTCATTTCTCTTAAATTTTTCTTCTTGACATAGGGGTGGTCGGAGCCGTCGACATTTCTGATCGTCCTCCGCCTTTTTACTCTAGTAAAAGTAAAAAATTGCCTACACTCTTGCTTAGACGTAATATTTCTTTAGTGTATCTGCATTCCAATGAGCGTTCAGCTCCTGTCCCTCTAGATTGGATATCCTGTACGTGCCTGGACCCAAAACCTGAGTTATTTGGTATGGGCCCTCCCAATTGGCACTTAGTTTCCCATGCTCTCTCGATTTTCCAGTTGCCTGTGTTTTTCTTAGGACTAGCTCGCCCACCTGAAAGCTCCTCTGCCGGACTTTGCTATTGAAGGCTTTCCTCATTCGCTGCTGGTAGGCAGCGATATTTGTACCGGCTTCCTCTCTTAGCTCACTTACCAGGTCCAGGGCCTCGACCATCACGGCCTCATTCTCAGCCTGGTTGTATAGTTGGGAACGCAGAGAGGGAATCCTTGTCTCAATCGGCAATAAAGCCTCTGCTCCGTACACCAAACCAAATGGGGTCTGGCCCGTAGACTCCTTCCTGGTAGTTCGGATGGACCAGAGTATGCTGGGGAGTTCATCAGCCCACCTACCCTTGCAGTCATCCACCATTTTCTTCAGGCCATTCAGAATCTGTTTGTTGGCCGCTTCTGCCTGCCCATTGGTTTGAGGGTGACAGACTGCTGAGTAGGCGACTGAGATGTTATGGCTTTCTAGCCAGATCCTTAGTGGGTCATTATCGAACTGCCTGCCGTGGTCGAATACTAGCATCTTCGGTACACCGAACCGGGTAATGACATTCCGCCAGATTACTTTTCGGACAGCCGGCTCAGTGATGTTGGGTACTGCTTCAGCCTCCACCCATTTGGTGAAGTAGTCTATGGCGACTATCAAAAATTTTCTGCCCCCTGTGGCCACTGTGAAGGGCCCTAGAATGTCCATCCCCCATTGAGCAAAGGGAATGGGAGATAGGATTGGCCTGAGCTCCTGGGCCGGGGCATGGATCGACGGGGCGAAGAGTTGACATTTTCTGCATTTCTGGGCCAGGCTCCTGGCATCTGCCAGCATGGTAGGCCAGTAGTAGCCTGCCCTGAGGGCCTTGTGGGCCAGCGACCTCCCGCCGATGTGATGTCCACAAATTCCTGAATGGATATCATCCAACACTTCAGCGGCCTGATCCGCCCGTAGGCATTTAAGCAGGGGATAAGTAAAGGATTTTTTGTAGAGTTCTCCATTAACGAATATGAACCAGGCTGCTTTAGCCTGTACCTTCCTTCTTTGCAATGGGTCTGGTGGTAGGGCACCGTGCCTCTTATACTGGACGAAAGGGGTCATCCAGCTTTCTGGCTCTTCTTCCATGGTATTAATCTCTTGACCAGGATCAGTAGACCTTTCGTGTAAAACGTCCACCCATACTGACCTCCGGATGTCCTGCAGACTGGAGCTTGCCAGTTTTGACAGGGCGTCTGCTCTGTTGTTCTGGGATCGGGGAATTTGTTTGATCTCGTATGATTTCAGGCTGGATAGTTCTCTTTTTACCATTTCTAGGTATGAGGCCATTGTTTGGTCTCTGGCTTCGTATTCCCCATTAATCTGGTTGGCGATGAGTTGGGAATCTGTCGCCAAGATAATTCGTTCCGCCCCTGCAGCCTTAGCTAACCTGACGCCTGCGAGTACTGCTTCGTACTCTGCCTCATTGTTTGATGCTGGGAAGACGAACCTGAGAGCATGTTCAAAGTCGGCTCCCTCTGGGCTGGTTAATACTACGCCTGCGCCTGCGCCGCTGGCCGTGGAGGACCCATCAGTGTGCACGACCCACTCCTGGGCAGGGGCTTCCTCTTCCCCTGAATGGGAGCACTCAGCCAGAAAGTCTGCCAGGGCTTGGGCCTTGATGGCTGTTCTTGGCTGGTAAGATATACCCAGCCCACTCAGCTCAATTGCCCATTTTAACAACCTTCCCGATTTTTCGAATTTTTCCAACACCTTTTCCAGGGGTTGATCGGTGAGGACAATGACTGGATGCGCGTCAAAATAAGGTCTGAGCTTCCGGGCTGCAATTATGACTGCGTAGGCAGCCTTTTCAACCATGGGATAATTCTTCTCAGCTGCCCCCAGCGCATGACTCACAAAGTATATAGGGTGCTGGGTGCTTGCTTCTTCCCGCAGGATGACTGCGCTGACAGTTATGTTAGTTACCGCGATGTAGAGAAAAAGTTTCTCTCCTGCTACTGGTCTTGCCAAGGTAGGGAGACTCTTGAGATGGTCTTTCAGTTGTTCGAAGGCTTCTCTCTGCTCGCTTTCCCATTTGAACTGTTTGTTTCCTTTCAGAATTTTGAAAAAAGGAGTGGCTCTGTCTGCTGATCGGGCAATAAATCGTGCCAAGGCGGCCATTCGTCCGGTCAGGCGCTGGATGTCCCTGATGGTCTTGGGTTCAGGGAGGTCTAAGACCGCCTGAACTTTTTCAGGGTTAGCATCAATACCCCGAGAACTGACCAAGAAACCTAGGAATTTTCCGGAGCGGACTCCAAACGTGCACTTTTTCGGATTCAGTTTCATTTTGTAAGCGCGCAGAGAGCTGAAGGTTTCCTGCAAGTCTGTCAGGTGTTCCTTGTCTTCCCTGCTTTTTACGATGGCATCGTCAACATAAGCCTCGATGTTTCTCCCTTTCTGCTTCTCAAACACTTTATCGACTAGACGCTGGTACGTAGCCCCCGCATTTTTGAGCCCGAAGGGCATCATCTTGTACATGTACGTGCCCGAACTAGTGATGAACGCGCACTTCACCCTGTCTGGCCGCCATAAGTACACTTGATGGTAGCCTGAAAAGGCGTCCAAGAGGCTTAGCATGGTGTAGCCACTAGTGGCGTCTACCAATTGATCGATCCGAGGGAGCGGGTAGCAGTCCTTCGGGCAGGCTTTGTTCAGGTTCGTAAAATCGACGCACATTCTCCATGCTCCAGACGACTTTTTGACCATAACAACATTTGCCAGCCATTCTGGGTAGTCGCAGACTTCAATGAAGTCTGCTTTCAGGAGCTTACTGATTTCTTCCTTGATTGCTGCGTCTTTTTCTGCAGACATATTTCGTTTCTTCTGTTTTACAGGGCGAGCCTCCGTGCTTACGTTCAGCTTGTGAACGATGCATGAGGGATCAACGCCGGGCATCTCGTCTGCGGAGTAGGCAAACACGTCTTTGTTTTCTCTCAGAAGTTTGATCAGTTCGGCCTGGTAGGATTCCTCCAAGCCTGTTCCTACCAAGACCTACCTTCCTGGTTCTAAGTCCACCAACATACTGTCACCTCCTGACTCCAGGCGGTCGGGCATCGGGTGCTCAATTGGGACTTCACCTTCCCTGCAGGGGGAACTGTCAGCTTTTCTTTTTCCTTTCCTGTCCTTCTCGTGCTCTTGTAGGGCCACGGAGTAGCATTGTCTAGCTGACTCCTGGTCCCCACGTATCTTTCCTTCCAGCCCGAAGTCTGTGACATATGCAATGGTGAGAGCTCTGATGGAGATTGCTGCCTCGATTTCATCCAGGGTGGCCCTGCCAATCAGGGCATTATAGGCAGACCTTGCGTCTACAACGACAAAAGTTGCCCTGACATTTCTGGCTGCGGAACCCTCCCCGAAGGTTACGGGTAAGTCGATGACGCCCATGGGCAGCACGCCAGCCCCACTGAATCCATACAGGGATCCGGGAGCAGGCCGTAGATGCCTTTTTTCCAGGCCCATTTTTTCGAAAGCATCCTTGTATAGAAGGTTTGTATATGCGCCTGTGTCTACCATACATCTTCGCACAATATGGTTGCTGATTTCTAGGGACAGCACCAGAGGATCACTGTGCGGATATATCACCCGCCCTGCATCATCAGGGGTGATGCTTAGTGTCACTCCTTTTGGGCTCCCTTCTTTCTCAGCGTAGCAGATTTGGTTTCTCAGCTCTCGCATTTGCCTTTTTTGACTTCTTCGGCTGAGTTGGCCCTCAGTGCCCCCTGAAATTACGTGGATTATCATCCGGTTCTGCGCAGACCCCTCTGGTTTCTCAGGCATTTCCTTCTGAGTCTTGTTTTTAGCTGCATAGTTGGCCAACCATCCGTTTCTGATTAATTTCTCAATTTCATCTTTCAGGTGACGGCACTCTTCGGTGGTGTGGCCAATACAGTCGTGGAAAGTGCAGAATTTCTTTGGGTCGCCTTTTGGGCTGCGAGGTTTGCTTGGACGGTTCCATTTGGCAGTTTCTTTTTCCAGTTCGAAGATTTCCGCCCTGGATTTGTTCAGAGCGGTGTAACTATCGAATCTGGGTTGGTAGACTGGGCGCTCTTTCTTGGGAGTGTCTCCTTCCTCTTTCTGCTTTCCTGGTTCACCTCTGCCCCTTCCACCCTGCGGTCCCCCTTGAGGCTTTGTTTGGCCTGCAGGGGTGTCCGTCAGGCCGTGGAACTCCTCCTGCAGAATGAACCCCTCAGCAATCTTTCTGGCCATGGCCAAGGTTTCGGGCTGGGCCCTGATCATCTGGTTTTTCATTTCCCCCGGAAGTAGGGAGATCGTCAGGGCGTAGGCGGCGGTGGAATCGTCGATCTCCCTAACCTGCTGGTAGGATAGATCGAATCTTCTCATGTATTCTCTCACACTCTCACCCTTCTTTTGTTTCAAGGTCATGAGATCGAAACGGGTAAGTCGTCTTCTCTTATTTCCAGCATACTGCTCAAGGAAGATCTCAGCTAACTCTAGGAAGAACCTGATTGACCCCTGGCGGAGATCTCTGAACCACCCCTGCGCAAGTCCTACCAGGGTGGTAGGGAAAACTTTGCACCAGATGGCGTCATCTACATCATACATTCCCATGTGGCTCTCAAAGGCTGCCAGGTGATCTTCAGGGTCCGTCGTCCCGTCAAATTTGATGGTGGGCATTTTGATTTTTGGAATGGGGTACTCTTGTACCTCAGGGTGCAACGGGGTTTTCGTGGGCCTGCCTACCAATCGTGACCTGCTTTCCCCAGACTGGTTACCATGAGATTCCCATTGTCTATGGGTTGGTTTCCTCGTACTGGGGGAGCGGTGCCTCGGTGGCGGTCTGCTAGCTGCCTCGTCCTCTGTTCCCGAGAGGGTCTGCCTGGGCCTCTTCCTCTGGGAGTGACAGAGATTTTCACCCTGATGGTACCTGGATTCAAGCGGTTGTCCTCGATTGAGTCTGGATTGCAAGCTTTGCGATAAGCCGGGGGCTGACTGTTCCTTGGCCGCAGGTGTTAACCTGGAGAAAACTCCGCCTGCTCTCTCTCCTAGGCGTTTTGACACAGGCTCCCTGGGCCTCATGCGCTCCTGTAGTCCTTGAGATAAGCCTCCCTGCCTTCCAGACGCCGATTCTGTTGTGTGAATAGAGACCGCCTGCTGGGCGGGTGATCCTGGTTTGTCAGTGGTAATGCGCCTCTGCACATGCGTATACACTTGGGCTGTTCTTCTCGCCTTTCTCTGAGCGTTTCTGGCGGCGGTCCGCCTCGTGCCCCCGGCCTCGTCCCTGCTGCCTGGGGACGGCTGCCTAGGAGCCGACGCGACCCTGCCCACCAGGTCTTCAGGTGTGAACTCCTGATCTAGCATCGCAGAGAAGAACGCGGCTGCCTGTGCCATCTGAGCTGGGGTCAGATTAAGAGCACGTCCAGGGCGTGCCCCCAGCTCGGGTGTCACAGCAGTGTTGGGTCCGCCGAAGGGATTGGTTCCCTCAACCCCAAGGGTTGTGGCAGGAGGGACCCTCTCCAATAGCGGCATTCCGTACAGGGGGGCCACCGGAGGGACCGTCGGACCCGCTCCTGCACTGTCATCAACGATTTCTGGCATGACTGTGTTTAATTTTGTGGTTATGAGTGGTTGATTTTAGTGGGTAACTCGTGAGCACAACCGTAAGTCCCCACAGACGGCGCCAAATTGTTCCGGTCACGGAAACAATTCACCCGGCCTAGGATCCGGGCTGTATAATCGGGTTAATTGCGAACAAATGATCGTTTGATTTCCCTTGATCTCCCCTTTCTCTCACTCCTTAGATCGGACCTTCCCGGCGGAAATGGCCTGCTCCCTGCACAATGAACGCACAGGGCCTCGGAGGTTGTCCGAGGAAACCCTCTCCGATGCCTAAGTCAGTCCGTGAAATGCCTTGACGAACCTAGCTCGTGAGGAACTAGGCGGCGTTTTTAGGAGTAAGAGTCTAGAGAGAGAAAATCCAACCCCTCTCATGTGGGAAATGGGGAGGTATTTATACCTTCCCACAAGAGAGAGAAGAGAAAGAGGAATGGTTGGATGGGAGAGTGACAAGTGGTGGCCTCCCATCCCTCCATTCCCAATTACCTTAGGCAAAATGACGGATGGGTCCTTGGTTCCCTTTTGGCTTTATTCAGGCGGGGATGCCCTGGACGCAGGCGGCAGGCCTGGTCTACTCCGTTTGGCGGACGGCCCAAGGAATTGGGGCCACACTGGGAGATTCCAGTAACTGATGGGAAAAGCTGCCGGACAGATCCTTCCCCCTTCTTGGGGCTCGGTCGCCTTGGGGCCCGATTGGCGGGCGGCCAATGACAGGCAACCAACCCTCATCAATTATTAGCATCGGAATTCTGCAAGCTTGTAGCGGTACTTTTTAGCTTTTTATTATTACTCAATCTTTCAGTTCTTCATAATCGGTATTTTTCCCTTTTCTCTCATTTTCATATTAATCTCAATTATACTCAATTATTTTGTCGTTTCATCCTCCACCATGAGTAGCTAATTTATTCTTCTAGGGTTGAAGGGGATCTATGTTAATTAAATTGGGGATGTTAGTTTAATTATTTGATTGATTAATCATTCATATGTTATTGCCTTACTACTTGTTTTGTATCGTCGTTTGATTAGTTTGAGACGTTGAACTAGTTGAATGTTTAGGAACCCGAACCTAAGATCGAAAGCCTGGTAAGGGTAGACTTACAAGTAAGTGGGTAGGATAATCTGGTAAGTTGCGAGAGCCCGTCAGAATCTATCCTAAGGTTGACATAAGATCCGAAAGGCCGTGTCTTTGCCATAAATAACTGTGATTGATTGATTAAATAATTAATTAACTTTACCCAATTTAATTGCATAGTGAACCGTAAGACCCTAGATCTCTTTTAATATTGTTAGAACCCTTTATTTACATTACTGCAATAGTTTAGAAAACAAATCCAAACAAATCGGAATTTAAATAGTTTAGAATCAATTATAGATAATTTGCAATATTCATCCATCTCTCTGTGGTTCGACCCTTACTTGCTGCTAGCTATTTGTTAGTTGTTAATTAGGTTTATTTTGATTAAGGTGATATGACTTTAGCCTTGTCACATTGATATAGGTGACCGGTTACCTGGAAAACTGGTTGAACCTTCCTCTTCAGTTTCGGCTATTGGTTAAGTTTTTTTGAATCTTCCCAAAATTGATCTTGCATTTTTTTTTCCGATTAGTATTACAGAAGCCATGAAAAAAATGATTTTATTTTCTTGTTGTTTTGACTTTCATGAACGACGACGGAACACTCAAGGACCATAGAAAGTCACAACCGGTCACTATTACCGGTAATAGCAGGTCATAATTTTGTCCATAGCAAAATAAGACGAATGAAGGCATAGTTCATATTAAAACGAGATTACGTGTAGTTGAGATTATTTTAAGAAACCCTCTTATAGTTGATATTATTGTCTTGAAATAACTCTAAATTATAAGTATTGTGCGATGTTTCATTATAATATATTTTATACTCAGCTTTGCTGACGTTCTTTTGTTTTGGGTCATTCCCCCACTGGAACCTGTACCTGTTTGTGTTTTTGGGTACAGTTGATAGGTACACTTGATATGTTGCATGGGTGTATTATGGTTTCGGGATGCTGAGCGAGCAAAGATTTTATTATTTAACATTACCTCCGAACTAATTATATTTATGTTGGATTTTGGTTTGAAGTTGTTTTAAATCGTTTTGGATTTTGTGGGACTTAAGTCTTCCGCTGCAACGTTTTCATTTAGTTATCTATCAGATTTATATTTCTTTTAATTCTTATATTATTCTTTTGCCTTGCACTTGGCCTTGTGAGCTAAGTGCGGAGTAATGGCTTTGAGTTTTCCTTTTTTATTCTTTTATTTTGATCGCAAAAATTAAGGACTGTTACACCGGGAAACTCATACAAGCCAAAGTCGCTTGCACAAAATTCCAATTAATCTTATCATATGCTTTTTGTGTATCCGCCTTGAGAGCTAAGCATCCCTTTTTTCCGATTCTTTTTTTATGAATAGTATTGACCACTTCATGAGCAATAAGGATATTATCTTCTATGCCTCTCCCACTAGGGATGGCAATGGGTCGGGTCTAGGTCGGGTCCACACGGGCCCGGACCCGGACTCAGACTCGAATTTTCAACCCTAGACCCACACCCGAGCCGGACTCGAATAGGTCCAAAATTATCAGACCCATACCCGAACCGGTCGGGTCTGGACCGGGTCTGGGTCTACCCGCGGGTCCGCCTTAATTTACGTTGTTGTATTATTTATTGTTTCGATGGAAATTTCGTAGAAAAACACGAACTTAATTTCCGGAAAAAAAAAGCTACGTAATTAAGATGAACTAATGTTGAATTGTTGACGAAAAACCAAACACTCGATTTAGGATGAAAAACACTTAAATCAAATTTAGAAATCTCCAAAAAAAAATACTCAGTACTGTACCACTTCTAGTGAATAAAAATTGTAATCAAAATCAGAATGAAAAAGGTAAAATTAGATAAGAGTGAGAATTTTGAGCAGCTTTATATCCACTACTACTACAATACTACTATTTAATCATCATGAGATTAAAATCAAGTTACACACTTGCGCAGCTTGAATTGAATTAACGGGTCTACGGGTCGGGTCCGAATCCCAAAACCCAGACCTGTACCCATACCCGAATTTTTTGGGGAGGACCCAGACCCGACCCATACCCTTCGGGTCTGGAAAATTTAGACCCTGACCCGACCCATTCGGGTCCGACTCGCCGGGTCTGGGTCGAGTCTCAGACCCACTGCCATCCCTACCTTCCAAGTTCCAAGGACAAAAGCATTTTGGAATTTCCCAATCAAAGTCGTCATCAAGCCTCTCATTCGATTAGCAATGCGTTTGGTGATAATTTTCATTATTACGTTGCATAAACTAATGGGATGATACTGTTTCACCGATTCCGGGTTGTCATTTTTTGGTATGAGCACAATGAAAGTTTTATTCATCTCCTTTAGGACGTGACCCGAATTCAAGACCGCACAGACAACTCTCATGACGTCATCTTTAATTACATTCTGTCTCTTTTGAAAAAAAAACCGCCAGAATTCCGTTCGGGGCTGGAGATTTAAGGGCTCCCAACTGAAAGACTATCGTACGAACATCTTTGCATTGAAAGGAATAGCAAGCATCTCACGGTCTCTTTCCTTGACCAAATCCTTGTTTCGAGAGATAAAAGACTCGAAACTATCATGTACGTGTCCTACCTTAAAAAAAAAAATTGAAGTAATCACGGAAGGTAGTGCCAATATCCTCAATGTTATCAATCCACACGCCATTCAAATCTTTAATGTTACTAATAAAGTTCCTGCTTTGCCGTTCTTTAACACAATTGAAGAAATATTTGGTACAGATATCACCTCAGCAGCCCATTTAAGCTTAGCTCTTTGTTTCCAGAAAAGACCAGCTGCTTTGACAAAGGATCTAAATTTATCATGAGTCTCCAAATAATCCCCTTCCCCTTCACCAATAAAAGCGAAATGAAGGTTATTAGAAAGTTTGTCATCGACCTCATCCCAAGGTTTGTTCGATCCATTCCCTTTTCTTATCAAGTGCCCATTTTTTAAGACACGATATAACACGTTCAGATTTCCTCATAACCTTAAAGGAGAAAGAACATGGAAAATAAACATTCCAATTATCCCTAATCAACTCATTATTCTCTTCACTCTCCAGGCACCACGCTTCCAACTTGTAGGATCTGTTTCTTTTATCAGTAGTTAACTCAGAATTAAAAATAATAGGAGCGTGGTCCAATAAATGAATAGGAAGATGGACGATACCGGAATTAGGGAAAAGAGAAAGCCAGTCCCTGGAGCCGTAAGCTTTATCTAATCTTTCAAAAACCCTCTTTGAACCCTTGCGGTTATTACACCAAGTAAACTTCGAAACTTTGAAACTAACATCAATAAGCTCATTATCAATCTTTCATCTTATAAAATCTTCTGCTCCCCTAATACTTCTACTGTTATTGCTTAATTTATCCTCAGCATACTCCACTTGGTTGAAATCACCAAGAATTAAATAAGGCTTATAAAAGGATCGTAAGTTTGTAACCAGGAGGACAAATCCTCTCACACTTTGCCTCGAGATTCGAACTCCGGGTGCCCGTAAATAAGAACCAAATACCACAACTTACTACTGTTAGTTTTCACTTCCAAAATGATGAAGTTACAACACTTGTAGACACTTGAAAACTCAAGCTTGTTCCTACATCCTACAACTAACCCCCCCACTAGAGCCTAAGGCATCTATTCCTTCGCAAAAACTAAAACCAAAAGACTTACAAAGGAAAATGACAACTTGTGCCTTACATATTGTCTCACTTAAAAAATAAAATCAAAGGTGTAGTTATTAGCTAATAGCGCTCTTAATTTAGAAATTGTCGGGGAGGGCGGGTAAGATAAACCCCGACAGTTCCAAGCAAGTCCCTTCATGTCTCCGCAAAACTGGCACTGCCCGCCGTCGACTTACATTCCGTGTCAAAAATTTCCATGTCACTCCCCTTGATGTCTTTCTTTATGTCAAGATCAGTCTTAGCCCTTTTCCCACAAAAAACCCGCCACTTAGCATCTCTGCCATTGAAAAAAGATTCCGGCAACCACCTTGCCCCATGGTTCCGATGCAGCCTTCCTCTTCCTTGGACCATCCTCACAAAAACGCCCAGACTTATCAACCACCGCAGAGAACCAGAAAAGCCTACCAATTCCTTCCTTCTTGATTGCATTCTCAGACTTGGCCCGGAACGTCTAACCCACCTCCTAGAGGGGCCACGTGCCTGCTACGGATGTCCTAAGCTCGGTTCAATATTTAAATGAGTGTTAAAACCTTTCTCGCCCACATTAACAAGTGTGACAACACCTTCAATAATGTTGGAAATAACAACAGGAGTTAACTCTTGCGAACCAATATTCTCTTGTTGCCCTTCTCCTTCACCAACCAGATCGCGCACCTCCGTCTCAACTTCCACTTCTTGAATCTGGCTCATCTCTATTCTCACATGTTCAATTTCGACCTCTTCATCTCTAGCCATAACTCCTAGAGGCTCCTGTACAGCAACGGGCACGCCCCCAACCTGTAAGTCGACTCGCTGATCATCATGGTCAGCACCCTGATCCCAAAGATCACGCTCATTCCCACCACGAGCCTCAACTTCTCCTCTTAGCCAACCCCCCAAATTAGGATTAACCCTTTCATTTATGTTGTTAACCTCATCCACAGGGAAGGGACAAGCATCTTTTTGTTCCTCGACGACCACTAGAGGTTCATGAGGCGGTTCATGAAAAATAATCGGGTATCCATGGGGGAAATGAAAAACTGATTAATACCTTCAATTTCATCTTCCTTCATAGCTCTAACTCTGTCATACTCAACTTGTCTTCTAATGGCATCATAATCAACGGAATCAACATCATTAGGGTTAACCATTTCTTCCCATTACATGGCTCTTTCATAGGGGTCCTCGAACTGAAAACCGTGTGGAAAATAATTAGGGTCTCCAAAGATCACCTCAGTAAACTCCTGCCCCCCATTTCTCCCATTGAGATTCCCCGCCTGTTCTTTGTTGTCTTCTCTTCTTCTATTAACCCTAGTTCCCAATCCTTGTAGCATGCTGGCTTGCTTGCTGCTGCTCTTGCTAGGGTTGTGCAACCGGGCCGACCCGGTCCGACCCGGACCGGACCCGGTTGGACCCGGATCCGGAATCGTCAATTTTTTTGACCCTGGACCCGGACCGGAAACCAAAATATTGACCCTGGTCCGGCCCGGAAAAATACCGGGTCCGACCCGGACCGGACCGGTTGGCCCGGAATTTTCAATTTTTTTTGGAATTCCGGTCCAAAATTCCGGACCGGTTGGACCGGTTAGACCGGAATTTTTAAGAAATAAGCATAATTCCGGGTTTTCCGGTCCGGACCGGAAAAAACCGGGTCAGGACCGGACCGGACCGGAACCCGGAATCGCCCAAAATGATGGCCCGGAGACCGGACCGGAATTTTTTATTCCGGATCCGGTCCATTAGATTCCGGTCCGGTCCGGTCCATTTTTCCGGTCCGACCAGGATTTTGCACACCCCTAGCTCTTGCATCTCCTCATCAATCTGCATATCGTCCAAATTGGCATCTGCATTCCTTTCACTCCTGTTATCGCGCCTGTTGATGTTCGTGCCCTCCGGATACAGCAACAGACCAGTAAAAGGTTGGTCTATCATTCACCACCAATCTCATACCTGGAGCCACTCGCCCTCCAGGAGTGGTGCCCAAATCGAAGTCTAACAGATGATCCACGTAATGCTCACCATAATCAGCCTCAGCCACTCTATACCTGTCCCTCAATCTAACCCTAGAAGACGCCTTGTCAACCTATAGCGGAGTTGCCCTCATGTCAACATTAACATGGTATAGCTACTCCCAGTCCTAAAAACCACAAATCCCTTACTAATCACCTGATTGAATCCCGCTCTAATCTTCCTTGCAACATGACTCACCCGAGCCCCGCATCTGTTTGCCTTATGACCAACCTTCTCGCATCTAACACAATATTTAAAACTTCTTCGTATTTAAATTGAATCCATAAGAGGGATCCATCGTTGCATGCAAGAAAAAACCCGGGCAAAGAGGCTCGTTCAAGTAGATATCAACCTTTAACCTAATATAATCCTCTTCCAGAATCATTATCATAGGCTGCACCCAGTACCTATCACATATCAACTGCCTCACCACCTCCCCTACCCCTTGATTGACGAATTCAAAGGGGATACCACAAACATGAACCCAAACACTAGCAACCGAAAAACGAACACTCCGGGGAACCAATTCCGGCTCTCATTCTTTGAA
Source organism: Agrostemma githago (assembly GCA_958450325.1). NCBI lineage: Eukaryota > Viridiplantae > Streptophyta > Magnoliopsida > Caryophyllales > Caryophyllaceae > Agrostemma > Agrostemma githago. The sequence continues at coordinate 68,324,780 of OY288246.1, forward strand.
CACCATTAAATCCCCATAAAACGCAGCAACCCCCCTACTAAGTAATTCCAGTCTGTCATCATCCTCCATGCAAACAAAAAAATAAATATCTCTTTGCCTGAACATAAAGATGTGACCACGCGTAACCCATTTTTTTTCTATCACCTTACTTACAGCAAAAGCAGTAAAACGTCGGTAATCCACAAGAAAACCCATAGGACACTTACTATAAAGATATCTGGCATTTCCCATTACCTCAGGACTTAAGGTAAGAACAGCCCCGCTCTAGGGAACCTCCATGCTTGAGCTAAAAAATCTTCATGCTCTGGGAAATAACCCTCCGGGACATTGTTCATCCTAGGGATTTCCTCACCAACAGGATCCTCCTTAACGACTTCATCCTCCAAGGCTATCCCAGGAAAAACAGCATACCCATTTTCCAGTCTTCCGTTACCCAAATTTCCATTTTCCATGAAAGGAACCTCCACATTAAGATCATTCTCCATGAACTGTCTATTAAAAAGATTATCGGCTAGTGCTCCATGGCCAAACCCATTAGCCAGGAACTTGTTCTCCCTTGGAGCAACCATGAAGAGAATGAAAAATAAGGGAAAAAAACTTATATAGCTTGGAGAGATTTAAGAAACTAGAATGTTAAGTTATGACAAATTTTGTTGATGATGAAAAAACTTGAACTCGATAGAGTTTATATAGAAAAAAAAACTTGCATGCACAAGAAATTGAAAGGGTGAAATGATTAGCTATATCATCGAAAAGGTCAACTATAATAGTGCATGCAACACCCCGATTGGGTCTTCAACTCCCAAAAAAGATTTTTAAGCAAATGGTTAACCTAAACAGCAGATAAACAAAAGATGCTTTTTCTTAAAACCTTCAAATCCTTATGGATCCTTACGAAACCCTTGAACTCCCCCAACAATTGGGCTGCAATGCAATCATTAATCTGACACCACATAAAAGAAGCCCCCAGAGCAACTTAGGAAATTGTGAGAAAACAAAACCAGTGTTAAAAAATAGGAGCAGGCTCCTCTAACAAGCTCTTCTTGCCGGATTGAAGAAGAGTGGAACGCCTTTCTCTTAGTATTTTTTATTTCTAGAGAGAGAAACACTTGATAAGTTTGGCATAGATAACGTATCTTGTTATTGTCAATGTTGTAAGAAGTTGATATAGTACATATATGATTTGCTTCCATTATACACACAAAAAACGTGATCATACTTTCCACTTTGACGGTTTATTAATGTTGAATGTCTACTTAATCAAATGTTTATCAAATGAAACTATATAATAACAACAAATTTACCCTAATGTATAACAATTGTACATATTTTATGTCATCCATAGTTAAAAATATCTTAATTATTTGTTGATGATAAGATTATAAATTTTAAAAAAAAACTACAAATATGAAATAGTACGAACTATATTATAGGGACTACATTTATACACAAATAAAGGACTTATCTAAAAACTATAAAAACAACTTGTCGTAGGTGCACATTCAAATGAAGTGACGAGTAATTAGTTTTGAAAGACAACTCGTGCAAGCTCGATATCACAACGGTAATAACATACTCGTATATAGTCCAAAAGTGCAACGATTTGAGGGAGTTAGAAGGCCACTTTGTGACTACGAGGGTGTAGGGGTGGATAGTGTGGGTAGATCGGGGGTCTTGTTTTTCTTTGGAGGAGTGATATTCAATGTACCTTTAGGTCATCGTCGGTTCATTACATTGACTTTGAGGTTCAGATAGGGGGGAGGGATTGGAGGGTGACGGGGTTCTATGGGTGGCCGGTGGTAAGTGATAGACACCTTTCTTGGCAGCTTCTCAGGTTTCTTAGTGAGGAGTATAATGGTCCGTGGATTTGTATGGGGGATTTTAATGAAATTCTCTATGCTACGGAGATGAAGCGGGGAACGAGGGCGCAGTGGCAGATGAATAATTTCCGGGATGCAATGGATGATTGTGGGCTTAGGGATGTCCCTTTTGAGGGGTACGAGTTCACTTATGATAATGGGCAGCCTGGTGAGATGAATAGGCAATGCATATTGGACCGAGCGTTGGGTAATGAGGCATGGTTTGATCTATTCCCGGGAGTGAAACTCTCACATCTAACCCGTGAATGGTCAGATCATGCCCCAATTAAGCTCTACTTGGAGGATATGAGGGAGGTGAGGGATGGGAAGAAGCTTTTTCGCTTCGAACAGATGTGGGTAGGAGAGGAGGGATGTGAGGAGGCTATTACTCATGCTTGGGGGAGAGGGGAGAAGGATCTTTTGACGAAGCTTAGGCAGTGTGGGGAGGAATTACTGGCGTGGAAGGGGCTAAGTATAGGGAAGGTGCTACGGGATATTAATAAGAAGAGGATATGTTTGGAGAGGTTGGAGAGGGAGGAGCGGACGGCGAGGAAGGTGGAGGAGAGGAAGCGGGTGGTAAGAGAATTAGCTAATCTGCTTAAGAGTAAGGAACTGTTCTGGAGGCAACAGTCGAGGGAGAACTGGATTAGGGAGGGTGACCGCAATACAAAGTTTTTCCATAAGAAAGCTTCTATTAGAAGGCAGAATAACCAGATTAGGAGACTCGTGGATTCGGATGGGAGGGTGTGGGAGGAGCGAGGTCGGATTGAGAGAGTGGCTCGGGAGTATTTCCTTAATCTGTTTGAGTCGTGTCACCCACGGGATTTTGAGCATTTACTGGTGGAGGTGGAGGGTAGGGTAACAGAGGAGATGAATAAGACCCTTAGAAGACAATATTTTGAAAGTGAGGTGTGGGCTGCCTTGGAGCAGATGCAACCAACTAAGGCTCATGGGCCTGATGGTATGAATGCGCTTTTCTATCGAACGTATTGGCATGTGGTGGGTTCTTTTGTGTCTAGGACGACTCTTGATGTTTTGCGGAAGGGGGGGGAGGGGAGGTTGCCTGAGGGTAGTAACCGTACATTCATTGTTCTTATCCCGAAGGTCAAAAATCCGAGCACTATGGGTGAGTTTAGGCCGATTAGTCTGTGTAATGTAGTCTATAAGCTGGTTTCCAAGGTGCTTGCGAACCGATTAAAAATATTTCTGGGGGGGATTGTGCCTGAGAATCAGAGCGCGTTCACTCCCGGGAGGTGGATTACTGATAATATCCTTGTTGCTTTTGAGGCGTTCCATCATATGAAGAATATGAAGACGGGGGAGGATTACATGGCTATGAAGCTGGATATGGCTAAGGCATATGATCGGGTGGAGTGGGGGTTTCTGGCCCTTACGTTGCAGCGTACGAGGTTCGATGGGAAGTGGGTGGACCGGGTTATGCATTGCGTGACGTCTGTTACCTTTGAGATCCTTCTTATTGGCCAACCTGGTTGTGAGTTCCAGCCCAGACGGGGACTACGACAAGGTGACCCTCTTTCTCCTTATCTCTTTATTATTTGTGCTGAGGTTTTTTCGAGTCAGCTTAGGAGGGCGATTGAGTCCAAGTCTATTCATGGACTTAGAATTGCGCATGAGGCCCCAGTTATTTCCCACTTATTTTTTGCGGATTATAGCCTCTTATTTTGTCGTGCGCGAGAGGCTGAAGCGAGGGTGTTGAAGGGGATTCTGAGGGAGTATGAGTCTGCGTCGGGTCAGTTGGTCAACTTTGATAAGACTACGGCTTCTTTTAGTCGTTGGACATCTGGTGCGAGACGGGAGGCGGTGGCGGGGATTTTGGGTGTGAGGGTTTTGGCGTCCCCGGTGAAGTATCTTGGGTTACCTACGGTTGTCGGCCAATCTAAGATTGAACTGACGAGAGCGCTCCATGAGAAGCTTGATAAGAAGCTTAATGGGTGGAAAAGAGTGCTTCTGTCGAAAGCAAGTCGAGAAATTATGATAAAGCCTGTGGCCCAATCTATCTCTACCTATGTCATGAGCGTTTTTAAGTTACTCTTAAGCTTTTGTGAGGAGCTTCGATCTATGATTTCTCGGTTTTGGTGGGGAGCGGAGGATGGGAAGAGGAAGATGTCGTGGATTGTGTGGGAGAAGCTATGTGCTCCTAAGGCACTTGGGGGGCTTGATTTCTGGGACTTTAAGAAGTTTAATATGGCTCTTATGGGTAAGTAGGCATGGCGATTAACCACTGAGACAGGGACTCTTCTTGCTCGAATTTTGAGGGCCAAGTATTATAAGAATGGGTCTTTTCTTCAGTCAGAGCTGGGGCATAATCCAAGTTATACTTGGAAGGGTATATGGGAGGCACGGGATGTGGTGGTGCAGGGGATGAGGAGGAGGATTGGGAATGGGCAAGGGACGAGGATTTGGCATGATCCTTGGCTAAGGGGAGGGGGTTCGAGGCGGGTGCTTTCGCGTTGTCCACCCGGTAGGGCTGAGTGATTGGTGGCTGATCTGAAGCGGGGGGATGGGTCTTAGGATGCTAGTAGAATTCGGGCTAACTTTTTGTCTTTCGAGCAAGAAATCATCTCAAATATGCGGGTGTGCTCTCGACAGGTTGAGAATGTTTGGTGTTGGGACTTGGAGAAAGATGGTGTTTACACTGCTAAGTCGGCTTACCGTCTTCTCACATCTAGCATGGAAAATGCTGAGGGCCCCTCTGATTTTACCAGCGAATGCTGGTTATGGTCACGGATTTGGCAAGCACGGGTGCTCCCCCGTATTAAGATCTTCTTCTGGCAATTATGCTCTAATGCACTTCCTACGAAAGGTAATATTGCTCACCGTATCTCTGGTTTTGATGATACTTGCCCGATTTGTTGCTGCGAGGTGGAGACTTGTCTCCATCTCGTTAAGGGGTGTGGTTGGGGGTTTGGGGTATGGGATGGGTTGGGGGTGAACGTTAAGAAAGAAAATGGGCATGAGCGGGTGAGAGAGTGGGTGAAGGATGTGTGGAGGGAGATGGAGGACGAGGAGCGAGGGAAGGTTATGGTTGGATGCTGGGCTATGTGGGAGGCTCGTAATAAATGGGTGTTCGAGAGAAAGAGGGTGAGGTGCGAGGATGTTTTGACCAGAGTTCATGACATTATGGTTGAGATGGATAGTGTGGCGGAGGGGATAGGTGGGGTGGACGGTTCGCTTCGAGTGAGAGGTGGAAGTGGTGGAGGGAGAGAACGGAAGTGGCAAGCCCCGGCGGCAGGCTTTATCAAGATCAATTGTGATGCAGGCGTTCGGGGGGAGAGGTGAGTACAGGGTGTGTGGAGCGAGGGGATGATGGACGGATGCTGTGGGGGGTGAGTGTTAGAAGACTTGGTGAGACGGATGCTAATTTCGCAGAGGCGGAGGCCATTCTTGAAGGCATGAAGGAAGCATGGCGTCGAAGGTGCAGGAATGTGATCATTGAAAGTGATTGTAAAACTGTCATTGACCATCTTCGGAATGCCGATAAAAGACGAAGCGACCTTTTTCTTATTTTGGATGAAATTTTGGATTTTGGTTGTAATGTTGATTGTATTCGTTGGTCTTTTGTCCCGTGTCATTGTAATCGCGTTGCTCATGAGTTCACGCGGGCAATGTCTTTATCTGTTCGAAGGCGCGTTTGGGAAAACCTTGGTCCGTCAAACGTGCAATCTGTTCTGTCTGATGATTTTAATGCAGTGATATAATCCCAGTTTTTGGGGTTTTCAAAAAAAAAGTGCAATGAAATAACGAATGCAGGGTTGCAAATTGCATTACTATAGGATGAATGAATGAACTATCTATACCATTATACTCCCTCCGTTTCATTGATTTCTTCTACCTTAAAAGTGACACATTTATTAAGAAAAACGATAAAAATAAGTAAAAGTAGAGAGAGTAAAGTAAGTGGGCCACATGGGTAAGAGAGAAGTGTGATAAAAAAAAGGAAAGTGGAAGAAATCAAAGAAATGGTTGGAAAAAAATGTGGAAGATATCAATGAAACAGAGAAAGTATCATATATCAACCCTACTTGACACAAACCAACGTAACAATAATGTAATGGATGTAACATAATTGATTGGTTATCACACGTCAATAAATGTACCAATTGGAGCATATATACATGCAATGCATTTAAGCATATAAACGCCAAGAGAACGTGACAAAATGACCACCCTAAATTTAAGTATCATCGGATAATATTTGATGTACCGGAATGCAATAAACAAACGTTGATCCATTACCAATTAGTCATGCAAAATCTACTTGTATTTGTTTTTTTGCTTGAAACCGGGCAGGGTAACTCGAGAATTGCCCAAAGTTATGGGATATAAAAATCAAGAGAAAACTATACATTGTTCCGTTTGACCTGCCAAACGAATAACTACTCAAATTGAAGTGTATATATAATACACGGTTTTTCTGACATTCAGGGGGTCCGAAGGAAAAAAGACCTAAAATCGCACGAGGTGTCCTTGCGTTTGATAAAATGACTACACAAAATAAAAGCAGCAACAGAGAATATGTGATAGTGTGGAAAAGTGATAAATTAAACAAACGTTGATCGGATATCGATTAATCCGACAAAAGTGACTTGTACTTTTTCTTTAGGTATGAAATATGACAGAGTGCCTCGTGAAGCGTCCCCAGTCACATGGTGTAAAAATCGAGAGAAAATGAAACGTTGTCGTGTGCTACATGCTGAACGGCTTAAATTGAAGTGTATAATACTCCCTCCTAGTTTGAGTATTCCTCTCACTTTTCTTTTTGAGCTTAGTTTGGTTTTACTTCCCACTTTCCTTTTTTTCATGTACTTTTAATCATTCTTTATTCTTCCTTCAATTCTTTATTCTTTTCCTCCATACCTAAACCAAACACCTTTTCACTTCATACCCCACCTTTTACACTTTATACCCCACTTTTTACCCATTTCTTAATCTCTCCCCAAAAAAATTGGGGAGGAATACTTGAACTAGGAGGGAGTACAATTTTTGGAGATTCGGGACCCGGAACAAAAATAGCCGAAAATCGCGTGAAGAGTGCATTACGTATTAAAATGACCACCCAACATTTGAGAAACAGTGGATATAACATTTGATGGTGTCGGAATGTGATAAACCAGCGTTGATTTATTATCGATTAGTCGTCATGCGAAAGCGACTTGTAGCTGTTGTTTGGGTTTGAAATCTGACGGGGTACCTCGGGAAGCGCCCACAGTCACGTGGTATAAAAATCGAAAGAAATGAACGTTGCCCGGCCTGTGCTGCCTGACGAACGTCTCAAATTCAAGTATATAATGCACGGTTTTCGGAGATTCGAGGGTCCGGAACAAAAATTACGGAAAATCGAACGAATTGTTCATTGGGTAAGATCAAATGACCACCCAAAATTTTGGAACCAACGGATAACATTTTATGGTGCCAGAATGCGATAAACCAACGTTGATTTAATATCGATTAGTCATGCGAAAGCGGCTTGTATTTGTTGTATGGGCTTGAAATCGGGGAGGGTACCTTGGGAAGCACATACAGTCACGTGCTATAAAAATTGGGAGAAAATGAAACGATGCCATGTTTGTTTTTGAACTTAATCTGTTTTTATGTTATTTCGTACGGTACAAATCCTTTGTTTGGGAAATCTTTTTTCCACTGCTGTCTGCTGAACGGCTCAAATTGAAGTGTATAATAATACACGTTTTTGAGATCCGGGAGTCCGAAACAAAAATGGGCTAAAATCGCCTCTCAGTCGCGCCGCCGTATAAAAAATAGGGAGAAGATGAAACATTGTCCTGTCCTGCCCGTCGAACGGCTCAAATTGAAGTGTATATAATACACGATTTAAAAATAGATGAAAATTGCACGAAGTGTTCATTAGGTATGATAAAATGACCATCCACCCAAAATTTTAGAACCAACGGATAATATTTGATGGTGCTGGAATGTGATAAACCAACGTTGATCTAACATCGATTAGCTAGTCATGCGAAAATGACTTTTTGTTATTGAGTTTGAAATATGACAGGGTACCTCGTGAAGCGCCGCCAATCACATGATATAAAAATTGGGAGAAAAGTAAATGTTGCCTTGTTCTGTCCGCTGAACGACTCAAATTGAGTATATAATACACGGAGGTTTTGGGAGATTAAGGTGTTCAGAACAAAAATGCCCGAAAAGCGCAAGAAATGTTCATTGGATATGATCAATTGACCATCCAAAATTTTAGATTCGACGGATAACATTTGAGGGTACCGGAATGTGATGAACCAACATTAATTTAGTTTCAATTAGTCCTGCGAAAGCGGCTTATAGTTTTTGTTTAGGCTGGAAATCGGACAGGGAACCTCGGGAAGCACCCATAGTCACGTGGTATAAAGATCGAGAAAAAATGAAACATTGTCATGTGCTGCTTGACGAACGGCTCAAATTGAAGTGCAGGCACGGTTTTCTGAGATTCGGGGGTCCGGAACAAAAATATTCTAAAATCGCATGTTGTATTCCTTGCATTTGATAAAATGAAGTACAAAACTTTAACAACACAAAACATTTGAGGGTGACGGAATGTGATGAACCAATATTGATCGAATATCAATTAATCGAGCAAAAAGCGACTTGTACTTGTTTTTTGGGTTTCAAACCTGAAAGAGTACCTCGTGAAGTACCACAAGTCACGTGGTATAAAAATTGAGAAAAAATGAAACATTGTCCTGCCTGCCCGCCGAACGACTCAAATTGAAGTGTATAATACACGTTTTTTGGAAATTCGAGGGTACAAAATAAAAGTGGCCAAAAACTGCACGAAGTGTTCATGGGGTATGATCAAATGACCACCCAAATTTTCAGAACCAACGGATAATATTTGATGGTGCCGGAATGTGATAAACCAACGTTGATCTTATATCATTAGTCATGCGAAAGCAGCTGATAGTTGTTGTTTGGGCTTGAAATTGGGTGGTTATCTCGGGAAGTACCCACAGTCATGTGGTATACAAATCGGGAGAATGAAACGTTGCATGTGCTGCCTGCCGAATGGAGCAAATTGAAGTGTGTATAATAATACACGGTTTTCTGAGATTTTGGGGTCCTGAACAAAAATGGTCTAAAATTGCACGATGTATTCCTTGCGTTTGATAAAATGCCGCACATAATCAGAGCAACAACAGAAAGCATTTGAGGTGTCAGAATGTGATAAACCAATATTGATCGAATATTGATTAATTGACCAAAAACCGACTTGTACTTGTTTTTTTGGTTTGAAATCGGAAAAGGTACCTCGTGAAGCGCACCCAGTCACATGGTATAAAAATCGGGAGAAAATGAAACATTGGCCTGTCCTGCCCGCCGAATGGCTCAAATTGAAGTGTATAATACACGGTTTTCAGAGAATTGGGGGTCTGGAATAAAAATGACCGAAAATCGCACAAAGTGTTCAGTGGTTATGATCAAATGACCACCCAAAATTTTAAAACCAAGGGATAATATTTGACGGTCCCGGAATGTGATAAACCAACGTTGATCTAATATCGGTTAGTCATGCAAAAGCGACTTGTACTTGTCTTTTGGGTTTGAAATTCGAAAGGGTACTTTGCGAAGCGCCACCCCTAGTCACGTGTCGTGGTATAAAAATCGGGAAAAAAAATGAAACATTGCTCTGTCCTGTCCGTCGAACGGCTCAAATTGAAGTGTATAATGCACGATTTTAGGAGATTCGGGGGTCCAGAACAAAAATGGCCAAAAATTGAACGAAGTGTGCAGCGGGTATGATTAAATGACCACCCAAAATTTTAGAACCATCGGATAACATTTGATGGTGACAGAAAATGTTAAAAACCAACGTTGATTATATATAGATTAATCGAGCAAAAAGCAACTTGTACTTGTTGATTGGGTTTGAGTTCATATAGGGTACCTCGTGAGTTGAATTGCCCTCAATCACGTGGTATAAAAATCGAGTATTAAGAAACCCTATACAATAGGAAAATCTAGGTCAGATACTCAGATATTGATTAGGAAACTCTAATTAATCAGATATTAATTAGGAAACTTTCCTAATTAAACAGATTCAGGTTAGAAATCAATTCGAGATCCGAAAGGACAATTACTAGGCACTTATTTCCTAACAATCTCCACCTTGACTTGAATTGTCTCACAATCAGATCAGACATATGCATTTCAGCGAATGCCAGATGTATCAGATGCACTCCAACGAATGCCAGAAGTACAAGAAATAAAACTCATATCCCCCTCCTACCTCAGATATTGCCTAACAAAGGGCAATCAAATACTTCCAAATTTTAGCAAGTCCAAACCATGTGGGAACTTGCTATTCGGAACTAGATCAGACAGACTCACCATTTCATCTTCATTACTGTTCGGGTCAAAATTTGCACCTTCGGAATGCAACGTGACATACTACGAGTGGACGGTAAAAAAGTCGGAAGTCAAAGGTCAACGTCAAAAAGATCAAAGGTCCACGGGTGAAAGTCAAAGTCGAAGGTTAAAAGACGGAAGTCAAAATAATCAAGAGTCGCCAAGTCAAGCAAACCCAAAATAATATACAGTAATGGGTCGAACAAAGCATGGGGTAAATAAAACAATGGGCCACGTAACCATACAAGCCCAACAAACAACGAAAAAATTCCGACCCATACACAGAGGGAGAAGCAGAAGCTGTTGCTCCTACAAATCAGGAAACCCTCCTTGAGACTAGGAGGAGAATAAGGAGGAAATCATAACGGCCGTAACGGCTGCCGAGCAATAAAGAACATTAAACGGCTCCAGGAACAAGGACCGTATAAAAGGAGAGGGAGACGGGGATATTCAGGGACATTCAACTCTCAATCAACCAACAACCTGCTTCAAGCAAAACCTAGCAAAATACTCACGATCGATTATAGCCCAAATACTTGTACTTGTACCCTTTTTCCTTGTACTTTTTCGTTCATAGTAGTGGGATTCCGACTCCCCACACGATTTTTCCCACACCGGGTTTCCGCGTCACCAAAACTTTGTGTGTCGTTCATTTTCTTTCATTGTTCTTTGTTTACTAGATCCGTCTCAATTCCATTAACCCATAGTTATAGGACGATCGCTTTAACCCGCAACCGAAATCGTGGACCCGGTAAATTTTTACCAAAACAATTACCACACCTGTTCCAAAGCTTGATTGACCGATAACAGACCAAACTGTGCTGCTTCTGAACTGGTAATGAAGAACCTGATGGTTCAAATTCAGATTCGGATTCAGATTCTGACTGTAGTGGTTGATCTTCATACTTTGCTTCACTCTTATCAAGTGTTACTTGTTGCTCCACTTGTTTATCAGTACTACCACTACTTCTATCTTCCTCCGATTTCAGTAATGATATCATTAGACAGACAGTACTCTCATCCAAAATGGTCATCTCAGAGGTGACTGTGTCGTCTTTCTTCACGAACGGCGCCCACCGTCTCTATTGTTTTAACAACGTCTGCATCTTGATTTGCCACAGACAAAAACTATCTCTCCCATTAAATCTCTCGAATTTAACGCTCATCCTAGACATCTTTCTCACATATCAGAAAACTCAAAGCTCTGATACTAGTTTGTTATAACAGAATAGAAAGACAGGCAAATTAAGAACGTAAAATCGAGAGACAGACAGATTTACGTGATTCACTAACAACCTGTTAGCTAGATTCACGAGGAGAAGAGGGAGATAGTTTATTAATTTGGGGAGAGGTTACAGATTTCAGACTGATATCATAATTATTAGGGTGGAGGTATAAGAGTTTATATAATACTCTCAACCTAAACAGAAACCCTAATCAGATTAAGAAACTCTATACAATAGGAAATCTAGGTCAGATACTCGTGATTAGGAAACTCTAATCAATCAGATATTAATTAGGAAACTTTCCTAATTAAACAAATTCATGTCAGAAACCAATTCGAGATCCGAAAGGACAATTACTGGGCACTTATTTCCTAACATCGGGAGAAAATGAAACGTTACCATGTGCTGCCTGTCGAACTGCTCAAATAAATTGAAATGTACTCCGTATATTAATCTACGAGTTTTCTTATATTAGGGGGTCTGGTCGCACGATGTATTCCTTGCGTTTGATAAAATGACAACACAAAACTTGAACAACAAAAAAAACATTTGAAGGTGTCAAGCGACTATGATGAACCATATTAATTTGTTACATATTTGTGACAGTAGTCGCGCCGTGTGTGTGTGTATATAGGGGGTAGAGAGATTATTATATAAGGGCAAGAAATCTTATAAATTCATAAGTTACAGTGTTAAAGTTATACAAAAAGTACTTAAAGTTACACGTGATGAGTCTAAAGTTACACTTTATCACTTTTGAAGTGATAAAAGTGCTGAATGTTAAAGTTACACATTAATTTTGAAGAACTTTTATCACTTCAACTAATAAAGTGTTACTTTAGACTCATTCCGTGTAATTTTAAACACTTTTTGTGTAACTTTTACCTTGGAACTTATGAAATTATAAGAGTTTTTGTCCTTATGTGATCCTATCTATATACTCTCACTCATCCATTCAATCCTTTATATGGAGGATTCCATTCAATCCTTTACAAGGAAGATTTCACAACTTTTAAGAAAAGTGGTAAAAATAAGGGTATTATTGATAAATCAAATGGTTTTATGGGTACATCAAGTTTAAAATAAGAAAAAAAGTAGTGACATTTTGTGTAAATAGAACAAGGATATAAGGATTATAAGGTAAAATATTTTGCCAAAAAAACGTAAAAAATTGATTGAATTGTTCATTTATAGTAGGTATAAAGAATTAAATGAATAAGGGGACTATATATATCCGTCACACGTAAGATTTAGTGATCCAACAAATGAAGGGTAGAGATGTAGAGATAGAGGGAGAGAGTAGAGAGGAGAGGAGAGGAGAGATGAATGACAAGACTAAAGTACGATGAAAGGCTGGGAGTAGGCAGAGAGTGTGCAGACTCAGACTCAGACGACTGCCTAAGTCCCGCGTAAAAGTCGAGGGTCTCTCTGTACACTCTTCTCTCTCTTTTTATCTTTTTTTTTTATTATTTCTTGTTTGCTTTTACTTGTCATGTCCTTCACCATTTTTTTCCTTTTTTTACTTTTACCATTCTTTCTTTCTTTCTTTCTTTTTTTTACTGTCAAAGGTGAATGAATGAATGAATGAATGCATGCTTTAATTTAATTTTACATTGATGGTAGATTGCTAACCGTGCAAAATTAAAGATGATACTAGCTACGTAAAAGCTAAGCCCTATTCATTTCTACTTTCTTTTCGGTTTAGTTTAGTTAGACTTCGGTTCAACTCAATTCAGTTCCAAACATATCTGTCCACTTTAGTTCAATTCAATTTCACTCATTTCAATTTAATTCAACTTATTTTAGTCCGAAATGATGGGACATAAATCACTCAATTGGATTGGAATGTTGCTTAAACATTGTTCGATCTTTAAGTATGTATTCATATATATTAGGGCACTTGAGCTAATTAATGTGATCGAGTGACTCGATCGATAATTTACATTTTTGGAACAAATCGATGTTACTTGAGAGATATTGAGTGAGTAATAATACAATAAATCTCGAGCTCAAAATAACACAACGATTAAACTTGTTAATTTTACTTGAGTAAAATACTCTCGAGTTGGCAACAATTTCTTACGGTAGAGATTGCGTTGTCATAGAGTTTCCCTTTTATTTTTTGTTTAAAGGAGTGGTTATATATAAGGCATCATACTTGTATAATGTTGACAAATTTGAAGTTTCAAACCCTAATCCTCCGTTCCGATCAATAGTTTACACTTTTCTTTTATAAATACGAAATATATCAGTCAATAATTATACAAAAACTTTGTAACAATATGAATGTGTCATGTGTGGCCATGATACTCTGATAATATGGTCATGTTGTAGCTTAGACTATAAATACGCAATTCTCTTAATGTGGTATACATCCACTAAAAGTATCGCACCAAAATAATAAAAGTAGTTTGTCGAATACAAAACTAGAAAACATCCTTTTATTGTCCATCAATCTATCATCATTTAATTTTATCATTTTATAACGTCGGATCCATAAAATTTTCTTTACGGTATCCTAGGTCAAATTTAGAAGCAATTTATATGTATAAAAATTATAAATTTAAATTTTATGTCCTAAACTAAACGAAATACAAGCTTCTCATTTACGTATTTACCAACATGCATTTTGTATCGTCTATTTCTTTCATTATACTCCGTAGTATATTACAGTAGTAAAAATTATAGAAATTAAATTTGATATCCTCTTAAAGACGGACCAAATTAAACATGAATATCATTTCTTTTATAAATTATCGATAATATGGAAGATTTTTTTATTTGTGAGTACTTGGATAATTGGATTTGAACAGGGAAAATAGTCAATAATCGTATTTTTTCAAACGAAACAACTAACACATACTTACATACAAATGTCATAACATTTGTGATAGAATAAATCTTATATTCATCTCTTATAATAGTAATATTACTTTGAATATATACCATAAGGTATATACACTAATAAAAAAAATCAGAAAAACCCATATGCATATTTATGGACCTCATTAAATAAAAGATGACCTAAAATGTGTTGCAACCAACAAAAACAACAGTTGTGTTTAGGTCCCTTGCAGGGGTAGAAAGGGGTATCCTGTATTTTTTTGGTTTATATGGAGAGTATTTAATTACTCTTTTTAAGTATCTTATTTATCATGATTTCCTTGTTTGGAACCTTTGCCACTTTATCATTTGACTTCTACAAAAAGCAATGAATCGGTAGGTTTATATGGGTTGATCTGTTTTAAATTTAAGACGATTCAATATCATAGATAAAACAAAACATACTTGTATGTGTTTAGATATTATAGAGCAGTTAACAAAATGTTTGTCTTATCTATCTTACTAGAGTTCTATTTGATCTGATTTATTTATACGAAATAAGATAGATATGTCGATTTTAGAGAGAGTGTTCTTTTTGTTTTTGTTGCTTGGAGGGTTAAATAGGTAGGGCTTATGTAGCTTGTAAGGTGATTGCTAAGCTATCTATAAGTATTAGCATGTCTTGTTTGATGTATGTTATGATGGAAAAGTATTCTTTCAACCTTACTTTAATTTTAATCTTTATACTTTTTAGGCAACAAATTAAAGGGCAATAAGTGAAAAGTAAATTCCAAAAGAATACTTAGTTTATAACTTATTATTGTTGGCTTTACTTACAATTTGTTTACTCCTTGTTACTCCCTCCATATCATATTGTTCCTCTCCTTTTTCTAATATAAGTAAAAAGTATTTTAATGAAAGTGGAGGAACACTTTGATATAGAGGGAGTATAATAGTTCAATTACGTACATTTATCAAAATATAAAATATGGGATGAGAAATGTGAAAATGTAAATAAACTCAAAGAATGGAAAGCTTTTTTTTTTGTTCAACGAAGAGCGCACTTAGTCGCATTACAATATAGGGGAGGGGGATTCGAACCTGAGACCTACTGTCCCAGAACACCTAGTCCTAACCACTAGGGTAAGACATCTTCGGTAAGAATGGAAAGCATATATAAGTAATATTCCAACTAAGTCACATGACTTGCTTAAGAAGTGCATTATTGAGCTAGCTAGATCCATGAGAAGACTATCTAAACCATAAAGTGATGGTCGAGATCAATCAATGGTTTAATACTCTAACTTTTTAAAACGCTTCCTCTTTCTGTTATGGAATTGGATGGAACTTTTATTCCTAAGATAAACTGAATTTTGTTGTTCATGTATCTCTTGGTATCCCTTAAGTTATGATGATTTCATGTATACATAGGTTTTTTATGAAGATGATTTTATCAAATGTCCTTTAGCCTTGATGAGTGCGTGATTTCACTTCTGAAATTTTGATTTTGACAAAGCTGTCTCTAATAACATGTGAGAATATCATTTCAACCAAAGTCTTATAATGATTCGTGAGACAAATGGTTGAATGACTTAACATGATCATCGAACCATACATTACGATTGAAGATTTTTATGGCCTAACATAATGAAAACGTTCTCTCAAACTTGATTCATGACTTTTCGAAACAAATCATTTGTACCCTGTATGTCTCATTTTGGTAGGGGTCGTTTGCTTTAAGGCTTCAAGATATATAGAAACGAATGAAATGATATGTACAAAGTATGTAACATCGTTCAACTACAACAACAACAACAACAACAACACTATCTCAGTGCCTCAATAGCTCCCGCAAATGTACGCAGCCTTAACCTTGTGTTAGCAACGCAAAGAAGTCGTTGCCGGATGACCCAAGATGAAAATTGCGTCGAGAACATCGTTTAATGACCGATACTTCACAAGAGAAAGAAGCGCAGCCACTTCCTAAGTCATATTGATCTATTTCATCATAATCCAAAACTAAAAAGAAATGAGTCTTTTGTTCCATTGAATATATGGAAAGTAACGAATAATACATACTCTACTACGTATAATGCACTGGGAAAATGAAGTTTGAATCTAGGGAAGGTGAGTATGAGATTTCAATGAATTCAAATGAAGCGAAGAATCCACCTAAGGAGTATGGAGTACTATCTAACTTCATTCTTAAACACCCTTAACTAAACAACTTTTTTTTCATTTCAAATGAGTGTACTATATCACGAGTAAGAATCAAATCCGACCTCCAATATCATAATTAGAGCAAGAAAGCTCTTACAACTACAACTAACCCTCGTTCTTACCGCATTGATATACATCTAATTCATTCCATCCATTTTCATCCTCCCTAGGGACTATGTCCCGATCATTTATTTGTTTATCTATTCCATATTAAGGTTAGACATTTGTTAATTACCTTTCTACTCCGTATATTGAGATTGTTTTTATAAGGGTAATTTGATCATCCAAGTCATCATAATAACCAAAAAACCCCTAAATGCGATGCGAATATTCTCCAACATAATGTAGCATTATCTGACCTGCTATAATCTTAAGATGAATATGTTCGTAAAAATGGAGTTAAAAGAAAGGAGAAGGAAAAGAAAGGTGGTAGTAGATGGAATAAGAGTGAAAGGAAAATAGCCAACGGACAATGAGTTGTAACCCCGTATTGTCCAGATTAAACCGGGTCCACCACTATTTAGCCATAAGCCTGCTACTTTGTTAGGCTTTTTTTATGAATAGCCTTCCTCTCCCCTCCCCTGTTTTGGGTCCTTTGTTATTGATGGCCTTGATAGTGACTTGTCCCTTTTTCTTGTATCATCCCTTTAATGCCTTAATAGTGATACCTTTGTCCTTACTTAGCCCCTCACCCTTTCAACTATTCTTGTTGCATGCATGGTGTGATGGTGGTCACCCTTAGCTTAAGATGTGCTTGTGTGTGGTGGCAATAAGCCAATTAGGTGGTGGGGATTCGGTCGGGTCTCTTCAGGTCGGGTTGTTAACTATACTCTCGTTGTATTACTATTATTGTTATTGACCTATTAGGGTAGTTGGTTTACGTTGTTTTCTTCTGTTGATCAAAGATGCTATGTTATGGTTGTACGAAGTAGTATTAGATTAAGTTTTGAAACAAGGCATATATTGTGGTAGTCATGACTTGAGGGTGGGACTCGGGTCATTAGGACTCTTTGGGTTGGGTTGTTAAGTATACCGTCGATCTACGTACTATTATTGTTGTTACTATCTCCATTTTTTTCTTTTCTTCTCACTTCCCTATTATATAGGCGGAGTATTTTAATGAAGTGAAAAGAAAACAGGAAAATCGAGGGAGTATTTGAGCAGTTGGTTTACGTAGTTTTCTATTCATAAAAGATGTTACATTATGTTTTTTTTTTTTAAATAATTAAAGATGTCCAAATCATGTTATGACGTACGGAGTAGTATTAGTTTAGGTTTTGAAACAAGACATGTGTTGTGTTAGGTATTAGAGCGGATATCATTATGTTACTAAATAACAAGATGTCATCTAATGATTATGACATCATCATCATCATTCTCACATTGAAAAAAATTACTCCAGAATATTTTATGTGAGTATGGTGATACTGAAACTCGGTATGACCTAGTGATATTATAGATTGCATTTGAAAATTGGATGAATAATAAGTTTAGAATTTGCGTTGTACACACTAACATTGAAAACGGATTTTTAAGACGGAATGACACGTAAACAGTTGTATATTCAAATTGGTCCACCACTAGACTTACCGCATAGTACACAAATCAAACCAAGCAATAGTGGGGATAAATCGATAATAGTCATAGATCAAGATGTACATACTAGAGTCGACTTGTCGACCTACCTAGACTTTCATCATCATCAATTCATCATCAACATTAACAACTTAACTAATTATGTTGGGTCGGCTACACTAATCTTCCAATCTATTGGCACCTCTCAATGACAAAGCTAGCTAGGTTAAAATTTTGTACAGGGTCAAAACATTATTACTCCCTACTTGATTACTTCTATTACGAATGTTTGTTTTGGTGTAGATATTGACAGAATTAAAATTCAAGATCATGAATTTACTTCTCATGACTTTAGTTACTATACTAGTTAAACTTCTGTAGCAGTATTGATCTTGTTTGGGGGTTTTGTCATGGTAAATCTTCGCATAGTTCTATCCTAAGTCCTAACCTCTCCAGTGATGTTATAACTAGGTTATTATAACTAGAAGAAATTTATACATTGAAGAGAAAAGATAACATGGATTGACCGGTTTAATTTGTTGTTAGTTGAGGGTTTAATTTAAGGACAAAGCTAGGTTAGAATTTTGTATATTGTTTTGGTGTGAATGAAGCCATAACGTTTGATAATGTTGGGAGTTCAAACTCAAGATCATGGGTATCATTTCTCATGACTTTATTAATGTACTAAACTAGTTGACATCTGTATTATTAATAATCCTAATTGATTGTGAATTCTAATCGACATATATCTAATTTTGTCCTAACGTCTCGAGTGATTCTTTTAGCCCTATGACTAGGTTATAGCTAGAAGATATTTATACATTGATGAGAAAAGATAACATGGGTTGGTCTAATTTGTTGTTAGTTGAGGGTTTAAGCTAAGGACAAAGCTAGGTTAGAATTTTGTATACCTTTTTTTGTGTAAATGGAGTCATAATGTTTGATGCTGTCGAAAGTTCAAACTCAAGATCATGAGTATCATTTCTCATGACTTTACCGACTTATGGATTACTAAATTGGTTGACATTTTTATCAATCCTAATTAATTATATTGTGAATCATGATTGACGTGTAAATAGTTTTGTTCAAACATTTCAAGTAATTCTATAAGCTAAGGCATACGAGTAGGTTATAGATAGCTAGAAGATATTTATACATTGAGGAGAAAAGATAAGATTGGATGGGTTGGTTGGTTGGTTGGTTGGGTTGGTTTAATTTGTTGTTAGTTGATGGATTATGAGGTGGTGGTAACATAGTGGGATGATTGCATAGTGGGTTTTGCTATTATCGTTCTAAAAGTGTTGATTAACACAATTCTCGTACCTTCCAACATGAAAAGATCCTTCATCCAATTGATTGCAAATCTTGTCCTTCACTTGTCCAATAGAGAGATAGCTACTTTAGTTCAAACTAATTTCAAACCTTGTAGTCATTCATTCATTCATTCATGCTCTCACTACCTTAGCTACCTTTACCTAGCTACATACTTAAACATTCTATGTGTTCACTCATGTGTTGCTTTTCCTTGCATTACTTCATAATCATCTCATTATATATACGGTCCAGAATTGCGATCAACCTTCTCTTCTAGCTATCTTTTTCTTCTTTAACATTTACCTAAAATATCGTATATTTTGCCTCATCCAATTGTCTACCGATTGCACACACACGAAGCATATTACTTTATTCCATTGTGCGAGGGTCGGGGAAAGAAATAAGGTTGCGTAGAGGGTTTAGTGAAATTCTAATTTTTAAATAATTAATACTCATGATTCATGATTTTTATTTTTATTTTTATTTCTCATATAACATAATTCATGATTTTCGATAACTTATACTCTGTGTTATTTTTATAATGATTATAAAACAATGAAGGAGTAATTATATTACGAATTACTGATTAGTTGTAATTTTCTTGTAGTTAAATGTAATAATGTCGCTTTTACAACATCATGCAGATATTGCGACGTAAGCTATCACTATTTATTTGAAAGTGATAGATTACTAATTAACCTAAATTGATTATCATAACTTACTGTTTTAACTATGTTCTAGGTTACAATGATTATACACGAATCACTGTAAAATTTAAAAGTGGAAGAATTGTTAAGTGAGCCCATGAAGAACGTAAAACATAGTGCATTAATGCATGTGTAGTACGATAATAAATATACTCATAATAAGTCACTTTCTTAAGCATATAAATCATGCAGTGGAATATATTAATTATATTAAGGGAAGTCTGAATTAAAGTGATGGTAAAAGAGTAAGACTGTGCTTTTATTAACGAACCATGGCAATAAATTATAACTCAGTCAGAAGAAATAATAAAAGAACTGCCTCCTTCTACCATCCAAAAAAGATAATATAGACCCATGTTATCGATTATTTTCAACGACGAGTTTACTCCGTGCTTCAGCAACTGTAAACTTGAATTAAATAATATGTGAACCCTATTTTGATGACAAAAGGTCTAAACTGATTTGACCTGACTAAAACAATAATTTATTTATTTTTGAACATTATTTTGATGGTTTTAAACACAAAATTAAAAATAATAAAATAAAGATAATAGTATTAAAGAGGGGGTTGCATGATAAAATGGATAATGAAGGTGGCATTCATTCATGACTTTGCTTCTTGTAACACTGACAATAAATTGATTTAAATGAATGAGTGAATGAATGAATGCATTACATATACTACTATTACTATTTACTGTTACTATTACTACTCACAATAATTATTCATAAGAGTAATTATTTTTCACTCATCATATACTCCCATCCTAGCATTGAATTCCATAATCCCTATACCTTGTCTCTATTATTGAAATTGTTTTTTCTTTTACTATTGAAATTTTTGTTTAAAATTAAACCATCTTTTAAATTTGAGGTAACATTTATATTTGATTAAATTAAGGAAGTATTATGAACTTGTGTGAAACAACTTCATACAATCATGCTATGAAATTGTCCATTAATCTAAGAAGATCAATAATTTATTATTAATAAATGTTCTTTTTTTTAACAAAATTTAAACCATATCATACGTGAAACCATCTTATTCTATAAATTATGTATGTGAATAACAAATGTTATGTAGTACTCCGTACAACATTCTCAATAATATTATAATTAATGAAATTAAAATGGATGTTTTTCACATGACTACGTTCTAAGTTAACAAATCTAACCTATTTTTTGAATTTTTTCTTGTTTATCGATGCATACTAAATGAAAATCCAACATCGATCACAACATCATATAGAAAGCAACTTTATTCATCATAAAACCTATCTTCTCAATTTTTCTTGAAACAATTTCAAATGAAAGTATTTTTTCATGTATATTCTTGTGTTTATTTCTTTGCATTATTGACATTTTTTTACGATGTTGTTCTAACGATAATAATACTCGTAGTAGTAACTAGTACTAGTACTTGTTGGTATTTCAAATTATTTGAAATGAAAATGCTATATACAGTATTTACTTTTGAAATGTAACAAGGACAAGTGAAATTTGAAATGAAAGTTGAATAGAATGAGGTAGATGTATATTATATAATGACTAATGAGAGTAGGAATCTCAAGTGGATAACGAAAAAAAATCACAAAGTACAAAAATCTCTGCAAATTTTGTACACATTTGATCTCATAATGCTTTAAATAGAATCTACTCCAAGAAATTAAATTATTTAAGCCCTAAAAGATAGAAACAATGGACAATGGGGTAAGAAAGTTGAGTACCAATTCAACTACTTATAATAACTCAAATTATTATGGAGTATTGTTTATAACGTATACATTGTCTTTACCTTATATTATAATGCGTTAAATAATACTCCCTCCAATCCATTCATTTTTAAACTTTATGGTAGAGATCAGATGAAACAAAAATTAAGGGAGAAAGAGATCGTCTGATAGAAAATGAAAGTCGAGAGAAAACGTGGAATTATGAATGATTTTAACCACAAAAATCAACCCAAAAAAGAAAGATTGTACTAGGTAGAAAGTTAAAAGATGGACAACTCTTTCAGAAAAATAGGAAGATTTAAAATGGATAAGGGAATACGACGAAATACAATAATGTATACTACGTAACAAACATTATTATACAACGTATTAATCTCATTTATTTCACCCCTAATAATTACTCTGTACTCTGTATAAGAATTATGTATCCATCATATGAAATGTTTTTTTATACTATTTTTTATGCATAACAAATGATATAGAATTTAGTCTCATTTATTTATACTATGACATACTCCTTATTAATTGATTTGTAATCATTCAAAGATTGTTATATCCATTTTATGAGATACTTGTAATTTTTTAATTTTTTTATGCATAACGAAGGGTATAAAATTTGTCTCATTTAATAATAATATAAAGACTTTATTTGACTTGTTATACTCCGTAATTATAAGATTTATATATCCATTTTATGAGAATATACGGTAATTTCTTTATTTTTTTTTATGTATAACCGATGGTATAAAATCAATTAATTTTATAAAATTTTATTTGATTTGTTATAATTATAAGACTACTATAAAATTTTATGAGAGAATTTTTATTTTATTTTTGTGCATAATGGATGGTATACAATTTGAATCGTAATTTAACTTGTTATAATTATAAGACAGCTATATTCATTTTATATAAAATTTGTCTGATTAGTTACAGAGTACTCCCTTCTATTGCCTATTTTCTTTCCCCTTTCTTTTTGGGTGAAAAATAAGAAGGAAATATTATATTAATAAAAGATGAAAGATAAAATGAAAAAAATAAGAGAGAGAAATATTATATTAATTAAATTAGAAAAAGTGAGGTGAGAAAGTAGGAGAGATAAATATCATATTAATTAATGAGGGGTGAAAAACTTTCCTTAAATGTAAAGAGAAAACAAAATCAAACTCAGCCCAATAAGAGAATAGGAAAAAAAATAGGCAATCGGAGAGAGTATATATGCTTATATGAGCTCTTATTATTTCACTTATTATAATTACTCCCTCCATTTCATTGAAAGGTTCCACCTAAAAAATGACACATTTTTTTAAAAAAATAATAAAATATTCAAAAGTAGAGGGAGTAAAGTAGGTGGGCCACTTAGGTAAGAGATAAAAGTGATACCAAATAAGAAAATGAAAGCTATCAAAGAAATTTACGAAAAAGAAAAATGGAAGCTATGAAACAAAGGGAGTATAAGATTTCTATATAATTTTATAGGATAATATTTCCCTTAATTTTTGAAATTGCAATATTTTTTTAGAGTAGTTTCACTAGAATTGTCACAATTCTATAATGGACATGTTTTTGTTAGTGAGAGTGTTTTATTTTCTAGTGAGACCCACTATCAACACTCACAATCTTATTTTATGGGCAAAAAGCGTAAATGCTATTCCCTCCGTTCCAACCATTTGTATACATTTGATTTTTTAACACTATTTATAAGTGATTGAGAATCTTCAATGTAACTTCTAGTATATAAAATAAAAGATAGTCATGTGAGATCTTGTTCTCTAATAAAATACATTATGAATATCAAATTTTTATAATTTTTAGTAACACGTAACTAAAGATATAGATAAAAGAAAACGAGCATCGACGTACGTGCATAAAGCAAACGTATACAAATGATTGGAACGGAGAGAATAGAGAATTAGAGGGAATATAATATTTGTATGTGTTTTTTTGTTTTTTATTTTTATTTTAAAAAAAAGGAGAGTTGGGAGGAAGTACACAACAAAATAGAGTGATAGCAAGTTATTAAAACATTGAAAAGTAAGTAGGTAGGTAGTTAGGCTCATAGAGTAGTGAAGGGAGGGGAGGGGGGGACATGTGAGA
Source organism: Agrostemma githago (assembly GCA_958450325.1). Lineage (NCBI taxonomy): Eukaryota > Viridiplantae > Streptophyta > Magnoliopsida > Caryophyllales > Caryophyllaceae > Agrostemma > Agrostemma githago. Next base: position 68,348,713 of record OY288246.1, read on the forward strand.
GAGATGAGATGAAGATGTCATAAGACAAGGCGCCCGGAAATATAGGGGGTTGTGCAAATCATCTTTCTTTTTTTTCTTTTTTTTTCCCTTCTCATTTCCTACATATTGGTTCGTTCTTTCTAGTAGTTGAAATAAGTACCAATGAAATTTATTTTATTTTATTTTAATTTTTTGAAAAAAAAACTTTTGCTAACCCTAGAGAAATTAGCTTTTTTTATCAAAACAAAAAAGTATTCCCTAACTAGCAAATATTCAAAAATAAACTTTCCCTAAAAAAATAAAAACAAAAACAAGTTCAATTTTTATTTAATTTACTGCTATCATCTAATCTGATTTTTTTAATGTTTTGGTTTGGGTAGATGCAACACCGATATATTTTTATAAAAGGTGTTTATCTCACCTTACTTGAGTGACCAATTAACTCGTTTACGTAAATCTATATGTCAACTGGTCACATTGGTCACACGAAGCTACGTACTGATCCGTATAAGGCGACAAGCTCAAGATTTTAAGCTTTGGCTCATTGTACTTGCTGCTCTAAAATTGACCTAGTTAAAATAGTTCGAATTTAACTGATAATTTCAAATTGAACATGAGATTCGATCTTTGATGACTTTAACTATCATAATCAAGGTAAAAGATAAATCCAAACTATTCTCAAGTTTAAACCAATAAAATTTAACATTATATCAAAACAACTTCCTAGAAATTAACTCGAACATCACATTTAATAATTTAGTATGTCTACTACATACTCTACTATACCTAAGACATTTAATTGATTAGTTAAGACTAATGTCTAGCTGAGCTTTCTAATCCGTCCTGGACTTTTGGTTCATGTAAAATGGTAAGTTTATTACGGAGTACGTAGTATTGCTCACATTATACTCGTAGTTATTAATTATGGAGTGCACAATTTCTTACTTCCATATATTTAATATAATACGAGTAATATTTGACATTTGATTTCTTATGTTTTTCAAAATGTTACTTTGACTTTACTACAATATTATTCTACATTATTTTTTTATTTTGAAAATATTATTTCGGAATTTTTTTTATACTAACAAGTTTAAATATAATTGTGTTATGTATAAGTTTTTATTTTCGTTTTGATTATGTATAAGTGTATAACCAATGTCAATATTTTGCAAGGATCATTTCAAAGAGTAATAAATGTGAATATGTAATTAAATTGCATTAGAGAGAATAAGATGGAGTATGTTACCGCCTCCGCTTCTTAAAAATGTTTCACGTTTCTATTTTTATATATTCGCAGTTCCATACAAGATGTTCTACTTTCATTTTAATATTTACGGAGTATCTTTTTGCACCATTCTTGACTTCTTAATTTATTCCCAAAAGCAGCGTATAAAAACCATATGAATAGATGATATCAAAGTCATGTATCTAATGATTAGCAAAACCATTATCTTATTCATCTAAATAAATTACTTAATTAACTCATTTTAATTTTAGGAGCCAAATCTTCATTTTAAAGTGATCAAAGTGCAGTATTATTATTACACAAATGATATTGTATAACTGTTGTACCGTGCGTCTAACAAAGATAAAAACTACTCTTATAATTAAACAGCGATCACATGGATCAAATAGTGACAATAATTTTGTAAATGGGATGATCATTATTTAAAATAAATGGATCATTATTTAACAAAATTTGGATATTATTTAACAAAATCAATATTTATTTTATTATACTATGTATAAAGTTATTATACAACAGTCGAACACGATAATTAGTGGGTGAAGTGTATTATTATTATTATTATTATTATTATTATTATTATGAGTTGAACAGAAGCTTACAATACACAAATTCACTCAAATCTATCTCATTCATAACTGTGTCTGTCTGCCACACATCACAGGCATCTTCTCTCTTTCTCTCTCCTCATCAGTCTCACCAGGAAAACAGCAGCACCACTACTGCACACTCTGCACTACTCTCCTCTCCTCTACTGCAAACCTACATACATACCTACACCCCTTCTTTCTTTCTTTTTACCTTCGTACCAAAAAAATCAAGACGATTTTACGATAATCTTACTTTAAGATCTCGCATATAAGATCTACTCCTTACATACTGTAGTAATTATCTACATGTATGAGAAGTCTAACGGTAAAATTATCGTAAAATTATTTCACAAAGACTTACTCCCTAGTCCATCCGACTGTTACGATATGTAACATTTGTTTTTGCACATATAATAAGGTTGTGAGTGGGATGACGGGTCTCACCAATAACGTAAAAAGATTTACCAAAATAAAAAGAAATACGGAATACCCCATAATATAAAAATGTAGCAATCCAATTGAATAGGTAAAAAAGGACAATATAACAATTCATAAAAATTGAAGGATGTACTTCTTTTTCAAGATTAAAAAATAAAAAAACAATTTCAATTCAATATAGAAGAAAACAAAACCAACCCACATACAAAAACAAATGAATCAAGCAAATCACTCAAATACCCACTAGTTTTCTCCTCATTTTATCAGTACCCATTTCATCAAACCCCCGGTTTCTTCTGATTTGACACCTTAAATCTAAAATAACAAATGAATAAATTAATTAAGTTTATTAGTGATTTTTTCAGTTTTATATGTAAAAATTTAATGAATAAACAAAATCCCTCAATTACCCACTAGTTTTCTTCTCATTTTATCACTACCCATTTCATCAAAAACCCCAATTTCATCTGATTTGACACCTTAAATCCAAAATAAAATAAAATAAAATGAAATGAAATAAAATTTATTAGTGATAAAATTTCAATCTTTTATCTAAGAAAAACTAAAACTTTAATGAAAAATCAAAATCCCTCAAATACCCACTAGTTTTCTCCTCATTTTATCACTACCCATTTCATCAAAACCCCAAATTTCATTTGATTTGACACATTTTCTTACAAAAAAAAGTTTATTAATGAATTATCAATTTTATAAATAATTTTTTTTAATGAATAAACAAAATCCCTGAAATACCCACTAGTTATCTCCTCATTTCATTTCATGAAACCCCCCAAATTTCATCTGATTTGACACCTTAAAATCCAAGAAGACACAAAAATAAAAACTTTTAAAAAATGAATTAAGAAGGATTTTAATTTATAAAAATAATAATTTGGGGGTTCCTTTCTGTTTTTAGCAATGCTGTGTGTTTGCAGGTTAAGCACCTGTCTTACCTAAGTTTAGTCCTCTTGTAGCAACTTTCACACTCTCCCATTTTCCCCCAATCTCCCCTCCCTCTCCCTCTCTCTATCTCTTCACTTTTACTCTTCATTTTTCACTTCATTTTTTTCAATTTTTATTTGGGAAATGATGGGTGTTTTGATTGACTTAAACACAACGAGTAACAATGAGGAAGAAGAAGATTCATCAAATATATTTGTTTTAACTACTAAAGATTCAAACTTTAGTGTTTCTTCTTCTTCATCATCATCTTCTCCAATCTCTGTTTGTATGGATTTATGGCATGCTTGCGCTGGTCCTCTTATCTCTTTGCCTAAAAAAGGAAGCTTTGTTGTTTATTTACCTCAAGGCCACCTTGATGAACAACATCATTTCTCTGATTTCCATATTAATCATAATAATATTGATGATAATAATAATAATAATAATAATAATAATAATAATAAAAATAAAAATAAGAATAATAATTCAAATGTTTCATTTGATTCCCACAAACACAATATTCCTCCTCACGTGTTCTGTCGTGTTCTTGATGTCAAGCTTCATGTAAGTTATTCCACTCATTTCATTTCACTTTTTCTTATCAATTTTCAGCTTACAATTATGGCTTTTTCTTCTTTTTTGATTTTAGCTAGTAAGACGGTTTCACGCCTGATTTAATTTGATGTTTTTCAATGTTGGATTTCTTTTTACTTTATTTGGGGGGTTTTTACTTAATTAAGTGTTGTGTGAATGTTGGTTGAATTTGTCATGACTTTGGCTCTTGCATCCAGAGATTCTGGAATTTGGGGATTATTTTTTTTTCTTCTTCTGGGAATTAGGAAATTTAGTTACTTAACTATTATACTCCTAATTGATTAATTAAATTAATTAACTGATTGATTTAGTATTAATTAATTAAGCCTTTGGTCCCCTCAATATTGGGGGTAGTTGCAGTATTTGGAAAAAAAAAAAAAAGATGAATCATTTTGAAATGTGTGCTCTTAATTTTGTAGGCTGAAGTGGCTACTGATGAGGTTTATGCTCAAGTTTCTCTAATCCCAGAAAGCCAGGTAATCAGATTGTTAAATTAATAATCCACTTATTTTAATTTTAATTTAATAGAGTAGTATAATGTAGTTTCATCTACTTTTTCAGTCATCTTTCACATGTTAATTTAGTAATTAATTCAGAATCTAGGGTTGTTAATTAATAATTTTAGGGGGATGTTTTTCCTAAAGTTCTGTGCTTTCTCATTCTAAACAATAATGTTGGTCGACCGATTTCTCTGATTAATTCCGTATCCATCATATTCATTTGTTAAATACTCATATGAAGTACTAGTAGTTATCAGTTCACATTCTAGGGTCGTTAATTATTACCCCTCCGTCTCACTCAATACTTACATGTTGCCAGGATTTTGAAACATATTCACGTGTTGTTGACTTATGACTTGAATGCCGTTTGGTTTGGTTTGGTTGCCTCTTCGAACGACAATCACGTGTGAATGAACCACGTAACACAACACATGTATGTAGAACGAAGTAGAACTATCGGTTTTTCCAACGTGTGTCAATGTAGAAGTACAACTGTCATGAGAAATTGATTTAGTTTAGCATATTAACTTGTGCTTGGTGGACACACATTAGAGAAACGGTAGTACTATATAGTATGATGTTAAACTATGTTAATTAAGTAATTAACTCGGATTTAAGGGATGTTTTTGCTAAAGTTGTGTGCTTTCAATTAAACAATGGTGTGTAATTTATAAGGTTGAGGAGAGGTTGAAAGATAGTGAGAGTGATGCTGATGGTGAAGAAGAAGACTTTGAAGATGCAGTCAAATCCTCAACACCACACATGTTTTGCAAGACACTCACGGCTTCCGATACAAGCACTCATGGTGGCTTCTCTGTCCCTCGACGTGCTGCAGAGGACTGCTTCCCTCCTCTGGTAATGCTCCTGCTTTTTCCTAAGGAGTTTAATTAATGTTCCTGTTTTTCTGAAGATGGTTTTACTTTTAACTTAACAAAAGTAGTATTGTGATTTTTATGAATACGGTTTTTCTAAAGCGTGCGCACCTAAGGTAGCCGCTGCTGGTTCAAATAATTAATAAGTTTCATAGGGTGAACTTGTACGTAAGAGTAGAACATTACACCCTAGGACCTCATTGGCTTTCGCAAATGGTGGTGTAAGGTCGTGGATGTACGCTGCGTCAACACAGTGTTATTAACAATAAAAGGGTGTCTTTGGCTTAGAAAGTGCTCATTTTTGGAAAACTTACGTTATATATATGTTACAGGACTATAAGCAGCAAAGGCCGTCTCAAGAGCTTGTCGCTAAGGATTTGCATGGACTCGAGTGGAGGTTTAGACACATCTACAGAGGTATGGTTCTTAGGTCTTCATATGCTCGGGTTTTAACTACTGTAAAAGTTTAATCTTTAGGATCATGTATATTGCGAAACGTAAAGTGTATTGAACAATCGACATGCATTATGTATTCCGAGAGATATTGCGGAAGTTTGTAAAACAAAACCAATCTGTAGCTAGTTGATACTTTGGACTCCCACACACCGTGTCGCTGACATCAAAGATTTTGCATGGGAAAGTGTAATGAATTGGCAATGACTGGATTCGGGTTATTTTTTCTGATGCATGCCATATTTTCGGTTTAACTTTTAGGTTGTTGCAGGAATGAGTGAATAATGAATATTTACGCTACTTTGTACTAGCATATATCTTTGACACGTCGCTCTGGTTAAAAAATGAATGTTTTCCTTATAGAAGAGGAGTGTCTGAAATGTTAAGAGGCGTTGTGACTTACGAGTTATAACATATACATGATGATAACAATCTGCGTGATTTTCTCATGTACAGGCCAACCGCGTAGACATTTGCTGACAACCGGGTGGAGTGCATTTGTGAACAAGAAGAAGCTCGTCTCAGGGGACGCTGTTCTTTTCTTAAGGTGAGTAGATCTTTGCGAAGCAGTAGTTATATATGTTTTGCATGTGGGAACTCGTTTTAACAAACGGTTTTAATTTCCCGAATGTTAGGGGATCTGATGGAGAATTGAGGTTAGGTATCCGAAGGGCGGTTCAACTTAAAGGATGTGCTGCTTATCCTAGCCTTCTGAGTGGTCCGATGAGCAGGAATGGTCTTACTACCGCTTTTGATGCTATATCAGCTGGCCGTACTTTTAACGTCTGCTACAATCCAAGGTATTTTTGCAACCGGGTCAGATCACTTTTGGGTCGGATTGGGTCATTTCGGGTTCGGGTCTGTAGTTTTCACCTTTTTTTTAGGGATGTAGAGTCGTTTGCTATAATAATATTCGGATAGGTCGGGTCAGTTGAGGTTATGTTTTCAGTTCGCATGTCGGGTCGGGTAAGTTTTGCTGGGTCCATGCATTTTTCACTTAGGGGTTTTGTGTCTTTGCTATTCTAGATTTCATCTAAATTTCATGTTCATATTGTAGGGCGAGTTCGTCTGAGTTTATAGTACCATTGCGAAGGTTCTTAAAGAGTTCAAGTACAAGTTTCAACGTCGGAACGAGATTCAAAATGCGATTTGAAGCTGACGATGCTGCTGAAAGGAGGTCAGTACTCAATATACTCAGTAGTGGAATATGTATATTCACTGTTGCACTATACTCCTACTCTATTATATATATGTCGTCTTAAAGATACATACTCGACTCCTGCAACAGGTACACAGGAGTCGTTACTGGAATGACCGAGTTGGATCCCGTCAGATGGCCCGGCTCAAAATGGAGAAGCTTGATGGTATGCAAATTATGCATTCCTACTCCTAGAAATTGGCTTTTTCGTGCAACGTTTGCTTACATTTATTTGTGTGGACGTACGTCATATTTGCTCTTTTTTATTTTCGTTCAGGTGAGGTGGGATGATGTCGAGGTTAACCGACATGGAAGAGTTTCTCCATGGGAGATTGAACCCACGGGTTCGTTCCCAAACCCGAACCAGTTGATGTCTTCTGGTCTGAAGAGAAACAGGATTGGTTTGCCTTTAACAAAACCCGAATTCCCGATTCCTGGTACGTCATTCTCGCCCACTAATATATTTTTATTTTATTTTATTTTTCTTTAACTTGGAGTTGATAACCCTTTAAAAAAAACTTATTATTAACGGTTTCAAACTTAATTTTGCGTTTGAGACTGTATTTTTATTATTATTTTATTGTATTGTTCGCCTCCCATCAATTGTTTTTGGGAGCAAGGGTATGATGTTGTTTTGTAAAAGATCGTCCCGCTTACTAGTATTTTATTTTTGTGCAGGTGGAGCGGGAGTTTCAGACTTTGGGGAATCCTTAGGGTTCCGAAAGGTCTTGCAAGGTCAAGAAAAATGGGGTCCTCATTCCGCGCATGACGGTAATGACAACCCCCACCACTCAATGCCCGATCCGAGGCGATACTTTCCAAGCGGCATTCCACCCGACGACTACGCCACATCATCATTCCGTTTCCAAAAGGTCTTGCAAGGTCAAGAAACGCACATAAACCCGGCCCATATGGACCGCAGGCCCGAGAGCTTCCCGACTCAAGTCTTCGAGGGGGTTCAGGTGTCGAGGCAGGCGTCTTCACCGTCATCCGTGCTAATGTTTCAGCAGTCGAGCATTCCAACTCGTGGTTTCCCGCCGGGGTTATACCAGCCGAGGATGATGAACATGGAGCACATGAGTCAGATTAATCCCAGTGTCAATGGTTATGGTTCGCCTATGATGAAGAGAAGCGATGAGGTTTCTCCTGGAGGGGGTAAGACCAGCTGCAGGCTGTTCGGCTTCTCCCTCACCGAGGGAGAACAATCGTTTCCGGTTTTGCCCCCGGTGTATCCCGAGACTCGCTTTTGGCCGCTTGTTGAAGGGCAACCGTGCTACAAGTCTCCCTCAGCGACTAAGGCGGCTCCTGTGGGAAATGATCTTTACTCGGTGAGAGACATGCTTCTTGATATTGCCCTTTAGGAATCAGATTTGGAACGGTAAAAAACTCGAAAATGTAATAATTGTGATTGTCTTAGTAGGAGAATTGGAGAAGAAAAAAAAAACTTGTTGCAAGGTGTTTTGAGTTTGTATGGATTAGTTAAAAAAAAAAAAAGAGACAAATGTATTGTTCTAGCTTTGCTGTTGTCTTAGTGTAGAACAAATCAGATGATTCATGTATTTGTAATTTGTACCCACTTGAGATATGAATGTAATGTTGGAGTATAGCTTGCGTCACTTTGAATCGGATCGTAAAGATGGATCAAATTAGATCATTTTGCATCGGGTTGCATTGTTTTGAGTTGGTCGTATTCAAATGGGGTTAGATTAGTGGAATCAAGCTTCTACCCTTTGAACCAAACATGCAATTATATTACTTTGCTCGTCTTAGCCACCGGGTCGAGACATCTACGTGGCACTAAGGGCTAAGGCAACGTGTGAAATTAATCGCTCAATTAAGTGACCATGAAAGGCAACAGCACTACTATGATATTATTGAAGATTTGAAGGATACATGAACAACTTTAGAGGTGTCTTACATGAAGAAACAAGAGATACGTGATATGGAGGTTTCAAAACCTCATTGATTAAAAAAACCGACATGACCAAGAGAAAGCTCGAAAACAAGCCTACATGAGTCTGCTTGATTCGGGTTTGAGTTCATCTTATGGCTAGGCTTGAATAATTGAGACTCCTCCTGCGATCACCTTCATCGAATCTGGCTAACCAAAGACGGTGAGTCGGTGACTAGGGTGTAGAGCCGAGTGGCTTTGGAGCTCGGACTGAGAATCGTGTCGTATCAAGCTGCAACATGGATAGAAGCAGAGGAAGTGTTGATAGGGGAACTTTGAGAAGCCAAGGTTGTTTATGCTTTGGCTTAGTTTTTCTAATCACTTGTTTCAAGTTATTTATAGACAAACACATTTATCAAAAGGATGCTTTAACAGTACCTGGTCTGCCTTAACACGGTTATATCCGTCTTTACGTTTAAAATGAGTCAAATATTATATATTAATTTATATGGATTTACTCGATATTCTGCTTCCTGCCTCATTTATCGTATATAAAAATATGTTTTAACTAACTCAACTCTTTCGTGTTTAACACGTATATACTCGTTTTAAACCAAAGTTAAGTGTTGCATGCACTAGCACATTCCTTTACAATCCGTACAAGCACTCATGCCTAAGACACATAGTGTAAAGTTGTAATTATAAGAGTGTTTCTAACCACAATTATAGGTTATGTTCATATGACTTGTGTTGTATGAGATATTCAATTGTCTTTACAACTACTCCTTGCACAAGTTGATTACATGACAAAAAAATCTTTAAAATTTTAAACTTTGGGTCATTCGTTCTCTCAACAAATTCTTTACGTTTTATTAAAATACTCTTCTAAATGAATAAAAATGTAAAGAACTGGTTCAGACGAAGGGACTGTTCGAAGATATTTAACCAAGGTTGCACCCATAAACTTTTCGTAATATTGGAAGAAGGTCACGCATTGTGATCGAGATTCGAGAACGAGTGTGATGGGTTCGAAAGATGGTTTTGTAATAGAAGGTACCAAGTTTCTAGTTTTATACCCGTACTATTGAAAACATGGTAGAGTTATACTTCGTACATATCTAAGGTATATATAACTATCCTAGATCCGATGGCAAAAAAAAAACACTATCCTAGATCATTTTTTCCCTTGTAATTCTCTATAATCAAGGAAGTCTCTAGATACGATAATCATATAAGATGATTCGTGAAAAATGATTAGTGCTCCGCAACAATTAAATTGTTATTAACATTACATAAAAAATAAATAAAAAGAATCACTTGACTAGTGTAATTTATTTGATTAAGGTAGGATAAAGAAGAAGATAAAAATATTGAGATTTATCCAAAAAAAAGGTGAAGAGGGAAAAATCGCTACAGCCAGGAGTCGAACCTGGGTCTTTCGTTCTCATAGAGATAAGACGAGCCTGTGCTACTGCAGCACTTCAGATTTACGATAAACTCTGCTACAACAATTTAATTTTTTTTTTTTTTTTTTTTTTTTTTTTGAGAGGTGCTACAACAATTTAATTAATCAATAAAAAACTTTTGATTTAAAGGTAAGAATATCAAACTCTTTTATAATATCGTCTTACACTCTTATGATCCGTTGAGCTAAATATATAGGTTACTAAAATAAAATTACATAGTACTCCTACTGTTTTTTTTTTTAATTTGATGACAATTAAATAAATTACTCGTACATTGTATTTTGATAAATTTTGGTTTGTGATGACCATATCTGTTATAAATTTGCGACGACTCGAATAATACCCACTTAGGTAGCAAAAGACAAACAATTTGCTACAGTAGTTTTTAGTTTTAGTTTTGTTTTATCTAATTATTATGTAACGAGTATAGATCCCGCGCAATAATGCACGGTAAATTTAGTATTTTATAGTATTTAGATATTATTTATAAATATCTAATCGATAAGTTATTAATTTTTCACAATTCTAATCCTTACATTTTGATCTAAGAAAATTATTTAAAATTTCAAAGATGATAAATATAATCGAGTAATCTTACCCAATGTATTTTTTTGATGAACTTTTTTTTTTCTCACAAAGTACGGACTTCTCATGTAATGACGGTAGGCCTTTTTTAGTTTTTGACATATTATAGTTGTATCTCGGACCAAGCTCAGGTAAGACGGTCTCAACACTTAGTTTCGATACTTGTGAGATTTATATTTTGTTACATTATCATAAATATCTACGTATTTTTTTAATAGCCCATCACAATTATTTTCTTTGATTACATAAATATTTACCTTAAATTGAATTTGGATATTATAATTATATGATGAGATTTTATTTACTTTGAATAAAAAGTGAATATTGTAATTATTATAGGATGGGATTTTAATATTAATTTGTTTCGTTTGGAGGAAAAACATCTCTTGAAAGATTGACACCTCATCTTATTTCCTAGTATTGTATATATATATATATATATGTATGTATATACATATACATATACATATATGTATGTATATACATATATTATGTACATACATATATGTATGTATATACATATATATGTATATATACATATACATATATATGTATATATACGTATACATATATATAGAAAAGGGATCAAGGGAGTTTGGTGAAAAGTGGGAAGTTGGGAAGTTGTGTTTTTGACCCTTGATCTTGGCTTGAATGGATGACTTAGATGGATGATGGGTAAAAAAAAAAAAGGAAAGGAGACAACACTGACAAGCAGCAGTGGAGAGAGGGAAGCAACCCTCCCCTCAATCACACTTCGTAGCAGTGGAGAGAGGGGAACATCATCTCTTCAATCAAACTCTCCCTTCTTCATTACTTCCCTCCTCTCCTTTTCAATTCATTTTCCTAATTCAATTCATCTCTCCCTAACAAAACTCCATCAAATAAGCTCCATTAATAACTCCGACCAAACTCCGTCAACAACTCCGATCATACTCCGTTTTTAACACAACATGACGGATAATTATACCAAGGTATGTTTATGCATAAACTTTGATCATCTTCATTTTTTTTAGCTTCTTCTTCATCCTCATCTTCATCTTCGACCATCTTCATCTTCTTCAAACTTCTTTTTATTTTTCATATCTTTTTTTTTGTTATTTATAAAATTATTCATCTTCATTGTCTAAAAAAAAAGAACAACTTCATCTTTAAGATGAAGTTTAGAGATGAAGTTGTTCTTTTTTTGTGGGATGAATGGAGTTTGAAGATGAAGTTGTTCTTCTTCATCCTCATCTTCATCTTCGATCATCTTCATCTTCTTCAAACTTCTTTTTATTTTTCATATCTTTTTTTGGTATTTATAAAATTATTCATCTTCATTGTCTAAAAAAATAAGAACAAGTTTATCTTTAAGATGAAGTTGTTCTTTTTTTGTGGGATGAATGGAGCTTGAAGATGAAGATGAAGATGAACAAATCATTTAGTGCGTAATGTTTTTATAGAATTGCAAAGTCACACTCATTATGTTGTACAGTCACACTCATTATGTTGTAGAATCACGCAGATGTACACTCATTGTAGTCACATATTCAGTTGTATAGTCATACTCATTATGCTGTATAGTCACACTCGCTATGTTGTAGAATCACGCAACTGTAGAATACCTTGGGATTAAGGTATCATTCGTTGAATCATCTTCATCTTCATGCTTGTTTTATTTTTCATACTTTTTTTTTGTATTTATAAAATTATTTATCTTCATTATCCAAAAAAATGAAGGTTGAATATGGATGAATGGATGTTGAATATTTAATGAATGTTTAGATATTTTCATTTTTTTAAAGTCATAGTCGTTCATTCATCCATATATATTCAACTTTCATTTTTTTAGGGAGAGATGAAGTTGTTCTTTTTTTGTGGGATGAATGGAGTTTGAAAATGAAGTTGTTCTTCGTCATCCTCATCTTCATCTTCGATCATCTTCATCTTCTTCAAACTTCTTTTTATTTTTCATATCTTTTTTTTGGTATTTATAAAATTATTCATCTTCATTGTCTAAAAAAAAAGAACAACTTCATCTTTAAGATGAAGTTGTTCCTTTTTTGTGGGATGAATGGAGTTTGAAGATGAAGATGAAGATGAACAAATCATTTAGTGCGTAATGTTTTTACAGAATTGCAAAGTCACACTCATTATGTTGTACAGTCACACTCATTATGTTGTAGAATCACGCAGATGTACACTCATTGTAGTCACATATTCAGTTGTATAGTCACACTCGCTATGTTGTAGAATCACGCAGCTGTAGAATACCTTGGGATTAAGGTATCATTCGTTGAATCATCTTCATCTTCATGCTTGTTTTATTTTTCATACTTTTTTTTTGTATATATAAAATTATTTATCTTCATTATCCAAAAAAAATGAAGGTTGAATATGGATGAATGGATGTTGAATATTTAATGAATGTTTAGATATTTTCATTTTTTTAAAGTCATAGTCGTTCATTCATCCATATATATTCAACTTTCATTTTTTTTTGGATAGTGAAGATGAATAATTTTATAAATACTAAAAAAAAAAGATATGAAAAATAAAACAAGCATGAAAATGAAGATGGTTAAACGCATGATACCTAATCCCAAGGTATTCTACAGCTGCGTGATTCTACAACATAATGAGTGTGACTATGCAACATACTGAGTGTGACTGTACAACTGAAAGTGTGTGACTATACAACTTAAATTGTGTGACTTTTTTCAGGTATTTTTTTTATCTACATTCAAGTTTCCACGTTCGTCAAATCCCTACTTCCGAACCTCGATGATTTTCAGGTATTTGTTTTTATCTTTTTAGAGCATCTTTAAAATAATTAATCATCTTCATCCTCATGCTTGTTTTATTTTTCATTCCTTCTTTTTTTTGGTATTTATAAAATTATTTATCTTCATTATTCACAAAAAAAATGAAGGTTGAATATGGATGAAAGAAAGTTGAACATTTAATGAATGTTTAAATAATTTGCTCTGATTCGTATAGTCACACAGTTAAAGTTGTATAGTCACACTCATTATGCTGTACAATCATGCACTTGTAGAGTCATTGTAGTCATATATTCAGTTGTGTTGTGTGATTTAGATTGATTGTGTGTTTTGTTGCAGCGAAATAGTTGGTGGAAAGAGGAATGTTGGTAAAAGGGGCGGTGGGAAGAAGAAGGTCGTGAAAGATACAACGACCGACCACGTAATTGGACAATGTATTATTGTGCACGTACCGGAGACCATCGTTAAGCTCTTGCGTGTTTATGTGAGATAAAATATTTGCTTTAGGATGAACGTACTATGTGTAAATGATGTTTGGTGGGTTAGAATGTTTTTATGTTTGACGTACTATATGTAAAGGATGGACTTTGTCCAATGTAAATATATTTTCATCGCTATTTTCTGGTTTCATAATTAATCACGCGAGGTCTATAGCAAAATCACTTATCCTTCCACCTGTGTGACTATACAACATAATCTCTGTGACTATACGACTAAATTATACTCGTACTTATTTATACTTCAATCATCATTAGCAGAGATGATTACATACACTAATCACTGCAAGAATTTGTGTGATTCTACAATACAATAACTCTAGAACTGCATGATTGTACAGCATAATGAGTGTGATTGTACAACTTTAACTGTGTGACTATACAATATAAACTGTGTGATCCTAAAACATAATGACTGTGATCCCACAACATAACGAGTATGACTATACAACTTCAACTGTGTGACTATACAACATAATCTCTGTGACTATACAACATAATCTCATACACTAATCACTGCAAGAATTTGTGTGATTCTACAATATAATGAGTGTGACTATACAATATAATGAGTGTGACTGTACAACCTAAAATGTGTGACTACAAAACTGAAACCGTAAAATGGAAAATAAAAGGCATATAGACAATTATTCTTCAATCATCATTTGCAAAGTCACATTCATAATTAGAAAGATGATTATACATACGATTCAAAACAAATTATCTAAACATTCATTAAATATTCAACCTTCATTTTAATCTTCACAACAATACATTGTCCAATTACGTGATCGATCGTTGTATCTTCTATGACCTTCTTCTTCCCACCGCCCCTTTTACCAACATTCCTCTTTCCACCAATTATTTCGCTGCAACAAAACACACAATCAATCTAAATCACACATACAACTGAATATGTGACTGCAATGAGTGTACAGCTGCGTGATTGTACAACATAATGAGTGTGACTATACAACTTTAACTGTGTGACTGTACAACATAAACGGTGTGATCCTACAACATAATGACTGTGATCCTACAACATAACGAGTATGACTATACAACTTCAACTGTGTGACTATACAACATAATCTCTGTGACTATACAACTGAATTACAACATTAATTAAATATTCAATCTTCATTCATTCATATTCAACCTTCATTTTAATCCATATTTAATCTTCATTTTTTTTGGATAATGAAGATGAATAATTTTATAAATACAAAAAAAGGTATGAAAAGTAAAACAAGCATGAAGATGAAGATGATTCAACGAATGATACCTTAATCCCAAGGTATTCTACAGCTGCGTGATTCTACAACATAGCGAGTGTGACTATACAACATAATGAGTATGACTATACAACTGAATATGTGACTACAATGAGTGTACATCTGCGTGATTCTACAACATAATGAGTGTGACTGTACAACATAATGAGTGTGACTGTACAGCATAATGAGTGTGACTGTACAGCATAATGAGTGTGACTTTGCAATTCTGCAAAAACATTACGCACTAAATGACTTCATCTTCATCTTCATCTTCAAGCTCCATTCATCCCACAAAAAAATAACAACTTCATCTTCAAACTCCATCTTAAAGATGAAGTTGTTCTTTTTTTTTTTTAGATAATGAAGATGAATAATTTTATAAAAAAAAAAAAAAGACATGAAAAATAAAAAGAAGCATGAAGATGAAGATGAAGATGATGATGAAGATGAACATACCTTCGTATGATGATCGAAGTTACTGACGGAGTATGTTGGGTTAAAAACAGAGTATGGTCGGAGTAGTTAACGGAGTATGGTCGGAGTATGGTCAGAGTTATTAATGGTGATTATTTGTTGGGGTTTTGCTAGAGAAAGATAAATTGAGTTGAGAAATGAATTGAAAATGAGGGGATTGAGAAGTGTATGAGGGAAGTAATGTAGGGATTGATTTGGGTGAGGGGATGTTTCCTCTCTCCACTGCTGCTGTGTCAGTTTATTGTCTTTTTTTTTTTTCTTTTTTTTTTAATTGAACCCCATCCATCCACCATCCATCTTAGGATGAATGGATGGAGGGGATCAACACTAAGGGAGAGTTGGAGAGTTAGTAACTCCCTTGATCCTCCCTATATATAGAGTGAGGATCCGGTGAGTCTCCCTCTTTAGATGAGTCCGTCCTTTCAATCTGGACCACACAATCAAACAAGATTGAATGGCTGAGATTGGACCACGTCATTAAGGAAGAGTAACAAGGCTGCCTTTGCATACACAAACAACTCTTTAATTCCATATTACTGTGATATTATTACTGTGACATTATTACTGTAATTCCTTATTACTGTGACAGTGTCACAGTAAGATATTTGTGTTACTGTAATAGTGCTCTGTTACTGTAACAGTGCTACTGTTAATCTCATGTTGATGTTACTTTGTAGTGTCAATTGATAAATGAATTTGACATTATTACTGTGACATTATACTGTGATTCCTTATTACTGTGACAGTGTCACAGTAAGATATTTATAACTCTTTAATTTCATATTACTGTGACATTATTACTGTGACATTATTATTGTAATTCCTTATAACTGTGACACTGTTACAGTAAGATTTTTGTGTTACTGTAATAGTGTTCTGTTACTGTAACAGTATTACTCTGACATTATTATTGTAATTCCTTATTACTCTGACAGTGTCACAGTAAGATATTTGTGTTACTGTAATAGTTTTTTTTTTAAAAATAAAAAAAATAGTGTTCTGTTACTGTAACAGTAAGATTATATACGATGAAGATGACGCTGAGATTGAATCTCAGTCATTCATGTGATTTGATCATGTGGCTGTGATTTGACTCTGACGTTATTATTGTAATTCCTTATTACTGTGATAGTGTCACAGTAAGATATTTGTGTTACTGTAATAGCTTTTTTTTTTAAATAAAATAAAAAATAAAATAGTGTTATGTTACTGTAACAATAAGATTATATACGATGAAGATGACGCTGAGATTGACTCTCAGCCATTCATGTGATTTGATCATGTGGCTGTGATTTGCGGGACGGATAATATATATATATATAGAAATTGCATCCAGTGAGTTGGTCTTCTTTAAATGAGTCCGTCCCGCAAATCATAGCCACATGATCAAATCACATGAATGGCTAAGATTCAATCTCAGCGTCATCTTCATCGTATATAATCTTACTGTTACAGTAACAGAACACTATTTTTATTTTATTATTTTTTATTTTTTATTAAAAAAAACAAAAAACTATTACAGTAACACAAATATCTTACTGTGACACTGTCACAGTAATAAAGAATTACAATAATAATGTCAGAGTAATACTGTTACAGTAACAAAACACTATTACAGTAACACAAAAATCTTACTGTGACAATGTCACAGTTATAAGGAATTACAATAATAATGTCACAGTAATATGAAATTAAAGAGTTATAAATATCTTACTGTGACACTGTCACAGTAATAAGGAATCACAGTATGATGTCACAGTAACAATGTGTGGACATGACATAGGTCCACCCCGACGCAGCCACGCGCGGGTTTGGGTAGGCGAATGAATCTCCATATGAAACGGATCGAATTGAAATTTAGGTCTATGTGGAGTCGCCACCGAATTTTGTGGTTATTCGGAACCATTCGAGCCCACTCTATGTCGTAGTGGTCCGTATACAAAATACGGCCCATTTACGATGTCAGAGTTTATTGGGCTCGTCCCTTTGCATTTGATACCAATACCGACGTTATCGGATATTGTGTATTGAATGACTCTCGTGCGCCAACGGTTTCGGGCATCCGGAAACCGAGGTTCTGAGTAAGGGGTGAGGGTACGTGTTGGGAAGCCCACAAAGGACACCCAACCCCGCCCGCACATTAGCGGCCTCTACTAAGAATTCGAATGACTTACAATACGCGCGCTAGTTAAACGGGAAAATGCTTATGCAAACATTGTTTTCCTAGGCATGTGAGTTGAATTGAAAAGGGTTTCTAAGTCAATTTAATGCAATTAATTCTACGTCAAAGTGGAATTTTAGCATGTGGGTTCATTTAGTACAATAAACGAACAACAATTAAATTGACAAAAGAAACAAGCAAACGGTTAGTAACGGTAAATCGATATTAACGGTTTGTGCAAATAATGAATTGAATTGAATGATGTACAAGATGATGCATGGTTTGAAAGGACAGTATACACGTGATGAATTAAGCACGTGTTGACCTAAGTCGTAAAATACTATCGAGTTTTGAAAAGAAGGATGTACGACTCATGTTTTGGTCGTTACGAGGTCACTCGATCGAGTAGTCGATAGACTCGATCGAGTAAACCCTGAAAATAGGTTTCTGTTTCGCGTTATGGACCGTACTCGGCCGAGTTATGGACCAATTCGGACGAGTACATGGCCACTCGACCGAGTCACTGTGAGACTCGATCGAGTGGGTGTCGTAACAGACATTCTGATTCGACTTTTGGGGTACCACTCGACCGAGTGGGCTAGGCACTCGGTCGAGTGCCCCCTGTACGAATTGTAATTCGTTTGCAAATTTAATTGTTGATTTTGAAATTGCTTTTGATTTTTTGAGAGTTTGACGATTTTACCGAATCGGACATAAATATTGCACAATTTATGTTCGACTTGGTCTTTTTATAAATCGCGAACTTTGTTGAACCGAATATAAATATTGTTGGATTTATACTCGATTCTAACTTTGAATACTCGTTGTATCCCACATTCAATTATTTGAATCAATATGGAATATTAGAGTGAAATAGAAAATAAATAAACTGATTTTAGCCGTTTTGAATTAATTATCGCGATATGAACAAATCACATTAATTAATTCATATGACTTGATTACTAGATTCGATATCCAATTATGGGATTAGTATCGAATCTGAAATCGACGCTTTATTTGAATAAATAAAAAGAACTTGATTCCCTCGACTTCTCCGACATCGGAATAAATCCCTAGGGATTGTGATGTCGGATCCGTGTCAACGGGTTTCGACCCTTATTGAAATATAATGCTTATTTTTGAAAATCGATGTGATGCGCGAATAACAATAATAATACAAACGATAAGAAAATTATTATTGAAATTGACCTATCTCAATAATCGAGTAATCAGGATATCGGAACAAGCGACCGTCAACGCGTGTGCAGTACACTTGTATATTCGGATTTCCTTATTCCAATATCACTCATACTCGACACAAATTGATAGGTATTTTAGTGTTTTGATATTAGTACTATCGATATTAGCGATGCGATAATAACGATAAAAAAGATAAAAAAACGCGACCCGTACGAAGATGACATGACGCGAGAAAGAGAAGGAAAAGAGAAGAAACGGGGTTTTGACACCTTCAACCTACATGTTCTTGTCTCGGCGCGGACTCGTAACCGTGGCTATAACACAAGAGTCTTCGAGGTTTATGGAGGTGGAGTTATGGTGGCTCAGGTTTGATGAATCCTAAATCTAGTTTAGGGTTTGCTTAGGGTTTGTGAAGGATGTGGTATGTGTGTATGGTTGCTCTAGGGTTTTGAGAGTTGTAAAAAAGGTGTTGAAGAGGGGTGCATGAGGGTTGCTTATATAGGAAAAGCTAGGGCTTCGGTTTAGGGTTACTCGACCGAGTAGGTGGCTAACTCGGTCGAGTGGCCCGTTACGCCAGCCGTCGGGCTTGAATAAGGGCCCACTCGATCGAGTGGGTGAGGCACTCGATCGAGTGGCCCAGCTGGGTCGCGCGGGTCACTCGCTTTGGGCCGTGACCATGGATTTTTGATGAGTTTGAGTTTGAATCGGGCTTTTGATGTTTGAGGGGTTGTTTGGTATGTCTCGGAAACGACTTTGACCGGGATTGACCCAATCGTGACGAGTCGGTTTTAATTCCGGTGTCGGTTTCGGCCCAAATTAGCCTTGTTTGATTGGAAACGGCCCGCTGGGCCTGGATTTGAGGTTGATTTTGTGAGATTTGTACTCTGTAAGTGTGTTAGCCAGCGATTAATGGATTTGAGCCCGTATCCGAGCGCATAGAAGCATGTTAGCGTCCGATCATCATTGGGTGTTTTTTGGAAACTACCATAGACACCTGACAGTCAAAATGCGGGTGTCTACACAATGTCAAATTCATTTATCAATTGACACTACAAAGTAACATCAACATGAGATTAACAGTAGCACTGTTACAGTAACAGAGCACTATTACAGTAACACAAATATCTTACTGTGACACCGTCACAGTAATAAGAAATTACAGTAATAATGTCACAGTAATAATATCACAGTAATATGGAATTAAAGAGTTATGATGTTTGTGTATGCAAAGGCAGCCTTGTTACTCTTCCTTAATAACGTGGTCCAATCTCAGCCATTCAATCTTGTTTGATTGTGTGGTCCAGATTGAAAGGACGGACTCATCTAAAGAGGGAGACTCACCGGATCCTCACTCTAATCAATATTATGCACCATAAATACATGGCATAATCTAGAAGAATATTCTATATTTATGATCATCTACGAATGTGGTAGTATCTCGAATTTATTCTCGAATGTGGTAATATTCTTGAATTATACCTCCTCCAATCTTTATTTATCTTCCTCTTTGATTAAATTATACCTCACATATATTAAACAAAGGGGAAGATTATTAAAAATCGGAGGGAGTATATGATTATACATGATAGTAGTATACCAATCAAATAATAGTTATATTCTATATTCTATATTCTATATGAGTATATATTATACTCCGTATATGATAGTATCCAATTAAAAAAGTCTATCTAAACCAATCACACAAATCCTGTCAGTTATATACAAAATCAAAAGATTGATCGTCTTCTATAATTAAAAGATTGATTTTAAATCAAAAAGATATACAATTATATCGTGTAGAACTAATTATAATAATATCTTCTAGTATAGACTCAATTAACCAAAATTTCATTTCTAGTATAGACCCCATGCATGTATGCACAGTATTTATAGAAATTTATATATTTTTAGTTAATTGTTTATACAAAATGGATTTTAATTAACAATCTGATAATTTTTCATTTTTTCTATCTTTGTTTTTGGATATAATAAAATAATTTGAAATTGCATAATTAATCAAAATAACGACCTCGACTAATATCATGAAATATGTAGTCCAAAAAATTATTATTACAATCATTTCTCGTTTAAATATTTTTTTATTATAATATATGAATAAATTGTGAAATGTATATTCACTTTAAATTTATTTTAAAATAGAGTATATAGTTTTCTACTCTTGATGTTTAGATGTACTCACTCCGTCTCGTTTGTTTGCCTTTAATTAAAATACTACTCACAATAAATATAAAAGACAAACAATCGCAAATGAATGGAACGGAGAGAGTAGTTATTCTCTATGATCTCAGTATATATCATTTGTTCATAAAAGTTTATAGTTGTTGTTCGAGATTCAAGCAACTATATTTCTGCAATTTATTTTCAACGATACACCCATCATTAGTTTTTAAATAAGTAACTTGTAAATATTCTTTATATGATATGATTCATAATTGAGTGTGATTCTTTTCTTATTTGTTATATTGATTTTATCTAGATTAAGTGCTTAAAATTCATTCGGGAAAAGTTTTGAGAATTTTTATTCTCTTAGTAGCTAATAAAGGATTACAATATTTAATTACAGTGTTATATCAGTCATGATTATTACAAAAATAAAATGTATTTCCGTTGGTATTCATATAGTGAAGTTTTAAACAAACATATTCTAGTTTGAGGATTGATTAATAATGAATAATTTGGTTAATTAATACGGAGTAATTTAATACTGTAGAAACGGATTATTTTCTTAATTTTCCTTAATTAAATTATTGGAGTGTATAGCTTTAAGATTAATTTAGTGATAATTAAAACAATGAGATGTTGTGGTGTAGTGGTAGAGAATAAGTACTACATATTTAAGGTCAAGGGTTCGATTAGCTTATAACTTGCTTTACTAATTCTTTTTATTTTTTGTAGTGGATAACTTTAGGCGGGAAAAATTGGAGGATTGTTATTTAGTTAGTGGAAAGGAGGATTTGTTAAAGTGATTGCTTTTGGCTGAATTGTATGTATGATGTTATCCGCCTTATATAGCGGAATGGCGACAAGTGAGTTTCTTCAGATGATGCCACGTGTTCAACTTAGATATTACTGGCTGTGATTTGCTTTGTCTAATTTGTTTGGAGGTGTCTGTCTGTTTGGGTCTGCGTAGGATTTATTTTTGGGTCCAGTTGTCTTGGGACAATTACGATTAAACCTAGGGTGACTTTTGAAGAAATGCCTCGTTGCACGTGTTGTGCTGGGACGGGATGGGACGGGTATGGGTCTGGTTTGATCAAGTTTACTAGATCTAATCTAGGTTGTTGCACCGACACGGACACGGACACGGACACGGACACGATTGCAATGCGGTTGGTTTAGGTAATTAGGTCGAGTCAAGTCGAATTGGAGAAACTTAGACTCAAGTCATACCAGTACCAGGTCAACATGGATAGAGTTTGGTTCGACGACGGATGAGATTGTTAATCTGTCACGTCATTTCGAGTCAATTGACCCGAGCCGAGCACAGGGTGACCTTTGAAGAAATGCTTCGTTGCATGTGTCAGGCCAGCACTGGATATGTATGAGTCGAATCCTATTATTATGAGCCTTTTTACTCCTATATTACACCATTTCCATTTTCTTATTATTTGCCTTGCTGCTTTATTACGAAGTTTGGAGTTAAAAAAAATAAGCCTGCAGATAAACGTCAAATTGATTTTATTTGGCTAGATATTTAACTAAATAATTAACGCTTCGTCAATTTTGTCGGGTCCGGATTCAGATTTAGGTCATTGAGAGTTGAATGGGGCATCAGGCAAAGGCGGATTTCTCGGGTTTGATCAAGTTTACAACCTCTAATCTAATGCATCATTTTATAATGCTAATTCTATAATTATACTCCATACTTCCTAGTTGGCAAGTTTGGCCCGAAAAAACTGTAACTTGAAACCGGTGCAACCCGTCCCGATTAAGGTAGGCTTGAAACCTAATACAGAATATGAGATTAACCAAAGTTGAGTTGAATCGATAACTATTGACTGCAGAACTAGAACAAAAAATCCTGAACCCTAATCCAGCCCAAAAAAAAAAGAAAAGAAAAGATAACTACTAAGCAAATACTATCGTCAAATTTGATATCTTATTTTTCATAATACTCCGTAAGACATAAGAAAACTACCAACTCTATTGTGAGAACGTCTCACGATAACTTTATCGTGCGACCTCTCACATAGAATTGGTTATAGATTTAGCACTCACCTCCTATATGAGAAGTCACATGATAAACTACTATGAGACGATCTAATAGAAGTTTTTTTTCGTAAGAAATTACCCTACTTCGTAGGTAACATAACATATGGACCAAAGTCACCAAACCAAGATTATTAACCTTGGAAATTTTTGGAACTCACCCACAATGATGTACAAGTAAATAAGTACGGAGTAATTAATAATGGTCGACTTTTTCGGAAAAAACCCATTTAGAGGGTTCATCTCAGCATTATTAATCGTACACCCAAGTGGTAAATACAAGGTGTTTGTGTTTTGAACCAAACAATGAACTATTAATTTTGTCGTGAGATATTCAAAGTAACTAAACCATTGAAAATTTCATTTAATAAATACAAGTAATAACTAGTCTTATATCGGTGATACATCATGGGGTTGAGCAAATTCTTTTTAGAGAGAGTTACTTGTACATGTAATGAAAAAACTTTCAATCAGCAATGAAAAAAAACTTTTACATGTAGTCACACATAAATGAAAAGATGGTGTTTGACGAATTGGACATATATCTTGATATGAGACTGCTAATTCTATGGAGATATTATGGTTGGCGACTTGGCGGTTGATTGATCCTAAAGGTATGTAACGAAGAGAAATAGTATGTACCTGCTACTCTGTAATATATACGACCACGATCTTAAATAGTATCCATTTGAAGAATACTTATGTTTTCTCTAAAATCATCTATAGATAATTTTAATAACTTCAAAGAAAAAAAGTTCACGCTAAGTAAAAGATTAAGGTGAAATGGACGGTGGAGACTTGAGTTTGAGAGGAAGATGATGATGATGAAGAATTATCAACGTCAGACGGTGGAGATGATTCTGCTAATATGATTAGATCGTCACCCTCCATTTGTTTTCTTTTGTTGTTGGTGGCGGTTTCTTTGCTCTCCTTGTCGTTGGATTTGTGATAAGTGTGCTTTGTAGTGTTTATTTCACGTGTTTGGTCCCGCTTTCTTGTGTGAAATCTCTCTTTGGAGCGGTTTCGAGGCTACTTACGCTTCTTCTAGCTTGTTTTAGGTTCCTAACGCTCATCACGGAAAAGTGGAACGATTCTGTTTTTTTTCCGATACATATGGAGCCAATGAAGAGAAGCGGTGATGATTCGGTGGCTTAGACTCGGTCCCGAGTCCCTTGGAGCCCATTCTCGAGCACCGAGAGTCGATAAGAAGCCTAGAAGGAGCAAGTAGGGGCCTACATGGCCGTGTTAGAAGCCTACATAGCCGTGTAGTGAGTCGGGAAGCAAAGAAGAGAGGAAGAGAGCTACAGCAGCAGCTCATGGCCGTGACTCATGACCATCATGGCCATGTCGGGGGTGCTTAGTTTTAGATTTGGTTCTTGATTTTTGTGTTTTCTTCTCCTTGTGTATCTCCGTTCTACTTCTTGTGTGATATTCTCTCATCCTAGTGCCTCAAAAGCACTAGGCTACTAACGTTTGCTCAAGTGCTTCTAGTGCATTCAATGTATCAAGGCAACGTTACGACAATGTGGCATCCAAGCTACCATCAATCATCATGGGACAATCACGGGGTTAATTACCAAGACCCACAACTTTACCAACCATACCAATCTCATCAACAATCTTATGAACCCCCTTCATATGACTACCATCAAAGTTGTCAAGGATCATTCCAACATCCTAACAACTACCAAATACCCTCACATAACCCACAATAAAAAATCCCCAACTTTGAGACTTGTCAAATGATAATTCAAATGCAAAAGAGTCAACAAGAGATGATGATTCAATTGCATAAGAATCAACAAGAGATGATGATTCAAATGCAAAAGGATAAAGAGGAGTTCAAGGCCCAAATAGAGGTGCAAGATGCTCGAATCAATGCACTCATGGCTCGTTTCACGATGTTGGCCACTCAAGCTCCACAATTCGTTGAAGAAGGTTCATTTGGGCAAGAAGGTCGTTTGTCTTCTCAAGGAAATCAACCCGATTTTGAAGCCACGAATGAAGAAGAGAGGGTCAATCAAGAGATCATTGTTGAGTGTTGCTTGGATGGTGAAGATATGGGAAGAATGGAGGAAGTTGAAGCTTCAAGGGTCGACAATGAGGAGGGAATTGAACATGATTCTCAAGGTAACTCTTGCGGAGCCAATGTATTGGCTATCAAATTGGATTTGTATGATTTTCTTCGTGATGAACCAGATCTTGACAATCCAAAGCCAAGTGAAGACAAGACTCCTCTAGGCCAACTTGACAAGGTGAGTGAAAAGGAAGGTAATACTTGGGAAGAAGAGATAGATGTCTTAGAACTTGCCTTGAATGGGAAATTGGAGGAGCCGATTAGGGGATTTGGAGATGCTATGCTAGACCAAACCGTCAAAGAAATTGAGGCCGCCATCAAAGGCCTTGAGTTTCTTCATGGTGAGAATTCTAGTATGAATGACGATGAGGTCTCCCCTAAAGACTCCAATGAAGAAAACTTGATGTCTTCACCTCCTTTACCGCACTTGATTTCGAGTCCCTTGTCTTGTGAGACGGTTGATGAAGAGGATCCTTGTCGAACGGTGGAAAAGAGTGCTACTCTTGACCCCACAGAAGAAGCAACACCCTTAGGGTGTGATCTCCCAAATCACAACGCCAAGCATGACTTTAGACCACTATACCCACCGGATGGTCATAAGAGTCGTCACTATGTTGGTTGGAAAGACCCGGAAGATCACGAGAACCCCGAGCATAATGAAGATGATCGCTTCTTGACTCCGACTTGGAAACTCTTGTTGATGGCTAGGATCGGCCACATGATCATTAATGAAGATGTTGCTAGGGCATTTGACTTACTCCTCCGAGCTCTTGATGGCTATGGAGGTGTAGATGGTGAGAGTATCTTTTTGTAAATATCTTTTTCCTTTGCTTTTGTATTTGTATATGTTTGATTGGATAGTTTAGTTTCTAGGATTTGTTAGTTTTTGTGGAATTCTTGTAATTTGGAATTTTCTTGAGTGATGTGAGGGAGAGATCTTTGATGGAAGTTTTGAGCTTACTTGCTAGGTTTGAAGTGGCGATGAAGAGTTATGAAGAGTTATTGATGATAGAAGCTTGGAAACTTGGGCGAGGAACTCGGTTTTTGAGCTTATTGTAAGCTTTTGGGGGACGGGAATTTGATCCCGTAGTTGGTAATGTTCTTAGGGTGGAAGACTTGGGATGGTTGATAAGTGTGGTTTGTAGTGCCTATTTTGTAGTGTTTTGGTCCCATTTTCCTTGTAGAATCGCTCCTTGGGAGCGGTTTAGGGGCTTCTTATGCTTCCTTTAGTTCGTTTCAGGTTCCCGAGACCGATTTGGAAGAGTTGGAGCGATTCCGACTCTATACATACACATTTTGGAGCCAACGGAGTAAAGGAACGATGATTCGATGCCTTGGAATCGACCCCGAGACCTTGGGACCCAATCCCGAGCCTCCAAGACCCGATCCCGAGTCCCGAGAATCGATGGGAAGCCCATGAGAAGCAAGGAGGGACCAAAAAGTTCATATTGGAGGCCTACAAGACCCATCCCGATCGGGAAGGCCTCAAACCCGATCGGGATGAGGTGCACAGAAGACGTAGCCACTGTGGAGCATTCCCAATCGGGTTGGCATATTCCCGATCGAGAAAGTTGAAGTTTCCCGATCGGGATTCCCATTCCCGATCAGGAATGTCCCAGTTCCAGCCGCGTCACTTTGTTCCTTCCTTCTTTCCATTGTAACCCTATAAATACCCCCCCTCTTGTATTAAGACACCATCTTACCTTATGTTAGATATTACCCACAAACCCTAGCCTAGTTTTAGCATAGATTAGATTAGATTAGTGTAGATTAGTCTTTAGTTTATCGTTAATCTTAGTAATTAGTCTTGTATTAAGGGAATTCTTCAAGATTCATCCAAGATTGACAACCTTGGGAGATTGTTTTGGGTTTTTCTCATTAGTGCAAGTTTCCTTCTTCCTTTCATCTTCTAGTATGGCATAATTTTCTTTTTCTTTCTCTTAATCTTTGTTCTTTCATCAAGTTCGAATCTTTAGTTCTTGTTTATTGTTTTGTTCATCATACTTGGTAGTTTCATTATGTATGTTTTGATGTTTGTGTTGTTTCCTCTTGTTTATGTTAGAATTAGTTTGATAATGTTAGAGTAGTGTTCTTGCTAGGGTTAGTAAGGTGATTAGGGTGTTAATTGGATGATTAAGGGATTGTTGGAGATATGGGTGGAAGATTTGGGTTTCCTCTTGGTTGATGCATATCACATGTTTGTTGAAATGCTTGAATGACTAAGTAGGTTGGAATGCTTGTTTTTCTTGCCTTTCTTTTGTGGGTGATAGTTTGCTTGTGGGTTTGGTTCCCTCATTAAGTTGCGAGAGCCCGGTGAGGACGACCCCTAGGTCGGTCTAAGTTGCGAGAGCCCGGATGCGATCTAGGCCACAATAACACGCTAGTAACCCCGTTTGTCATGTGTGTCGCCAAAATGGGTTCCATGTGGAACCTCTAGGTGAGTCTAAGTCGCGAGAGCCCGGACCACACCTAGATTACCCTACTACCTCCTTCACTCTAGCTCTTCCTTGACCATTCCGTTACCCCTTTGACCCCGACCTAATCCTAGCCCGTTTTCCTTGTTTGTTTTCTTGCTTTAGACCTAGCTTAGTCCTAGTCTCCCCCTCCTTAGATTAGCTCGTCTCGAACCTAGTACTAGACCGTAGCATACCTTAGTCCGACCTCCCGTCCCTGTGGATTCGACCCGACTTACCCTAGCTACCCTAGTTAGGTTTTGCCGGTTTTATTTGATCGGTGGGGATCCACGACAGATCCCCACCATCAATGGTAATGAAGAATGAAGATCTAGG
This sequence comes from Agrostemma githago, assembly GCA_958450325.1. Classification (NCBI taxonomy): domain Eukaryota; kingdom Viridiplantae; phylum Streptophyta; class Magnoliopsida; order Caryophyllales; family Caryophyllaceae; genus Agrostemma; species Agrostemma githago. Next base: position 68,376,937 of record OY288246.1, read on the forward strand.
AGAGTGACATGACCATGTCACTTAGGACATGGCCATGTAGCTACATGCCCATGTTGGTTGCTGCATGGTAGAGACGAAATGGTGACAAAAATGACAAGCTGCTGTCTTGCGACATGGCCATGTCAAGGTCGACATGGCCGTGAGGCGTCATGGCCGTGATGCCCCCCTTCCCCCCCCCCCCCCACGGCCGTGAGGGGTGTTGTCCATGGGCACTTTGCTTCTTCTTCTACATTTAAGCCAACCCCACCTTATTACACCCCACCCAACCTCCCTACCCACCTTTACCTCTATCATTACCTCTATCATTTCATCCTTGCACTTCAATTATACACCTTCATCATCCCATCTTCTCATCTCTATACACCGAGTTTTCCCTCAAATCCCAACCTCACTACACCATTACAAGCCCGATACTCGTACTTGGAGCTACATCTAGGAAGAGGAGGAATATCTATGATGAAGACAAGCAAAGTGCCGATAATGACCATTGAGACGATGGAGATTATTGAATTGCTAACCTTTGGTAAGGCGACTCTCACTTCTTTTCCGTCTTTTATTTGCTTAGTCTTCCCTGATTCTCCTTTCCTTTTACCTTTTGGTATCGTGGTGGCCTTCGGGGCCCTCTGTGGCGTGACTACATCGAGAGTCCTTTGAAAAATCCAAATTTACAAGTCCTTTCACCTTTTTCTTTATTTTATTTTCTTTTGGTAGAATTTAGTCGGATTTAGGCGGAATCAGGGCTAGGTGACTTGATTACACCTAGCCCTCCCCTCCCATTTCCTTTTATTTTCTTCTTTTTATTTCTTCCCCCATCCATATCTTTTCTCGTCTCGGCCCTTGGTGACTTGATTACACCCCGGCCGGACACTTTCTCCCCTTTCTTCACTTTCATTTTTGTTTTTTAGCTTTATTTTCCCTTTTTCTCTTCTCCTTAGTGCTTCCACACACTACCGATCGAGCATGAGGACATTGCTCGGTTTAAGTGTGGGGGAGCGATATACTAGTCTAGTTTAGCTTTATTTTCGTAGTTTTTTTCGAAAAAAAACTTAAAAATCCCTAAAAATTTGAAAAATTTCTTAAAAATCAAAAAGATTTTCTTTTGTCTTTTGCTTTTGTGTCCTTGTGTCGTATATTTGTTGTGTTGTGTGTTTTGCTCCCCTAATTCCTTGTAGGTTGCGCGATCGTCGACAAGTTTCGAGAAGCTCAAGACATCCGGTAATACCCCTTCATTTCTTTCTCCTTTTTCCTTTTTGTGGAGTTTGGAGGATGTTGTATGATGGTGTATGCTCGGGTGGAGCTTTTTGAAGTTTGTGGTTGATGTGGTGGCTTGTTTGGATATTTCGGAGTAGTGATTGTTTATTTTTTTTGTGTGTGTGTTTGTTTGTTTGTTTTGTTTTGTTTGTCTCTTTTCCTTTGTCTCTTTTCCTTTCGTTTTTGTTGTGTCCTTGTTTTGTCTTGTTTAGTTGTGTCTAGTGTGTAATAAAAGATTTTTGAAAACCCGGTTTTGAGGCTAGTGCGCAAGTGTTTACTTTCCCTTTCTAGTAATATGAGTCGAGTCTTGGACTTTAGTCTAGTAGAATGACTTTAAATCAATGATTTTGTTGGTTTCTTACCTTGAGTCCACCTAGTCTACTAGGGATTTACTACGGGGTTTGCATTTTGACCATTATGACCACCCACGGAGTGAAAAGGCCTTGGTTGCCGAGTCCCGTCCTTTAGGTGACCGTGTTCGAAATTGCTTTGATTAGTCCAAGTTTCCCCCTTTTTGTGGGTTTGAAGGGAAGACGTCGTCCCGACTCACCCATTTCCCTACCTCCTACGCATTTCCACAAATAAGTTGCAAATTGTCTAAGTTCTCACTTGGTTGCAAGAAATGCCTACAATATAAGATTTATCCAAAAGGCAAGCCAAGAAAAGAAAGAAAAAGGAAAAGAAAAGAAAGAAAAAAAAGAAAGAAAAAAAAAGAAAGAAAAAAAAAGAAAGAAAAGAAGAAAAAGAAAAGGCACAACAAATGAAAAACAAAATACAAAAGAAGAAAAAGAAGTGGCATAGCAACTCAAAAGCAAAATACGAAACAAAAAAATGCCAAAGAAAATCATCTCACAAAAAGAATTCTCGCCCCTAAAAAATAAGCCTTTTACCGACTATTACCGTGAAGAACCTACCAAAGGACCGAGTCCCTAGGAAGGATGATAACGGTAATGGTCGACCTTACCTCATTTTGCAAACCGTATCCACCTTTTTACTTGGACTAGTTAGGCTATTTTGAACATGGGACGACCCTCTTGGCTTATCGCTAAAGGGGCGGGGTTTCACTTACCTACAGTGTCGATTAACTCTGTGGTTCATCCTTTTTCCATCCCGCCTATCGTCCCGTGATACGTTCTTAGAAGGTTAAGAGCAACCTAGGTAAGTCACCAACGTTTTTATTGCTTTGTCGTCATACTATTAGGGTTTTGTACATTTCGGTTTGTATTACTAGTTTGGGAACGTTAAAACTTGCCTTGAGTCCTTAACCAGTGCTTCTTTCACCGCTTTGTAGAGGGAAGCGGTATTTGTTTCTTCTTGGATGCAACTGTTTGGTGTTTGTTTGTTCGTTTGCGTGTTTGTTTGTGTGTTTTAGTGTACGGTTGTATCCGCGGTTTTGTCGCAAGACCTCACTTCCCTTGCGGAGAGCACTTTTCCTCTAAGTGTTCTCGCGTGAGTTGAAAGGGCGTAGAGTGCGCTAATACCTGCTCGGATAGTATTTTAGTTTAGTTTAGTAGTTAGTTTATGCTTACTCGAGGGCGAGTAAGGGTTAAGTGTGGGGGAGTTGATAAGTGTGGTTTGTAGTGCTTATTTGTTGTGTTTGGTCCCGGTTTCTCTTGTGGAATCGCTCTTCGGAGCGGTTTTAGAGGCTACTTACGCTTCTTCTAGCTTGTGTTAGGTTCCTAGGACCACTATTGGAGATATGGAACGATTCCGACTCGTTTCAGACACATTTGGAGCCAACGAGGAGAAGCGAGGATGATTCGGTGGCTTAGACTCGGTCCCGAGTCACTTGGAGCCCATTCCCGAGCACAGAGAGTCGATAAGAAGCCTAGGAGGAGCAAGTAGGGGCCTACATGGCCGTATCAGAAGTCTACATAGCCGTGTAGTGAGTTGAGAAGCAAAGAAGAGAGGAAGGGAGCTACAGCAGGGCGTCATGGCCGTGACCCATGACCATCATGGCCATGACGGGGGTGCCTCATGGCCGTGAGCCCCCTCATCATGACCGTGAGCCCCCTGTTTCTCCTCGCACTTTGTCACTTCATTCCCCTTATTCTTGTAACCCTATATATACCCCCCTCTTGTATTGTTAGAACATCTTACAAAACCCTAGACTACTTCAGGTTAGATTAGCTTAGATTAGTGTATATTAGTCCTTAATTACTCCTTAATTTAGTGATTACTCTTGTATTATTGGATCTCTTGAAGAATCTATCAAACTTGAGAACCTTGGTGGAATTGTTTGGGTTTTCTTCTATGCAAGTGTTCCTCTTTTCATCCTTTGTAGTTGGTATAATCTTTCTTCTCCCTTTTCTCTTAATCTTTATTGTTATTCAAGTTTTCATCTTGGTTTATGTTTGTTGTTCATCCTTGTTTTCCAATATGAATGTCTTGTTCTTATGTTGTGGGTTTCTCTAGTTTGAGTTAGTTTTAGTTTAGATATGTGTGAGTAGATTCTCTTGCTAGGTTTAGTAGAGGGATTGGGTGTTGATTATGGATGATTAGGGTGAGATGGGTGGTACTAGATGTTGGTTTTGTTGTTTCCTATCTACCTTGCACTCCACATGTTTGATGAAATGTTTGTGAGACTTGAGACGATCAATCCTTGTTTTTCTTGCCTCTTCTCTTGTATGTGTTTGTTTGTTTTGTTGGTTTGGTTTCCTCATTAGTAGCGAGAGCGTGGTGAGGATGACCCCTAGGCCGTTCAAGTAGCGAGAGCCCGATCATAACCTAGGCTACGAGAGCATGCTAGAGACCCCCGTTTCCTCCTTTTGATCTCCTTGGCATTCATGAACCCGACTTAGCCCTAGCTTCTTCTTATCGATTTATTAGCTTTCATTTGTCATTAGTTGCTTGTTTAGCTTAGTTCTTAGTTCTTCTTAGTCATCCCCTAGTTTAGTTTGTCTCGAACCTAGTCTTGGACCGTAGCACACCTTAGTCCGACACCCCGTCCCTGAGGATCGACCCGACTTGCCCTAGCTACCTAGCTTAGGTTAGTTGGTTATATTTTGATCGGTGGGATCCCCGACAAATCCCTCCGTCAAATTGCTTCCCTCAACAAATCCCCGGCAACGATGCCAAATTGACGGGAAGGATTTGTCGTGGATCCCACCGATCAAATAATAACCAACTAATCCTAACTAAGTAGATAGGGCAAGTCGGGTCGAGTCCACGGGGACGGTAAAGAGGGTTTCGACTAGGTTTCGCCTAAGGACTTGACTAGGTCACAAGGCTAAACTAAGCTAAAACTAAGAAGGGGGATAAAGCTATGACTAAGGATAAACTAAGTGTAACAACTAAAGCTAAGGATTCAACTAACTAGAGGAATAATAGCTAAGAAAAAGAGGAAATCAATAAGGAAAGAACTAGGATTAGGTCGAGTTCAAGGGTGATGGGATGATCAAGGAAGAGCAAAGGTGAAGGGGTAGTTGAGCTATCTAGGCATAGTCCGGGCTCTCGCTATTTAAACCGACCTAGAGGCTCCTCGCTCTCGCGCAAGAACCCATCTTAGCAACATGCAATACCACAAGGAGAAGGCAAGAAAACATGCATTTGCAACTACAAGTTATTCAAGCATTTCATCAAACATGTTCTATGCATACAACTAAGAAGCAACCAAAACTTCCACCAACAACTTAAACAAACCCTTAATCACCCATTAGACACCCGATCCCCCTACTAATCCTAGCAAGAGGACTACTCACTCATGTTCAAGATAATAAACCCAACACCCATAATGAAACAAGCACAAGCACAAACATTCACAATGGAGTATTGAAGATTTACTAAACATAAACACAAATGAAAACTAAATAGAAGAGATTAAGGAGAAGAAGAATTATACCAACACTAGAAGATGAACAAAAGATTGAATCTTTGCATAAATAAACCCAAAGGAAGATCTCCAATGTTGTCAATAGAGTAGATCAACCCAAAAACAAAGATGAAACTAGGATTAAACTAAGATTAAGGAGTAATTAAGACTAATCTACACTAATCTAAGCTAATCTAACCTAAAGTAGTCTAGAGCTTTGTGGATGTTCTAACAATACAAGAGGGGGGGGGGAGGGTATATATGGGGTTACAAGAATAAGGGGAATGAAGTGTCGAAGCGTGAGGAGAAACAGGGCGCTCACGGCCATGATGAGGGGGCTCACGGCCGTGAGTCACCCCCGTCATGGCCATGATGGTCATGGGTCACGGCCATGAGCTGTTGTTGTAGCTCTCTTCCTCTCTTCTTTGCTTCCCAACTCACTACACGGCTATGTAGGCTTCTAACACGGCCATGTAAGCCCCTACTTGCTCCTCCTAGGCTTCTTATCGACTCTCGGTGCTCGAGAATGGGCTCCAAGGGACTCGGGACCGAGTCTAAGCCACCAAATCATCGCCGCTTCTCTTCATTGGCTCCATATGTATCGGAAACGAAACGGAACCGTTCCACTTTTCTGTGATGAGCGTTGGGAACCTAAAACAAGCTAGAAGAAGCGTAAGTAAACCGCTCAAAAGAGATATTTCACACAAGAAAGCGGGACCAAACACGTGAAATAAACACTACAAAGCACACTTATCAAATTCTCACTAGAACACTCACCAAAACCAAGGTAAACGCATGGCTTTAAAAGCGTTGCACTTTGAAATTGCGGAACGATGACTTTTTGAAGGTATGATATGTGTTGTGGGGGTCTCAACCAAAGCTCAACTAGGAATTCAAATCGAAAGATATTCACTAGTTGTAAGTAAGTTGTTGCCTCACCTCACTAAAACGCCAATTCAAGTCGAAAGACATTAAACGCCTAAGTATCTCATCCTTCCTTACCAAGATTTTTTCCTTATTCTCCTTTTTCTTCTCTTTGCCATCAGTGGAGGATTGTTGGAGTGATGGCATACAAGTTGAAGTTTGTAACTTGGTTTTGCTATCACACATTGGTAGATTTGAGAGCTTAGCTCTTCTTTATATTGCTCCCTTGTTTTGTACTCCCTCCGTTCCAATGAATTGTTTGCCTTTGCTTTTGGCACCAAGGGCAAGGGATCCAATGAGGAAGTGACACGTGGAACAAAACTCATGATAAGAGTCAAATTACATATAAAAAACATTACTAAAATAGAAAGGCAAACATTTCATTGAGACGCCCCAATATGGAATAGGCAAACAATTCATTGGGACGGAGGGAGTAGTAATTAGTTGTGTGACAAGAAGGCTAGAGGGCCTTTTATGGAGTGTGTTGGGCTTGCTAGTACTTTTACTCCTTTTTTTGGGCTTTCACATTCTGTGGTTGTGTCTTGGTTCATTGGGTTGTTGGCTGTCCAGGTACACAGCTTTGAGTCAGTCAAATATAGCTGTTACGGGTATTAAGAACGTCATTAAGGAGGGGCCTTAATTGTGTATCTTTTTGGAGCTGTTTTGAGGCTCCTCCACCCTATATATACCTCTCCCCCTTCAGTTACAAATAGACAGCATACACACACAAACATACTACAACAACTTCGTCCTGTTTCTTACTCTCTTCTCATCTCTATTCTCTTCTGGGTACTGTGATGTCGTTCCAAAGTTCGGAAACTCAAGTGGTCGGGATTCTGAACTGCAGTGTTAACCTTGGGGAACTAACGACACTGTAGGCGATAACCACCGGAGTCGCGCCGATATAGTTTTCAAGTCAGTGGTCTAATTACCACGACACTACTGTCCCATTTTTGTCCCGTGTTGCCTTGGTTTCTTTGCTGTCTCGGTTCCCGTGCTGCCTCTGTTGGTCTGTCCGAATTCTTCCCGGGTTGCCTTTCGGTTTTGTTACAGTTTCTGACCCGTGTTGCCTGTCGGATTGTTGTTAGCTGTCCCTCGTTGCCTATCTTGATTTGCTGCCTCTCGGTTTTTACGGTTACGCGAATAACAACAAGTATATGCGATTTTATTTAGCTCATACTGTATTTAACTAAGATCAAATTGAAAAAAAGTGAAAGATATACATCCTCTGTTTTTTATGTTTCTTCCCATTTTATAAGATTTGTGAGGAGTATTTAATTGAACGGGAAGAAACATAAAAAAACGGAGGGAGTACTAATGTACTATTAGACGAGTTCAAATTCTGCAATTGAAAGATACAGAGTATACTAGTAATAAATAGACGAATTAACTTAAAACATTTTCATATGAACCCAAATTCCCTTCAATAATAATTCCCCATATTATATCATTTATTATACGGAGTATATGTATATCTATACAAACTAGCATGACCATGGCATGAATTTGAAATTCAAAAAAAATGTTCGACTTTAATTCATATTTATATTCGGAAACAGAGTATATTAATTGATGAGTTAACTTAGATTACACTTACTAATTCAGAGTAGATCAACTAATTATATTACAAATTAAATTTTCTAAAATTAATACTTCGTATAGGCGTATATACATTAAGAAAACCTTATATAAAAACATAACTACTCCCTTCATCTCAGTCATTTTTTTTATCTTTGATTAAAATACTTGTCACACATAATGTCAAAGGTAAACAAATAATCGATATGGAAGGAGTACGCTTGTACGAGACTAAATCCAATAAAAGTCAATGAAAATCCAAAGTATCCAAAATGCCAACAATTTGAGAAATTTTAGGCCTAGTTTTCCTTGAATTAGTAACACAAGTTGAAGCAACTTTAGCCAATTTAGCAACAACATCCAAGTTAGAAGGTTTCTCAAGTCTTTGATCCAAAAACTCACAAAACTTCATTTCTTTAATCAAAGGCAACATCCAACCAAGAAGCAACCCTTCCTCATTTGTCCTACCACTCAACAATTCCAACAACACCACACCCAACCCATACACATCACTTTCTTTACTAGCCCCACCCTTTTGGGCCCAATATTCTTCATCAACATACCCCAAAAGGCCCATCTTTTGGCCCATTCTTTGGCCCAAGAAAGAAAGCCCATAATCACTAAGTCTTGCACAAAACTTCACATCAACCATAATGTTGGAAGGCTTGATGCACCCATGAACCACTTGGGGTGCCATCTTCTCATGCAAATACTCGAGCCCATGAGCCACCCCTACCGCGATTTTGACCCTCTTTGGCCAATCAAGTAGACTTGGGCTATCCACATTTTGGTGCAAATAGAATTCCAAGCTCATAGTACTTACAAACTCCATCAAAATGATCCTTTCACACGGCGCCTCGGAAAAGCCCATGATAGGCACTATGTTGCTATGTTGGGCTAGTGACAATGACTTGATCATGGGTTGAAATCCTAGCCCTGCTTTACTCAATACTAGCCATGGGTGAACGCGTTTTACTGCGACCAAGTCACCCTTGGCTAGGACTCCTACGTAAGTTGTTCCCAGTCGACCTGTTCCAATGACTTTTCGAGGATTGAACCCGTCTGTGGCCCCATCAATGTCGGAAAAAGGGAAATTCTTCGCGCTAATCTTGATTTCGGAACTAGGATGATGTTCATTATTAACTTGTTGCTTTTTTCTACAGAGGAAGAAGACAAGGGTAATGCAAAGAAGAATAAGAGAAATTGAGAGAAAAGAGAGGGATAGGGCATAGACTATATCGACCCCTTCAACTCTCATTGCATAAGCTATAAGCGAATAAGCTAAGTTTCGTGTAGAGAAGGGCTTAAGACTTTACAAATGAGAGAATCTAAGGAAAAATAATGTGTAAGATGAGTCATGAAAAGAGTTTTATATTAGAGAAAGTGAGAGAATTGACGGTGCATATAATGTACTATATAATTTGACAAAGAGAATGTGCACACTTTGAATAATTTGACAAAGAGAATGCGTACACTTTGAAAAAGATTGAATGTGTAGAAAATTATATGTGCGTGAGACAGTCTCACAATTCAATTATTGTTATAAAGTACTCCCTTCATTTATTAATGTTCTTCTCATATGTTTTATACACGTTTATTAAGGAATAAGAATAAAGAATGAAAATGGGAGAGAAGTTGATACAAGTGGGGCCATAGTATAAAGTATAAGAAAATGAGGGTGTGAGAGACTAATATGAAAAAAATAGAAATGGTAGAACATTAATAAATGACCTAAAGTGGAATATGGGTAGAACATTAATAAATGGAGGGAGTATCTTTTATATAAGAAGATGCTACTAAATTAGTAATCTCTTCGTATGTGAGATGTCACATAATAATCGTATTTTAATGAGTATCCTCCTATATGATATGAAAATTATTATAACAATTACTCCCTCCGTTTCAATGAATTGTTTGCATTTCCTTTTGGCACCAAGGGTAAGGATCCAATGAGAGAGTGACAAGTTGAGCAAAACTCATGATAATGGTCAAATTGCATATAAAAAACATTCCTAAAATAGAAAGGTAAATAATTCATTAAGACGCCCCAATATAAAATAGGCAAACAATTCATTGGGACGGAGGGAGTATATTGTAAGACAAACTCAACGTGAGAATTTATGGTTTGATAATTTCCTCAAGAAGTTAGTAATTCTTTGGTTGTAATTTGTTGGGTGTTGGTGAATGGTTGGCCGTCTTCTTCCATGTACAAACAAAATATATTTGGCCCAACTCCCCAATTGGTAGGGAACAAATAAAGGTATACCAACCATATAAATATATAATTAACACATTTTTGGAGATGTCAAACTAATATATCGAATTCTTCTGTTATACTCCTACTAGTTGGTATGGTCGGGTTATGTCCAGGTTTCATCTTATTTTTATGGTTCATATCATTATATCGATATGTATTTCAAATAGTTTATGAAATAACGTGGACTTTGTTTAAGTCCAATTTATATCAAAATCAATTAGGGTATCGTCATAATGGAGTATTTACTAATATGTTTATCTTTAATTTTTCAACGTTACTCGAAAAATTATAAACTGGGATGAACCGAAAATTGGAATCCAAAATTTTTTTGGACGGTGATTGGATCGGAATTTCTAATTCTAATTTTCCTCCTGTGATTTTGGTGTTGTCGATCTGCTTCGAATCATGGATACCTACATAAGACAATAAAAATCTTAAAAACTATTTCATTTTTCTCATAAAACCACCTTAGATAAATCTACCATAGTTTTATGGTGAGACATGGAAAAAAAAGACTTCAAATACAAATGATCAATATAGTTTCGAAATGAATAAATGTCTATTAGTTTCACAAGTAATGCCATAATTAAATGATTATATTACTCATTATCTTGTTCCAACAGCATATTAATTTGCACCAAAAAAACGTACTAGTAATCTAGTATTAGTAAACGTAGTATATTCGTTTAAATAGATTTAATCTATTTAAAATCTTGTAGACAATAAGTTACATTCACGTGATGGATTGACATTAGCATGGCCTAATTATTATTTTGGTTCTAGGTGGAATTCATTGTATTTTGATGATTTTTGTTTGAGATAGAAACATGTATGATGCTTTGTTTTCTTGTAGGGAGTATTCATTCTTTTATCACTTGACCCATCACTTCAAGTTTAAAGAATGAAATTAAGTAATCTAATCACAAATTATTATTTATAATAAATATTCATTACAAATATGTAACGGGTTAAATATTTAATTATATGCATAATTAAAGATAAATTATTTAATTTGTTACCTACCCATATACATAGATAATGATAAATCATATGCATAGAGCCATAGATGCGTTGAATCGCCATCTTGTCACCAACTTCTGTATCGAGATGATATGAGTAGTGGCGGATCTTGAGAAAAATATGGTCATAGAAAGATTCAAACCCATATCATTTAGGTTAGTACTAGAATTCCCAACCAAACGAGCCCGGGAATTAGAAGAGTAACCAAACAAGCCCTTAGCTGGGTCGGATTTGGGTTGCGGTTGCAAAACACAAACCTGACATGAATAATCTGTTTATTAAGTTATTCAAAAAATATTTATTTTTGAAGTGAAAGTCATTAATAATAAGTCATCCGACATCTACAGATGAAGTCAAAATGAACTGAATACAGATTTGTAATAAATAAATAAATAACACCTTTGAGACAAAGATCGCTATTAGAGTAACGCGCTTCTGCGCAGCCTTCTATATATCGTTGTTTATTGACACAACCTTTCGCGAAGGAATTTATAGATCTGATGAAATAATCTCCAAAAGGATAACTTTCTCTATTTTGACAAATAGTAGACCGAGATCTGACCTCAATTGTATCACCGTACGTAGAAATTTCATTGCTTTCATGATCTTGCACATAGTTCTTGATAAATCTAAGTCGTAAATGACTGAAATCTCGAAATAAAGGAAAAAACCTCGAAATAAAGGACGAAAAAAACAACTTTCATAAAAAAGAGAGACTTTTATTGAAGAGTTTGATTATCAAGAATTGGAAATTAATAATTATCGATGAAGGCCCCGGATTGAGGAGGAAAGCTAGGTTTTTTTTAGAGGAGAAGGAGGAAAACTTGACGGGTCAAGTAGTTAGCAAAAAAAAGACAAAAACTAGTCAAAAAAATTTAATCATTGTTATGTTACTCCGTAATACTTTCCAAATACTGACATGAAATTATTGGTTTGGGTTGATGTTTAACCATCCATTTATGCAAGTGGGTTAACACAAACACGACAGAAAATTTAAATGGACCGGGTTGAGTTGAGGGGTTTGTGACCTGTACCTATGACATGGACATAAACACAACACGATTCGTTCTGTTTACCACGTCTAGTCTTGACTCCTTTTTTTTTGCCAACGAGAACAAACCACCCTACAACAAGTTAAGAGCTAACAATAAATTGCTAGCTCTTTTGTTAAGGGATCGGGGGATTACATAATACAACAACAACATAAATAATCTTAAGTAACGCCTAAACGAGATGCAGCACCGTTGTCCAAGGGCCAAAGCATGCTGACGGAAATCAGTAGAAAGGGCACGAACTTCAATAATCACCACCTCGTCATCCAAGCTGTAAACTCCACACGATCGCTAATAGGACGACAGACACAAACAAAATGCACTTACGCCATAAAGACGTAGAAAGAAAAGGTGAAAAACAAGTCCAAAGGACCTGTCCTCGATGGAGTGAGAACTCCTACATTTTGGTGGTCGAACACGCCTCGAACAAGGCCAGCAAATCAGGGAGCAAACCAAAACGACAAAATGGAGACCGTGACGCCCCTCAACCTTCCTACAGAGCACCACTCTAGCAAAGGAGTATAAAGTTGAACCAACACACCCATTACACCCGAGGGCCAAACTCATCTCATAAAGGTCATACTGGATACTAGGATTACTAAAACTAGGACATTGTCTCCTAGAGGAGATTATTATAGTAGAAATACATAACATCAGATATCTAAGAAACATCATAGCAGAAAAAGGAAATTCACCACCACAACCAATCCACACAACACCATGATCCAACTAACTCAGACAATCACACATCGATCATAACATAGCCAAGACAACCAAAATAGGTCAAATTAAAGCGAAAGACACGTGCATTGAGTTCCAACCCAAAAACGTCTTCAAAGATGGATAAGACACCATAAAGACTACCCCAAGAGAGGAACAAAGATACATTGAAAACCAAATGCCAAACGGACAAGAAACGGACCAAACCTAAACAGTGGAGATCAACCAACAAACCATCAAACACCAAACAACGAAAACAGCACTCGACCCATAAAAGAACGAGAACCACAACCCTAAAAAAACCAACCAGAAAAGAAAATAAGGTCGTCTAACATCCGGCTAAGGTGGGGGAGGGGGGCGAGGGGAGGGGGGAACACCTAGCCGGAACATGCAAGACGACACAGAGACGAAAACCAAACAAAAACACAAGAACGACCCATAAATCGACATACCAGAGAGTGGGGGAGGGGGGCGAGGGGAGGGGGGAACACTCTCTAATAACCGATCAAAAGGACGCAAGGTTGATCGGACGCCGACGGACGAAGGAAAACCCGACATGCAAGGCAAAAGAACCTGAGAATCTGACCATAGCAGAAGAAATCAAATGCACCAAGGTTCCTGGAAAAAGGGAAAAATCGACAAACCAAAAAACATCCACCGGAGAGAAGACAAGATCGAGATGACGAACTCAAAAACAACTGAAAAATGGCTGAAAAAAGACCCTATGAAAGTAAATCAAAGCTAAAAGAATGATCGATTGGCCGGAGATGGAGCTAAACGAAGCCCCATCTCCGGCTGATTGAAAGTTAGGAGGAAGAATGGGTGGCGGCGGCTCTGGTGGTGACAATTAGGGTTTTTTTTTTTTTGGGGGTTTTGTTTTAGAGAGTGGTGAGAGAGTTTTTTTTCCCTATAAAACTAATTAGCCCAGCCCAATTGTGTTACCTTATGTGTTGTGGATTTGAATTTTTTTAAGCCCAAGCATGTACATTACCTCAGTCTAGTAACATGAGCTCAAATGCTCAATCCATATCTTGAACTAGTTTGAAACCCGTGCAAATTGTGCGGTTGTTTCTTCTAATATTGTACAAAATTCTTATGGTGATATGATCTCACAGTACAATTATTGTGAGATCTTCTGAAAATTGTGCTATAAAAAAAAGGCTGCGAAATTGATTTTTCCTCAAATTTTAATGAAATGTGAAATGGTAAAAGTAATTAAATTTGTTAATACCCTTATATCCACATTATTAAAAAAAATACTTCGTAAGTCGTAACTAATTAATGGTTGATATTTCAAATGATTTACTCCCTTCCATTCAATCCAAGTTTTACGCTTACTATAAACGGACCATCCAATCCAAGCTTTACATTTCTTTTATGACAAAAGATTTTACCATATAATCCCCATATACTTTATCTATTACCAAAAATGTCATTACTCTTTACCCACTTTAATTTAGATGGACCCATTATACCATTTTATTTATCAATAATACCTTTACTTTTTACTCATTTTCTTAAAAGTTACCCAAAATCCAATGTCAAACATGAATTGGATGGAAAAGAGTACTCATATAAGTTAGTCTAACAATATTTTTCCCAATTATTTTTTGGTGGTTATCTATTACTCCTATCTTCATAAAAAATTGGATTCTCAAATTTGATTAATGGGGTTAAGTCCACGTTCACGGTTATGTTATTCTAATATGTGGTTATAAGTTAAAAATAATGTCAAAATATCTTAACCGAACCCAATAATTTGTACTTTATACATAATATAAATGCATCTACAATTAGTAGCATAATCGTAAAGTGATGAAAATTTTTAATAGCTACCAAATAATGTGAAAATATATAAAGAGGGTAATAATCTCGTGTACTCATGAGTAATTATACAGAGTACTAATTTATGACTTCATTTTACCTCTCGATCATTGCACGATAAATATTTGTTATTTAGAGAACACTTTTCAGTACCACTTTATATGTTATTTGTACCTATTTTATTATTAGATGTACCTCCAAGAAAATTTATCGTACATGGTAACTTAAAACTAATTATCAAAAGTACATAACTACTCAATTTATCATACTTTTTAATTCCGCAACAGAGAAGGTGATAAACTACTATTGTTGGATAATAAGTCAACTTTATTTTCTTGAAATGAGATTTATGTTTAATCGTTTCGTTTTAGTTTTCTTTTAAGTAAGTTTGAACGATTAAAAAACAAATTGAACCTCAAGTGATTTACAAACTCTTTTTCTCACTTCCCGAATCTCATCATCGAATAAAGGATCATCGATCAACTACATCACACAATCAAGAGCTAATATATTATTCAAATAATATATATATCTTGAAAGAATAGTGCTACTACATGACAATCATTTTTTTGTTCAACGAAGAGCGCACTTAGTCGTATTACAATATACATGACAATCATTTGAGCAACTTATTTGGAAAAAAAAAGTAATAATATGTGAAATGGGACACGCTAATGTTGTCCGACATCAACTGGTGAAACTCTTAAAATAGAATTCCTTATCGTCCCTTGCTTCACTTTAGGAAGGAAATTACTTGAATTCATGCAGCACGAAGGAAAAATTCGTTATAGGAATCTTACGGATATTGATTGGTATTCCGCAAAAAAAAAATCTATGAATGTGCCGCTTGCTACTTGACACAAAATTGTCTAAAATTTGCATTATTGAAATTTAGGTTTCTCTAAAATGTGTCCCACGGACATAATTATGTTGTGAATCTTCCCTTTATAGGCTTCTTAACATCTGCCTCTTGAACAAATTTTGGAAAAATCCTTGAAATTTATTCAACATAAGAACTCATCTTTGATTTTCGGCTCCAACATCTTGCCTTGTGACTGAAAAAAATAACTCCAAAATCAGAGGTAGTATGTCATGTTGTTTATAGTAAGGGCAAAAAAATTACTCATGAAACTTCTTAATTCTTTTCAACGGTAAAAGTTTCTTATTTTCTGTGTAATCCCATTTTTTCCTCTCTTTTTCTACCTGAAATCGGTTTCTTACTTTAAAAATTGTTTCATATAAGGAGCTCCTTATCATGAGGAACAATTGGTAAGGAGCTCCATAAAGGTCATGCAACTTCTTATTTAAGTCTATTGCTATTGCCCTAATATCTCAAAGACGTAGCTTGTCACAATGCTTATAAAATATACTCCGTATCATATAGTGTATAAAATTGACATAAGAAATTAAAGGAATTAAATCAACTGAGTGATTAATTAAAGAAACCAAAAATTATTTTCCTAAAAGTTACGTTGATGATTTGATATCACGTAGCACGTCCAATTGTTGGACCTAAGGTATAATATAAGTAAACAATGCTTATTTAGGAAAATAAAATCATATTCGATCTAAAAAGTTACCGACCTCTCTAATATAAATTAGCAAGCAAATTGGCGAAGGAATGATGTTCATTATCATATACTCCCTCCGATTCTTTAGATTCGCAACATATTCCATATTTGGCAAATTCATTAGGTTTGCAACATTTCTATAATAGGTAAGTTTTTGTTTGTGTGAGCTTTTTACTTTATTGGTGAGACCCACCATCTCCACTCACAACCTTATTATTTGTGCAAATAGTAAACGTTGCGAATCTAAAGAATCGGAGGGAGTACTCTGTATATTCATTAGTTAATTCCATTAAAACAAAGACGATGATTGAAATTCATAAGATTGTTAAAAGTATACAAAATTAATGGAATAAAATGTTGACAAAAGAGTAATACTTTGTCTTAAAATTCCCTCTAATAAAAAAATTAAGATAAAGTTAAAAATTTAAAATATAAGGCTTAAGATCGAAGTTTTTCTATTTTATTTAGATAATATAGGCAAATTGAAAATAACATCATTTAGACTCTCTTCATCATCGTTGTCCTCAACATCATCTTCATCCACGTATTCGTCATCATCTATATCCTCAAACTCATCACCCTCGACAGCCTCCCGGTGCACCATGATATAGGAGGAGGAATAATCTTGTCTCCAATTATAGATCTACATGAACATATCAAAGCATTAAATACTAAGAACCATATCCAACTATCCAAGAAGGGTGTGGTAATAAGATAAAGATAAAATGAGGATATCATAAGAAACATCATGTACTTATGTGACAAACTCCTAAAATCTCATAGTCTTGCTCCATTAGAAGCTCCTCGCCCTATCAAGTTTACGATTAGTAGTATTCGTCACTTGCAAACATAAATCATTGACAAAGTTTCAAGTAATGTATTTACTGCAATCATCCTCATATTCTGGAACTTGTGGATGAGTCAAAAAATGTTGAAAATACTTTCATAATGTTCAATCTTAGTAATAGGTTTGACATTCTTGGACCGATTTCTTTTGGATATTTCGAGTCAAACATGAGGATAGACATGAGGATAAATCAACGCGAGAGAAATGTAACAACTCAACTCACCTTTCTTAAGGCCTCTCTTGCTAACTCCCCTTGTTGAATTGTGGGGACGTTTTCTACTGGGGCAAATCCTTGAACGGAATCTTCTCGGTCAAAAGTGCGTATCGGCTTGCACTTGACTTGCATCTAAAGGACCAATCAATTGGTTTCTCGCTGGAGGAAAGGTTGAAGATCTTTTCACGCAAATACCTTTGGAAAATTAAGGGGCCAACAAAATTGAGAACTTTCTTATGGAAAATTCTTAATCACGCCCTTCCCATTGGTGCGGAATTCCAAAAGCGGGGCTTGTTGGTACCCTCTGGCTGCCCCCTCTGTAACTCTGAAGATGTCACTGAAACTTTTAATCATCTCTTTCGAGATTGTCCTATCTCTTCCCGGCTGTGGATGGGTTCCGATCTTGGTATCAACACCATCATGTCGTCCAATATTGAGATACGACACTGGATTGTCGACTGGGTTATCTACCTTTAGAATCTGGACAGTGATCGATCTCGGGTCACCTATTTTGTCTTCGACCTATGAACAATTTGGATTATCCGCAACCGTGCCAGATTCAAAGGGGCGAATTTCTCAAGCTATGGTTTCTTTGCCCTTCTCAGGGCCCAACTCGTCAAGGTGGATGATTTAGGCACATGCTTGGATTATGATCTATCACATAACGACGAGTTATCAACTTTAAATAATGTGAAAAGAGGTCATCCGTTCAGCATTATCAGCTCAAGTGTTGACTGTTCAATGATCCTCATTAAATCGGATGCAGCATGGAAGAATAATAGTAAGGCTGCGGGAGGTTGGGTTGTCTTCTCTTACAATGGGGATTGTGTGGCTCGGGAGTTCTCAACATTTAGAGCATCATCACCGCTTCATGCTGAAGCTCTCGCCCTCCATCGAGCAACTCTTTGGGCGCGCTCCCGAAGGTTTCTCCACATCCATCTCTCAACTGACTGTCTGAGCCTCGTTCAACAACTGTGCGGTTTAACAGACGTTTCACCAGAGATCTGCAGGATTATTGACCATCTCCACTACGATGTTTTTTGTCTTTTCATTGTATTTATGTTTCCTACATTCCTAGAGGGCTTAACAAAGAGGCACATGGCCTAGCGGCCATGGGCATCAAGAGTTAAGCCCTCACTCAATATGTCTTAGTTGGAAAAAAAAAAACCTTTCTTAAGGCCTTGTCGTGCTATATAATTACTTTAGTACTCTTTTATATTGTATTATATTATATGTAGTTCATAAAGTTTATTACCCAATACATGTGTTTGCATTTTACGCAATGAATACAGAAGAGCAATCAAATTAGACTGACAATATCGAGTTTTCCCAAATCACCATATCAATTTAACTCCTTAATCAAGTAGGTATGTGTGTCTAATCTTTTGATAATACATTACCCCTGCACCCAAGGCTATACAAAGTATTACAAAGTTAACACAGTCAAATGACGTGAATTATAACATCCAAATATAATGAAACAAAAATGACACAATCAAGCGGTGCAACCCAAATTCCGCATAACCCAATCTGGGAAAAAATATCGAATCCAAAATCACTCGAGCAAAATAATGACAGATATTATAAACCACAATCTACAATAACAAAATCATACCTGATTTGTATCAACTCAGGCTTCCTCAAACAAAGAAAGAAGCAAAAGAACCACAAAAGCAAGAATGAAGATATACCTTATTGTTAAAGACATGGGCGGTGGGGGTAAAACTATGGAGAGCATTACCAACCTGCAGGTATAAATATGACAAATTCTCTCATGGTCAGAATTTAAAAACTCGATGATTAAATCATACCCCAAGGAACCTTTGTAAATGTTGCTTGATTCATCCTGCTCTACAGCATCTGAAGTTCTGAACCAATCACAATAATGACACAATCAGTACTTAGGGATACCATTAAGAAGGTTATTTAATTTTCAAGGAAAATTAGGGAACAGTTTTCAGATTCCGTTCACCATCTTATTTGAACGGATAAATTTTGTTAATTTCCACCTATAATCTCTAATACAGTATATTTTTACTACCCATTCTTTTATTAGGAACTATTAGCAATTCTAACTTCAAAGTATGTCATGTCTTCTACGTTTTACAAATTCTCAAATGGCTCTCTATTCTCAAATTACCTTTCATTTTACTCAATGAATTGGCCTTCATTGCAAACGTGCCTGCAACGTGACATGGTTTAGTCCTTGGTGAACTTCTTTTTGATAATAGTATATATCATTTGCAATATACTGATACAAAATATATACAAATTAATCTAATGATATCAATATATTTCTATGTAATGACAGTATATTAAGTAATTAACAATATACTTATATGATCAGTATATACGGAAAAATATACTTGTATATAATGATCAATCTTGAATATACTTATATGTAATGACTAATGATCAGTCCTGAATAAATGATGTTTGATTCCAAACCACTACCACGTCTACGCTCACAAAGCTCATATTTATAAGTTATAACCACCACCACCGCAACTACCACCACTAATTTTGTTTCTATATACATGAATATTAATCAAATTTGACCTAGCTGTTGATGGAAATACGTAGTGTAGTCTGATAAAAAAAATCTTGAAGCATGGAATCAGATCTCTTTTGGATGAAGCACTGATACTGATGATGATGATAAATTCAGATGTATATCATAAATGACAACGTTTGAAACAAAACAAATTAGGTAAGAGATGTACCTCAGAATTCTCTCACCTGTTCCACAAAAAAGAGCTTATTCATGAGCTATAAAGTGACATGCAGCGTTAAAAAAAAATTCATTACTCAAACATGTGTCTCGTGGTTTATATCTCCAGCTTCCTACAAAAAAAAATCTCATTTTGTTAAAACTTTAGAATGCTTCATCATTCCAATTGGATTGCACGCTTATGTTGATTAATTGAGAGAGATATGAATCAACCCTTGATGTGCCGGTAAATGGAAACTAGCCAAATCCAAGGGTACAGAAAGTCAAAAATACAATATTGGGAGGGGGAAAACCCCACACATTTCATGTTGGAGAAGCTTACAAAACTCCTTTTCTTTCCGAACTATCTTCTAAAAGATCATTGTCAAATGATAACAGATAGTGTATATTAAAAGAGCATGGTTTACAAACATTCTTTATTAAAAAAAAAGCATCGTCAATTGATAGTGCATATTCAGCGAAATAGATAGTATGATTCATACCTATAGAAACATTTTTTATTAAAAGAGCATTGTCAATAAACAGGCTGCACTTTTGAGGGGAAAACCTCATGTTGATATAGAGTTTTTTTGATTTTGTGTGCGTATAAAGCTTCGCCATACCTATAGAACCTAGAAGAATCCAGCAGTAGCGGGACAAACCTGAAAAACTGTTTGTGGCAAAGTTGATCTTCATGCATATCACCCACTCAATTGGTTCTTCTTCACTCAGAGGTCTACTACTGAAAGTTTTGACCCTTCCTGTATATCATTTAGACAGTTGTTTCGATTTAGAAAGTACAAAAAGTTCGAACTTTTGGAAGAAACTGGACATAAGAACGCAGGAACCACCACCACCGACCTCGCCTGGCCTATTCCAAATTAACCATTTTATAATTCATACTCCCATACCCCTGCTTCCACCCACTACCAAATTCCATCTCATGCGCACCCAAATTTAATACTCCTCAGTGTTGTACTTCTATTAGGTACGTAAACTTAAGAGTTATGATTTTTTATTTTGATATGTTAATTTTTTATTTAATCAAAACTTTGATTTTATGATTTTGTAGACATTATAGTTAGTTGAAAATAAAGAAAAGGACTCGACAAAAGAAATAATGCCAAGCATATCAAATTTACATAAGATATTTTTTATAACAATAAGAGCATAGTCTCATATAAGTAATACTCACAATTATTTCACAAATGTTGAGATATACTACTATCATAGACTAAAAAATTATCTCGAGATGTGATACTCCATTACTTATGTACTAAAGAGTACTGAAGATGACATGAATATTCTTCTTTTCTCTTGTCAGACATATGGTGAATACGGTCCGGATGTTCTAATTTTGCCTCCAATCAAATATGCGTAAATGTGAAAAAATGAACCTGGATTCATAAACTAAGATTCCCAGAAACCGTATTTGAATTTTTTTTTAAACTTTCGGACAAACAATCAGACTTTTACCAAGAAGCAGTTTATGATCGAACAATGTCCTTTTAGACTTTTAAGATGTAAAAGCTCTTTTATATAATCAAGGTCAAACGCCACCTAAATTACATATCAAAAGAAGGTAAAACACGATAAAAAATTTAACATACATTCAAATAAATCAATGACAAAACAATTAACATATATTAAAAAATTAGATTAAAAAAAAAAGAAAACACAATTGACATAAATTGCAGATTAAAAAGGGGGAAACAAAATTAAAATTATATAATTAGAAAGATGGCAAACCTGCTGGCATTAATCAAGAGATTGAAAGCCAGATTATCACAGTAGAAAATTCACCAACATCGTTCTCGTGTTTCAATGTCCAGAACTTTTCCTCCGAAAGCTTGAATTAAAATTCATGAAATTGTGCCAAATCTACACTGGATAGTCATATAATCAATCAGACAAAAACTGATTAAACATAAGTCAAAATCAACATTGCGCAGTGAATGATTACAAAATGGAGAGGTAGAGATTGATTATACCTCAAAGAGAAGGATCGTGGGAGGAGAGCATCGGGAGCCACGGCGTTCTGCAGCAGCCACCAGCAGCAGCATCGGGAGTTGTGTAGGCAGCTTCAGCGCCACCATTAGGCGGCCATCAACTACAAAGGTTATGATATTTTGATCTCTTCCAATCTCCACAATCATATTATAATACTTGAAATTAGCATCAATTAACCACCATCAATAGCATACGAATATAAGATCACCCAGAAATCAATATAAAATTAAAGCAATCAGAAAGATCGACTTGAATTAGGGTTGGAGGTGATAAGAGTATTTAGAGTTTAGAGTTGTTTGATGAGGAATTGATTTTTGGTTCTCAGGGATAACTGTAGTGTTACTCAATGAGAATAAGAATAAGTGGAAAGTGGTTTAGTGGTGATAACTGATACATTTTGTAAAAACTGCATTAAATCGTCAATTGTGAGGAGTTTGTGAAAAATTTTGACAGATTTTTTTGTTTTTCAATAAATCTCAAGTGCCACATGGGCTGCCACATATGCTCCACCTCAGATTCCTACTCATCGATCCTATGTGGCTTAATATGGAGGCTTGAAATGTTGATGCTTTATATAATAAAGGATTCTTGATCCATTTTTTTGGTGCAAATAGATTTTTAAGAGACTGGTATTTAGATTTGGCAAAAACTGGCATGACTGGAATGATCCGTTCCAAATTACCTCATCTGAATCCGATTAGAGTTTGGCTCGTAAGTCGAATTGACCCAAATGTTATCATAGCAAATAAGTCGATGTTTCTAAAAAAAAAGACATGGCCCAACTGGAAGTCAAGCATTTCCTGATCCGAAAGTGGTCCGATCCAATGCTGACACGATCTGAACCCGACTCGGTTGACCCGTTTGACATGTCTACTCGTACGATGTGGTTTAGTTGTATGTTGTTTTTTGGATCAAATAAGAGCACACTATGTCGCAAGGTAGAATCGAACTCCCAATTTTTCGGTTAGAAAACTCGTACCAGTCAAAAGCTTAGCTTTTGTTCTCTGTGGTCTACTCATGTGTAACAGTGTAAGTGTAGTTTACTCATTTTCATGGTGTAATATTCAACGAGAGTCCATTGCGTTTGCAGTAATATACGAGTAGTTATTTTAATTTCAGTTTGTTCAAGACGTTAATATCTATTTTATTAGTAATATTTTACTCGTAATAAGATAGGGAGTAGTTTTTTGTCGGTACTACACAAGTACAGCTATGTTTAGCCAATGGTAAAGGTGGCAACTGTCAAGTAGGCCAATCAGGTCAATTTGATTCATTTCATTTCATGTTTCACGTCAATTTCGGGTGATTATTATCCGATCATTTCTAGTAAGGATCATTTTGGGTTGGATCGCTTTTGAATCAGGTCATTTTCCTCCGTGGGTCATTTTGAGGTGGCTCATTTTCGGCTGAGAGTCAAAAAACTTTTTTTTGCCAACGAAGAAAGAGCTTAAGAATTCACTGCAGCAGCCGCTAGGTTATGCGCAATAGAATTCAGAGCTCGAGGGATAAAACAAAAAGAAAGACAATGAAAAAGTGAAGCTAAATAGTCTATATTCTCTAGAACATGGATGAGAGCAAGTGATCTATCATCCTTTTGGTAAAGTTGTTGGATCAGTTGGAGGCAGTCCGTAAAGACAATCAGATGGAGGAACCCATTCGAGTTGGCCCACATCATTGCCCGGAAGATTCCCAAAGCTTCTGCCAGGATAGGGGAGGCCGCCATGATCTTAACTGAAGATAAGGAGATCACCTGTTTGGAAGGAGAGTAACAAATCCACCCTAGAGAGGACAAATGGACATCTTTCCACGAAGCATCCACCTTGATTCGGTGACACCTTCAGAGATCGGTGTTACCAATAAAGCTTACATTGCTGAGCGAGTTGAGGTTAGGTCCCATATAGTAACTTTCCTTATTAAGAAGTTGAGATGCAGTAAAACTAGCCTGCTTGCCGGATTTTAAGGCCTCAGCCGAGCATGCCAAATCAAATCCAGACTGAAGGAAAAGGAAAGCCGTGTTAATGCACGGGGACTTATCTTGAAAAACTTTCAGATTTCTTAACTTCCATAAGCACCAAAGAATGGCAATAAAGTAAATGTCCATGTATTCCTTGCCACGCGTACTACGAAGCAGAATGACCCAATCGGCAATCCAACTCTTAATATCAGGCATCTCACTACCATCAAAGGTAAGGCCTAAAGAACTCGAAGCCCAAAATCTTTTAGAGAAAGGGCAGTCACGGAAGAGATGCTCCAAGGATTCCATAGTACAGGGAGTGAAACATAGAGGGCATTGAGAAGTGTCACCCAAACCCCTTTTACAAAATTCAATACCAATGGGTAGTGCCTCATTCATGAACTTCCAAAGGAACGTTTTCCATTTTGCAGAGCCACGAATATTCCATAAGTATGACTTACAGAAATTCAAGACAGAGGCATTACCAATATTATAAGTGAGAAGTGGCTTAATGTTAATATCAAAAGCTTTTTTGTAGCCACTTTCAGAGTTATAGTTGCCCGACGGAGTATGGGTCCAGAAGAAGTAGTCATCACAGGGAACAAGAGGCCTCCGGCAGCATAAAATTTGGTTCGCCCATTCTTCAACATAGATATTGTTCACATTTTCCCGGATCCAATTCCCTGAGTGATCAATAAGAGCCGAGAAGGAGAAATTCAAAGGGAGATTAGTCTCAGCATCTTTAGTTAAAAGTTTCTGCCCATTAACCCAATTAACCTTTAATGGATCCAAAGAGCTATAATTTCAAGGAATCCATCCAATTGAATCACGAAGAAGCTCAAAACTCCATGCAATTCCCTTCCACCCCAAGAGGACCTAGAATGGGTTTTGACACCGTCATCAAGGGTGGGATAAGGTTGTGACAGGCTAAAGTCGTATGCCTCAAATTACAATTTATAATCACTTAAATCTAAATACTAAAACGTAGTAAAGTAGAAATAAGGGTCGAACCCAAAGGAATCAGATTAATCTAATTATGCTAACTAAAGTGTAGAAATCGACCTCTAACGTAATTAAAGACCGTAGTAAATAAGGGGGGTTTTGTATGATTAATTATCTAACAAACTAAAATAAATAATACAATAACTTGAGGTATCAAATGATGAGAAAGAACTTAGACACAAGCACAAATCCACACTCAATAGCGATTGATCATTGTAAGATGATTTCAATTAATAACCTTGACCACTCTATCGTGAACATGAAATTCCAATTCTCTTAAGAATAGTTAACTAAAACGAATCCCGTTCTTAATTAACCCTAACTGTAAAACAACCTAAACAATCCAGTTCTAGGTTCAATTAGACGGAAGCAATATAGATCTGAGAATTCGATAGAGAATAAATAGCACGTACAATCCAGTCGCGCCTTAGATATTTTTGTGAATTGCTTCTAAGTACTAATATCAACGTATCCCGTTCAATATTAATTCCTAGTTGTTACTAATGTAAAGTTAATCAGTAAATCCTACTCAATTAACAATACTAACAATAGAATGAAGAAATCAAGTACTAGTTGCGCATCTAGCAATCAGTAACAACCTTCATAGATTTAATAACAAAGCAATTCACAATAATCAAGATTAATAATTAAAACATTTAAACTCACAAACGATTATCAAGTGCTTCAAAGGCTTGAATCTAAGTAAAAGAAATTAGTTACACATACTTGCGATGGAAAATTAGGGTTCTTCAAAGTTCTCCCTTTTCTTCCTTCATGTAACGTTAAACTCGATGTGATGGTTTCAATAATCTAAAACCAAACTTAACCTTATAATAGTTTCCTAATAATAATAATATAATAAAATATCCTAAGGATACTAGTAATACTAATATTAATAAAAACTAGTAATAGAGTTTCCTAAATAATATCAAAGTCTTAAAATATAGCAAATATCACGAGATTGGGACGGAATCGCGCAGAAAGTTTCAGAACACCATGCGACTCACCTATCCTTCGCGCGACTCGCGGGACTTCTGTGCGACTCGCCTGACGGGCTGTTGCTGCTTCGTGCAATTCTTCGATTCCGTCGTTCCGGGTCTTCAAGTGGGCTTTCTTCTTCTTCATGTTTTAGTCGTTCTTAGCCCAAATCGACGGTCCAATGGTTAGCATCCTCAAAATAGCCTATATTACATTTATACCAAATCGACACAAATGCAATACAAGACAACCGATTTAACTCACAAAATAAACCAAAACCGTCGTAATAACTACGACTAAATACGGCCCATCAAATATCCCCACGCTTGAACCTTTACTCGTCCTCGAGTAAAACTCGAAGAACACCATAAACACAACCATCACTGATCCAATATGCGTGAGAATAACAATAACACACCGGCCCTCACTCGTCTTCCACCAATCTCCCCGTTATGAGTTAAAGTACCTTCTAATCCAACATTCTCATGAAATTCAACTCAAAGGCTCAATTGACTTAACACACCCAATATCAAACTATTATCATTGACCCAATTCATCAAAACAAGGTACATTAGCAAATAAATATAAGCTAAGATTCACATCTAACACCCCTTATTTCTCCAATCCTAGAACGGATCACATGTGCTACAAATGTCACCGGTGGTACAAAACATATACCACAATATTCCACAACCCGCACATGTGATCAATCCTAAACGCCTCTAATAGTTCAATATACCAAACAAAACATCACCAATCGCATAGAAATTAGTGCTACGACTACACCGTACCGCGATTCTTCTCACCTTAGCCAACTAATCCTACCCTTCCGACCTTCTATGTCACCCTTCTTATGACGCCAACACCAAAAACGGAGAAAGTAGTAGTGATTTTTTGTCCGCCCTTGCGGATTTTCACTCTAGCTTTCATTTTTCTTCACACTACTCTCGTGGCACGCAACTCGATTTTTCTTTTTACCCGGAGCGCCCTTTCGGGTTTTCACTCCGTCCTCGGCCACATTCCCCATTCTTGCCTAGGCGCCCTTTCCGGGTTTTCACCTAGCCGGGTTTATTTATTTCTTTTTGTTTTTTTTTTCAATTTTTCTCTTTTTTTTTCTTCTTTTTTCGATTTTTTTTTTGAAATTGAAATAAACGACGTAATACAAAATAACTACTATATACAACGAGATAATTTCCCTCCCCACGCTTGAATAACACATCGTCCTCGAATGTGTGAATTAAGGACAACAAAATAAATGGGAAGAGAAATACCTCGGAGGCTCAAGAGTGAGAAGAGGAGCCGGCGTCACGTGACTTAGCCTCACGTGCCGCCCTCCTAGATGATCTCGCTTGCTCACGGGCTGCAAGCTCTCCATAGAACTCGGGAGATGGTTCCGAGTAGTCATTAGGATGCAACTTCAATTGTAACCTATTCATACATCGACCGAACTCAGCTGCCAATCTACTATTATCAACAGATTCTTCCACTCGATCTTCTATTGATTCGCGCCAATCTCTCCAACGATCAAAATCCGACGTACCCTCGGGCTCTTCCACAACCGGGGCACTAGACTCGATAGTCGGCCTAGGAAACTCCTCATCATGAGGAAGGTAAAATGCAGCCGCAGTAGGCCCCAACGGTAATGGTTTCCCATCTGGACGAGGCAAAATCATATAATGCTGGTGGGACGTGCCGAGCGTCCAGATTAGGTAGTGTTTAGCAATCGGTCGCGAAATCATAGAACAACTCTCCATGAACTTTATACTAATAGTATTATCACCTACGACCGGAGAGTCAGTCATCTT
This sequence comes from Agrostemma githago, assembly GCA_958450325.1. Taxonomy (NCBI): domain Eukaryota; kingdom Viridiplantae; phylum Streptophyta; class Magnoliopsida; order Caryophyllales; family Caryophyllaceae; genus Agrostemma; species Agrostemma githago. Next base: position 68,404,465 of record OY288246.1, read on the forward strand.
GGGTAAGCCAAGATACTGAGCTAAAAGAGTAACCATACCCCCCATCGGAATATTCCCCGAGACCGCCTTCTGCTGCTTCTCACAACAAGTCAAGAATACCTCAATCCAATCCGGGGTTCCCAAACATTCGGGCATCATGGCCCACAAGTACATCAAATCCGCCCTAGGTAGATGTGTCAGTTCACCTTTGCAAAGAAATGTGGAGTTCAAAAGTCGGCGAACATAACGAAGGGCAGGATGAATAATATCAGCATTCTTAGCCCCCTCATAAGCACTCCCAGCTATTTTCTTCCAAAATTCATCCATCATACGCGTAGTAGAAGTCAGAAATTCCGCCCCCCCTTTCGGTGCTAACGCCTCCCTCAACTCAGTAAAGTCTACATCTCGTTCTGAATCTCCGAGATGAAAAGTAATGTGAGGGGGATCATCATCACGATGGACTTCTAGGGTGGACAAGAACTCAAGTGTGTAGCGCTTGTACGTGTTCGCGTGCATATCGTAAAAGTTTGCTAACCCAAAACGCGTTAATAACATCAACACCTCATCACTAAATCCGAGTAACTCCAATGCCAAATTATCGACAAACTTTGTCGACAAAATAGCTCGATCAAATAGTTGACGCCATACCGATTTCTATTTCGTACTCAGATTCTTACACCCCATATAGTCAACCGAGGTCGTTTTTTGCTTTTTCGGAGCCATGACGACACAGACTGAGACAACCAATACTAACCCGAGACAAAATCACTACCGAAATTGACCAACTAGACAGAGAATGGAGGCGGATTATGACTCAAATCAGCAATACCAACAACTCACAGCACACAACGAAGAACTATCCCTAAGCATATTCTAAATAGATCGACAGGCACAAATTGCAAGGGATAATGAAAGGAGGGAGTTGGGTTACTTACTATCAGCACACAAGGAGGGATTTGAACTGAACCACGGATGCAAACTCGACAGAAAACAAAGATGTACCCACTCAACACCGACGAAACCCGACTCAAGCCCTGAATCACTCTCCGGACGAACAGAGATGAAAACAGCACACCACACGCGACCAAAGACAGACCAGGCGGCAGACCCACGCGCGAGTCGCCTGGACCCTACGCGACTCGCCTGACACGAACCGACGACGACGACGCACAAGTACCGGCGACCACGACCACCAGCCACAACTGACGCGCCGACGAAACCCGACTCACGCGCCCCGCCTGAACTTCACGCGAGTCGCCTGAACACAGACTACGACCTTCGACTGACTCGTGCAGACCGACGACGAAGACACACACGCCGACCACCCACCGGAGCGCGACCACCTGCCAGAATACCGGCAACAACTGACTCCGGCAACGCCGCGCACGCACGAACTGGCCTTTGATTAGGGTTAGGAGATTTTGGGGAAAAATTGAAGGAGTATGAAGTTAGGAGTTTAGATTAATTTGATTTGGATACGAAGAGATTAATTTGATTTGGGGTAATTGAGATTGAATTGAGAAAGGAATTTAGGGTTTTGGAATTAGGAGAAGAAAGGGAGAGAGGGATGGGGATCGGGGCTGGTATTTCTTGAATTTTGTTTTTTTTTTTTTTTTTATAAAAGAAATAACTGACCTGTAGGGAAAGAGGCACGCGAGTCGCATAGGGTCCGCGCGACTCGCGCGGATGCCTGAAACTCCGTTTCTTTTCCTTCAATTTTTGCTCAGATTTTGAGGGATCTCCACGCTAATCGCCCGGGACCCATGCTAGTCGCCCAGTCTCCTGGAAAATCGACTCTCTTCTCCTATTAAAACATCAAAAGTTAGTATTTAAAACTAAGTTTAAAAAAAATAACAATTAAGAAAAATAACGAAATTAAAACTACGACCTATGACCCGTAAAATAAAAATTACAATAAAAGTCTACAAAGCGGGTTGCCTCCCGGATCGGAAGCGCTTTTGTTTAAAGTCGTTCGCTCGACTGAGACGGAGATTAGGTAGAAAACGTCATGTCCGAGAGCTTGCTTCTCCCGACGCCCGATTCATTACTCCTTTCACGAGTCGGCTTAAGTCTTATACCGACTACATCTTTCACTTTTCCATTTTGAAATTGTAAGACCGTTGGACGCTTGCTTGAGCTCTTTCGAACCATCCATTGATCAAACCATGACCTCGTTTTACCTTTGTTCAACTCCGCGTCCTTACGTGACTCCCAAAGAATGACACACTTGGGTCCCTTAGAAGGAGATTCCTGCACATCTTTAAACAACAATTCCTTGCTAGAAGGGGTAGACGATATCGGTTTAGAAACCGATTTCACCACTTCTTCTTGTGAGTTAGGAGATGAATGATCAAAAATATCAATACGACACAAGGTATTGTCTCTCAGGGAGTGGGGAATAGGTTTATTTATGTCGAATTTAACGACTCTACCCTCAAATTCCATGCTAAGTGAACCATTAGGGACATCGATTTTTGTTCCCGCGGTTTTTAAGAATGGTCTTCCTAGAATGATAGGAGTTGCACTATAGTCATGTTCCATGTCCAAAACAAAAAAATCGGCCGGAAAGACCAACTTATCAACTGTAACTAGGACATTCTCTACAACTCCCTTAGGATAGACACTCGATCGATCCGCTAGTTGCACTATTTTCCCGGTTTCTCTCTGTGGACATGACATAGGTCCACCCCGACGCGGCGAAGCGCGGGTTTTGGGGAGGCGATAGAATTTCCATATGAGATGGATCGAATAGAATTTTAAATCGAAGTAGGAGTCGCCACCGAATTTTATGGTTATTCGGAACCATTCTAACCCACTCTATGTCGTAGTGGGCCATACTTAAAGCCTGGCCCATTTCCGATGTGAGAGTTTATCGGGTTCGTCCCTTAGCATATCGATACCGATGCCGACTGGGCGGTTAATCGTATATTGAATGACTCTCGTTGCCAATGGTTTCGGACATCCGGAAACCACGGTTCTGAGTAAGGGGTGAGGGTACGTGTTGGGAAGTTCAACGAGAACACCCAACCCCGCCCGCACTTAGCGGCCTTTACTAAGATATCGTTCGGTTTTGGTGTACACGCGTTAGTTCGACGATGAAATGATATGCAGAGATTATTTTCCTAAGACATGTGAGGAAAAATAAATAAATGGGTTGCTAAGTTGTTTAATGCATGTTAAACTTAATAACGTCAAAGTTATTTAGCATGTGAGTTCGTTTTAGTCTAATAAAACGATAAAAAGAAATAAGAGAAAAGTTGCTACAAACACGAGAAAACGAGTTAGTAACGATTGAAATAATAATATATGAAATTGAAATCGAGAAAATAAGAATTAATCGAAATCTGAAAAATATCGTTAAAAACGTTGTTTTGTATAAAAAACGATGTTCGAGAAAAATAAAATAAAAAAACGAGAAAAGGTGTGTTTGGGCCGAGAGCCGCGCGACTCGCCCGAGACTCATGCAGGTCGCGTGGCGGCCTGATTTCGACAACGGTTTTTGGAAAATTTTGATTAAATCGCGTACGAATATCGCATAATTCGCACTCGACTTAATATTCTCGATATTCGTTATATTCGATAGTTGATTATCAAATATTTAGAATAGTTTTGGGAAAGATATAAATTTAGAAATCGTTTCGTAAAATAATAAAATAAACGAACGAAAAACTAAAAAAATAGAACCGGATCAGACTCGTGCGCGAGTCGCCTGGACCGGGCGCGACTCGCGTACGGGTCTGATTTTTTATATATTTTTTGTGTTCGAAATCGTTATAAATCGCGTACAAACATGAATTAATTTGTACTCGGTTTATATTTTCGATACTCGTCGTATTCGATATTCGATTATGAAATCGATATCGAATATTCGGAATGACTTTAGAAAAGGTTTTGAAAAAGTTTGTTTTTGAACGAAAAAGTTGTAAAAAAGGATTTTGAACGAAAAAAATAAAATGAAATCGTCGAAATCTTAATATAATTCTTTTCGATACGATATTCGATTATATAGAATCGATATCATATTTTAAGAATATTTGATATATGAAAATAGTTTTTAATAGTATCGATATTAGAAAGTAAAAAAGAGACCGACAAGACCCATAAAAAAAAGAGAAGAAGAGAAGAGAAAAGAGAAGAGTCGGGTTTGATTTACACCCTCAACCTACATGCTTTGTTTTCTCGGGATAAGGCTCGTCGGGAAGTGGCTTAGACTTGAGAGCGTCGAGATGATGAGGATGAGTTAAGGTGTATCGGTTTGGGTGGTTTGGGACGTCGGGTTAGGCCGGCTTCGTCGGTATTTCGAGACTTCGGAAAGGTGTCGGGATTTGCTAACTATCGGGTTGTATGTAAACCGGGTGATGGGTGTGTAAAAACCGTGTATATTGGCTGAAAAATTGTTGTAATTGTTGTCAATTTTATGCTGGACGGGAGGTCCTATTTATAGGGAGTTTCCGACCCTGGTTTAGGAGAGTTTGAATACCGCTTAGGATAGGAAACGTAGGAGTTCGAGGGAAATAAGAATTCCGCTTTCTTGGCCAAGAAGAAAGAGGAAAACCGGCTGGTTTGAGGGTGTATTGGCCGAGTATTTGGTGCTCGGTCAATGTCTGAATCGGTTTCCGGATAGAATTCCTACTTGAGATCGAATTCTACCTTAAACGGAATTGTTTATTATTTTTGTATGGCTGATTTTTGTGGAGTTAGGGTCCGAATTGGACACGTGAATTATCACGGTCAGGCTACGAGTCTCGGGAAATATCTTTGACCGGGTTTTGACTCGGTCGTTAAAAGACGGTTTTACCCCTGGTGACGGTTTCGACCCAAATTAGTGTTATTTGACTCGAAACGACCCACTGGGCCTGGATTTGAGGTTGGTTTTGTGAGATTTGTACTCCTTAAAATGTCTAAGCCAAATGTCCATGATTACAAGCCCATATCCGAGTCTATCAAAGCACGTTTACGTCCTATCATCATTGGGTGTTTGGCGGGAACTACTATAGACACCTGGCGGTCAAAATGTGGGTGTCTACAGAGCCCCCACTCTGACTGAGGCTTGGACAAGGCAAAAGTCAGAGTAGCTACCAGGTCAATCAAGGATTAAAACCTGGCAGCCTTCCGATCGGGTCGTTTAGGGTCCATTAGACCTGCGTGAAGGGCTCGCCAACCATAGAATAGAAATCATACCTGGGTTGATGCTGATATTGTCGCGGGAGCTTGCCTAGGAAGCTATGGGTATACCTGTTTGCAGATATATCCTGTCTTAGAATTGCGCGGGAGCTTGCATGAGCTTTTCCACTGGGGAACTTAGAATTTTTGGGAGTCTTGGGTGTACCTGTATGCTGACACATAACATATTGTATGTAACACTTAGGCGAAACACCGACTCATGCTGGGGAAGATGATTTTTTCCGAAAAAATTTTTGAAAGGGAGAATGCTGAAAATTTTTGGAAGTTTTGAAAATAAGGATGGCTGGGATGACTTTGATTCCTAATTGGATTCTGACACGGATTCCTAGAATCCGCTGGTTAGGCCTGTATGCCTAGATGAAGTGTGATAAAAATTCCTATTCCCGTGGTGAGTAGGAAAAGGTTTTCCCAAATGGCTAAGTTTTGCAAAAAATGAGAATTTGAAGAGAGAGATATACCGACAGACTCGACTCTGGACGCGAGAGGACGAGTTGACAGACACGACTGGACTCTCTAAGGGTTGGACCGTGACTCGGTAGGGGATGGGCCACCTAATATGACAAGACTCTTAAGTTGCGCTATTCCGTAGCCTAGGCGAGCGGCAACACGGTCGAATCCTCGGAATGGGACTGTTTCCGTACGACAGGGCTTTGTGGTAGCGATGCCGTAGACTGGTGTTCTTTTGGATTTTTGATTTTTGGGACATTTCCAAAGTGGGTATTGCTCCGAGTCCTGACAGATTCTCGTCTTTGACTAAGTCGAATACTAGGACACACTATAGAAAGGAGGCTAGATCTTTATTCCTTGAATTTATCTGGATTTTGTGAGTGGATGGAGAACCTCTGCCTAGGAGAAGCCCCCAGGATGACAAAGCTAGCTGCTGAGAACATGACAGTGTCGTGACCGGAATGATGGTGCTTTTTGAATGCGTGTCAATGTGGGTGGTTGTGCCCTTGTTGAAAGGCTGCCTACGTATTCACGTGTAGTGAAATCAAACCAAGCCGTAGTTCAGTGGATTGAAAGATATATAATGGTGCCTAGTTTACTAGGGTTTTGTGTGTAACTAGCCACAGCGATGGTGTAGGCTAGGTGCATTCCCAGTGATGTCTAGATCAAAGGGCTAGAATAGTTAGGATGTTGATCCTGTGACTGTGAGCGTTCTCCGGGGTAGCCCCCCAGAGGTGGTGTGAACTTATTTGGGCATGTTCTATGCCGACTGCAAGTTGAGTTCCCGTGTTTGGGGTTGGTAACTGGTTTGAATGAGAAGAATTGGGATGGGATTTTAACGAGTTCTGCTCTCGGGGATTTTAACGAGTTCTGTTTTCGGGGATTTGATGAGTTTTGCTCTCGGGGATTTTAACGAGTTTTGCTCTCGGGGATTTGATGAGTTTTGCTCTCGGGGATTTTAACGAGTTTTGCTCTCGGGGATTTGATGAGTTTTGCTCTCGGGGATTTGATGAGTTTTGCTCTCGGGGATTTTAACGAGTTTTGCTCTCAGATTTGCATATGGTGATTGTGAATTCTGTTATGTAAAGGGGAAGTCGAGTAGAATGGCTCGAGCTTCGATTGGGCAGGTTTGATAATGCGGGATCTGATTTCCATGTCTGGCCCTAAAGGTTAGGGTGTATCCTATGGAGCTTGAATCCTCAAAATTCTGGGCTGTCTCTAGCCTGGGTCTCGGGAAGGCCTTGAGGGTTGTAATGTGGGAAGGCTAGATGTGGTCTGAGTTGACCAGCTCGATTATCTCTCCCTTATTGGATGGTATGGGTATTGATAATTTTTGAATTGACCGCTTCACGGTCATGGGTTTTTGAATTCTTTGGGTTGACCTCTTAGCCCCGGTCATGGGATTCTTCATTTGAGTTGACCGTGTCTGGTCGAGAGATGTTGATAATTCTTTTTTGATCATGGCCAGCTTTTTTGTTTTGGCCTTTTGCTTTTTTTTTCTTGGACTTTTGATTTTTTTTGTCCAGCTTTTTTTTTGTCGGTCAGACTAACACCTAAGGTAGGGACTGGCTAGTCTTATTGGATGGGTGTTTATTGTGGGAAGTGGGCTTGCCTCCCGTCTTGAACCCAAACTAGAAGACTACTCAGATTTGTCATAGGATTCGATATGCTCCTGCTACGGGTAGTTATGTGGCTTTCTATACCAGACATAGAATAGGTAAAAGGAAAACACGGGCTCGGTTTCCTGCAGTCATTATAGATGTGCCTATAATAGTCACGTGCGTGTGCTCACAGTGTATGATGGTGTTTATCATGTTCTCGGAAACTCATAAGAAAAGTATATATGAGAAATAGAAAGGCTGATTTTATTGAATTTTTGAAAAGATGACAGAATACAAATGACTCTGACGCTGATTTGGAAATGAAGATGTAGGGTATCCTAGACTCGAACTCAGACTTAGACTCGAATCAAATCCGGACTCGGATGCACGGTTATTGGTTGTTTTTTTTGGTAAGGTCTTTGATTGGAGAGAACGACGGGTGCCACGACTCGCCTAAACTCGGCTTTGCGCAAGTGCAAATGAGGGAGTCAAACTAGACACGGCCCGGGGTGACGGGTCGACAAAGACTCTTGGACCGGGATACTCGAACGTTGATCTAGACGAGGTAACGACCCTGGCTTGGACTCGACCATGAGACTCGGACGGTGTATGAGGGCGAGTCCGAAAATGGGGCAACCGTGTTTGACTGCGCCGCGTGCTTGGACCAACCGTGGTGACTTAACCCTAGGTGACTCGAGTATTTGTAGCATAGGTACGACTCGAAGAAGGCATCATAAGGACGCCAGTGTATGATGAACGTGGGGTGCCCTTAGAATGACCGTGGTTGACTGCTCGGTGGGGGATAGCCCCCGAGTGAGACTAAAGAATCTGATAGGACTCAGATGGTGTGACACCTAAGTGGCTCGGAAGTGGGATACGTGAGACAACACGTGTAAGAACTGATCCTTAGAGCAATCGTGACTGATTGCTTTGCTAAAGGGTAGCCCCCGAGTGGGACTAAAGACTTTGTTAAGACTCGAGTGTCGGACGAGTGACCCTTAGATGTAAGGATCACGAACCTTTTGTTATAAGGCTATGCCTTGTAAAAGGTTGACTCGGAAAAGACACCTAGACGGGTGACTCGTGGACGGTGGGCTTTCCTTAGGATTCGGCAAAGTGGGCCTAGTCCCGTTCGAAGGAAGGTCTAGGTGAGAATTCCCCAGACTTTGGACTCGAGTGTGTAAACGGGCTTTCCTTTATAGGAGTTAGTCCTACGAAGGTGGGCCGTGCCTTGACAAGTAAGGCGGACTGGGATGGGGTGGAAACTCGTGATATAAGATCGACGGAGTTTCGACGCTATAGACTCTTAAAACCTATGACAAGACCCGACACTGCTAAATACGGGAAGTCCTAAGAAGAAGAGGGTTTTGGAAAGGGAATTTGGATTTGAAAACCGAGCAAAGGTCGGATTGGAAGACCCGATTTTTTTGAAAACCGAGAAAAAGGGTTATCGGGCCGAGATTTCGGGCTTTTTTTTTTGAAAAGGTTTGGACAGCATACCGGCTAAAAATAGGCTATTTTGAGTCAAAATCATAAGTCCTAAATTCGGCAGCTTTCCGGGTTTTGAAAAAAGAATGGGTTTGAAAAGATGTAATTTTTTGAAAATGACGGTTTTTTGAAAAGACCAAAAAAGGATCAAGTAGCATGTAGTCATAGAAACAGTATAACGACACCATGTATGCTCTTAGTCTAAGTCTCGGTCGGTCTAATAGGGTCTATACCAACAACGATGGCTTTCTCGTACTGAGGACGGACTCCCTAAGCCGAGTTGGTCTTAGGACATGCCGCAAAGTCTAAACGAGTTCCGCCATTGAAGTCTTTAGTGCATCCAAGTGGGAATGCACCGTGGTATAGTGGGACGTCGGTCACAAGTAACCGGCCCGGGATAGAACGGGGTTATGCATGAACCATTGAACTAAAACGTGTACATTACTAATCGAACGATTTCTTTTCGAGTCTCACCCTGAGGATGCCGATGGTAAGTGACACATCAGTTAATCCCCAGTGGAGTCGCCAAATTGTGGACATGACATAGGTCCACCCCGACGCGGCGAAGCGCGGGTTTTGGGGAGGCGATAGAATTTCCATATGAGATGGATCGAATAGAATTTTAAATCGAAGTAGGAGTCGCCACCGAATTTTATGGTTATTCGGAACCATTCTAACCCACTCTATGTCGTAGTGGGCCATACTTAAAGCCTGGCCCATTTCCGATGTGAGAGTTTATCGGGTTCGTCCCTTAGCATATCGATACCGATGCCGACTGGGCGGTTAATCGTATATTGAATGACTCTCGTTGCCAATGGTTTCGGACATCCGGAAACCACGGTTCTGAGTAAGGGGTGAGGGTACGTGTTGGGAAGTTCAACGAGAACACCCAACCCCGCCCGCACTTAGCGGCCTTTACTAAGATATCGTTCGGTTTTGGTGTACACGCGTTAGTTCGACGATGAAATGATATGCAGAGATTATTTTCCTAAGACATGTGAGGAAAAATAAATAAATGGGTTGCTAAGTTGTTTAATGCATGTTAAACTTAATAACGTCAAAGTTATTTAGCATGTGAGTTCGTTTTAGTCTAATAAAACGATAAAAAGAAATAAGAGAAAAGTTGCTACAAACACGAGAAAACGAGTTAGTAACGATTGAAATAATAATATATGAAATTGAAATCGAGAAAATAAGAATTAATCGAAATCTGAAAAATATCGTTAAAAACGTTGTTTTGTATAAAAAACGATGTTCGAGAAAAATAAAATAAAAAAACGAGAAAAGGTGTGTTTGGGCCGAGAGCCGCGCGACTCGCCCGAGACTCATGCAGGTCGCGTGGCGGCCTGATTTCGACAACGGTTTTTGGAAAATTTTGATTAAATCGCGTACGAATATCGCATAATTCGCACTCGACTTAATATTCTCGATATTCGTTATATTCGATAGTTGATTATCAAATATTTAGAATAGTTTTGGGAAAGATATAAATTTAGAAATCGTTTCGTAAAATAATAAAATAAACGAACGAAAAACTAAAAAAATAGAACCGGATCAGACTCGTGCGCGAGTCGCCTGGACCGGGCGCGACTCGCGTACGGGTCTGATTTTTTATATATTTTTTGTGTTCGAAATCGTTATAAATCGCGTACAAACATGAATTAATTTGTACTCGGTTTATATTTTCGATACTCGTCGTATTTGATATTCGATTATGAAATCGATATCGAATATTCGGAATGACTTTAGAAAAGGTTTTGAAAAAGTTTGTTTTTGAACGAAAAAGTTGTAAAAAAGGATTTTGAACGAAAAAAATAAAATGAAATCGTCGAAATCTTAATATAATTCTTTTCGATACGATATTCGATTATATAGAATCGATATCATATTTTAAGAATATTTGATATATGAAAATAGTTTTTAATAGTATCGATATTAGAAAGTAAAAAAGAGACCGACAAGACCCATAAAAAAAAGAGAAGAAGAGAAGAGAAAAGAGAAGAGTCGGGTTTGATTTACACCCTCAACCTACATGCTTTGTTTTCTCGGGATAAGGCTCGTCGGGAAGTGGCTTAGACTTGAGAGCGTCGAGATGATGAGGATGAGTTAAGGTGTATCGGTTTGGGTGGTTTGGGACGTCGGGTTAGGCCGGCTTCGTCGGTATTTCGAGACTTCGGAAAGGTGTCGGGATTTGCTAACTATCGGGTTGTATGTAAACCGGGTGATGGGTGTGTAAAAACCGTGTATATTGGCTGAAAAATTGTTGTAATTGTTGTCAATTTTATGCTGGACGGGAGGTCCTATTTATAGGGAGTTTCCGACCCTGGTTTAGGAGAGTTTGAATACCGCTTAGGATAGGAAACGTAGGAGTTCGAGGGAAATAAGAATTCCGCTTTCTTGGCCAAGAAGAAAGAGGAAAACCGGCTGGTTTGAGGGTGTATTGGCCGAGTATTTGGTGCTCGGTCAATGTCTGAATCGGTTTCCGGATAGAATTCCTACTTGAGATCGAATTCTACCTTAAACGGAATTGTTTATTATTTTTGTATGGCTGATTTTTGTGGAGTTAGGGTCCGAATTGGACACGTGAATTATCACGGTCAGGCTACGAGTCTCGGGAAATATCTTTGACCGGGTTTTGACTCGGTCGTTAAAAGACGGTTTTACCCCTGGTGACGGTTTCGACCCAAATTAGTGTTATTTGACTCGAAACGACCCACTGGGCCTGGATTTGAGGTTGGTTTTGTGAGATTTGTACTCCTTAAAATGTCTAAGCCAAATGTCCATGATTACAAGCCCATATCCGAGTCTATCAAAGCACGTTTACGTCCTATCATCATTGGGTGTTTGGCGGGAACTACTATAGACACCTGGCGGTCAAAATGTGGGTGTCTACACTCTCATAGGACCAAGTTTAAGAGATTCATAGATGGTAAGAGGGATGACATTAATCGAGGCTCCCAAATCTAACATAGACTTGTCAAACAAGGTATCTCCTATGGTGTAAGGTATAGTAAACATGCCCGGGTCGCCACATTTAGGGAGGGTTTTTGATAAATAGACGACACATATTCACTAACCTTCCCTTTCTTAGTTCCCTTCAATTTGTTATTCCTTTTAATAGTACATAATTCTTTCAAGAATTTAGCATATTTAGGAATACTCTTTAAAAGATTAAGAAGGGGAATGTTTACCTCGCACTTTTCAAACACCTCGTAGATATCCTTGTCGTGCTCATAACGACGGGTGCGCTTTAGTGCCTCAGGGAAAGGAACATCCGGTTCTGCCGCCGGTGTGGTAGGAGTAATTAACTCCTTCTCTTGCACATTCGGAGTTTCCTCACCTTCCTCGATTACTAGCTCCTCTTCTTGAACCATAGCTTCCTTGGCCTTCTTCTTTGGCTTGTCGGCCTCCACTAATTGTCTCCCATTCCGTAAGGAAACCGCACTCACGTTTTCCTTCGAAAGAATGGTTTGACTAGGTAATTTTCCCGAATCTCGAGCCTCCAACCTCCCAATGGCGGTCGCCATTTGACCCATTTGAATTTCCAGATTTTGAATGCTAACTTTGTTCTCCGTGTGATTTTGAAGAACCGTAGCTTGGAGATTGGACATTTGACTCGTAACTGTAGCTTGATTCGCAACTAAGGCACGTATCATGTCCTCGGTGGACATTTGACTACTAGGGGGAGGTTGAGTAGGAACCGTATTTGCTACTTGTTGCTTAGCAAATAACTGTTGATTCGATTGACCAAATTGATTACCTTGATTAATTTCTTGGTCGCCTTTCCGATTCCTCCACCTCATGTTCGGGTGATGTCTCCATCCGGGATTGAAAGTGTTAGAATATGGATCCCATTTTTTGTTTTGCCCGGTTTCCCACACTCCGTTCACCTCCTCTTGACCTTCATACATTTGAGGACAATGCTCACTTGGATGTCCCTCATTCGAACAAATACCACACACCATAACTTGATTTGTTTTCCCCGACATCATATTTTGGACAAGGTTTGTCAAGCTATCAACTTTATGTTCGAGACTCGAGGATGATGAATTACCTACGGCATGCACTCGGATGTCAAGCTACATACATTTGAGGACAACGCTCTTCTTGACCTTCATACATTTGAGGACAATGCTCACTCGGATGTCCCTCATTCGAACAAATACCACACACCATAACTTGATTTGTTTTCCCCGACATCATATTTTGGACAAGGTTTGTCAAGCTATCAACTTTATGTTCGAGACTCGAGGATGATGTTACCTACGGCATGCACTCCCCGTTTATATTTTCGAGAAAAATCCCGAGAGCTTTCAGCTAGCTCCTGGATAACTTCTATAGCAGCATCTGGACTCTTGTTCACAATTGATCCCCCACATGCTGCATTCACAGTGCGAGCATCCTCTACACAAAGACCTCCACAAAAGTACATCACAAGGTCTTGAGGATTGTAGCCATGATATGGGCATGTGGCACACAGCTTCTTAAAACGTTCCCAATACTCATACATCGTCTCACCATCTCGTTTCTCCGCATTACTTATCTGCTTCTTCAACTGGGAGGCTCGAGATGCTGGAAAGTATTTCTCAAGGAACGCCTTCTTCATCTTCACCCATGTATCAATACTTGCCGGTGGCAAGTAATATAACCAATCTCTCGCAGAATCCTTCAACGAAAAGGGAAAGGCCCTAAGGTGCTTATTAGGGTCCTCATCACTTAAGCCATGAAACGTGGGTAGTTGATGGATCAAACCCGACTTCAATTCGAAGGTGGCATTCGCACCCAACGGTGGGTACGTAATGCACAAAGGTTGTTGTGTAAGGTCGGGTGCTGTCAGCTGCTTAATTGTGTTGGCCATGATATTCGACTCGTCTTCGGATTCGGATTCGGAAGAAACTTCAGTGTTCACGGGATTAATAGGAATATCGTCGAAAAGCTCTAGATCCTCGAATTCCTGCGTTCCAATAACTATTGCTCCATCTCCGATTCTCCGTGACCTGTGAAAGGTGCATTCAATCTCTGAGTCGAATGCCTCGAGGTTCAGGTTAGAAGAACGAGTATTATACATAAAATACACAAAATAAAATAAAATAATATAAAAAAAAACTAGCTATAATAAAAAAAAAATTAAAAACTACACTAGAAAACACAAAAATAATTAATACCGATTCCCAGGCAACGGCGCCAAAATTTGACAGGCTAAAGTCGTATGCCTCAAATTACAATTTATAATCACTTAAATCTAAATACTAAAAACGTAGTAAAGTAGAAATAAGGGTCGAACCCAAAGGAATCAGATTAATCTAATTATGCTAACTAAAGTGTAGAAATCGACCTCTAACGTAATTAAAGACCGTAGTAAATAAGGGGAGTTTTGTATGATTAATTATCTAACAAACTAAAATAAATAATACAATAACTTGAGGTATCAAATGATGAGAAAGAACTTAGACACAAGCACAAATCCACACTCAATAGCGATTGATCATTGTAAGACGATTTCAATTAATAACCTTGACCACTCTATCGTGAACATGAAATTCCAATTCTCTTAAGAATAGTTAACTAAAACGAATCCCGTTCTTAATTAACCCTAACCGTAAAACAACCTAAACAATCCAGTTCTAGGTTCAATTAGACGGAAGCAATATAGATCTGAGAATTCGATAGAGAATAAATAGCACGTACAATCCAGTCGCGCCTTAGATATTTATGTGAATTGCTTCTAAGTACTAATATCAACGTATCTCGTTCAATATTAATTCCTAGTTGTTACTAACGTAAAGTTAATCAGTAAATCCTACTCAATTAACAATACTAACAATAGAATGAAGAAATCAAGTACTAGTTGCGCATCTAGCAATCAATAACAACCTTCATAGATTTAATAACAAAGCAATTCACAATAATCAAGATTAATAATTAAAACATTCACTACTACAAAATCATTAGTTTCTTGACGCTTTAAACTGGACGCTTTTATAAGTGTCCACCTTTTTCCTTATCAAATATTCCTTCTCTACCCTTTAATGTGTCGAGAGTTATATTTTCATTATAATTCATAAAAAAAACCACTAAACTCCTCTAATTAAACTGATGAATTGAAATGAGCGGTGACAAAAATTTTCATACCCCGCCTTTACCAAAAACGAATTACCGCCCTCACCTCCTCTAATTAGGAAAATCTTTTGTATAAACCTAATCAATCACCTTACTGATGAAACCAATTACCCCTCACATGTTCATCAATCACCTTCCTATCACCATTCCAACCTAATTAAATCTAATTCGTTCTTGAATCACCTTCGTTCATCACCGTGTTCTACTCTTCACCGTTCTGCTGTTGATTTCGCATCACTGTTCTGTTCTTGATTTCGTGTCACCGTTCTCTGCTCTTGATTATTCATCATCGCTACTGCCGATTATTGATTTTAGGTACGAATTTAGTTTTATCGCATCACCCTCTTTTTGTTTCACCTCTTATATCTTTCATTGTGTCGATTCTGCTTATCCAAAGCATTCTCGAAACAATTAATCCATGTTTCTCTCAAAGTAAGATACCGTTTTTGATGTTTTCGTTGCGTATTAGTATAATTGATTGTTGGTGATGTTCATATGGGTTCCTGTTTGTTTCATGTTAGTTTAATTGATTTCTATTTTTTCTTTCAATCAAAGTGTACTTATCTTCAATTCCTTAATCAATTGATCGAAAATTCTAAATTTGCGTCTAATTTATTTACTACCGAGTATTAATTAACTTGATTTTCATTCATCACTGATTTCTAGGGTTTGACCTTCCAAAGTATGATTGCCGGTGACTTTTTGTAGTTTAACAATGACTGTCACTGGTTCCTTGCAATTGTCTTCTTTAGGGTTTCGCGGTAGCCATGATCGCTCCAAATTGCTTCAGGTACCATGATTCATGTTAGTCGACCCCATATTACTTTGGACTTATTCGTTATGGTTGTTGTTATTTGCATTGTTCTGTTATTTGTGTTTGTATAAGGAGTACTGTTGAAGTTCTTATTATGTTTCTTTCTCCAGTATGTTTCAGGAACACGAAATCAGACTTTCCTGGCAACTGGATTATCCTCTTGTGCTTCTTATGTAAGTTCTCTATCTTTTTCAAACTTATAATCCATCTTTGGGACCAATCTGTAATCAGTCAAAGCTTAAAATTTTGACTTTGCCTCTAAAACTTGATGTAGTTAAGATTAGTGGTTTATTGGGGTACATTTGTTTTGGTTAGGAATCTAGTTTTGCCTTGATCACTCTTATTCACCTTCTTTGTATGATTCGGCTCTTTTGACGTCCTATCATCACCTAATTTTGACGTCTTAGCTCTTTCACTCAAAGACTTCGGAGAAATTCCTGATTTGCAGCATGGTAAGGCTTCTCAGAATTCTAATAAAAGAACTACTACCAGTAAGGAGAAGAGTCGTGATCACTACCAAGCTAACAGGAGGAAGAGAAAACTTGTAAGCCATCATTGTAAATTGTATTTCTTTTGCTAAACACCTTGTATTATTCTTATAATTTAATTTAAGCTTTCTATAATTTTCTGTTGGGGCTTGGCAAATCACTAGCTGTGTTCAGATGTCTGATGATGATGTCGCTATACATTTCTGTCAGTTTGACGGTAATTTCTCTAGCTGGTTTTTAAGTAACTTTTTGTTCCTGCTTTTTGTCTAGTTTCCAACGACTATCATGATCTCCTCACACAATAGATTAATTATACTCTTTTTAACTGTTTCAATTTCAATGTTTTGGAATCACTTCATCTTCTATTATGATATCTTTTGAAGTTAAATGAGTCACATGCACAAATCTTATTTACCTCTTCGCATTTTCCCTTTTCTTCTATCCTAGTTCATTTGGCGTTCTTGTTTGCATCTTGAATATTTAGCTAAAAGTGGTGAGAAATTGTCGTTACTCCCTCATTAAAGACGTCTTACACAAAACTATGAGATGGTCTTGCTTGTAAATTTGAAGCTACCGTTGACCTTATAATAAAATGAGTTATATTTGGGTGGTCTCACATGTGAGACCAATTTTATGTAACTCATTGGACTTTTTATTCTTGTTTCTACTTAATTTTGAAGAGCAGAGTTTAGAAAGGGGAGGATCACACTAAGAGATGTGGAACGGATGGCTGCTAATCATGATTTTTGCTGGACAGACAAGGAGTTGTCTGATATGATTCGCTACTTTGATAGTGATCGTGATGGAAAGGTCAGTCACAATAACACGAAGAGTTGTCTGACATGAGTGTTCTCATTTATGTGCGAGCTTTATTCCTTGGTTTTATTTTTGTGTCAATCTTTTTTATGAAGTGTCCAGAACAATGATATAACACTTGTTTTCAAAAGAAACGATCTTCATTCAATTATTCCATAAGACTGCTTTGTGATTTCGGTGGTACTATAGAACTATGAGTAATTCCTTATTAATTGCACACGTCTTACGATTTTCTATGTGTAAGGCGTTTTTTATAAGAAGCTTTGATTTAAAATTATAAACAGTTTGTCATCAGTACGTAGGAAAATTCTGTATTACTGACAGTTTAAAGTTATGTTGTTAGTTATTTGGTATTGGATCCACGAAATTCTTCAGATCAATTCAAGGATTTATGAGTTGCTCATCAATATACGAAGACAATCGTCCCTAGTTTCTCTTTTCATGTAGCTTAATTTTTTTAGCTTTATCGAGATTCTCATGCTTATCTTGTCTCATGCAGGTGAACAAACCCCAAATCTATATGGGTGGAGGATAAGTAAGACAGAATAATGAACTATGCAACATTGTTACCTTCACAAACAAGACTTCAGGAATCATTTTGGGACTATCAGGAATCTCTGACCCAGACCAGCAAGAGCCTTAGAACCTTTTTTTTCCGGGAACCCTATACCGACAAACCCTAAATCTAAGCTCGGAATAACCTTTGATATGCACAGTTATTTCATGCTCACCTAATACCTTATTTAAGTACCTATCAAACTTGTAATTCACGTTTCCCCATAAGACTATGCTCATATTGATTTAAGTATTTAACCTTTGATATGATCATCTTATTAAAATAAGGTTTGCTTTGGTACATGATTCTGAAGAATGCCCACTAATCTTAGCTTGTGATCAAGAATAGATCCTATACATATTTGATTTGTTTCCCTCCCTTTGGCTGAACTCTTTGAGATATCGAGATAGAACTATTGTTTGAGGGTCCACCTTCACTTTTTGTGATTACTCCACAACCTCAATAGAAAAAGAAGTTACAAGACCTGGTATGGTGATTCATGAATGATGACTAGGACTGATGCATTAGCAAGGAAAGTTATTTGAAAGCTTTTATCTTTCATTACATTTTTTTTTTTGCATTTTTTCATTTTTGGGCTCATTGATTCAATTTGTGCTAGTGCTCATCAATGTCACGTTGTTATTTCTTTCTCCTTCTGTCGTTGGCCCTTGAATGTTACTTTGATGAGTGTCATAATTTTTAACTAATGTTTTGCTACACAAGTCATACAATTCATTTCAAGGTATCCCTTTTGTAAAGAAGTTGGTTCCTCCTCTTGTTATCGTCATTTTTGCTCTATAGGGTTTGCAGCCGCTTATGCAGCTAAGTCGAAAAATATTTGCACATGTGAGATATCCTTTTAATTCACAATTCTTTTCTCTCTCTCTCTCTCTCTCTCTAATTTTGCTGATGGTGTAGCCTTTTGAACATTGGCCGAGCATATATGGTCTCACTGTGTGTACCATTTCTGTGGTGTACAATTTGCCAATGTTTGTATAAAAATTACTTGTTGCAACACTTATTTACGTTTTGAATGGGTATGGTACTGATGTACACTCAGTGTTTCCCCTCCAATATGCATTTCTATTTTCTATTTATTCTAGTGCTTGGCAATCATAATTTTTTGTTGTGTAGAAAAGTGATAGCAGTTGGAAGAAAAGTACAACCAACTACTTCAACTTTTCGGGGTGTGCAAAAGGTTGTGGATAAGTTGACAGAGGAGAATAAGAGAATGAAAAAGAAAAATGAAGAACTACAATTGAAGTATGCTGAGACTAATTCGTTACTAAAATATTTTTTGAATGTAATGAGTAGTGGGGAACATCATATGAGAGTGTCAATTTGGCAAAGACAAGCAAATCATTGCTCACATCATGAGGTAATTTATTTCTCTAATATGCATTTATATTTTCAACCTATTTATGGTTCATTATATAGTCTATTCAGTTTTTCTTATTAATTTTTTTTACCACTACAGGACGTTCTACAACACAAAAAGGGAGATGATGACGGAATTGATGGTTGACAAAATCGGCTCACTGTTTACCTTTCTAAATAATACTGTAGTTTTCTAGTAATTTTTTTATTTTACTTTGGATTGCGAAATATATGATTATTATTTCTAATTAAGTGTTTGTTTTCTGAACGACCAACTCGATCTTTGTGTATTATTGATATCAATTCAGTAAATGTGGAGTCGTGCTTTTTAGGCAACATAAATATGTAATCGCAAGAAGTAGCCAGTTGTTGCAAATATAAAATTATTATTATATTCTTTATGATAAGATTCTCGACGCTTTTACGATACCAAAGTGTCGATAACTGATTTTTATATTATTATTTCTCGACATTTTTAATAGTAGAGTCTCGCGTTTTGAAAAAAAATTGGCCGGGAAAATAAATCGCGACATAGAAAAGCGTCAAGGTTGCATATTTTAGTGTACCACTTAGTGACACAAAAAAGCGTCTTGAATAAAATATTCAACGTTTTAATGCGTCAAGAATAGTGACATAAAAAATGCGTCGAGAATTCCTGACGCCCAAAATCTCCACGCTTTCTGAAAGCGTCGAGAATTAAATTTGCGACACTTTAAAACATCGAGAACCTACCTTTAAAGCGACAAGAAACCAAGAGTTTTGTAGTAGTGATTCAAACTCACAAACGATTATCAAGTGCTTCAAAGGCTTGAATCTAAGTAAAGGAAATTAGTTACACCTACTTGCGATGGAAAATTAGGGTTTTTCAAAGTTCTCCCTTTTCTTCCTTCATGTAACGTTATACTCGATGTGATGGTTTCAATAATCTAAAACCAAACTTAACCTTATAATAGTTTCCTAATTATAATAATATAATAAAATATCCTAAGGATACTAGTAATACTAATAATAATAAAAACTAGTAATAGAGTTTCCTAAATAATATCAAAGTCCTAAAATATAGCAAATATCACGAGATAGGGACGGAATCGCGCAGAAAGTTTCAGAACACCATGCGACTCGCCTATCCTTCGCGCGACTCGCGGGACTTCTGCGCGACTCGCCTGACGGGCTATTGCTGCTTCGTGCAATTCTTCGATTCCGTCGTTCCGGGTCTTCAAGTGGGCTTTCTTCTTCTTCATGTTTTAGTCGTTCTTAGCCCAAATCGACGGTCCAATAGTTAGCATCCTCAAAATAGTCTATATTACATTTATACCAAATCGACACAAATGCAATACAAGACAACCGATTTAACTCACAAAATAAACCAAAACCGTCGTAATAACTACGACTAAATACGGCCCATCAGGTTGGCATTTGTATTTAGCAGCGAAAACACGACTCAGAAGAGAGCTAGGCTGCTTAACAATTTTCCAAGCCAATTTACCTAAGAGCGCTTGATTAAGGGAGTTTATGTGCCGAATGCCAAGGCCACCTTCAATTTTTGGAAGGCAAAGGTGATGATTACTTCTCCAGTGAATAGTACGGGCATTTCTACCGCCAGCCCACCAAAAAAGGGCAAATAATTTGTTGATCTTATTTGCCACACTTACCGGTATGCGAAATACCGATAGGATGAGATAGACAGAAAGGGAGGCTAGGATGGAAGAAATGAGAGTAAGTCGTCCAGCAGGAGAGAGTAAATTGTCGTTCCATGATGATATTCTTTTGATGACCAAATCCATAACAGATCCATAAAACTCCTTGCTATTTCTAGAAACCTTCAATGGCAGACCCAAATATTTATCAGTTAACACTACTACATTTCTAGGCTTAAAGGACAGTCCTAATAGAACGCTTGCATAAGGAACCGTTCTCCATATTTTCTCAAATCTTGGCGCCCCTTGTGGTACTTTTAATAGTACGGGGTAGCAAAGGAACCGTTCTATTATTACAACCACGAGCCAACCTAAGGCAACAAAATCATTCTCAATGATTAAACAGCTCGGTTCATTCATTTAACCGTTCTATTACGTTTGACAAATCTTTTATTTACGGTGTATCTTCTTCTTTACCCGGTCTATTTTATTTTCTTTATCCTCAGGATTCCCGCCTACGCATATGCAAGTATATAACCTCCTCTAGATCCCAACCCTTCAAAACTTCAATCACCTGCACGTATCATCTACAAAACCCTCTTTTACCCTAACATCTACACAACCCATCTCGTTTCACTGCTCGAATTTCAACGTTGCTTGCACTTGGACGCTGCTCGCACTTCAACGGTTCTCGCACTTTTAAATTGGTTTCACGCTTCTCGCCGATAGTTTATGTTTGCTCTAATTGTTTCACACAACCTCGTCAATAATTTCTTGTTCTCGTGGATTGGGATTTTAATTTTTCAGTTGTTTGGATTGAATTTTTTTTGCTCAATGATTTCAACTTAAAATTGAGGTAATTTAATTTTTTGATACACATATTTCTATCTTCATGTTAATTTACTGAGGGTAAACACCCTCTATATGTCGTCGTTTTCAACTTCATAGACGCACAGTTTCACAATGTTTTCGCCACTGTTGGCCGTAACTGGCAACTTCTATTCACTTCTGCATCTTTTATTCATCACTTGGGTATAGAACTTTTATTTAGCTCAATTTTTTTAGTTTTTTTCATATGGGGTTGAGGTGCTTAGATTGATTGATTGTTTCCAATCTCGTATGTTTGATTTTATTCCATTGCTGAGATTATTGAGGGGTTCAATTGATTAAAGTAACCATCTTTAGCAATGATTATGTGTGTATGAGTTTTAGGGTTTAACTTTTATGTTAGAATGAAGTTGTATATCTTGTGTTTTTTTATCTAGGTTTTTATTTAGGTTGATGGATTGTTCCATGTTTGATTTTTTGCTTTAGTGAGATTAGTTAGAGGTTAAATTCATTAAAAAATTTCATCTTTTGCAATGATTAGGTGTATGGAGTAATGGGTTTTGATGAATTATTTGTTAGCTAGAGTGAAATTGTGTTTGAAGTGATGACCTTTATTCTTTAGTGATGTATGTATGTTCTATTTTTGGTAATTTGGTGATCGTTGATTGTAGTCTATCTTATTGAAAAAAATCACATTTGGGTGATTGTGGTTTGATGAGTGCTATTAAACCCTATTCTTTGTGTGTATTATGTATTCACCCGTTGTAGACGAGAGTTGCTTTTGAGGCACTAGAGTCATGTTGCTATCCTTAGGCATTTAGGTATACATTTGTATAGCTCATTTTAAACATCAACAATGAGTGTTCTTGTTTCTTGGACATTTTGAGGAATTAGCCTTTGTGAGGATGAAAACTTTGGAGTAGTTCTTATCCAAGAACCTGCTCCTTAAAGAGATTAGAAGGGACGGGTAATTTGTGGAGTGGGTATGTTTTTATAGCAGTCTTAGGTTATGCCAAATTTTATTGAGTTCTTATATTTTGGGATTGTTAAAGATGTTATCCAAAAATAAAAATTGTTATGGTCTTGTTCAAGATTCTAATCTTTTTTAGTATTTCTAGGTAACGATCTATCACTAGTAGAATAATACCCTTTCGCACCGGTTGCAAACCCCCCTTTAGCATCGTTTTCTGTAGGTTCCCCTAACACTGGCGTTATAGATCATATACCTTTAACACCGGTTGTGAAACCGGTGCTAAAGATTAATTTTACACCGGTTGCGAATTGTAACCGGTGCTAAAAGGTTATCTTTTAACACCGGTTACGACCTGACAAAAGATAGAGAAACGTAATAGATTGAAGGATTGAATTTGTGTAGATTTCATTCAATATGAATTGCCCTTATAAAGGGAGTACAAGGAGGTGTAAACATAATAATAATCCTAATAATATCACAATATAATCACAATAATAATCGTGATAATATCACAATATAATTGTAACCAAATAATATCGTTACAGAATCGATATATTTCTATTATCCCCCTCAAGCTGGAGCGTGGAGATCGAGAACTCCCAGCTTGCCAAGAAGAAAATTGAACTGTGACGAGCCAAGTGCTTTGGTGAGAATGTCAGATAGTTGAACAGTAGTAGGGACATAGAATGATAAAGCCGTCGGTTATGGCATCCCGGACAAAATGGCAATCGACTTCAATATGTTTTGTCCGTTCATGGAAAACAGGATTCTTTGCAATGTGAAGAGCTGACTGATTGTCACAGAAGATGGGGATGGGTTGTGACACATTGATGCCCAAAGTGGTAAGAAGGCCTGTGAGCCATTTTAGTTCACATACGAGAGCAACCATCGCTCGATATTCTGCTTCTGTGGAAGAGAGGGTGACAGTGTGTTGCTTTTTCGTTTTCCACGATATTGGTGAATTTCCCAATGAAACAAACCAGAATCACACCATCCACTCATGTTGAGTGTGCTGTCAGTACGCAATAAAATCCCTTGTCCAGGGGATCCCTTTAGATATTTCACCACCCGTAATGCAGCATCCATGTGTTCTTGACGTGGTTGTTGCATAAATTGGGACAAAACATGGACGACATAGGATAAATCAGGTCGAGTGACAGAAAGATAAACCAATCGACCAATAAGTCGCCTATACTGTTCCACGTTATCAAGAAATTTACCTTGAGCATAGCTAAGGCGGTGGTTCTCCTCCATCGGGGTGCCTGCTGGACGAGAATCCAGGGAACCTGTTTCAGAAATAATATCGAGTGCATATTTACGCGGATTAAGGAATAAACCTTCATTACTGCGGGCAATTTCTATACCCAAGAAATATTTTAAAGGGCCGAGATCTTTAATTCGGAAACAACGACCCAAGTAGTCTTTGAAAGCTTTCACGGCCGAAGAGTTATTTCCTGCAATAGCAAGATCATCAACGTATACTAAAACATATAAGCACACGTTATCACGAGCGTAGCTAAAGAGTGAATAATCTGAGTGGGATTGAGTAAAACCATAGTCTCGCAGGGCACTAGCTAATTTAGCAAACCAGCAGCGCGGTGCCTGTTTCAGACCATAGAGAGCCTTGCGCAACCTGCATACTTTCCCGTCTTTGCCTTTCTCAAAGCTTGGAGGTAACTTTATATAGACTTCTTCAGATAAGTCTCCATGTAGGAAAGCATTGTGAACATCCATCTGATGCAATTTCCATTTTTTTAATAACTGCGACAGCTAAAAATATACGTATTGTGGTCCTTTTTACGACTGGTGCAAATGTTTCCTCATAATCCAAGCCTTCAACCTGGTGATTCCCAAATGCAACCAATCGAGCCTTAAATCGCTCAATGCTACCATCGGAACGATATTTAATTTTATATACCCAACGACATCCGAGAGCCTTTTTATTTGGTGGAAGAGTTGTCAATTCCCATGTATTATTGTCCTCGAGTGCGGTAATCTCGTCCTGCATAGCCTTTCTCCAATTTTCATGCTTCACGGCCTCAACAAATGAGGTGGGTTCAATACACGCCGTAATGGCCGCAAGAAAAATTCGATGACGCTCAGAAAAATTATCACAGTTAATATAATCAGCTAAGGGGTAGACCGTACCTGAGGATGATAAAGACGGAGTCGGTGTGGAGCTGATCGGGGATGGACTATAAACCGTACTAACAACAAAGTCACAGAGTCGTGTCGAAGGAATATGGGTGCGATGTCCTCGACCAAGTTGTTGATCGACCGAGACATCTGTATGCTGATCAACTGAGATGTCATTATGCTCGTCTGATTCCTTATTATCGGGTTGAAGAATAACATTCGCGGGAGCCTCCTCCTCAGCTAACTGACCTTGTTCAGATGGGTCATGTGTGGTATTCGGCTCGGGGATGACAATATTGTCGTTAGGCTCAGGTTGATACGGGAAAGAGTCTTCATAAAAAATAACATCTCTCGATACGAGAAATGTTTTAGTGGTTAAGTCATATACTTTCCATCCCTTTTTCTTATGAGGATAACCGACAAAAATGCATTTACGAGTCCTAGTAGTAAATTTATCTCCGTGAGTATTTTGGTTATGCACAAAACAAAGACAACCAAATACTCGTAAATTGGAGTATATTGGCGGCACCCCAAATAAAATCTCGTACGGTGTTTTACTTTCAAGAATAACCGAGGGTGTACGATTAATTAAATACGCCGCACTCAAAATACATTCACCCCAAAATAGCTTAGGTAAATTAGCTTGAAACATTAATGCACGAGCAACATTAAGGATATGACGATGCTTACGTTCAACCCGACCATTCTGTTGAGGGGTTCCGACACATGACGTCTGAAAGTGGATCCCGTGTTGAAAAAAATACCCAGTCATACAGTTGAATTCCGTACCATTGTCATTTTGAACTCTTTTGACCTGTTTTGAAAATTGAGTGCGGACAATGGCTAAAAAATTCATGAACATTTCCGTCACCTCAGTTTTATCGAGAAGCAAATATACCCAGACACACCGTGAGCAATCATTGACAATAGTTAGAAAATACTTAGCACCACAAGAAGAAGGGATCCGATACGGTCCCCATAGATCGCAATGGATCAAATCAAAATATTTTCAGCCCTTTTTCATTCAAATTAAAGCTGTGACGATGTTGTTTTGCGAGATGACAAATATCGCAAACAGAGTCATTATTCGAACTAAAATTACTAGCCAAAGGTATGAGCTTTACGATTTTATTTTCGGGATGTCGAAGCCTACGGTGCCATAATTCAAGTGATCCAGTACTCACTTGCACTACTAGAAAACCCTTGATTTCTTGACGCTTTAACCTAGACGCTTTTGTAAGTGTCCACCCTTTTCCTTATCTAATATTCTTATTGACCCTTTAATGTGTCAAGAATTATATTATATTTTATAAATCAATTCTTCCACTGAAATGAACCATAAATGAAAATTGAGTATCCTACTTTTTACCAAAAAAAAAGAAGAACCGCTCTCCAATTTTTAATCTCCAAAATTAAACCTAATGAATCATTTCCTTGATTAATGTGCGCTCATTCAGTCCTTCATATCATATGCTTAATCGACGATTCTAACCTAATTCTTCTAATTTCATCATCGTTCTTATGATTCATCATCGTGCGTTCAAACACACTGGCGATTATTCATAATCGCTACTAACTTAATTATCTTCGTTGCGGATATTATCATAATCTACGCTTGAATTGCTGCTGTGATTATCATGATTTTTCACCTTATCTCGTTGATTAACATCAGGTAAATACATTCATCGATTAATTTCATGAATTTGTTGTTCAATTTATCAACTTTGTCGGTTTGAATCGAGTTAACTCCATTGTGATTATGATACTAGTGGTTTATTTTTTTATTTTTCTGTGAATTTTTAGTTGGTTTTCTTAATTAATCGAGTTCATGATACATGTGGGTCAATTATTGGAATCTTTCAATTTCATTTAGAAATTTCTCACTACGGATTAGCAGGTACGGTTTATATTTTGATCTTTCAATTTTCATTGATCAATTTATTCTGATCCGAGTGCTGAACGTAACACGAGTTTGTATCTTATAGAATGCACATTCAGAACTTGGTAGAGATAAAACAATAGTCGTGTTTTGAAGTAGGAAATAGAAGTAGTTAATACTGACCTCGCTGCTGCACTGAAACTTTCAGGAATAACTCATACAAAAGAGGTTGTGTTGAGGCTGTAGAGGTTCAGTAAAGTACCTTTCAAGGTCAGATGCATGGAATTTTACCCTTCTACTTGTAAACGTTACTCCGTACAACCGAACGAAGAAGAGATGTATGAAGAGCCAACCTTATAGAAAGTACTGATGTTTCTAATGTGGAGTTTGGCAAAAGACCAGATAAAAGAATAATCATCTCAATGACCACATGTCCAAGCTGTTCCAGACAATAAGTAAGTCAAATAATGGCTTACATCGGAGAGGGCTCTCTTTGTTGATGACTTGACGTTACAGTAAGAAATTCACTATTGGGTACAAAATACGCTACTAAAGTGTAGTTGATGTCGTGTCTGAAAGTCGGGTTTTTGTCTTTTTCATCACTAGACTATTGATAGCTAAAATAACTTCAGCATTGACTTACTTAACTGACCTGCAAAATTGTGCAGATAAAGACACATTTTGCAAGACCTAACTGGAGGAAGGTGTTCACTCTATTAGCTGCTGACCACGCTTCACAATGAATAGGTAAAAACGCAAACACTTGACTATGATTGTTTTATTGTTTGGACGAGGTTGGTAGTTTACTGATTTAGTGACTGAAGGGTGCAAAATGTTTCTACTTCTCTAAGTATCTTTTTGAGTGTGCATATCAGGATTGGAGATGCGAATAACAATGACATTATCAGGATTGGAGATGCCATTAATTTGCTTAATACTATCCATACAACCCCAAACATACTAGCGAAAAAGGGTCACAAGAACTATCCTTTGGTTACATATCAAACATGCTTTGGAATAGTTAGAGCATCTAATTTGATGTGGATTTTAGAGCTATGAATGCAGAAAATGGTCTACTATTTTCAGAATAGTTGATAGGTTCGATTGATTTTGCTTTTGGGAGTAAAATGAGGAATATATAATGAAATAACACAGAAAGTTTTTGTGTGGTATTATCCTGCAATAGGTCTGATGTTGAACATCATGGTGAGAATGTATATCTGGATACAGAAGACAGAAACATTATACTGTGGACTTAGTGGAGCGAGCTATCTAAACGTGGTGAAGAAAGACTCTGTTGTCAAACAAAAGATGGGTGATGCCTCACTTCTTTCTAGTTCCATCAAGCTTGTATGGTTAGTTCTTTCATAATGATGTCTGCCTACCAATTTTACAGGTAAATTATAATTTACAATAGTTAATCCACCTCTTCCGTCACTGGGTTCATGGGGTAAGGCCCAATTCGTTTCTTTTCTGTCTACACAACTAGATATATTACGAGAAGTATGACCCCTAGTCCGTGTTAGGCTGATACAAAATACCAAGTATGAAGTAGCAGATTCTATTTTGCATTGATGTAAGCTGAGCTCAATGCATATCAGGTTGTTGTTTTAGACAAACTTCATACCTGATGGAAATGCAAGGGTATTAGATAGTAAAGCAGTCCACTGTGGTATTCGGTTTAACCTGGCAGGTGTTGAAGGCAAGACCTCACAACATAAACCACTTACTTGCTGAAACAGAGTTGTTAGCGATTTCTGGATATACTCTTCTCACATTAATCATGGAACACGACATCTGCAAAAACATCCTCGTTATAAGTACGCCCCCTGCTTATTAATGTTTGCTCTTCTGGATATACTCTTTTCCAATCAGATTATTAATGTTTTCTCTTAATATATAAAGTAATATCCAAATATTACTCGATTATCATGGTATATAAATACATGACAATGGGAGCAGTTGACTTTTTTGTGAAACCTATTAGGATAAACGAGCTGGAAATCCATGGCAGCATGTTTGGAGGAAGCAATCAGTATGTTCATTTCACAGAATCTCTTACAATGCTATTCTCTGCATCGTATTTGACATTAGAAGTTCGGTAACTAGCTGTTTATTGCATGTCAGTAGAGAATCTGGCCCTATAGATGAAAGCATTGCTCAAGAGAAGTTATAAGCCACTGCTAAAAATAATGCTGCTACTAGTGATCGGTCATGCGGGTCTAAACCTTGTGCGGCGATGCAACAGGGCCGTTTCAAGAAATAAAGCAACGCACAGGTTTGAAAACTTGCCATGAAACTGTTTAGCCTATAAAATCATTCATAGGCCTCCAATTATGACCAAACGGTTTGTGTGTATCTTGTGCTAGTTTAAAAAATGCATAAGTCCTCAATAATACGGCAGGATGCAACCAGAAGTCAAGAGAAATTGTAAATTATAAATTTAATGACCTAGGAATGTAAACAAGGTACATATTACTCATGTTCCTTTCCATTTTATCTGTCCAAAGCTGGTCTGTTTCCTTCACATGTACTTTGATAAGCTCTTTGCGTCTTTGGTGGACTATGTGAATAATCACATGGCACACCTTCCTAGGTATCTCAAGTTTCAACTCATGCCTCGTAGCATTTCTCTGCTGCCAAATCAGATACTGGTAAGCATTCAGTATGGTTCAAATTATTTTCCTCTGGAGTCTCGAAAATCTGCTGCTATTTATCCAGTTCAAACAATCATACTTTTTTACCATTGCAGGAAGTTCTAGAACACAAAAAGGGAGACGACGAAATTGATGGATGACAAAATCGGTTGACTTTTTGAACTTGGACATTAAATAGATTTTTATTTTTTATTTTGAGAGGAAGCCACACATACTTTTTTTAATTTTTTTTTAATTTTGAGTATTAATTGTTTAGGATATTTTTAATGCTACTTCGGATTGCGAAATATATGATTGAAGATTATTCTAGGTGTTCGTCTTATAAACATTATTTGATTGTAAAATATATGATTGGAGATTATTTTAATTAAGTGATTGTTTTATGAACCTTCATTAATTTGTAAGTGGCTCCTGTTATAATTGTTAACAATAAGGCCAACTCGATCTTTGTGTATTATTGTAAATGTAGTATTGCGCATATTTGAGAACATAAATTTGCAATCGTAAGAAGTTAGATGTTGGATCGAAATATAATATTAATATATTTTATGATCAATTTCTCGACGTTTCTACGATGTCAAAGTGTTGATAACAGAATTTTATATTATTATTTCTCGACTCTTTTAACCGTAGAAAGTCCCGCACTTAGAAAAAAGTTTAGCCGGGAAAAAAATACCGTGACATAGAAAAGAGTCGAGGTTGCATATTTTAGTATACATGTGGTGACGCAAAAAAGCGTCATGAATAATATATTCAACATTTTAATGCGTCGAGAATGACGACACAAAGAAGCGTCGAGAATTCCTGACGCCCAAAATCTCCACGCTTTTACGAAGCGTCTAGAATTAAATTTGCGACACTTTAAAGCGTCGAGAACCTACCTTTAAAGCGTCAAGAAACCAACGGATTTGTAGTAGTGTTGATGAACAGCAAGCTGATCCCGTTCTTCACGAAACACGTATAGTCCATCCCTAAGGTCCCCGACTCCAATCATCCTCCTTGAAGCTATGTCATGTATATGACTAAGATTGTTAATAAACTGAATATTAACTTTATGCGAGGCAATAAGTTGTGAAACAGAAATCAGGTTGCAATTTAATCCCGGAACAAATAGAACATTAGTCAATGTGACTGAATTATTCAGTCGCACTGTTCCGACAGTATTCGCAAATTTCTGCTGACCGTCAGGCAAACCCACGCGACGAGGGGAAATTGTCGTCGTGTTGGATAAATACGAGAGCGTTCCTGTCACATGATTAGAGGCACCGGTGTCAATTAACCAAAAATTATTCCTACCAGTAAAACGGTCTTCAGATACAGAGGCATGATTGACAATGGCGTTAGCTCGAACTGTCGGTTTACAGTTTACTACTTCACATTGATTGAGAAGCAAAGTATCTGTCGGTTTTGTGACACTACCGTCACAAAATCCGAATTCAAATTTTCTTTCAGCTTTTAAAGACGTTTGCATCGAACGACTACAATCTTCATAATTTTCCCCGCGTAATTTAACGTGGGAGACAGTTATTCCGGGACCATCTTGGGTTCCAAGAAAATAGGGTGATAAGGGATCGTTTTTCGTAGTCTCGGGTTTGTCAGGCTTGTCACCCGACATTCGGACGATACGAGGGATTATGTGAGAGGTAATGAACCTTGCTTTGATACCATGACAAAAGATAGAGAAACGTAATAGATTGAAGGATTGAATTTGTGTAGATTTCATTCAATATGAATTGCCCTTATAAAGGGAGTACAAGGAGGTGTAAACATAATAATAATCATAATAATATCACAATATAATCACAATAATAATCGTGATAAAATCGTAATCAAATAATATCGTTACAGAATCGATATATTTCTATTACGACCTAAAACCAGTGCTAAAAGGTGACCTTTGGCACCAGTTACAACTCACAACCAGTGTTAAAGATTACCTTTTTCCATCAGTTTTAGTTTACAACCGATGCTAAATTGTTATCTTTTTCAATCCCAAATTACAACCAATTTATTCCATTTTAAAAAATAAATGAAACCGTAAATCCATGACTACAAATCAATGCCAAATTTTGGACAGCTACGCCAATATCCAACTCACTTAAATAATTGTGGACAACGTCAAAAGTTAGTATATAAACTCAAATATCATCCAATACACTTTTCTTAGGTAGACTAAATGGCGTCGATACATTTTTTAGCCCGAAATTCGCGTACTACATCCATATCTCCAGCCGTCGTTCTTGACTTCTAAACACACTACATAAGTGAAAAAGAATTATAATAATAATGGATTAGTGATATTGTCATCAAATATAGGTAAACAACAAAAAATTATTAATACAAAGAAAGTACCTCCACTAACCTCTGTTTACTCAAATAGTAGGATACGGTTATGTCATACACAGGGCTGTCTCAAACCTATAGGAGGCCCCGAGCAAAACGAGAAAATTGGGCCCTTATATTACGAATGTCTATAAATTTTTACTAACATTATTATCCTAATTCCTAGCTCATAATGTTACTCCTAATGAATTTAAGTCCGTACTAAATAAACTTATACTCTTATAGTATTAATTCATGGTAAAAATATGCTAAAAATTTGGATAGTTCTTTTATTTACCTCACTGGTAAGTCTTATTGATTGTCTACTCCATCAAGTATACCTTATACTCCCGGGATTCTAGTACACGCGCTAACAAAATGTCTCGCGCAGTCATGTATGAAACCTACACCGGAAAACCCACTCATCAATACAAAATGCAAAGATTAGATTAATTCTAAAAAAAGAACAATAAGATAATGAAGCATTTGGTGAACTTAAGATTTTAAGTCGTTAACCTCATGAGGTAGTTAAGATTGTAAGTCGTTAACTTAAGATAAGAACCATAATGATACTAGTGTAAAGACATTGCATATGAACTCTCGTGGTAGTTAATTAGTGCTAATATAATTAAGTGAGACGGACTAGCTAGCTAGTGACTACTATGTTAATTTCTCGAGGGACGCATAATCATGAGCAAGCTAATTAAGAAAAAATTAGTGTAGTGATTGCATTGGTTAAAAAATAAATAATGTTGTGATTATACTCCGTAATTAAAACAGCCAATTAATATGCTCCCAGGGTGTTTTTCCTTTTAAGGAAACAAACAATCAAGAAAAAATAGCACAAAAATTAATAGTGCAGATAATGAGTATGCTAGAAGGCTGCAAGAAAGTTACAAGTGAGGTAAAGGGCTCAAAACATGGCTTTCGGGAGTAATTAGAGCATGATTTCTTTCATAGAAACTTTGTGTAAACCCAGGCATATCTACAGAGAAGAAAGGATTGAGTTCAAATTGTCCATCCGGGTCATAAAATTATCACACAAAGATCAATAACACTACCGTCATTTAGCGCCGCAACCACTACTGGAAATCACAATAGACTATCCCCAAAAACTGTTTACTCTTACATTAATACACATATTATATTATAGGGTAAGATGGTTTAATAACTAATTACGAGTACATTAGTAGTTACCCTAAAAAAAGGTGGGCTTTAGATTAGAGTAGAATAAAAATAATTCTGGCTCGGGCACAACCAACAAAAGAAGAAGAAGAAACCTTGAAGATGAGAAGGTGAAAGTGTAGAGCTGCTGAATTTCCAATATAAAGGAGAAGGGGGGAAGCCAGATTGCGGAGCAGGAGCGGAGCAAACCCCATCTGCTGCTGCAAACGCTACTGTAATGCTCCAACCTGAAATCATTGAATATAACATAACATATGAAATGATTTGAGTATTTGAGTGAGTCGGGTGAGTGCGTGGGTGGGTGGGAATGATAAAATATACTCCGTGATTAGAGACTTCGCTTCTATTTTATTCAGTATTAGAAAGATGAAAGTCGTGCCAAATATTATCAAACATTCCAACATAATATTATCCAAATTTTTTTCAAAATAATGCTCTTAAATAAACTTATTATCGTTTCGGGTCGGATTGAAAACTAATTAACAAAATGGGGCTCTAGGAGGTTCGGAGTGAGGGTCGTGTGTGGGTTTTTGAAATAATAAATTTCCGAAAAAAAAAAAAAAAACCCAACGGCGGGTTATTGAGTACTAACCAACAAGAAGATTCGAACCCAGGACCTCTAGATAGAAATTAGACTCCTTACCACTAGACCACAATTGATGCCTTGATAGTTTGCTACATTTATATCATCTTATCCTTGCTCATTTAAAAAAAAAATCACCTTGACCCGCCATTGGGAGTGGCGGGTTAGTGCTCAATAACCCGCCATTCCCAATGGCGGGTTTAAGAGTTTTTTTTTTTTTTTTTTTTTCCGGAAATTTATTATTTCAAAAACCCGCCATTTCTAATGGCGGGATTGCTCCGCCTAAACACGATCCTCACTCCGAACCTCCTAGAGCCCCATTTTGTTAATTAGTTTTCAATCCGACCCGAAACGATAATAAGTTTATTTAAGAGCATTATTTTGAAAAAAATTTCCTAAAAGCCTCAGTTATGTTCCGTATAACAGATAAACACTTTGCCCTTATTAAAGCATCACTGCCTGGTATACCTCAAACTAAAAAGTGAATACTAACAATAATATGCATATACAGAGCAGTTTATGCACGAGCAGAGTCAATACCTGAGAATCGTGACCTTTTGCAGCTACAAAAAGACTAGCGACACGAACCAATGGAAGGCAATACTCATCTTTACAGAACAAAAAAAGAATTGAAAAACCATGAGACAAGATACGAGGAAATTCAAGATGCAATTGAATAAATCGATAGAGTTACGTGTTCACCTAAAACCCTCAGTTCTGCAACAGCCATAACACAATTAGACTAACACAATTCGACCTACTAGCCAACTATGGGATGGTCTTACACCCGAAATCAATCAATAAAACCTATAAAAATGCAATACATAAGTTATGTACTTGTTCCATAAGCAAGACCGTCTAAGGCAAGCCGGCTCCACTATGTTTATCTGCTTCAGAAACCGCTACAGTGTGCAAAAAAAAAAGCAAACAGATGAAAGTGGAGAGATAGATTGCACACAAGTCGAAATGAGATTCCAAAAACAAAAGACGAAAGTATCTCCTTTTTTATGTTTGTTCCATGAGCAAAGGTAAGAAATGACCCGAAAAGAGTGAGTAATAAACATTCTACCATGTCTCTAATACTACACTACACCTACAAAGATAAATCTCGTAACCACATTCAAATTACAGTAAGATAAGCAGTGATTCCATAAGAATTCAGGCAATTGAGAAACGATTACTCCTATGAAATTAATAACCCTAAATCCAAATTTATATAATCTGTAAACTCATCAATTTGTAGAAATTGCATATTAAAGGATACCATCAACAATTGAAAAAACAAAACAGCCCCAAAATCAAAACAAAAACTGTAATTAATAAGTTGATTTTTTTTTTTTCAAAAAAAAACCTAATTAACATACTTGGTGGAGGAGGTCGCCGGTGGTTAGGGTAGTCGCCGGTGGTTAAGATAGTCGCCGGTGTTCGTATTGCTGGATTGCTGATGGTGTTTGGGTTCGCGATGGTGTACAACCGGTTTCACTTTACAACTGGTGTTAGATGGGTTATAATTTTTTTACCCAACCCTTTCACACCAGTTTATTATGTACAACCGGTGTGAATGTCCCTTTTTTTAATTTTTACAACTTTTTAATATCATTTTTCTTACAACCGGTGTCTTATTGTAGATGTCGTTGGTACTTTTTCTACTAGTGTATAGATGTCTTAAAAGTGGCACAATTGCAGTTCTACAATCTTTCATTGATGAAGATGTAAGTGAAATCATCCATAGCCTCAGTACAGTTTATAGTGCTTGTTAAACTTCCGCATATCTCCCTTAAATCTGTGTCTAGAAACTAAACTTCACCTCTTATCTTCTTAAGAAACATAACTATGCTATTTCTATTAGAAAAGTTATATGCTATTGCTATCTGTTAGTCGGTTTTGGCATGCTTCTATTTCAGACTACAGCTCAAAACTTAGCCCGCTATTGTTTTTGAGTCAGAAGAGTGATCGACTATTCTATCTCAAATGGAGCATATCATCATATTTCTCAGTTGGTACATTTAATTTAGATGTCGGCAGACCTAAAATTCTGAAAGTTTACGTAATAGCAGTATGATTGTTCCGCTGATGTTTGGTTTATTTTGTTGTAGAGTGTTGACAATGAGATTGTACTGTGGGAACCTATTATGAAGGCAAAGTCGTCTGGTGAGGTGATTATATTCATGTGATAAATTTAGTCGTCGTCGACACAAAATGCATTTTTGCATGAATGGTTGAATGCCTTATTGAGGACTGCATTTTTATGTAGGGTGAAAATAACTTATTTGATCCTTTGTACTTTTCAGGGCTTAGTTGACATCCTTCAGAAATACCCGGTGCCTAACTGTGATATTTGGCTCATAAATTATTGCCCATGTTATTTTCATTATACAGCAGCAGCTGCAGGTATTACTCAGTATTGACTTGCATGTTCCAATATTGTTAAACTCTTATTTATGTACCGTATTTTCTGTCTTCCTTATATTTGTGATTTTGTAGAAGAAAATATTGTAAATAAACATATGGAGGAAGTATCCCATACAAATGGCACACTCTCACATTAATGTAATATGAAATCATCCCGTATAACTAAAAACTCAACTCATATACTAAAATTGAAACTTGGATAAAGTCACAAGGATATTAAGAATAAGTAGTTTATCATGAGACTATCTCGTATGACTATATGAGAGCAAGTGGATTTAATGATTGGATGTTCCATTTTCTACAAGTTTTTGCTTTGTGGAGATTGGTGGATATTTTAAAATCTTGTATGTCGCCTGATGTTCTATACTGCATCCTTATTCAGGAAATAGAGAAGGCAGGATCTACGTTCGTTTTGGAGCTACAAATCTGCAATCTTGTCCTCCAGTTCTCATCACCAAGTATGACATTTATCTCTAGATCAATTCTTTTGATTTAATGTGTCGGTGTGAGGTGACTCCTTGATGTGAATGATTACTTTCAGGCTCTCTCATCCTCAATCAAACTCCCTTATTCGACAAACGGCTATGTCAGTCGATGGAAGGTAAATTTAAGTATTTTGAATCCTTGACAGTATTTTGTATAGACAATCAACCTACCATATTTTTTTGTTTCAGAACCGTACATTTTAGCTTGCTTTAGTGAAGACGGAAATATTTAGCGTTGGGATGTCGTACCCTCGTTATAAATTTGAGGACTGATTAGCATTAACCCACCAAAGGTGAGAGCTTATTACCTGTTTCCTATCACTATTATGATCTATTCAGGAAGTCTGATAATCAGTATTCATTCATATATTTATTCAAGTAATTCATGTATTTCTTGTTTATGTACAAAATATTAACAGCAGAAACAATACATCCATTCCCCAGTGTGGAATTATGGTTTGAGGATATATCGTTGGAACTGGAATGTGGATATGTGATGTTACAAGTGTCTCAATCTTATGTATGCAGGTGACTGCAGAGGCTTTACTTTTGCTTTTGGGGATGTAAACGGGGTAGTGGAAGGGGCTATAAGCCACGCGATGCGGTTGTTGTGGAGCTTTTCAAGCTGGGGTCTGAGCTTTTTTTGTGCAGCTACTTTGATGTATTAGAAACAAAAACTCAGTGATAACCAGTAAATAATTTGCTAGTATATATATCGTAGTTAGATTATTATGTATTATATGATTTTCATAATGAAATCAATATTTAAAAAAAAAACAAAAAAAGTGACAAACAGAACGGTTATGTAAAAGTAGCGTCCTCTTTGTAAAAAAAGAAATAACGTGAGGACGGCTACTATCAACAAACAAGACGGTTAAACAAGTGGTATATTTGTGAAGCGATTTATTTCAGAGACTAATAGGGCGGGTGACTAACTGAATGAAACAGATTGGTTGCGTCATTAAACCGTTCAATTTACTCTAATAGAATGGTTCCGTCACTAAAACGTTATGTTTGTTATGCTTATAACAGAACGGTTTGACCTTTTTTGAACCGTTCTTGTTAACAAATAGAACGCTGACCTAGAGGACGGTTCATTTGCTTATTTAGATCGGTTAAGAAGCGTCCTGTTTCATGAACTTCCAAAGGAACGTTTTCCATTTTGCAGGGCCACGAATATTCCATAAGTATGACTTACAGAAATTCAAGACAGAGGCATTACCAATATTATAAGTGAGCAGTGGCTTAATGTTAATATTAAAAGCTTTTTTGTAGCCACTTTTAGAGTTACAGTTGCCCGACGGAGTATGGGTCCAGAAGAAGTAGTCATCACAGGGAACAAGAGGCCTCGAGCAGCATAATATTTGGTTCGCCCATTCTTCAACATAGATATTGTTCACATTTTCCCCGATCCAATTCCCCGAGTGATCAATCAGAGCCGAGAAGGAGAAATTCAAAGGGAGATTAGTCTCAACATCTTTAGTTAAAGGTTTCTGCCCATTAACCCAATTAACCTTTAATGGATCCAAAGAGCTATAATTTCCAAGAATCCATCCAATTGAATCACGAAGAAGCTCAAAACTCCATGCAATTCCCTTCCACCTCAAGAGGACCTAGAATGGGTTTTGACACCGTCATCAAGGGTGGGATAAGGTTGGCATTTGTATTTAGCAGCGAAAACACGACTCAGAAGAGAGCTAGGCTGTTTAACAATTTTCCAAGCCAATTTACCTAAGAGCGCTTGATTAAGGGAGTTTGTGTGCCGAATGCCAAGGCCACCTTCAATTTTTGGAAGGCAAAGGTGATGATTACTTCTCCAGTGAATAGTACGGGCATTTCTACCGCCAGCCCACCAAAAAAGGGCAAATAATTTGTTGATCTTATTTGCCACACTTATCGGTATGCGAAATACCGATAGGATGAGATAGACGGAAAGGG
The DNA here is from genome assembly GCA_958450325.1 of Agrostemma githago. NCBI lineage: Eukaryota > Viridiplantae > Streptophyta > Magnoliopsida > Caryophyllales > Caryophyllaceae > Agrostemma > Agrostemma githago. The sequence continues at coordinate 68,442,370 of OY288246.1, forward strand.
AGGCTAGGATGGAAGAAATGAGAGTAAGTCGTCCAGCAGGAGAGAGTAAATTGTCGTTCCATGATGATATTCTTTTGGTGACCAAATCCATAACAGATCCATAAAACTCCTTGCTATTTCTAGAAACCTCCAATGGCAGACCTAAATATTTATCAGTTAAAGATCCCTCTTTAAAACCAAAAGTGCGTAAGCACGCTTAAATGAGAACAAAAGTGCAATTGGGGCTATAATGAATAGTTGATTTCTCTTTATTAATAATCTGCCCCGACGCATCACAGAAAGCTTGGATAATCCGATTGAGATTAGCGATATTATCCTTGCTTCCATCAAGGAAGAAGAGAGCGTCATCAGAAAAGAAGAGATGAGATAGAGAAGGTGCAGAACGAGCAATTTTGATACCTCTGAGGGTACCCCGATCCTGGGCATCACATAAATTTCTTGACAATATTTCAGTGCAAAGGACAAATAAGAAAGGTGAAAGAGGATCACCTTGTCTGAGACCACAATTGGGGTGAATTTGCACTTTAAGAGAGCCATTAATAAGGAACTCATACGTGACTGTAGAAATACAGCTAAGGATCAATTTGACCAAATGAGAAGGGAAACTCAATGACTCCAACGTAAGCCTTACAAATTTCCAGTCCATTCGATCAAAGGCTTTGCTAAAATCCACCTTGAGGGCGATTTTTCCCGTCCCTTGCCACGTGAATTTTTCAGATGGTGGATTATTTCATGGGCAATAATAATATTATCATGTATAGAACGATTCGGGACAAAAGCATTCTGAAAATCGCCAACCAACTTGCCCATGACACGTTTGATACGATTCGCAATACATTTTGTAGTGATGCGCATGATCACATTGCAAAGACTAATAGGGCGAAAATGATCAGCACTTTCAGGGTTTGAAACCTTAGGAACCAAAGTGATAAAGGTTTTATTCATTACCTTGAGGACATTTCCAGAATTCAAAGTTGAGCAAACCGCACCAATGGATCATGCTTGATCAACCTCCAATTTTTTTGGAAAAAGAGGGTCGGGAACCCATCAGGGTTAGGAGATTTAAGACTTCCCAACTGGAAAGTGGCCGCACGAACCTCCTTAGGAGTGAAAGGTTTTGAGAGATGATCAATGTCAGCAGAGTCCAGAGGTGAGGAGATGTTGTCAAAAAACTGACCATAAGTTTGCTTATAAGAAGAGAAACTAGAAGCATCATTATCATTTTGATGATTGTCCAGTGAATATAAGGAGAGGAACTTACGAGCAATTTTCTGCTTAGGCTCCTCATCAGTCTTCGACCATACTCCATCATCATTCTTAAGCCCATAATATACAAATTATTATTACTTTAAATATACAAATTATTAACATGTTAATTTTTTTACAAATTATTACTATACACGTTAACCTAATAAACCTTTTTTTTAACATGTACTAGGTACTTCAATATTAATATGACCGCCATTCAGGTCATATTTGGTCATTTTAGGTCATTTTGGATCAAGTTAATAAGGATGTGTTTTCTCAATTGGACGACATTGGGTCAATGAAGTTTCAGGATGGGTTAGTTCCAGTTTGTATTTTAGGTCATATTAGACAATTTCAGATCATTTTCAAATCTCGGGTCAGTCTTATCAAGTCGAGTCACTCGGATTAGTCAGCTTTACGAGTCCTACGAAATTTGAATTTGTTTTACTTAATACTAGTAGAGTGTATTTAAAGCAAGAAATGTGGCCTACAATGCAGTAATAAATAGAAAGTAATAAGTGTAATTATTTATGGCGTCATTAATTGTATAGACAATGATATGATTACATCACAATAAATTGTGTTTATGGTGTAACAGTGTCTGTGTGGACTCCTTTGCACTAAAAAACAGAAAATTAGTTGGAGAATTAGTTAAAGGCTGTTGAAATTATTATCAGGGCCGGGCCTGTTTATTGTTTAATGGGCCGAGTAAACTGAAGTCTCATGAAAGTGTGCATCAAAGTCCACCATGGTTGACCCTACTACATCTAATTATCTTTGCTTTTAGATGTTGACTTTGTATAATTTTACTCCTTTGTATTTTAATTGATTGTTTTATTTCAATAAAGTACTCTGTATTATACTTCTCACATATATTATCTAAATGAGGCAATCACTTAAAATCGGAGGCAGTGCTAGTTGATTAAACATTTTAAATCTTGAATTGCATAATCAATGACGTTATTACTCATTTCACAAAATGTTACTCCCTCCCATTCTGAATGATGTTTCACATTGGTTTTGGGAAGAAATTAAGAATGATGAAATATGCAGAGAGAAATGAAGGTGGAGAAAAAGGGAGTAGAGTCACAAATAATGGGAACTACAAAACATTTACTACGGAGTAAGAAGGAAGGAAAGCGGAGCATATTAGTGAAGTTTTCTAAATAAGAAATGTGGAACATCTTAGTGAGGGGAGTAATTGAATTCGTTTTCCTCAAAAAAACAAAAAGAGTACGGAGTATATATTTACATCGAGTTAGAGTGTTCTTTCCTCTAGCTTAATATTGAGTGTACTATTGTATTGTGTGAGGTATATGTAAGATTTTAATCAAATGAGAATAACACTCTGATTCAAATTCAAAGAGAGTATATAATAAAGATGATTATTACATATCATGTTTCTGACTAGAAAGTTCATAAGGACTTATTCCTTGATTGGTAACATTATATTGGGTGAGAATTAGCACATTTCATTATAAATAATACTCCGTAGATTGTACTGTTTGATTAATAGTAAAACATATTACGAAGTACTGATTAAAATTTGCTAATTGTATTATGCTAATATTATCCGTATAGTAAATCTGTTACTAACTTTTTCTCCAAACGGTGCCTTATTGTTCAATATAATATTTGTCACAAAATACGTGAGGTGGATATCTTGTCAAAACATTGGATAAATTAGTAGATTTTGGCCAAAGTAGACACTCATCAATCAACTAACTTTGTGTGTTGGTAGATGACATATTCGGATACATATGGGTCATAAATTCGGAATCCACTCATTTCAAATTTGCTGCTAATTTAAATTGGTCGGAATCCGGCCACAACATTCAAAAATGTTGCTAATAATTACCGTGAGACTGTTTTATAGAAGTTTTTGTGTTCCTGACAAGTGTTTGATCTTACAAAGTGATTGTTTAACAGTGTGAAACCGTTTTACACAATAACTACCGTTTGAGTAATGATAGGATAGCCATATATGTTAGTTGTAGGTTGTGACATTTACATAAATTACACATTTAAAGTACATTGATTTCTGCTTATTTATTCAGCTTACAAATCGGGGACACTATTTTACAAAGAGTTATTAGTTCTTCAATTCCTGGATGAAGAAGTTGTCTCTAATTGAATGCAATCAAACATCAACATAGAAACGGCTACTTGTAGTTGTAGGTCGTCCTACCATGAATGTTGCCCTACCTAAATTCATCTAATTTGCATTCACAACTCAAATTAATATTGAAGAAAATCGGGGACATTTTAGTTCGTCACGCAAAAAACGCAACTTTTAAGTACTTAATTCATTACTAGTATAGACCCCGTGCAATGCACGATATTTATAATATATTTATCTTATAGAATATTTCATTTAAAATTTAAAATAAAAAATTTATTATTTTATTTTTTCTATTTATCGACTGTATAATTTAGAAATAGGAAAATATTTTTTAAATCGCAAAACTAATCAAAATATTTGAGTAATGTCTTAAAATGTACGGAGTATTAAATAACGTGTAATTAATGAAAATATTGTTTATACTACCTCCGTTTCATTGAAAGCTTTCACTTTTCCTTTTTCGTATTTCTTTGATAGTTTCCACCTTTTTTGTATAATTCTTCACTCTTACCTAGGTGGCCCACCTACTTTACACCTTCTCTACTTTTGAATATTTATTATTATCCTTTAAAAAATGTGCCACTTTTTAGGTGGAAACTTTCATTGAAATAGAGGGAGTATTTTTTATATACTCGGTTTAAATCATCTCACATCTCGAGATAACCACTTCTCTCTTTTAACATACCATAAAATACATAAATATTTATCAAAAATTGTATAATCATGTACTTTTTTTAATGGTTAGCATGTCGTGATACCTTCTCTTTGTGTAAAAAAGTTATTCAGTTTTTCATTAGAAAATTAAAAAATAAATTAAAAATGAACTGTCTCAGGTGTAAGACTTATATTATGTAATTTGTGAAACCTTTTTTTATATAGATTTTAATAGTATATTCCGTATTTTGTAGTCTCCCCTACCAAAATAATCATTCTATATGATAATTATAATCCTCACATTTGAATAAATGAGAAGATCTTAGTGGTATCGAGTGAGTATATACTCCTTTCGTCCCGATGAATTGTTTGACTTTGCTTTTGGCACAAAGGAGAAAAGGTCCAATGATGAAGTGACATATGAAGCCAAATTAATGAGGAGGTCAAATTACATATATGTGTGTGTGTATATGTATGTATGTATGTATGTATGTATGTGTGTATATACACACATATATATATAAACATTCCTAAAACAGAAAGGCAAAGAATTCATTGAGACGCCCTAATATGGAATAGACAAAGAATTCACTGGGACGGGAGAGTATATCTTTGTAAAAGTTAAAGTAAATAGCTCATTTCAAAAATAAATTTTTTAGATAACTGATTTTTTTCTCAAGGTTAATGACATCATATATTAAAATTTATCTAATTATTTTAATAAAAAGAAGTTTTTTTTGTCAATTTCTTTAACATTAATGAAAATGAATAATTTGCGAATTTATTAGTGAAATGTTCTTTTACTTCTCAATTTAAATTAGTGTATTTTTGAGGAAAATGTTAGTAACTGTTATTGTCTTAGAGTAGTATATAGAGAATTTTCGGTGAGTTTTTACCATGTATTAGGCTTTGTAAGAGCAATCAAAATATATATTTCATTTTTATATAGTTACTAAATTTTATATCGATGTTAAGATTATGATTTTCGAATATTATCAGAAAGATATACAATAATAATCATAACTATTTTATATTCTATGTAAAATATTGTACGGGATAGTGCAATCTCCTATTAACAAAAATAATGCAACTAGTTGGTTAAAACAGAATACAAGATGTTTATATTTTTTTTTTAAAAATTGATCATACATTCCATACTAAATATTCTATGTGATATCTTCCATGTAAAACTTGTGATTTTCGTAATCAATGTAATCAATCAAATTTCCTTAATTACATACTTTTTGTGGTGTATAACTTTATATGTGATGTAGTGATATTTAAATCAGGAAGATGTTAGAGTGTAGTTGGAGAGGAGAATGGTCATAGTATGACACACATGAGGTCACGGGTTCGATTCACGCCTAGCTCATTTGGATGGTCTAAGTGTCGATATTTTATGTTATTTGGTTCTATATACTCCAGTACTCCGTAATGTATACCACAGTACAATGCAAAAACATATTAAAACGTCACAAGTGAGTAATTTTTTTCCTTGATTAATAATGTTGATAAATCGTTATTTTGATCCTTCATATTTCGTTTGACAACATCCAAAATTATGATTTATAGTACTTTGTATATGATAATTACTACTAATTAATTTGATAATTAATAATGTATATGATTTATATTGGTAGAGAATTGATTTAGATTTTTATTAGATGCCTTAGGTTCATGAAACTTGTTTATACAAATCATATTAAGCGATATAAAAACCAACTACCAACTGTAATATGTTATTTTTACGGAGGGTTTGAGCCTTTGAGGTCAAATTACTTTATTATAAGTGGCTCTGTGATTGAATATATTTTTGAAAACGGAAAGTGGAGCTTATATTAAATTTATTCCTGCTAAAGCAAGAATGACATCCGGGAAACCGAGTCATACACAATCTAGAAACCGAGTTGCCTTCGCGATCACAGGAGCCATCTTGGGTTAGCTATGGTTGACATCCTGTGAATCTGTGATTAAATATATTAACTCAAAATGATGATTTTATTATGTTGTTATTAATTAAACCTGAGTACTAAATCAATTATCCATCGAAAGAAGTTTTTTAGGGCTCGCTTGGAATGAGAGTAATTATTCCGGGGATAATAGAGCAAAAATGAAATAAAAATGAATGAACTTGTTGCTTGGTTGTGACATTTTATGGTATAAAAGCAATATGAGGGGGAATAATTACCCCATTGGGGGTAATGCATTACTTAGGGGGAGAGGGGAGTAATAAATCCCCAAATAAGCTAGATTTCCTTAATTTTCTCCATTTCCGCTTAGTATCATCATTACTTTCCGTCATTTTCTAGTTCATTTTTGTTCTATTGCCCCGAAATAATTACCCTCATTCCAAGCGAGCCCTTAAGAATTATACTCTCTTATTCATTGAATTTCTACATTTTGAATAAAATATTTCTTATATATTTTCATTCTACATTTTGAATAAAATATTTCTTATATAGTTTCATTCTACATTAAGTTTTGAGTGAATGAAGGGGAGTACTCGACATGGAAGATGGTGAGAAAGACAAATTTCTTCCGTATGAAACGGAGACAATCCTTTAAATTATTTTGTCATGCTCCATTTTAGGGGCCAATCACCCTATTGAAATTATACACTCCCCACACAACTTACCCACCCCACATTTATTCAAAGAAAAAATGTAAAAAAAACAAAGTCAAAAAGACACTAAAACAAAGAAAAAAAGACAACAAATTTAAAAAAATAAAAAATAAAATAAAAATAAAAGTAAAAGAGAAAAATGTGGTGTATAACTAAAGACAATAATGATCCCCTATCTCATTTTTGTATCTCATTCTGCGTCTCATTCTCTATATTCTTTAACCCATCAATAAATTATGATATTATTACATATTTTATTTGTATAATACTATACGATATATCAAAGAACGTATGAAGTGACACACGAAATAAGACACAAATACGGATATATACCCTTACCCTACTAAAGGCATTCCCCTATATAAAGGGCTTTAGGACTATCACACACCTTAACTCACTAAAACCCTCATCTGCTTTATTTCACAAGTTCCTTACATTTTGAGCCTCTTTTCAATTCAATTCATGGCTTCCTTTACAAAGCTTGTATGCTTCTTCTTCTTTCTCCTCTTCACCCTTCAAATCCATGCTAGGGATAGCCATTACTTTAGCAAGGTTACGCGTAATAACAATCGCGATTTTAACACTAATCCTAACCTTAATTCCTACAATGATAACATTCAAGACAACCAAGCAACACAACAAGGAGAAAACCAACAACAAGAAGAAGAACAACCTAGTTTTGTTCCTCAAACTACTCAAGTTGGTTATGGCTTATATGGTCATGAAACCGGCCTAGACGCTCCAACCACCACTGAAACTACCCCGGCCACCACAACCACCACCACCACCAACCCGTCTAAGTTGTACAACATGGATGACAACAACAACTTCAACAAAAACAACCACCAAAACAACTTCATCAACAACAACAACAACAACCAAAACAACTTCAACAAAAACAACAACCAAAACAACTTCAACAACAACTACAACAACAACAACTTCGACGACAGCAACTATGAAAATTACGAAAGTAGTCAAGAAGATGAACCCGAGTTTGAAGAATTATTGAGTGAGAATTCCTACACAAATGATAATATCAATAATAATAATAATGTGGCACCGAGGAGGTACAATAATGGAGGAAACTTTTACAACAACAACAACAACAACAACAACAACAAATACTACAACAACAACAACGACAACAACAACAACAACAACAAGAAAGTTAGTCATGGTGAGTATTATGGAGGTGTAGGGTACATGGGTGGGGTGGAGAAACAAGGGATGAGTGACACTAGGTACTTGGAAAATGGCAAATATTTCTATGATATTAATGCTGAAAAATTGACTAAACCTATTTATGACAACAACAAAAATGATATCTTATACAACAAAAATTTCAACAATGACGACAACAATAACAACTACTACAACAGCAACAGCAACAGCAACAGCAACAACAACGACAATGGCGTGTATCCAGGGTACCAGAGCAAATTCCCTAAGGAAGAGGAGTTCGATTTTGATGATCAGCCTTAATTATATATTAAGAGAGATTTAATTTGTGTTTTAATTATATTAGTTGTTGTTTTTTCATTTTGTTCATGGGAGTTTTAAATCAACCAAGGATAAATTATGGGATGCATGATATATGATATATGTTGCAATTGTCAAATGTAATGCATTTTAGTATTATTATCATATACTTATGGAGCTAAGTGTAATGTTTGGATGTATTATGTTTGTTTTTGTTCAAGTGTCGTTCCATGTTTTGTGGATTATGTATGCATAGCTACATACTTACATGTTTAATTGTTTAATTAAGCAATAATACTCGTCTCAATCATTTGTTTATCCTTGATTAAAATACGTTCGCATATAATATAAAAGTTAAACGGATAATGGACATATAAAAGTTAAACGGATAATGGACGCGGAAATAGTGAAAGTGTTTGGTTCAAAAGTTACTAATAAAGTGTCGTATTCAAAATTGTTTTAGCTAGCTCTTCTTTTCATGAATCAAAGCATGATTAGCGGATCGTTACTTTTATTATGACTATAATCTCTATATATAATCACAACAAGCTAATTAAGCTCTTAAACATGCATTACGAAGGATTTATGTTCAATTAAGCTAATTTTACGACATTTGATCGATCAAATATAAGTTAGGAATTATCAAATTGTACGGAGTAATAATTTATCTCATCGTGTTACAGAAATGAGCCGTGTTACGTAAATATCGATTGGAATTACAAGAAGATGCATGCTATAAATGGTTTGCTACAAAAAAAGATTAAATTTGGATGAATTAGCTTTATTAGACATACTCAAACATCAATTGCATGCATATTACAAGTAATAATTATTGCGTTAGTTGTTCGTACATACTCGTAGTAATGATAGTATCATCCTGTTATTTCACGTTAACTTCTTAATTAGTTTGGTTCATGGGATGCCAATGTAATCAACCTTGCTTCAGTAAGACGTTTGCTAGTTTAAGAAATGTGATCATTAAGTTGATATTTAAGACTTGTAGACTTTTTTTAATCAACGATGATTGCACTTAGTCGCATCATAATAAAGTGGAGAAAGTTGGGATCGAATTTAGAACTATTGTTCAGGCTTTTTCTATCAACGATTCGTTACAAAAAGTACATTTTAAAAGGTTAATTTTTACGTTTTTATTGCATTAATGACATTTTTTGTTACAAAAAGTACATTTTACATTAAAATTATCGGACCCATGGGTCTACAGATACCCATCGGGTCGGGTAAGGGTCTAAACATTTTAGACTATGACGGGTTCGGGTCAAGTCCGGGTTCAACGTATGATACGTTGGACCCGACCCAAACCCTGCTTATTGTCATCCCTAGTTACGAGCATGATTATGATGCTAACTGGATTCGATTTCGAACCGATCGAGTAAGACTTCAGGGTGCTAAAACTTCTTGTCATATATACGTTTTAACATTGTTGAATTGTTTTATTGCCAGGACTCAAACTCAAAACATCAGATTAAGTTAAAATTTACGATTTAACAACATTAGTAAAGCATGGCACTTCACGCGCGACTTGTTATACGTTTTCTTAAAGAAAAGTCACAAATATGATAATGATATTGACGGGATTCAAATTCAATTCATTCTAAGAATTTTTCTAACTAAAGTACGGAGTAATTCATATGTCAACCATATTTTAATTTGTACAATAAAGTCATACAATTGTCAAGAAGAGAAGAAATTGAGACATGTTATATGTGAAGCACTAAAGCACGTAAGACATATGGTATGCCAAACTCGTCTAGGAAAAAATATGCTAGTTTCCATATATGTTGAATCACTCAATTATGGAGCATGCATTATCTCTACTTCCCCCTCAATCTTTGTATTGCATATATGATGGACTAAAATCATGTCTAACTACCACGATCCACCCTTTTTTACATTTCCATTCGGGTGCATCTAACTTAATATACTTGTTATATTGATGAATAAAAACGTAAATAAAGAACCTCTTGAAATGTCGATCAACAGATCAGTCAAACAAATAATTCACTCATTATATATTTTGTACAATTATGTTATGACTTTGAAAATAGAAATTTGTTAATGTAGTGTATATATATTGATTTACCATACGCAAATTCAGAATAAGTAAGTTGAATGTGACTGATCTTAACTATAAAGTCAGCTAACAATACCGATTACCTAATAGAATGTAAGGTGAGTTAGGATTTACTATACCCTGACTCATTCTATATCGTAAAAAATGTGATGGATTAACGCTATTGTGCTATGAGAAGCTTGACGTGTAAATCCCGAACATATGTGATACGACAAGTGTGATAGGGAGTACATTATATTGTTGACATCAAAGGTCAATGCGCGGGGTATTATCTTCCATACGTCCATAATTGAACCCCGGCCCGTAATTGCTGGAACCACTTTGAAACTCTTCTTTTGACTTGTATGTAGAAAGAAATACATACATACATGTACCGTATAAACTATCCAAAACACAAATTATAATCAGTAAGATGGTTTTATGTGTGAGACGAGCAACTTTTATTAAAAGACAGCTTCATAATATAAGTACCCCGTATTGATTAATCAAAGATCAATGAATGAACTTTTCATATGAAGAGACTATTGTACGATGTGAGATCGTTGTACGTAGACCTGACAAAACTGGCACTTTTGGAATGACCCGACCTGATAGCCGAACTGAAGACCCAAGTTTGACTCGACCTAACCACAAACTGAGAATGTTATTATAGTCCCTCCATCCATTTTGTAACTTTCTACTTTCCTTTTTTTAGTTTTCCATATTACTTGTAAAATCTTTACTCATTAGTCTAATATTTGTGGTCATTATACTTTCTGACCCTACATCTTTCCTCAAATTTTATTTTTCACCACATATTCTTTCTCTCCTTAATTTTTGCACCTCATTAATTATGGATGGAGGGAGTAGCAAACAAGCTTTGATATCATCCCTAAAAAATTGAAATAACAACCCCAAAAATGACTTAGTCTGACCCGAACTCAACCCATTTTTTTCAACCAAAAATGAACCGATCTAACGCTATCCATCCTAATAAACTCAACCCAATCAATTCTAATTGTATAATGTGAAATCATTCTTACACAATAACTATTGCTAACATACAAAAGTTGATGTTAGTTGTTGATCTAGGTGCACATGAGAAAGACTAATGAAGGCAGAAAGAATTACGCGTAATTAAATAGTAATCATTTGATGTGAGACGATAAATATATACGAGTATACTCCACAGTCAGTCAGTCCAGTCCCACTAGCACTAGTCACGGCAAAAGGGCCACATCGTCTTTTAGGTACATGTCCCCGCAATTAGTGGCACACTACCCTTTGTCCATCAACTCTATGGGAGTATAACCTACGTACAAAGTATTCCCTCCGTTTCAATAAATTGTTTGTCTTTCCTTTTGGCACTGAGGTTAAGGGAACCAATGAAGGAGCGATATGTAGAGCAAAACTCATCAGAATGATCAAATTGCATATAAATAACATTTCTAAAATAGAAAGGCAAACAATTCATTGAGACGCCCCAATATGAAATAGGCAAACAATTCATTGGGACGGAGGGAGTATTATAATTTCAGAATAGTTAAAATAATACTCCCTCCGTCCCACTATGATTGTCACGTTTCATTAAAATACTCCTCACATATAATAGGGAAATGGGACAATCTTTCAGGGACGGAGGGAGTATGAAACATAATTTATTATCACACATTAAATTCAAAAAATAGTTAATTCATTATTCGAGGTTTTTCCAAAATTAATTATTACTTATACGAAATATTTTACTACGAGTAGTTTGTTTTGCTAATTATAAGCAATAATTTTGATTTGAGTTAGGTAGGATGGCCTAATGAGCAATAAAACCCTTCTTCGTACAAAGTACGCAGGAAGTTTTAACACTGTCACGTTCCCTATAATTCAAATTCGAGACCTCCAAGTCTCCAATTAAGTTAGACCAATTCCTTACCAGTTAGACTTAAGTGCTCTTGCTTATGAAGTACTCGTATATAGATCTGGCAAACAAATCAATCATCAGGTCGGGTTTGGGCAGAAAAATTCGGTCGACTTTGGGTCATTTTAGGTACAGGCCATTTCGGGTTTTGTTGTTTCAACTTTTTTAAGTATATCGACTCATTTTCTATAATAACATTCGGGTCAGTTCCAAGTTTAGCAAGTCAATTCAGATTACGGGTCAAACTCGAGTCTTTCAGTTTGGGCGTTGGGTTGGTCCGGGTTGGGTTATTCGAACCTATCGAGTCATTCGGATTGGATGAGTTTTGGCAGCTTTAGATTGAGCAGGGCCCGATATGTGTACAAGGCCCAAGTTGATCTTTCCTTGGTGGATCATGCAGGGAAGCTCTCGAGGCCCAAACTTAAGATTGAAAAAACACCTAACAAGGCCCAAACTAGTGATAATAATTGAAGAACACCTAACCAGGCTAACTACTTGTAAAAACTAAAAAGCCCTAATTCATGTATGAGAATTGAGTCAGACGGTTTGATAAGCGAAATTATTTTTTTTAAAAAATCCTTTTTTTCTAGATTAAGAAACTGTTTCATAATATGAGCGTTTTCCACAATAACTACGTAAATAACAAATTTATACTGTAGTATGATAATAAACTTGCTTGTTATTCGATACATTAAAACAAGGGAAATTCTCATCTGTACCCTCTAAGTTTTCACTTTTCCCAGTTGTACCCCTGCTTATTAGAAATTATCAACTGTACCCCTAAACTCAATTAATTAGTCCCAAGCGTGATTAAACTAGGATTAGCCGTCATTATGCCGTTAAGTGCCAACTTGGATGAAATGACATGGAATTTATCTTTTTTTTTAAAAAATTTCTTTTCCCTCCAAAGTGTTACTTTCCTTCTCCCTCTAAAGTCTCCCTCCGATTCTCAATCTTTTCCCTCCTAATTTTTTTTCCTATTTATTATCTTCTTATTTTTAGTTATTCACCTCCACAAACACTTCTCTTTCTTCCTCTCTATCTCCCACTCTCTTAATGTTCTCTCTTATTTTGCATCATGTCTCGAAGCTATTAATGATGAATTTCCGGGATTGAAGATGAAAATGAAAGAATTGGTGTCAATTATGAAGGGTTTGAAGTACTTTAATGTTGCATTGCTCATATTTGTTGTAGTACTTGTTTTGTTAAAATTATAATAGGAAAAACATGATTGAAATGTAATGGGAAAAACATGCTTGAAGAAGTAATGAATTTTGGTTGTATAACCATAAAATTGTTTCATATCTCGTACTTAAAATTCATACAAAATTAAATTACCGTTCCCTCACGGTAATTAGTCTCAGGAAACCGACCATAGCACTTACGATAATTACAGTAGGATTAATGATTACATAGCATTCAGCACAATAAATCTATAGTAACAGGAGCAAATCTGTTGCAGCAGTTACTCTGTAAACAGTAGGGGCAACAATTCAACAGCAGCACTGGCAGCAGTAATAAATTGTAGCAACACCAATTTGTTTGACATGATCAACTAACAACAGGAATTGTTAATAGGTTGGGGTACATTTGGGAAAAGTGAAAACTTAGAGGGTACAACTGGGAAAAGTGAAAACTTAGAGGGTACAAATGGGAAGGAAAAATTCCATGTCATTTCATCCGAGTTGGCACTTAACGGCATAATTGACGGCTAATCCTAGTTTAGTCACGCTTGGGACTAATTAATTGAGTTTAGGGGTACAGTTGGTAATTTCTAATACGCAGGGGTACAACTGGGAAAAGTGAAAACTTAGAGGGTACAGATGGGAATTTCCCTTAAAACAATGATTTTAACTTAGGTTAAACTCTAGATCTTTGAAACTGTTAACTGTAGTTGAAAGCTTTATTTGAGTTGAAAGAGTTGAGTTTGGGGGCTCGCTTGGGATGGGGTTAATTATTCCGGGAGTAATATAGAGCAAAAATGAACTAGAAATAGATGAACATGTTGCTTGATTGTAGCATTTTATAGTGTAAAAGGGATACGAGGGGGGAATAATTACCCCCATTAGGGGGTAATGCATTACTTGGGGGGGAGGGGAGTAATAATTCCCCCTAAATAAGCTATACTTTCTTAATTTTCTCCATTTCTGCTTAATATCATCACTATTTTTCATAATTTTCTAGTTCATTTTTGCTCTATTAACCCCGGAATAATTAACCCCATCCCAAGCGAAAAAATTCAAGGATTATTTGATTTGAAAATATTAGTACGTAATCACAATTGACAAATAAGAAGGTTTTTCTTATGTAACTTTCCAAACTGATCCTTTGAATAATACAAATTTTTTATAAAGACGGTTTTTGAATAAATTGTTGAGAAAACACTTTTTTTTTTGTATCTTTTTATGTGTTGTTTGTGTTTGTCACTTTTTTAGTATTCCCTCCGTCCCAATGAATTGTTTGCCTATTCCATATTGGAGCGTCTCAATGAATTGTTTGCCTTTCTATTTTAGGAATGTTTTTTATATGCAATTTGACCCTTTTCATGAGTTTTGTTCCACATGTCACTTCCTCATTGGATGCCTTACCCTTGGTGTCAAATACAAAGGCAAACAATTCATTGGAACGGAGGAAGTATGAAATATCTGATTAATAATAATACAAACATATCCCTTTTTTATACCTACCTATCTCTTAGCCTCTTACCAGTGAAATTGTAAGTTTGAGTGAATAAAATCTGAAATTATAATTAATGTAAGTCTTAATTAATTCATTTGTGTAGGTGATTGATCTAAATCATAATCATCATTAATGGAAGAAAAGAACATCAAGCTAAAGTTTATAAAAGGTGGCACTACAACATTAAAACGTTGAACTAACACGCCATTAGTTAAGTACATGATTTGTAAGGGTGAACCACTTCATCACTATTCTCCTTCCCTTGATTAAAACTCGGATATATCAATCTTAAGATTATAATGAGTCAAATTACATCACATGTTATTAGATACTTAAATGGGTCATTAGTTAAACTTTTTGACACAATATATGATTGAATTACATGCGTTGGTCTCTCTTATAACGATTATATATATCAACCTTAACATCATCACATTGAATCCACTAAGATCAATACATGGTGTATGTTAGATACTTAAACGGATCATTAGTTAAACCTTTTGACATGATACATATAAGATTAAATCACGTTGGTCTCTCTTATAACAATTATACAAAGTATCTATCTCAAGATTATATCGAGTTAAATCAAAATTATATAACGATATTTTAGATAGATCATTAGTTAGACATTTCAATCATATATATATATATATATATGATTAAGACAGATATATGCGTTTTAAACCAAAAAAATTCGAGATCTGTTTGTAGGACATGACTACATGTGGGGACAAGTAGTCTGAAATGAAACACTTCTGAAGTTGAGTTTAAGGAAGGTGCATGCTAATTGAAGCTCATTGGAAATTTCACCATACTACATGAAATTTAATTCCCCCTTCATTCATGGGAGAATTTCAATTTCTATATACTACTACTACTAATAATAATAACCTTCTTGTATATATATATATATATATGCCCCCATTATTTCTGTCTTTAGATTTTTGTAAGGTTTTTAGAGGTGTTATATATTTTGCTCAATTTAGCTAAATATGGAGGTAATTACATACTCTCTTCTAATTATGTACAGTACAGTGTTATCATATTTATACATTTGTTAGAGTTTTATTCATTGTATTATAAGCTAATTATTCTATTATAATCTTTGTACAAATTCCCAATGCAATATATAGAGGAATAATAAAGTACATTTAAAACAATACCGATGCATGGCAAAAAAAAAAAAAAAAAAAAAACAATACCATGAATAATTTACATGTACTGTCTTTCTTTTTACATACTTTGGCTCTCATTTTATTTCATATAACATGAAATTTCGATTTCAAAATATTGGGTCGTTTCTGAATCGAGACTCATTTAATTACATAGACCAGAAAATCGAGTCATTCAGATTATATATATTTCATACTAATTTTGTTTATTTCTTATGTTACATATTGTCATGATCAATATATTTTGTTTGTTTTGTTAGGAATAATTATTATCATTATATTTCATGATGATGTGTATTTTTAATGAATTTGATGAAAAATGAGCAGAATAGAGAAAGAGGAATAATGGGGTGGCCTCTAGGATTAGGGAGTATGTACATGAGACTTAGAATGGTAGAACCAAGATCATCATCAATATTGTCATCACATTATGCTCCTTCCACTAGTTTCTCTTCCTTCTCCTCCTCCTCCAATCTCGACACCGAGGTACCTCCATCTTAATTACTCGTACTCAATTAACACATTTACGGTACCAAGATAACTAATTTAACGTTACATACTCTTTTATTATTAATGGTTTGTTTGCAGATGTCCATTAACTCAACTGGCAAATTAAAGTCATTAGAATTGATACTAATTGGATACTACTCGATCCTATATTTGTACTAAATCACCGAATGATTATTCATTGATTACTCAAAGTTTCGCTTACTATGTATATATTGTATTTGTCGTTTAACAAATGATTGAGAAAGAGGGAATATATAACATTGAATTTGATGATATTTGGTGGGTGATTGAATAATGTTGGTGTCATACAGTCGACAGTGTCATTCTTCCAAGACAAGAGCAAAACCCTAGGGCGTCTAATAGGAATACGACCACCAGATCGAGGAGCAGAGAGCATGTACTTTCAAATCTTAGACGACGAGCACCCAGAGGCACACATACACCAGCATCACCGACACGGACACAGACAGCGAAGAGATGAGAAAATGTGCGATGGAATTTGCATTCCTTTGTTGTTGTGTTCATCAAATACAAGGAAAAAATGCATAGAAGAGAGAAGGAGGAGTAGTAGTACGTAGCTAATTTGTCGGCAGATGTTGCGAGTATAACAAAAAAAGATCAGTAGTCCGTAATAATAATACACTTGTACAGTTGTACGTACAATGTGCCCATGTTAGGAATTAATTGAAGGGTGCATTATTCTATGTGTATCTCACGTGTAACATTACTGTACATCTAGGGCTCGTTTGGTTCATCATGAAAAGATAAAGCTATCGAAAACGTGAATTTGTAATTTATGGAAATTGCAAAAATATTGTTTGGTGTCATGTGGGAAATGACTTCATGCGAGAAGTTCTACACGCCAAGAAGGACTTGGTGAGTAACTTCCCCATTATGGAAGAAGTGACGATTCCCGGGAAGTGGACAACCAAATAACATCTCAATTTATCAATTCATGGAAAGTCCTACTTTCTATGATTTAAGAGGACAACCAAACGACCCCTAGAATTGTCGAATAATCCCTTCAGATCCTTATTAAATTCATTTCACGGATTTGTATATCAAAATCATGCATGTATACGTACATTCATGCTCTACGATTTTGATTTGGACTACTAATTTGTGTTAATTTAAGCAAAACGTAAACACGTATATGTATAAATGATAATGTATAGGTTAGGGTTATTTCATGGGAATAATCTCAACTATGCGTGTATTTTTTAAATTAATTCAAACTATACGTAATCTCATTTTAATATGAACTACGCCTTCATGAACCTCGCTTTGCTATGGGTGACCGACTACCTGTTTAACCTCCCTTATTCAACCCTTCTTCTAACTCTTTTTTCACATTTCTTGTTCATTTACGACTATTGATTAAAAATAAATAAATTTTCCAAAAATTCATCTTCCATTTCTTTTTCAATTAGTCTTGTAGAAGCTACGAAAAAAAAATTATTGTAATTTTTGCTTTCACGATGACTGCAACAGACATAATAAAATCATAGAAAGTTACAACAGGTCACTATGACCGGTAATAGCAAGTCATAATTTCATACATAGCAAAGCGAAATTAATAAATGCATAGTTCATATTAAAATGAAATTACGTATAATTTGGATTATTTTAAGAAGCACATGCATAGTTGAGATTATTCCCATGAAATAACCCAAATGTATATCATTTTGACTTAATAGAGTCGAAAATAACAAAATGATCGACGTAATAAAGCCCAAAGATCAACCGTGCTGGTTGATATATGGGCCGATATTGGGTGGAAGTTTGTATATTTGTATGTAGATCGATCAATCGACGATCAATGTCTTGATGTTTAACAATTATATATGAAAATATCTATCAAAAACTTGAAAGTACAAAATGTAGATATCATTTTGTTAAGTTCATTTTCACCGTTTCTTCCGGATCCTAAACCTAAATAATAGAGAGTAAGTAGGTTGACAATGACATAACTAGAATTTAAATCACAGAACATGTGTATATAATTGAATTGATACATATTTTTATTGCAATTAGATAAAAATCTTATGTGTAACCGATGATAGATATATAATTGGTTTCACCATAGGCTCAGTATATCATTGACACATTGTTTTTTTTTTTTCAACAAACCGTGCACTTCATCGCATTATAAATTTACAATAATAGAGAGGGGATCAAATTTGAGACCTACTAGTATACAACCCGTGATAAATCACGGGGTTGTTAAAACGATCATGTTTTGAAAGTGATTTCTATTGTGAGACGGTGTAGTAAATATTAGCTAAACATTACCTGCGAGGTTAGATACCACTACAAGAAAAACTGTCCCGGGCGTCCACCTGATTGGCGTCCTGGGCATACGGACGCCTACATGGCGTCCGAAAAGTCAGACGGGCATCCGCAGTCGGACGCCAAACTTGGCGTCCGACTGAAGGTTGGGACGACAAAATTGAGGACGAAAGGCGTCCACAGGCGGACGCCATTTAACCAAAATGGCGTCCACTGTCGGACGCCATATTCAGCAAAATGGCGTCCACATGTGGCGTCCGATAGTGGACGCCCGTCGTCTTCAATGTGGCGTCAAATAGCCGCTCACCCCCCCTCTCCCCCTTCACTTGTTAAAAAAAAAAATCTCTCTACACTCTCCCTCTACGCTCGCCGACTCCCATTTCTCTCCCACTTTTCATCCTTTATTCCTAATTTTGGTACGTTTTCTTAGTTTATTTCGTTTCTATTCATTATAATTAGTTCGTATTCTCCATTGTTAGCGTTATTTATTGATAATTTGTTAGTTAATTTCGTCTAGGTCTAAATTTCGATTAGGTTGATTAGTTTAGGCCAAGTTCGATTAGGTTGATTAGTTTATCCCAAATTCGCTTAGTTAGATTATTTTTGCCCATCGTTATTTTGACTAGGGTTTGATCAATTTGGTTGAATTGAGCTAGAATGACCTCTAGGGCCTTCCTTGAGGTTTTGTGTGACTTGAGACGGACCAAAAGATGTCGTAATAATGCCGGATTTTCCCGAAACCACTTCTATCCTGATCGGGGTTGTAAATAGGTGTTAGCGGCGCTTTCGGAATTTTGATATCTGTATCCGAAAATTTGACCCTTTTTTGACCTGTTTAAGCTGCTTCTGTGTGACCTAAGCCATGAATTGTTTGTGTTTTGTTCGGTTGAATTGGGATTACATTGATAAATTAGCTAGGGTTTTTGTAAATTGGGATTAAATTGTGATTAAATTCGGTGACTAATTTTTGTAAGGTCAATTAATAATTAATAAGACATTTGCAAATTAAAAATTGGGTTTACTAAATTTTTGTAAGGTCAATTCTAAATTAATAAGACATTTGGGTTTATTTCGACGTATTAGTTAGAGAAATGAAGTTTAAGTTAAATGGTGATTAAATATTCGTTTAGTAAGTTATAAATTAAAGTAGGGAAATTAAACTTTAATATGTTATATATATTTTTTGAACATAGAAAATGAAGAGAATTGAACGGAAATGGATGTACGAGGGAAGACTTGATAAGAAGAGATGTCCAACCGTCGAATTTTTGAGGGGTGTTGAGTCATTTGTCGAGGTCGCTAAAAAGTCGGTAGACTACGCATCGAGGGGGGAGGTTAGGTGTCCGTGTACTAAATGCAAGAACCTAAAATTTCTTGAGGTGTAGTGAAGGAACATGTCATCTATAGTGGTTTTTCACCCGATAACTATCTTCAATAATTTCATCTAACAATAACTTAAATTGAAATCGTTCTTCTGTACGCAGGACGCCTACCTAGAAGAGATGGCGAGACTCGAGGCTGACCCTGATGTTGAGGAAGTCTACCCAAATGCTACTTGGTTCAAGGTCGTCAAGGGTTACAAAAAAGGAAGTGTGTACGGTGTAGGAAATGCACACGGTATGTACTTCAGACCTCCCACATCGCGTCTGAGCACATCCACACAGATGGAGTACACGCCGGCCGGATCTCAGCAGCCCGATCCGGAGAAGGAGCAAATGAAGGAGCAGCTGACAGCGCAGCAACAGCAACTGAAGGACCAGGCAGAACACATCAAGAGAATTGAGGAACAGATGGCCATGTTTCAGACCGTGCTTCAGAAATGCAACCAAGGTCGTCCTCCCTCACCCCCTCCATACGACAGAGACCCCTTTAACGGGGATGATGGTAACTCCGGTGCTGCAGCTAGCTTCACAGTTAGTTGATTGTTTGTTGTTGTTGTTGTTGTTTTAACTGTATATACGGATTATGTATCTTCGAACTAGTTTAGAATTGTGTACCTTCAAACCGTATGTTCAATCTTTTTATATATGTTTTTTCAGCAGAAATGAGTCGAGAGATGAACTCTTTTGGTTGACTGAGATTGACTGTGGTTGCGGTATTGTGGATACTCGACACTTGTGGTCGGTTGAGAGTTGGTTGTGGTTTATTTTGCAGGTTTTGGCTAAACATTGAACGCATGTTTACGGTCATGCAACAGCGTAAATAGCGTCCAATAACGGACGCCATGACAGACGCCAGGGGAAGCTGAAATGGCGTCCGACTGTGGACGCAAAGTCTCCCTGGGTGGCGTCCACAGTCGGTCGCCAACTCAAGGAACATGGCGTCCGACTGTGGACGCCACCCAGGGAGACCTGGCGTCCACAGTCGGACGCCACCCTTGGCGTCCATTGTCGGTCGTCAATTCCCTTGGCGTCCGATAGTGGACGCCCGTTTTGAAAACGGGCGACCGGTCATGGCTTCCGCTTTCTGGCGTCTGTTTGTGGACGCCCGGATCATTATAGCGTCCACTGACGGACGTCAGTGGGTGGACGCCTGGGGCATCTTTTCTTGTAGTGTACGGATAGATGGCTAATTTAAACATAAAGTAATAGGTAAAAACGATTGTCAATTTCGTAAACACCCCGTGACGTGTTGTCTGTTTTATTCATCGAGAATGGTTCGTACATTTTGTCGAAGTTCGTAGTATCGGTACGTTGTTCGTTAGAGCGGATTAGTGTACAAGAAATAGGATATGACTAAACATGTCATGTGGCACTACCCCCTTCACAATTCAGTTTACCTTCCCCAAAGAAAATTTCCCCCAAATATGCATCTCCTCAATATCAAAATCAAAAAAGCAATCTACCATTGATTCCCTACGCACAACTGACGAAAAATTATTCTTCTCCCCTAATTGAATTGCCCTAGATATTCGCATGCTGACTTGAGTAGTCAAATGTCTTCAACAGTGATGGAGAAGAACAGAGGAACATATGGAATGGAGTGCGTCTTGAATAGGTAATGTTAGCATATTATTAACATGACATAAATAAAACATAATTCCCATAAATCTTTGAACAACATGAAGGTCACAAAAGATTAATTAAGACGAGATTAAGACATACCTCATTACGGAATAAGTCGAAATCTAATACGAACGATATTAGATCTCTATAAGACCCCTTCATAAATAATAAGACGACTTCGAATAATAATAATAATACGTCTTCATATGATCATATTCAAATAATAATACGTCATACTAATACGCCATCTTCAAATAATAAGTCATCTTCAAATAATAATAACAGGCACGGTTTCATAATTAATAGGTATGGTTTCTCCCTCTTGTCCCATAACGTAATAAGTGTTGTTTGACCTTAATAATACGCATTCATGCATTAGTATTACGTTTTCATTCATCATAGAGTTTCTGATGGGGAAGACTCCATTATATAGGCAGAGAGAGGACCGGTTTCTTATTAGGGTTTTAGATTACGGTAATCTCGACCTTCCATCAAGGTTGAGTAAATATGGAAAAACTCCTTATTTAGTCTGATATTATTGTGATAGCATATCTCTTAAAGACTCGATTTCCAATAAGACCATAATTACGAGGAAAAAATATTAGCATAATAATAGGAAAGATATATTGCATATCCCGTAATATTATTATATCATAAAATATTCTTACAGGTAATTTTCGGGACATTTATTCTCTAAGATCACTATAGTGATTTGCTATCTTGCTTGCATCAGTTATCATAGCACCATACATGTCAATATAGATATGCTTAGATCAGTCCGCAAGAAATCTGGTTTGTTCAAAGTTGTGATGAAGTTGCTAGCTTTTTACTGTTTATATCTGCAAATATTTAAAACTGTCAAAGCAATCACCATTTGTCAATTGCATGCTAGGATTTCACCCTCTATAAAGAGAGTTTTACCTTTGTTTACCACATCACCAAAACCCATTGAAAAACTTCAGCAATTAGTACACTAATATGTCTACCAAATATTCCTACCCTCCCATGATAATTATGCACAATCTCCCTTATGAGACTCAAGGTAACAATGTAACTGGAAGGAGTTTTGCTTGTGTAAGAGATGAACTGAGAAGTCTCGGGTACATGATAAGGCAGTTCCGACCAATATATAATGGTCAGACTGGCAATTTCATGAGATCCATAGTTCTAGAGTTTGAGCATGATTTCCGTCATTTCAGGAGTGCGTTCAAGCTGCAAAGAGCATTTGAGAGGGCCGGGAAAGGGAAGGCCAATTATGAGAGCCAGCTTGACTCAACAGCTGGTCCACATGCCTGGATTGCAACTGAAGATGATGAAGTGTACTTGAGGAGGAGGACATCTTACTTGACGGTGCCTACTGAGGAACAAGTTAATGGATACGCTGATGTTGACAATGATAAAACATCGACGTACGCTTGTGTGATGGCAATGCTGGCAAGAAAGTACCCAAGGTTTTATAGGGTGAGGGCCGAGTCTGGAAGTTGATTCTGTTGTGGGTTGTCAGGTATGCGGTTAATAGCAGCAGTTGGTACTCAATAATCGGACTATATGTAAGCAGTTTATTATCCTGTTCCTTAGTGGTTTACTCTGAAACTTTTTCCTGTTGGTTTGTCCGTGGCAATTGGGTAGAATGTTAAACTAATTAGCGGTAGAATGGTAGATTGTAGGTGGGTTGTCCGTCCAAGTCTGTGGACAAATTTTCCTGTAATCAGCAACAACACCATATATGGGTGTAATGAATGTCAAATATGTTATCGTACTGCGTCTGTATGTACTCATTTTTCTTGGAACAACAATTAGTATAGCTCGAAAAGGTGGTTGGTTTCTCTGACGTAATTGCTGTTAACTAATCTGTGGAGTTGAATTTCATTACGTCTAAGGTAAACGCAAGTCACGTATTCGGATTGAACGGGCAGATTGTTAGTATTACGATATTGAGCATAAGACTAGTATGGAAAAGGAGTACGATCACATTAATGCGAGTATAATAAGATTATTGTATATCGAGTTATAAAGACAAATCAAGATGATAAATAAATAATACAATCAAGTTAATATAAAGATAAATAGTAATGAGATAGCTTATCTAGATAAAAGATGGTTGTGGCGCGACAAAACCTTCACTGTTCTAAAGTTGATTTATGCCTCGTCTGCTACACACGGCCTCAATAGCACTCAACTCCCAGGATTACACAACCGCTGTTACTCCAATGTAGGTGGAGAAACAGATGAATACCGCCAAGAACGTTTGCCAAATTTAGAGAGAATGTAGAAGAAGATAAAGATGATTTTAATTTTATTGTTGTTGTTATCTCCTTTTGAGTTTTGAGGCATTGATTTATATAGTGGTGAATTAACATAGTAAATAACGATTTCACCATAGAAAATGATGTATGTGGGAGACTTCACAATCAATTATGGAAGACCGCATGAGTCAATAGTGAAAAACGCATAATTAGTTTGGAAATACGTTCCAACACTAATTCCCAATATTTGCTTCTTTTGAAGCATCAAATCCAACAATCCCCCACATGATTCAAAAGAAGAAAAAAAAGGAAAAAACATTGGCAAACGGAGATTTGGTGTTTAGATGTTCAGTGTCTTGTGGACTTTAACTGACACCCAGTGCGTACAAAAGGTTAATTGTGCACTTACCGTACTCAAATCAGGGCTAGTATTCGCACCATCCATGAACTCATCATGAACGCCAACTGTATATCGTAAGTATTTTACTTGGACTTCCCAAGTGCTCTCCAAATGAATCCTGGTAATTCATGAATGCCTCTAGAGATCCTAAAGCCTAAGGATCTCTTGGGGTTTAGAGCAATAATCCCCCACATTCACATAGGTAAATTCATCAGGTTTGACTGTCACAAACCATCCGCTAGGACTATGAATTTATTAAAAGCCGCAGCTCAGCCTTGAAAATACTAGACAGTATATCTTAGAATGAAAATAAACATATGTCACATAAACATGTTACAAAGGAAATGGTTGTGACATTATAACTCGAGTTCACTGTGACTTCGTTTGACCGCATTTGACCTTAGCTGTACTAAGTTGGGTATCAGTCACAGTTTACTCCTTAATAAGCTTTAATCTCATTTCCTGTGCTGTCTCCAACACAACTCAAACAATGGCCGTTGACGAGAGGATCTCAATATCCTCTCGATTTAACATATTCTCGAGAAATCATATACTCTTGTGGTATCACACATATCGATGATCACCATTTCACAATGCCTCAACATTTGACAATTCATTACCTCAATGTAGCTTTTGATAATTATGATGGAGTTTGTATCTCCCCCACATTGGATAATGTACTGATTGGCCTCTTCGCCACACTAGTAGAATTCAAGCGAATGGTATCGGTACAATGGCATCGGTTTTAGAAAAAGGTGATGCCAACAATTAAGTAAAGTGTTAGTGGTATCAGTTGTGACTTCAAAAGCGATGCTATTTTTTAATGGCATCGGGTGTTAACATAGAACCGATACCAATTCTTCGGAATTAGCATCGGTTGTTGGATCAGATACGATGCCAATATTTTTTAGTATATACAAAAAATCACTAGCATCGGTTGTTCTTTAAAACCGATGCCACTTTTATTTTTTTGGCATCGGTTTTTATATCAAATCAATGCCAATTTCGGGTAATATATTAGTATCGATTATTAAATTGAAACCGATGCCATTTTATTTTATTTTTGCATCGATTATAAATCAAAACGATGCCAATTTTGTGTAATGGTGACATTGGTAGTTAATGTATATTATCGCATTGATTTGAATCAATGCCAAAAATATAGATTGCTATCACGCGTTAAATTCACTAGTAGAAAAGTCTTCTATTTATTTCGTCCCTTGGAATACGTCGAATTTTAATATGTGTGATGCATTAAGTAATGAAATTTGCGCAAAGTTTTTTTTAAAGGTATCTGTGTCTGTTTAACATCACAATCAACGCTAAAATTGAGAATTATACGTTAGTTCTAAAACCCCAATGTGTTAGCTTTTCTACCTTTTGCGTCGATTAAAATATTATAACAATCTATTTTCATAGTTGCGTGGACTTTTATATAAGTAGTTATATTTGGATATGTTTGTATTGCTTTGTAAAACCAATGCAAACATGTTTAATATAGAGTAGGATCTTTAACCGCCACTTTAAATTGTGACCATGTACCACTTCACGTATCTGTCCTGTTACCCTATTCCAACTTGAAAGAGATGTGACACATAAACGCCAAATTTTAATTAGTTCATCCAAAGTTTGGGTTTTATCGCACCGAATTTCGGACGTATGAATTGATTTCTCGGGTTGGTTCAGCTCTTGTCGGCTCTAAATTTGGGGTCCAAGCGGAAGATTAATGACATTTCCCTAAATCTTTAGTTTAAGTACCCACTAATCCACTATACTTCCCCATTCCCCCTCACTGCCATCCCAATAACTACCATCACTACTACAATTTCGATTATATAAGACGCCCCAAATTAAGATGCTTATATAAGGAACCGTTCTCTATGTCATGATAAATTTTGGTGCCCCATGACCTTGGTTAAACAGCACGGTTCAGTAAAAGAACCATCCTTTTATTTTTATTATTAGCGCGGTTGGTCAATGTAACCGTCCTCATAAATAAAAAGGCACGCTTGTAGGTTAAACCCGTGCTATTAAAATATTTTAAAAGCACGGTTATACAAAAAACTCATCCTATTAATATGTACCGAATCACTTATCAGCAAGTCTTGCTTGCGACGGGTATATCCGTCACAAGCCTGCGACGGGCCAAATACTACCCATGTGGTAGATAAGACAAAACATGGGTAGACATTTTGTTTTTGTCTTATCTACCCACATGGATAGTATTTGACCCGCTGCACACTTGTGACGGATATGACCGTCACAAGTAAGAATTTGTGATCACTTATTAAGAGATACATCTAATCATAAAAGAGTGTAATAAAAATAGGTACAAATATAAATGGGATACGCTTGTTATAAAAAGTGGTACAAACAAAGTTGTCATTAAGAGATACATCTAATCATAAAATAGGTACGAATAAGACTTAAAGTGGTACCGACAAATGGTCTCTCAATCACTCATGGAGAGATCATCTCTCCCAAGATTTTGTGTAAAAATATAACACTGTCCTATTCAATGCTCACATTAATTCACAGTTACACGTTGTTTCTTTGTCAAAACCTATCAAACATTTACAAACCACTGCCCAAATTCATTGTCCTTACCCTTGAAAAAAAATCGTTACTTTCAAAACTGTACTATACAGTAAAAAAAATTTAATTGAAAAAACTTTGACTGACAATCTCTTTGTCATGAGTTTTATAAGTGATTATAGGAGATGTTCTGTTTTATATAAAAGTCGCCACTTTCGATACTCGTAACATAGAGATGTGATTAGTTAAAATATTTACGAAAAAGGAAGATACACGAGTATAATATAGAAAATGAGAATATATGAGGTAGAGATTACAGAATATTAGTACTCCCATATCTAGAAGAAAGGAAACGAAGAAAAGGGAGAATATTAGATCTTGGTCTATTTGGGGACAACTCTTCCCTCGCCTTCTAGTTCTCGTCCATTGCTTCTTCTTTCTTAACTGTTGTTACTTGTTTATTAATCAATCAATCTACCCCTAATTTCATCCTTAAATTCCATTCCCTTGTTTATTAATCTTTGCCCAAATTAACAGTTACACAGTTACCACCACAACCTCCGCCCAAATTCCACTTCAAACCCTCCGCCACCACGTCCGCCTCCGCCCTTCACTGCCTCCGCCTCCGTCCTTCAGTCAACGGCGTCTCGTTTTCCTCACCACCGTTTCGTCTTCACGTCAGTCCGCGTCTCGACAAGGTATGTAATTTTATCTTCGAAAATTGGTGAGGTAATGTTAGGGTTTTTGATTGATTTTAGGAGTAATTGATTGTTAATTGATGTCAAATGTCTTTGAAAGATTGTGAGCCAAGCTAAGGAGATTGCAGAAATCAAGTACTAGTAATTATTTTATGAATTGTTTGTGTTCAATTTGACTTAATTATTATGCAGTATTTGATTGATTGGGAAAGAATGTTAGGGTTTGAACATTGAATGGTGATTAGGATAGAGATTAAGAAAATAGAGAATGCAACAGCAAGACAAGTGACATTTTCAAAGAGGAGAAGAGGTTTGTTCTAGAAAGCTCATGAACTTAGCTTTCTATGCGATGCTGACGTCGCCTGCATCATTTTCTCTTCTACTGCCAAACTCTTCCACTATTCCAGCTCCTGGTATATGTCTATCTCTTCTACATATATACAGCTTATCATTTTTTATTATTATGTACTCATTGTTCCGTGATAATAGTAGGACTATCTTACTGGAGAGCTATAGAGCTATATATGGACTCGTTTTCGGATGGTAGTAGGACGGTCTTACAAGAGAGTTGTTGTCGGTCGGTTATGTAGTATTATAGTTTAGATATTCTGATTTTCCAAGGAAGGGATACTTTTTGCCAGCATGTTTATTGTTATTGGTGGAGGATCAGAAACAAACTTGAAAAAAATACTCCGTAGCTAGTTAATAATAATAGTTGAGTTTGACAAAAAAATTCTCTGGTGATACAAAGCTTTTGTTTTGGTTGATGACTGATGGTGTATATCAAAGAGGGAAGTTCAAGTCTAGTTTATTTTCACGACCTTTAGTTGATAGAAAGAAGAAGGCTGGCCACATAAAACTATGACTACAGATGAAAAAAGGCTACAGAGTACCTTGAAGAGAATAGAGTTAAACTTTATTCCGACAATCGAGGACGTCAATATTTTGAAGATGATAAAGTAATCCAATTTCGATCCCCTAAAGGTTAGTTTAAGTATGAAACGATTTGTATCTGTTGTCCTGCATGAGACTAAGTTTTCCTATAGTGATTTTTTTTTTCTGATGAGAACTACGGAGTATGTTTTTTTCCCTTCAGTTCAAACTTTTATTGGGGTTAATGCATGGGTTGTCAGTGGTACACCATAAACCAAGCAACTTCCTTCAATTGTACACATTTTTTCCTTATTATTCCCTCTATTTTGGTCATTTGTGTATCTCTGATTAAAAATGTAAATAAGTGATTAATTTAGGTAAACTAACTCTTTTCAATGCTAAATACTCCGTACTAAACAAAGTTCTAACATTATTTCCTTAATTTCTAACATTGGTTTTTAAACTTTTATGTTTTTAATAAGGAAGATGGTTCTCAAAAGCGTATTGAATTTAGTTGGTTCATAATTGTAATTTCAGTTGCATCTTCTATTCTTGTTTTAGTTGTGCGATTTTTTAGTTCATTTTAATTTATGAGCTTTCAACTTTCAATTAGTTGCATTTTTCATATTCTTGTTTGTGACGAGTTAACAAGAGACCGTCTCTTCCAAGTTTTTGTGATTGATAAAGCTCTAATATAAAGCGGTGTCTTATTTCTCGTAGGAATACAAGAAACAACGGGTAAAAAAACTTGCGATTTTTTGTAAGGTAAACAATTTTGGAGGCCGAGAACAAGTGCGCTCGCCTATAGCAAATCATCGACGCCCATCAAATGAGCGTATATTTTGAGCTTCATCAACGAGGCCTTTGAACTTCTTAAGTACCCTATACTCGTGATCTAATTCTTCTCCGTCTTCTTTAGTTTGATCAACGCGTCTCTTCTTTGTTGTTTTCTTCTTCATCTCAGCACTCGGATTGCAGCCTGTTTACGTTACATTGGCAACAGCTTTCCTTCTGTTTCTTTGATTGCAGGTTCTTTTTCCCCTGTTTTTCATGGAATTTATCTCGGATAACCAAAAGTGACATTTCAGTCGGTTCTCCGATTTTTTTTCTTGCTTTCTATAAAACCGTAATAGAAGTTTTTGACAATGGCATCCTTTCTTTTCCATATATAACGTTGTATGTTTTCTGAGGTTATTATGATGTATGTAGCATTGTCAGTGTAGGCTTGTGTGGATAGTGATCTGTGTATTTTTGCCTGTGTTCAGGTTGATGATCAGCTTTAAGTTGTTTTATGATGATAGGTACACCAAAATGGATTAAATTGTAGCTAATGGTGTTTATAAAGTTCAATACTTTGTTATCTTGATTTTGTTAACCCCACCACCTATATACTGCCCGTTTATCTTTGGTTTCCAAAGCATCTTCTTGGTGATTCTTATGATATTTTGGAGCTTAGAGATACTCATGGTTCAACTATCATGCATTCAGCTGCTGGAGGAGGTCAAATTGAGGTGCGTTATTTGTGTTGTTTTAGCTATATACAA
Organism: Agrostemma githago; assembly: GCA_958450325.1. Lineage (NCBI taxonomy): Eukaryota > Viridiplantae > Streptophyta > Magnoliopsida > Caryophyllales > Caryophyllaceae > Agrostemma > Agrostemma githago. Next base: position 68,472,436 of record OY288246.1, read on the forward strand.
CAAAAATCTCACTTCAGTTTGTCTATAGATTAAGAGAACAACTTTTCATGTTATTTGGTTAATGTCTATAGATTAAGAGAACAACTTTTCATGTTATTTGGTTAATTTGATAAGTCTAACTTGCTTGTTTAACCATTCTATTTAGGTGTCTTAGTCATTTTTTTGATGAGTAATTTAATACCCACAAGTAGTCAAGTATGCAACAAATATCTTATCAAAATTGGTACTATTGTAACACCCATCACTTAAAGGTAAAAGAATGTGTCAAACAACTCAGCTATACATTTACCTTCTACATTTAGGCTGATTTCCATACTTTAAGGAAAAAAAATGTGGCATTGATATGATATAAGTTTCATGCTTAAAAAAAATATGCATAAGCCACCTACAGTATGAACTCATCTCGACTATTCCATGTAAAGGTGGCAAATGGGTCAAATGGTTTGGATGAGTTGGTTAATTTAGGGTTTGCTCTACATATAAAGTACGTGTTCATAATAATATTTAATTTTTTTTAAAATTGAAGTGCTTGGAGATTATATACTTGGAGGGCGGAGACGGGGACGGGGAGGTGTCATCCGCACAAAAAGAAAAAACCTTAAGTAAAAATAATTGAGGTATGTACTACTAAGTAGCTTAGCCATTTATTATAAAATGTGTCATACATACCCACACAAAAAAGAGAAGAAAAGCTTATATAAGCTAACATAGTTAAAACTTTACTTAATAAATTGTAGTGGCCTCAACAAACATCTAGTTACGAGTGTGCCTACTTTGTCATGGAATGGATATTTGACATCATTCTATATCATTCAACCTTTGAAGATAACTTTGAAAAGGTATTTTAAAGTTTTAAACTCGTATATTTAACATTTTTTGACATCATCTCATTGTCACACTTTTTTATGTAGTGTATTTCAGGATCAACAATTACAAGTAAAGAAATGAACGAGGTTCGGGAGCTTTGGGCTATATATGGCAAAGATAATATAATAATGTACATAGTGAACGCTTGACTTAGACATTATAGTAGATTTTTTAGAGTAGGGAATCACACGGTGAAAGATTTTATTATAAATAATTGTGAATGAAGCACTAGATTTATTGTGGATAGTTGTATCAAATTTTTATTATTATATAAATTTTATAGTTAATTATTCTATTTGGATTGTTCAAATGATGAGGGAGATGTTGCATTTTGTATAGAGTTTGAACGAAACAAAATTTGGAGGTCGTTGTACGTAAAACGTGAACGATGATATGTCAATCTCACTACAACGATATCGACTATAACTGATGCTACTTTCATAAAACTGGCACCGGTTGTCAAGGCATTCGATGCCAATGAAGCGAAAGTGGCATCAGTCACAATATTGTATGTCAAATTAGCATCGAGATTGATTGATGCCACGTTTGTAACAATGGTATCGGATGCAACCGCTAGCATCAGTACATGCATCGGTTGTATCGATGCCATTTTCGCTTCACTGGCATCGATTTACAACAGATACCAATGACATATATTGGTATCGGTTGTGATCGATGCCAGTTTTGGAATATTGGCATCAGTTCTCAACTGATACCAGTTTTGTTTCCCATTAGCATCGCCGGAAAAATGATGCGAATGACCATTTACAACTGATGCCAATCACTTATATTCTACTAGTGCCACTCAGCTCATTCACCTGACAATTTAAGCAATTTCAAGCTTAGATTTCACGGTGCTTTAATATACTCATATGATGTAGCAATCAATAGAAACCCAAACTTGGTACTATTGTAACTACAATTTTTTTTCACTCAATACCCAATTCCATGCAAATTTTGAACAATCATGGAATCTCCTTCATAAAAAAACATAAACACATCTGAATCTAGCTCTTGATTCAAGGTAATTATCCACAGGCAAAAAACATATTCAATTAACTTGCTTAAGTAAATTGAAAAACTACATCATCATGATCACATTATCATGTCTCTCAAATTAACGATAGAGAGAAATTCGTCACAATTAGTTGTATGTTACATCTTTATAATTGACCATCAATCATTATATCCATATGCATAGGTAATAAGCAACAAATATTATCATCATGCATATGATATATATTAATGAATTATAACCCGTGGTTTTATGTAACACTACTTGTGAAGCCCTTTGTAAACCACATTTGATCAAACTCAAATAATGTAGCCAATTATAATACCAATCATTTAAAAAATTAAATGAGTATAGAGTAAAAAAAAATTAAATCAACTTTAGATTGTTAGTATTACGATATTGAGCATAAGACTAGTATGGAAAAGGAGTACGATCACATTAATGCGAGTATAATAAGATTATTGTATATCGAGTTATAAAGACAAATCAAGATGATAAATAAATAATACAATCAAGTTAATATAAAGATAAATAGTAATGAGATAGCTTATCTAGATAAAAGATGGTTGTGGCGCGACAAAACCGTCACTGTTTTAAAGTTGATTTATGCCTCGTCTGCTACACACGGCCTCAATAGCACTCAACTCCCAGGATTACACAACCGCTGTTACTCCAGTGTAGGTGGAGAAACAGATGAATACCGCCAAGAACGTTTGCCAAATTTAGAGAGAATGTAGAAGAAGATAAAGATGATTTTAATTTTATTGTTGTTGTTATCTCCTTTTGAGTTTTGAGGCATTGATTTATATAGTGGTGAATTAACATAGTAAATAACGATTTTACCATAGAAAATGATGTATGTGGGAGACTTCACAATCAATTATGGAAGACCGCATGAGTCAATAGTGAAAAACGCATAATTAGTTTGGAAATATGTTCCAACACTAATTCCCAATATTTGCTTCTTTTGAAGCATCAAATCCAACAAGTTCATACGCGCTTCTTATGTAGGGAAAACATTATGGACTGCGTTGTTCGTTGCTGCCCCAAAACCAATAGTTCAGTAGAAGTAGAGCGGAACAGCGAAATTCGAATTATGTGAAGATATTACACCATTCAGTATTCTGCTGTCCTGGAGTTCAGATTTGTATACTCTCGGAGTCGTCTTTTCTTTTGTATTCGGTGAGGTTCAGTCCGTGACAAACCAAGTGTTTGTGTGAAAGAAAACTTTCCATCTTGCACTGAACATTTTTAGTCTAGACTGTGCGGAGAACTGCATCCAGTGTGCAAAAATATATCCGTGGATTATGTAATATCTTGGGTTGCAGTTTCCGGTACTAAACGTTCGAAGTCTGAAAAATTACGAAATTAAGAATGACCTGCGTATAACTTGCAAGAGAACAACCTAAGTCTTTGTGAATTTTTTTTCTGCAAAATGTATGAAGACGTGAGACAGCAACGACTACGCAATTCAATTTCATTGTTACAGCGAAGCACACAAAATTATACTACTTAACTCGACTGAAAACCTCTTTGTATACTACGTTCGTAGTGCTACGCCCATCGTTGTCGACACTCGTCTCTGGTAGGGGAATTAGAATTTTCAAGCCTCGCCTACTTGTAACTCGGGACAAAGCTACATAAAGCTGGCCGTGCGTGAATACGGGGCGGAGTAAGTACAAACCAACATGCTTCAACGACTGACCCTGGCTTTTATTGATAGTCATAGCGTAGCAGACAGCTACTGAAAACTGTCGTCTCTCGAACTTTATTGGAAATTTGGTCTCATCTGATGGACTTACAGTAAGTCTTGGGATGAAGACCTTCGTTCCTTTAGTGGATCCAAATATAATAGTGGCGGCAATGACACGGTCACCCAATTCCGAAACAACTAATCGAGTCCCATTACAAAGACCGTTCGCCTGATCAATGTTCTTTAATAGCATAACAATGCATCCGACCTTCAGCGTCAACGACTGATGATTAGGCAGTCCGGACGACCTGACTGTGTTCAGAAACTCGGTAAAGTAGATCTGGTGAACAATCGGGCTTGTTTCGTCCTTACTTATTTCGTCCGAGCTAAGGTAAACTCGCTCATTGCCAGGCAGCAAAGACAGCACATAGTCATTAATCTCCTCGACGACATCGTGTGTGGATGCTAAAATTGCTCGTTTCTGGAAGAACTCAGTGTCCTTATAGTTGTCTCGAATGTCTGGGAAAATTGTTCGCACAACCGCTTGTAGTTGTTTCCCATCGTCAGGAATGACAATATCATCGGGCAAATTAATATCTACGGTCCCGTCGTTTGGCCCCCCTGCGACACCGCTCCCTACCTCCAAGATCCACTTTGAGAATAAATCTAGCTCTGCAATTTCAATTTCATCTCGGCCAGCTTCATGTCTCATGTTCCTCGTCAATTCAAGAACCTGCATATATGAAACAAATGTGAATGTTTGAAGGATCTACCCTATGTGACTAACTTCTGTACGACTACACACACACATACACATATATGTATATATATATATATATACAAGTGTTTATATGTATATATGTGTAGAGTTCATATAATTCAGTACATTGTCGCCAGTCAGGTATTACGACATGGTCGATATAGTACATAGTATGAGTTTCTTGCAACGCCTAAGCATTAACTTCCAATTTCACCTTGCAGTATCGCCAAAAGGGGGATGAGCATATTGATGCCCGCACTATGTCAGGGTGGCTGCCTTTCGGGACTACGGGTAAAATCTGTCTAAAGTCTCCGCCCAGAACAAAACTTTGCCACCAAACGGTTGTTCCGAATCGCCATCTGGTGAGAATCTCGCTATGTCACGGAGGCTACGATCTAAAGCCTCAAAACAATGACGATGCATCATGGGTGCTTCGTCCCATATAATCAGTTTCGTGTGCAATATGAGCTCTGCCAAGTCACTGCCTGGTTTTATTCCAGGGAACGTTGACGCCTCGTCGACTTTGATTGGAATACTGAACCTCGAGTGAGTGGTACGCCCACCAGGCATAAGAGTTGCAGCGATGCCACTCGACGCAACATGAAGTGCAATATTCTCGTCTTTCCTCATAGCGGCACAAAGGGTTTTCCATACAAAAGTTTTTCTTGTTCCTCCATAACCGTAAAGGGAAAACAGGCCGCCATTTCCTGCCTTAACAGCACTCATTACTTGATCATATACAAATTTCTGCTCCACTGTGAGCGATGCTACACATGTTTCATGTATACGCGACTGTTCCTCCCGATCATACAAAAGTTCATCTGAGATCAACCTATTGTTATGGAGCGCAGCGACTTCAAAATCAGGAAACGACATCGTATCGAAATTCTTGAGGGTACTACCATTCCGTAGCAATAACTGCTCGATCTCCGACAAAGCGTAGTTCTTCAACTCGGACTCAGTCATTATCAAATCTGCAAAGAAACAACATTCAATGTGCCGGAAATTAAAAACATCTGTCAGGAAAAAATAATTGTGTAAGAACCGCTAGGAGGAATATTATATGTTTATTACCGTAGTTTCGAAGTTGTTTGCGCCTCATGTGCTGAATATCTTCAGTGAGGAAATGCCACGTCTTATCTCAAACGTGTTCCGGACTAATAAGACATTTTGAATACAGTAGTATTGCGAAAAGGTTGCGTAAGTATCCGCCGGACCCCCAATAACTTGCTTCTTCAATTGCAGCAATGTATTCTGTGTTGTCACCGAGTAGACCAAGTGCATAGCAAGCGTCCTTGAAAGTTGGATGTAAAACACCGTTAACTGTTCTAATGTCCTCGTACGACGTTGGCCCTTTAACAAAGTTGAGTAGAGTTCTCATGTAGTACCTCTCCCCACCAGTTGGTGACATGTGGAACATTCTACCAATCGTGAATCCCATTTTCCTCGGAGCCCATTCCTTGTCCTGACTGTGCCATACGTAGCGGTTGGGAAATTCTGAGTATGTCAGATCGCGACCATCGGAGTGGTTCTTGTTGTAGTCTAACCAAGCTATGAACTTAGTTCGGGAACCACATGACCTAACAACAACCTCTTCCAATGGGTCGTCGTCGTTGAAGACAACGTTTTGTTCGTTCGGTAAATGGTAGTCTAGTCGCATAACGGGGGGTGTTCTGTAGTGGATCTCGAAAGCAAGAATTCTCCAAACAGCTTCACAGGGGGATATGTAGCGACAATCGTAGTACTCCTGAATTTGGTCAACATCGTCACCAGTCTTGCCATTAGACGCACTAACCGAGACCCTGTCGTATCCCTTCTTGATGTACTTAAAGAGGTATTTAATGGATCTGGCTTGGTTGCACCACTCAACATTGATGTGCGCACGGTAACGATTTATTAAATCAGGGTTGTACGGAACCACGTATCCATTATGAATAGGCACGCCTCCTGTTTGGAAGGTAATACCCGTGTCTCGTCTTCTGTACATCGGATAGCCGTCACCGTCAACGGTGGTCTGATCGAAAAATGGCCTTGGAAATCTTTTCGTGCACACGCCCTGATCCATACATGTGGCCTTAGGATTTGCTCGGCCACACGGGCCGTGAATCATTAAATCCGTGATAGCCTTGAACAACACGGGATTTTCGTTAGGATCTGGCAGTTCAGCGCTTATAATACTATCAACGTCGACAGCTACATGGAATTTATCCTCGCGATGCAGGAAGAGAAGAATATGGGCATGGGGTAAACCACGCGCTTCTGAAATTCAACTGTATACACAACTGGTACGGATACGATCCAAGCACAATTTAAAAAGAAAAAAAATAGAAACGTATCGATAAAATGAACAGAGAAAATTGGTGGATAGCAGGCAGGGGACTGTAAACTTGAACTAAGGTAAGTATATATTATCGTACCTGCCCTCGTTCTACCGAAAATTAGACCATCCTTGCAATCTCTAATCAGCTGATCGAGTTTCATCTTAAATACCCTTGTCAAGATGTCAGGCCTATGCTCAATTTTAGAACCCTTGGACTTCATAAACCTCGATATTTCAGGCCACTTCGGGTTGCAAGTGAAAGTGATGAACAAATCAGGGTAACCGCACCACCTACAAATTGCCATGGTGTCCTGGTACGTCTCCCTTATATACCCTTTACCTCCAAGGAAAGAAGACGGGACTATGTAACGCTTACCCCATGAACCCGGTTCAGTTACACCATTTTCGACTGACCTAGCAAGCTGTTTGTAATTCTCGGATCTAAGTTTAGGTTGGTTTAGCCTAAAATATAGGAGCCTATGCGCCTCTATCATGGTGTAACCGTCTACAATGAATTGTTGGAAGAGATTACCACCTCTAAGAATGGTAGATTGTTCAACGTCTGCAGGTCTGTCCATTAGACGAAATGTGAACCACTCACGAAGTGTCAGTTTGTTCCTCCCTGTTTCGGGATTTTTGGACGACATAATAGACTGCTAACTGTGTGATATACCAAGCCGTGTCCCGTCTTCACCGCGAGGGAATAAAATTGGGTATTGGAGTGCAAGCCAGGAGGGATGGAGCTCGGATATGCGCTGTAATTTCCCAGATTTCTCCTCAATAATAATGTCACAACTGTCAATTGTGTCCTCGATGTCCCCGAAGATCAGGGCAACAACTTCAGATACGGCCGGGAGATTGTAAATCCTTCTATCAACGTGTCTGCCGGAAATAAGCCTGAGTCTAATTTCGTCTTGAGACCGGACGTGAGAGAGGCGATCTCGAGCAATTCTGAAAGATTTGACCAAAGGATTATGATCGTCTAGCATTTCCTTGAGGGCAGTCATGAGCATGACGTCCATTTTCTTCTTCTGGTACTTACTGTAAGTATATGGGTGTGAAATGAGCTACTGTATTTAGATTATATCCAACACATTGAATGGATGAATTGTAAGTGGAAATGAATATGCAAATCACCTTAACGCATTCGTCCTGTTTGATATTTCATCCTCCGTATCGTATATATATAACTGACAGAACGGGGGGTCATTGTCGTCGGTTGGCAAGAGGCTGCCAATGCGGTGGTTGTTTTGACCGCTCAACCTGAATGTATAGGGCCCCCTGCCCACGTTAACACTGTGGTCGATCTTGCCACCGATTGAAGTCATGGTGAATCCGTTGTTGTACATCCGAATGTTGTCCTTGAAATGGCCCCTATTTGGGTGAACTCCCCAGAGTAAGTCAAAAAGAGGCTGGGGTGGTGGCTGTAGGTACGGCAGTTCTACGGCATCGTCTTTGCAGCACAAAGTGAAATTTGGAACCAACGGCTTGCGGTGCATTCTGTCCCTTTCATCATACCACAACTGCGCTGCGCACTTACGGCATAAGTGTTCCGGATCTCCTATGTCGAAGTACTCTGACCAATCTGAAAAGTTGGCAGATTTGGAATGAGTCAGAAAGGTTCTCTACTCACTAAGTGGTGCCTTGCGTGGTTAAGATATATTTTCAGAATAAAATTGGAAAATATGTCGGAGATTGTTTGCAAAATACTACTGCTTACCATCAGTTTAGGACTCATCTTCTCCGGTAGAGGTCGATGGGCCACGATTACCAAAAATGTCGCGTGCGTGACTGTGGATGACACTCTCCCTGTCATAGTGAGTTCGAGCAGACGAAGGAGAAATAATAGAGGCAGCAGTCAAGCAACTCTAGAACGGGTTGGGAGGTGTGAGAGATGTAGTACAGTTGGGTGTACCTGCAACGGAAATGGTAAGTCATGCTAGACGCAGTGGGTAGTTTATAAAGTGTAGGACAAATACGTGGAGAAGTTTAAAAAGAAGGAGAGCAAACTTCGATCGACAGGAATTGCATTTGACGACCGTGTAGCATCATCCTCGGGACGTGCAACTCGGTTAAGAGCCTTCTCCAATTGAATGATACGTCTCCTGTGCCTTGCAAGCTTTGCCCTTCACCTAGGGTCAATCACTGCACCGAAAATAGGATGAGGAGTGTGATGTACTGCACGACCAAGTTTAGCAGCCTTGTGTTCGTTAAGAAGACGCCTACGATCGTGCCTTGCTACTTGTGCTGTATAGTAACTGTTTACGTACTTCTGTACTTGGAGATTGAAGACTGCAAGTGCGGGACGGAATAATGAGCAGAACTTAATTCAAAGAATTACGTATATGGTCGGAAGGGATTCTCTCCATGATATACGAAGACATTACCTTGTCGGCTTTGGGGTGTAGGAACAAAATTTATCGAAATACGTATGTTCTCGGAGTTAGGTATGCTAGTTTCTTTTGAGCAGTTACTCTAAGAATTAGGGACAACGACATCTGCAATGGTTCAGGAAAGAACCATTGGTTACGCTTGAACGAAGGTAAGTACACATGATCTAATGGTCACATAGAAAATTAACATAATGAAAACACGGAAATGTTTTATAAAGAAGTTCACGTTATTTGAAAACTGCAGAGAACATAAACAAACAACCTTCGCGGGCGGACGATAAAGAAGATTTGTTCGCATAGTCGTGATATGCTTTGTCGTGACCACTGCTGAGCGGGCGATCGATAAGATTTCGTTGATTAGTATGAGCACTGACGTCTTCTGGAGGAGAACGTGTTTCCCCTATAAGGAATATTGATATAAGACACGGAAATAAGTGTTACATGTATGAGTATGAGTTAGCACAGTTCCTAGAGTTAGACTGTACCTGTTTCAATGGAACGTAATACACCGTTGACACTACGGGTTTTATCTGTACACCGTGGACTTGTATTCATTATGTCTCGAAGGATTCTACGTCGATTATCTATGAAGTAATGAACGTGAGTAAGATAAATAATTAAAGAGGTGTTAATCATGATGTATTGAAATGTAACACGTACTTGATGCTTCTTTTGCCGGCAGTGAGTCTGAGACAACAATTTCATTTTCTAAATTCCGCTTTCCTCGTCTAGTGGAAAGAGATTGCTCGCTTCGATCGGTCTTTGAGTAAGAAGCACCTTTGTGGACAGTGAGAGCAATGTTCCCTCGGAAGTCAGAAAAAGTGATTCATAGTGTGTCGGTAGTACGACCAATATGTGAAGAGGTGAAAACAGAGTTGGCGGATCATACCTGCAGCATCGTGGCGCATGTCATTTGACACTGATTTAGAAGATGACACGACTTGCTTAGAACGTACCATAATTGACAAACAGGATGACGGTGAGATGAAGTGAACATATATTTGGGTTATAGGTACAATGTCTGCAAACAATGAATATATAATCAATAACCGTATGGGGAAGCGTAGAATTCAACACTCAATGTCCATTGAGTTATCATAGGTTCTTTGGGAACATAAGTGGAAGTTGGTAATTCATTGTGGAGGGAAATTCGATGAAGTACGACGCATTGTAATATACGAAATGATCCCCGCGAACAAAAACCGGTGGATGGCGGAGACGCGGGTTAACGAAATCGTAATAGTGCTCATCGGGCACGAAACAAAATTATAACGCGGTTGAATTATTAGAGCATCCAAAGAATTTTATGAAGTTATTCACGATGTACATTATTTATAGGAGGCGCAAAATATGAGAGCGAATATGAAATATGAGAGCAAATATGTACATTAATTAGATACTTGAAAGCGAATATGAGGTGTAAATTTTACGGTCAAAAACTTCTTCGCGTGGGAGAAGGAAGATTTATAGGTGGACAAATGATGTAATTAATGTCACAATCATAAAGTGATCTGTAACTGGAAGTTGACATTGTCCTTAGTTTGAATGTTTGTAGCTGTTCGGATTATAAATACCGTCACTGCGGATGTAATCTAATACGTACTACCGAACTATGTACAACCTGACCAAAACATGTATTGTAGTTTATTGATATGCATTTCATACATCAATATCTTAGCAGCGAAATGGAGAATGCAACGGAGGATGTGAATGTTTATCACGGGTTGATTTGGAGGGACGTAAATCAAAATGGTTAAGAAATAAAAAGGGAGGCGGATACGAGAATATAGATAAAACTCAAAGTGCTTCGTTAAAAAAGGGTAAAGAACCAAATGTTTTGCATCAAAATAATACAAATTGTAGAAGACAACAAACTGCAACGGTAAGGGAGTTTGGAGTACTTGGGAACTTAAAAATTAAAAACTTAATGCGGCGGAACGTAAAATTTATTTTTTCCAATGCGGCGCAGCTGCAAATAAGCTTCAGCTACGCTTCTTATTCTTCCTGCTGTCAGCGTCCTTTGTGGACGACTCTGCATCGACTTCCAGATTGTCTTCCAAGTTGAAAGCAATAGCGGGAATGGTCCTCTTCCTCGGGGTGACTTTGGAAGTTGAAGCGAGGGAAGCTATGTCGGAAGGCTGCACGTAAGAAAGGCTAGGTCAGTGGTTCCGTTAAATTTAAAGGCTTGTTAAATTGGAGTGAAGCATGAGTGAAAGTACTAACCTCATGCAACGGTGTAAGGATGTTCGGCAGACCACAGACTTCGTTTTCTTTGGCGGCAGAGTCTCTCAAATCCTGCAACTGTTTCTGCAGTGCCGTAATGGAACAACAAATAGTACGTGTCATCGTTGCGGTGGTTAATATGCTCGTAGGGAAGAAATGTGACGTAGTTGGATGAGAGCTATACTTGTGCAGAGTGTGTAATGGTTGCGATTTGTTCGGTACTGTACTTCAAGATTGTCATATCACATTGTGTAAGGGTGAAGGCAGAAAGGAGATCATTTGAGAAAGGTTTATTATTAAAGATTAAACAAAAGTTATGTTGTAGATGCAAACCTTGACCCTTTCATTGCACTTATTCATCCAACTGTCAAACATGTGAGGGTCGTCACTCATTTTCGTTATGGTGTAGGAATGCGACCCTTCATTGACATTGTATCTCTCACTGATATGAATCTTGAAGATGAAATTTTTGTTGAGGAAAATTTCAAAGTCATCTGGTATCGAGTCCTGCTTCCCGTCCTTTGAAAACATGTGAACGACAATAGGGAGTCAGATAAGTACGCATTGTAGTAAGGCGTATAAGTCGTTGGACGGTAAACTCAGTGACTCAATCAGTGTGTGGAAAGAAATGTCAACTAGTGAGTGGGACGAAATCTAGCAGATGTCATATGAACGAATATGATTACCTTTTCAAGCTTATCTCTTAATTGTTTGGCAGATGGTTCGAGGAAATCACCAATTTGGGTATCGAAACCCACGAAGTGGACCTTGTCATCACCAAAGTCTGACACCAAGAACTTCACTTGGAACCTGTTATTCCATGAGGCGAAGCGAAAAATGTGAACTTAATGCGGGAAAATAAAATAGGTGGATCAATAATGGACGAGTGTAAAATCAGTGGGGGTACATTACTTTGGTTTGCTTGAGTTGTATCCGTTAATGTTTCCGTCACAGCCAGCCCTACTGCACGTCCAACGACCTTGCTCATTCTTGGTTGCCTTGGAACAACACCTATTGCAACTGTCGTAGTACCAACCACTATTGCAATCTAAGTCGATAATTCGACCGTAAGTGTAGAAGTATCCAGGCTGCATGTAATATGACAAATGTAATAGGGAAAATTAGAAGTTTACGTTCATACTTTAGAAAAAGTAAAAGATGAAAGATGGGTAGATCACCTTTTCGTTCTCCTTAATCTCAGGAATGGTTTTAATGTTGTCTAATGTCAGGATCTCTATCTCCTCCTCCTCGTCTGCCTTGTCTATAATTTGTAGAGAGTTGCTAGGTGCAGGGGTTGAGAAACTGCGGTGGTAATTTTGACAGTTAATTACATACGGCCTCAAATGCAGTGAGATTGTTATGACGGGAAACTACAAATACAAATTAATGCATACCTAGTACAGAATGCCGCGACCTCAGGAATATCAAGTCCAAAGTGGATCTTAGTTGCGTTATAAGTCGTCTGCAAACGCCAACCATCGAATTTACGAACTTCAACGCATTGTAGAACAATTACCTGAGACTTTTCTGGGTTAGGCTGCTTCTGTATAAGTTCGGGAAGATCAACGGAATGAGGACTCCACAAAGTTCACGAGATTTGACAACAACTGCAAGCGAAAGAAGCCAGAGTTAGCAATGTAAGTTGGATGAGCCATTTGGAAAAAAGATCTCAATTTTATTACGTGGTGAAAGGCAGTACTTACTCCACATCCTCAAGCTTAATGGTGCGACATTTAAACCCGTTCTTAGTCTCGGTCAATGGACCAATCTCAAACAATTTCCCAATCAAATCTGCATTACGTAGATTAAAAGTAAATACATGGTGCTTAAGAAGACACAGAATTTGTAAGCCATAGATATATTCGATATTTGTAATGCGCTTCAAATGATACATATACAGAGATATGAGCATACCGATGTAATGTGTTGTTGGAACTCGACCATTTATGATATCCTCGAAATTTGCAAAACAGAAACCATACTCGGGGATAGAATGTTCCCCGGCAAAAGGGATGACCTTGCTGGAATATTCGAAGTATAGTCGGTAAGGTGCAGGAGTAGCCTTTTCGTACCCAACGTTGTTACTGACACTAACGTTTTTTATTGTGTAAACCACTCCAACTTCTAGTGAGTCTGTAAATTTCAACAACACTTGCTTGCGCACAGTAGCTTGGATTACTTGGTTCTACGAAGAAGAAGAGGATAAAAAATAAGGGGAATGAATGGGATGAAAACAAAACAGCAATTAGAAGAACGATAAATTAAAAGAAGCCTAAATTAGAAGAACCCTAGATTAGAAGAACGACATAAGTTGAAAATAAACCCAGCAGAACTAATCCAGAATTTAATTAAGGTGCAATTAGAAGGACGATTTTAAGAGTAATACCGTATCATCGATCAACAAAACCTCGATTGATTCGGTCTTCTTCTTATCCTTGAAAGCGGGACGTGTCCAACAATAAATGACCCTAACAATCATATTTTCAATCCTATCGCCATCTTTCAATTCAAAGATGGTGACAAACTTTTCAGAGGACACGGTTGCCGAGATCTTGAAAAAACGTTTATGGGTGATACAATTTGAGACAGATGAATTGCATATGAACAATCAGTCTCCATTTTATAGGAAAATGGTGCAGAGAATGGGTAAGCAAGTGATGAGGACTGATAATTTCGAATGTGAATTGATGGGAATCGAAGGGTTCCTTCGTTATTCAAGAAGTAAAGTGCCGAGGTGGTTTATGGGAAGAGTAAAGTGGTGTAATTAATCACCATTGCTGGGAAACTGTGAAGGTTTGGTGGAGATGGGGGAGTAGTTTGTGAAATAACAAAAATTTGGGAGGGACTGTTTAGCAAATAGTTAAAGTTTGGAAGCTTGTTTTTTATGTTGCTTAGAATGCCTTGAGGGAGGAAAATGAGAGAACATATTGTGCCATGTCATCCTATGTGGTTTCATTTTTTATATATAAAAAAGATATTGTCCATTATCTGAATCACTGGACTAAGACATCTACAACAGTGATATATCGTAATTAGTGTTTAGTCACACAACTTATAACGATTATCGATCCAAAATTACGTTATCAAAATCCAATACTGATACCACCAGACGATGTCTCATAATCCGAACCAACCTGAACTAACCAATCAAAGCCCATGAATCACAACCCAACCCAAAACCCTCGTAAAACCCTTAATTTTTCTCGTCTCGTCTCACACGTCTATCTCCACTCACGAAATGGCGACTTTCGCAGCGGCTAGATCTCTCCTCCGAACCACCACTTCCACCACCGTTCGAACCACCGCTACACGATTCGCCGCTGCAGCACCCAAACCTAAATCCAACTCTTTCAATCTCCCGAAGCAAAACCCCCTCTCTTCTCCCCCTCGCATTTTCAGGTACCCAATTTTATTCAATTCATTCCAATTATTTTTGATACTTTTCGTCATGGTAATGAGACTAGTGATTATCCGTGTTTTAATCAAAGTTAAACAAATGATTGCGATTCGGGAGGTGTAGAGTATTTTGTTTGGCACCTTAAGAAACCCTAATTGTCTGCATCTCAGCTCATTCTTTGCAATTCTTGTATGAATTAGAAAGTGGAAGTAAGTTTTGAATCGTAGGGAGTAATGGAGGATGATGATTATTGACGATCTGGGGTTTATTTTTTCGTTTCCAAGTTCTGTTAGGTCATTTATGAGTACTTTATGTTGGTGTTTTGTTGATAGATATTGGTAGGGTTTAATGCAGGGGCGGAGCTGTAACGATAATTTGGGGTAGCAAACCTTCGTCAAGTATTGACCTTTTTTTTCGCTACATGTTACTATGTAGCTCTCCATCTGTTTGATGTGAATAATATGTGATTTTTTATGTTTATATGTATTATGTTTTGTGGAATGTGAAGGTCACCGGTGGAGTTGAGCTGCTGTGTAGAATCGTTGATGCCGTATCACACTGCAACGGCATCTGCATTGCTTACATCCATGCTTTCCGTTTCTCCTTGTCACTTTGGTTGGACTCCTGAAGGTAAAATCTTCATTTCTCTCATTCTTATTTTACGTTTTGTTTGTGATTTGTTAGTTATCTTCTTCATATGTATGCATGGATGTGTGTAACATGTGTTTGATGTTAGATGTTTGATGTTTGTTAATGTACTGAGTTGTGTATTCTAAGAAGGATGTGTAACTGGTGAAATTTGACGAATTATGTAGAGCTAAGTGGTAATAGAGGTTTGAAGTAATAGGGTAGGTTTCAAGTGTGCCTCTTATGTGTGATTTGGCAACGATCTATGGGGTGATGAGATAAATTGTTAGGTCAGATATCACAACCGTAGTATCATCACCAATAAACAGTTATGGTGATTTGGATACCCCGTTGAACTGTGTTAAATCTTGGGGGTAAAAGCGTTCTTTCTTTAAGCAATCAATCCACATTTTGTGTCGCTACTCCCTTACAGTAAGGGTAATTGTATGATTGCACTGAGGAACGTAAATGTGGTGACTAATACTACTATGAATAACTAAGTATGATAGTGGATTGCAGTTCCTTCTATTTAAGGCTTCATTAGCTAGCGTTCTCAATGTCCTCCAACATAAACGGTTCGTCGGTGATCCACCATCCGTTCTTAATCAATTTGATCTTTGGTGTTAATCCCTTGAAAATGCATATGCGTCATGCCTGAATGCCTCCAACTGCCCCCTCTCCTTTTTTTAGTGAAGTACGTCCACGCGTACACCTTAATCCCTTGACCATAGTAATGAAAACTTGTCATGTTTAATCCCTTAGAGAGTTGTAGTTAGTGGAGTAATTCATTTTTGATTTACCAGCCCTCGTGTCTGTCTTGTCGAGATGCTGTCAGTGTACCGGCACGACCTGTCAGGGCTGTCACGTTGAGTGGGATACTGTACTATTTTTGGTGAACCAAATTTAGTTCATGGTTAGTTTCCAAACTCACAATGAGAAATTGTTCGAATCATGAGACTAGACGAAGGTTTTTAATGATAATTAGAGAATCTAGCTTATATGATTTGAGGTGTTTTTTTTAGAAACGTGTAAGCTTCTTTTTCATTTTGTTTCTGCTTTTTATGGCTGTAGTTTCAGGCTAGTTGTTGAGCCTTGTTTTTTTTTTATTTTCCTGCCTCTTAATTTCCTAATGTTTTTTTTTATCTAATCTTGTTTTCAAGTTAGAATATAATCCCAAGTTAGGAAAAAAGCATTATGCATGGGCAACCGAGTAATTGACATCCGATAATAGTCAGTACACTCGCCACGTATATACCTCTTAGGTTTTAGAAAAAGGGGCTCTTTTTCTGTTGCACGTAATTTCTAAGAAAATATGGAAGGACTATTGAGTCCTTGATTTAAGTTTGAATTCTGTACTTTTGCTTTCTCTTTACTAGTAGTTACTCAGTTAGGTTGTCTTGTGTCTTCCCCTCAGTCTCTAAAAGAAACATCCCTCTTTCACTCTTGTAGGGAAAGACCAGACTAGATGAGGAGCAAGCTACCAAAGATGAGATGAACCCTGATTTTATTTATATTAAAATTTTCGAGTCTTGATGCTGTAATGAGATATTAAGTAGTTGAGCAGATTTTGGAGTTAGAAAATCGAATTACTTAATTTCATTACTGTGAAATTTAAATAGTCAAACTATGTTGAGATTAACATTTGCCTTTTTCCCTCTAGACATTGTTTTTCTAAGACGAAGTTAAAAGTACATTTCGCTCTGAAATAAATCATACTAAAGTTGGTATTGTTCAAATGGTTTTATTATTATTATGGGCCGTCACCAATCTCATAATTGTTGAGAATAGTGAGGATGCATACATTTTCTTGTTCCGAAAGGCTACCTTTCAGTGGAAATTTCATAATTGCTTATTCTTAATTTCTATACAATATGATATAAGAGACATACTAATACGTCAAATGCATTCAGATTGCAATGATGACGTATGATGAATGTCAGATGGTCGGGCGGAGCTTAATGTTTATTTGCTTTTTGCATTGGGGATATGCTAAGGCCTAAAGGTTACCAAAGAGATCAACTGAAGGCAGAGTGTATTTTTTATCATGTTAAGTATCCTAAGTAGAGGCATGTTGATATTCTCATGACTTTTCGGGTCATATTTATTTTGAAATGGAACCTTTCATATTACCAGTTGATGGTGCATGATTGATGTGTCTCTGTTCTGTGAATGTTAATGCCACTCTTCCTTTCCCCCCTAGTATTAAGTCTGAAATTGTGGAAGTCTTAAAAAAAATCACTTTACGGTATATGGCTTCTGTTAGCGAAAATGAGGTAGTTGAGAGATATTCTTGTTGATTTGCAGATTCATGAGGGTGAAAGTTCGTGGCGGTGGGACTTTTAATCTGATGCTGCATTTATGGATGTGATGTTTTATCTAATAAGGTCTTGCTGAGTTATGATTGGTGATGCTAGATTAGTGGATATTTTGCGGTTAAGGTTTTGAATTTTGGGGTGATCGGTCTGTAAAACTTACTTCTCCTTCTCCTGGAAGTCGAGGGCTCTTATATAAACCTAGAAAGAGTTACCTTGCATACATCTTTGACATCACCCTAGGAATACAATTGGTATTTACAATGTTGCCAGATATTGCCTGCACTTGTGTGATTTTAGATTTAGTCTGTTCTCATAAGCTCTTAACTAGTGTACTTTTGACACTGCACATTGACTGATTGACACGATATTATGACACAACACATTGACTCTTCATATTGGGAATAAAATATAAACCGTATTCCCATATTTAGTGTTGCCCAACATATGCAGTGGTGTCAGAGTCGGAGTACGAACATCATGTCCTCATTGATGAATATTAGCATGTTTTTCCATTCACATCATAATTCTTACTAAGGCAGGCCATGAACTTGCCTACATTTTCATTTGGAATGTGTCTCTATAGGGCTTATTTGGTTTAGGATTAGGAGATTTGGAGGGTAAGGAAGCGGAGGGAGAGTAATGGACTAATGGCTATAAAGTCCATTGTTTGGTTGGTGAATCAAAATCTCTCTTAAATTTCTGAACACCCATTCTTAAATTTCTCTTACTTTTCTCCCTTCCCTTTTCCGTCCTCTCTTCTCCCTTCCTTCCTATTTTGTTTTCCTAAATGTAGATCGAGTAGTGACTTCTACAGGGGTTACTTATTTGGCCCTAATCTCTTTGATGCATCTTCCTCCGCTATCAACTGCTGTGAATTAGTACCTAGTCATATTCTACATTGTGAGTTAGACTTGTCACCGGCACGTTGTTCAGTTTGTCTGTCAAATTTTGTTTAAGAATATCCTTTTTGTGGTAGAATGACTCGGGCTTTCCTCTTTTTAGGCCCTTGATCAGTGATCACCCCGTTTGGCTTGCTCTGGAAGTTTTTCTTGTCAAACTGATTTGAGTAGCTGGTGTTACCCATTGGATGTTATAACTGTCGCTTTGAACCATGCAAGTTAAGTCTTGTCTTCTTTCATTGTAGATGGATGATATTTATTCGGGGGGTAGCGAGGCGTTTGGCCATTTTTTACTTTCGATTGTGAATCGGCCTTTTGTTTGGCAGCTGGTTGAGACAATTTCGAAGCTTCTACATTGTCACGCAGTTATTTATTTACCGAGAATTCATTCGTGATACTTAGAGAACAGATGCCTGCTGTTAGCCTGATATTACTGTTTGCGAGTGCAAATTTGATTCAGTCTGAATTTTTGAATGCTGTTGACTTGGGCAGGCGGACCGTAAATCCTATAGTTATCTGATGAATGATGATAGTGTAGAAACAATTTCAACAAGCTTGTTTCCTGTAAGGTAGTACCGTTGAGTGTTGAACATCAACTGTTTGCGCCGTTATCATGCCTTTCAGGTTAGTGATTATAAGTCTGGAGTCATTTTAGGGTGATTAAGGTCGCTGCTAACTTGCAATGAAGTTGTTTGTTATGACTAATCAATCACTTTAGCTTTAATCCGGCTATACTTCGAGGTTGTTCTTTTAGATTCAAATCAGGTTAGTTTTGCCACTTTAGGTGGAGTATATCTTTGAGCGTTTCGGCTACTGAAAGTGCGAATATCTAACCTATCACTTATTGAATTTTGTTGTTTGTCATGTCCGCCCCTTTCTGCTTTTGCCGTGGTCTTGTTTATTGATAATCTATCCATACGGGTGTTCACCGGTTCAAACATGGTCCAGCCCGCATGAATCTGGAGACCCGATAGCAAATAAAGGGGTTGGGAGTTGGGAACTTTGGACCCTACTACCCGACTAGAAAGTGGTCACCAATCATTTTTTTTTATCCGGTTCAAATTGGTCCAACCAACCGGCCGATCTGGGTTTTGCCAATTTACCTATTGCCTTATTGGACCCTTTTTTGAACCCCCAACCTGTCGTCGACTCGTGCCCGACTTATCGTTTATATATATAAATGCCCTATTCGTCATTCTCTATAATACAGTTTGACATCTCTATAATACAGAGTAGACAATTAAGTTGATAATAAGATAAATTACAAAATACCACCATGTATTTAGTATTTATAAATTATCACCATGTATTTTGTTTTTAAAAAAAAAATATCACCGAATCATCTATTGTAAGCATAATGTTTAATACTCCATATTTGTTAGTCTCGGAAGGATCCGTCATATTGCCATAACGTGTTAAATATTACTCGTACTTATTTAGATTGCTAAAGATAAAAGTGTTATTTCCGATGTTCGTCTTTTCTCTTTTTCCTATATAAATGAATAATATTTGACTCGTTATAACAATATAACGGATAACTCGGAAAACTATGTATCGTACTCCATCTATGGTATGTTGTAGTAGACTTGTAGGTATTTATCACTTGATGATACCTTTACATATTTAGTACAGTAAAGAATAAAATTCATTTTCCTACGTAAACTACATTAATGTTAACACTCTCTCCGTTCTATTCAATTATTTGTCTTTGATTAAATTATTCTTCACAGTGAATATAAAAGGCAAACAATTGAATGAAATGTGCGCTTAAATACTACTCCCTCGTTCACACTATTTCATTATAAAGTCTTCATTTTGTTTGCCTATTTCATGCATTTGTACTCGTACAATTTTTTTAAAGATAGATAAAACTTCAGTAAAACACAAGCCTCTCAAGAAATTACTCGTTGTTTTCAATTATTTGTTCTTCTTTCGTATAAATACTTTTCACAGATAATATAAAAGGTTAATAAATCCTAATGAAGGTCAAGAATCAGCAGTCGATATGCTATCCTGGTGAGGAATGAGCTTGTATCTTGTGCTATTCACAGATTTCATGACACGGCATTGCTAATGAAGACCGTGAACCAGCAACCTTGTCGGTGACTATCGTGGTTGCCGGGTATGGCATGGATGATACCGGGCACGTAACAATTACTGGCTTATTAAAAACTCATGGCAAAGATGGATATATGCATCTTCTAAGATATAAGAGCCGTTATTGCCTCGGCACTCTCGATTGTCCTCATCATATCATGTGCCATTGATATACTCCTTCTCGATCGTTTATTACCGAGTATTATTCATTTTAGGGTGTGTCAGTCATTTGTTTACCATTTTAATTGAGAATACGCATGAGTTAGGATAGATACTTCAATACCAAACAATCAATTTTGTATGGGTTAATACTAGTTCAATTTATTTTATGCCCTTTGTATCGCATGATCGAGTTGCCGCTTGCCACCGACAATTTATCCAATAAGCTGTCGAGAAAATCATCTTAATCAAAATTTTGAGGTGATAGTCGAGAGCTTGATTATTAGATGTTATACTTAACAAAGGAAGATGAACATGGAGAGTTAAAATTGTTGCCAAATTCATCCAACATACAACGTAAGTAATATACAAGATCGATATATCTATGATGAAGAATTCATACAACTATTCTTTTCATCTCAGTCATTTATTTTTGTTCTCGATATATTATTTTTGAATAGTATTTTAATCAAGGTGAATAAATGACCGAGACGGAGAGATTACGTACTAAAACTTTTTAGAAATCATCAAAACACACATTAAGCATATACGTGACATATTGTACTCCTATATATCAAATTCCATCATTGATGGATCGATATCGCCCTAGCGATACTAGTATACTACCTAGGCTCAATTTCAGAAAATGAGGCATTATTAACGGACCAATGCACCGACTTGCTCATCATCGATTGATCCAAACCCGTCTCCTTAGTTAATTTTGAATCGAACACGGTCTTGGTGAAGAACGCTGGTTCTTCCGGCATAGGAAGAGTGACAGAGTTACTGTCTAGGGTTAGTACAATTGTTGCCATTGTCGGTCTCTTATCCGCGGATTCATGTACACATAGTAATGCTAGGTGCATGCATTGCAAGACTTCATGACTTGAGTATGAATCCTGTATAGTTTCGTCTATGAATTCTAAGGGTACCCCTTCTCTCCATTTTTCCCAAGCCTGTAAAAATTATATTAGCTGAAAATTAGGAATTGATAAAGGCAGCTAGCTAGCTGACACGATTAAACAACTTTGTTTTAATAAGCTGGCTGAAATATTACGGCGTGCTTAAAGACTGTCTTCTACCAGTACGATATAAATCAATCGTTTTACAGGAGAGTAACTAAACAAGATCGGAAATTGAATTGTGCTTACTTGGCTTAGAAGATCATCATTGTATCCCGATTCATCAGAGGGAGTGTTTCTCTTCCCGCTAATGATCTCTAGCACGACCACACCAAAGCTGTAGACGTCTGATTTTATTGAAAATTGTCCATGCATTGCGTATTCAGGTGACATATAACCACTGCAAGATAACATTAATACAGCAATAACATCAGAACCTTAGTCCCGAAAAGAGAAATGTTATATTCGGTAATTAATTTGTATGTGTATATGCTTACTATGTTCCGACAACTTTGCTTGTGTTACCCTCCGTTTGACCACCCCCAAAGATTCTAGCCATGCCAAAATCCGAAATTTTAGGGTTCATATCACCATCCAACAATATGTTGCTAGCCTTGAGATCGCGATGCACAATCGTTAGACGAGAATCTTGGTGAAGATAAAGCATTCCTCGCGCAATCCCTTGTATTATTTTGTGACGCTTCATCCAATCCAACTTCGCTTTCCTTTCATAATCTGCATGCATGCGCATCATAATCACATGCATGCATGATTCATTAATTAGATGTCAACTAACTTGGAATGAAAATTATGTTTCAGATACGATTGATTTGATTAAATGGTGATGAAAAACGTACCAAAAAGGAAGTTGTTCAAGCTTTTATTAGCAACATGTTCATAAACGAGTAGTTTTTCGTCTCCTTCCACGCAAAACCCTAGAAGCCTTGCTAAATTTCTATGTTGAAGCTTGGCTACTAATAAAACTTCATTTTTGAATTCTTGTACTCCATGTGTCGAGTTTCTTGATAGCCTTTTAATTGCAATTTCTCGCCCATCTAATAACAAACCCTAATGATGAAAAACAATCAATCACCCGCGCCGATTAATTCGTTATTAGAATTTAGAAATGTCGTTGAAACGTATGTGAATGCATGATATGGTACAAGTTAAATTATGTCAAATCGATATATCGTATATGAATCACATTTGTTAAGAAATATTACTACTAGTATTAATTAGACCTGAATCATCGGACCTTAGCTTGTTCAAGTTCAATTAGTTATACTTCGTATCAATATTCCTTTGACAATATGAAATAAAGTTCTAAAACAATTTTGTTACGAACATTTGGTAAATATATATTACTCCGTACCTTATAAACACTGCCAAATCCGCCTTCGCCCAATTTATTCTCGTCTGAAAAATTATTGCTTGCGAGTTGAAGCATTGTGAAACTATATTGCAAGGACTCCACGTCCGAAAATTTTTCTCCTAATAACACATCAATAAATCGATAACAACATAAAATTATAAGAACAAATCAACCAAAATTGCGATTAATATTAATTTCGAAATTATAAGACAAAATTAGTCAAAAATGTCGATTAATTAAATAAATAAATAAATTACCATTAGTTTCTGAAGCAATTTCATCACGCTTCTTCATTACTTTCTTGTTTAGGACGAATATGCAAATTATTGCAAGTAATGCCACTAAAACCGTTGCAATTGGTACAACGATGACAATTATCAACTTTGTAGTTCTTTTCTTATGTCCTGCTAACAGGAAAAAAATAATTAAATATTCTAGTGCTTAAAAGATGAAGAAATGTCAATTTCAAGAAATTCCTAGAATCTTGATAATACTCGTATATAATAACACCTTATGCATATCCGATCCAATAAAATGGTTAACATATTACACTAGGTCCACATGCATATATATATTAGACGTGGTATTCACGATTTGAGGTTTGAACTATATATGGCTATCCAAGTCAATAATTGATTTTACTAGCTTCTCAAACTTTTAAATGTTCTTTCTAACTCATGACTCATGCCAACATTTGGTTAACTTTCAAAGTCAACGATGCAAAATTTCCTTTTTTTGCAATACGCAAATGTCATTAAAATTGTGGTTACTTTCTATAGGATATTTAATTTTAATATTTCAATACTGTTACTTTTTTTATATATATTATTTTTCGTTGCATTTCATGATTATTTGTGAATAATATTATAATAAAATAAGACAAAAAATAGTGAACAGAGTAAATATAATATCAATAAAATAATTTGTAGTGATTAGTGATGTAGTGACCTAGTCAAAGTTATTATAGGATAAAGCATCACACAAGGAATATTTTTAGTCGCAAAACTATAGTATCCAACTATATGTGACTTAAAATAAAATACACTTTCTCATCTCGATTATTTATTTATCTTTGGATAAAATATTTTGTAATTAGTAACTTCAAATACAGAGTATTAATTTAAGTAACTATCGAAATTATTATACTTCGTTGCGTATTATTCGATGTATAATCATTTGTGACCTTTTGGCTAAGATCAAATGCGGAGATCACTATCAAAATAAAATAGTGTGTTTACCATAATTATCTCAAAGTTCCCCCAAGTAATACTATAAGCGAACGATGATATATCAATGAAATCGATCTTTCACTCTAATAATTGAGGACCCGAGCTTAAGATAGTCCTATTTGAATATAATTTTTTAGATAATATTCTGTAATAATTTCAAATACATATTTTAAAACTAAAATTAAAATTTAATTAAAAGATTGTGAATAGACACGGTTTATCTTAGTTGCTCGGACTCGTTCAGAAGTATGTAATACGAATATTTGTCCAAGTGTACGTAAGACTTGACTTTTTTATGAAAACTTTGCATATTTTGACTTCAATTTACGTAATCCAAATATCATACCTGTGTCTGAATATTAAATGTCGAACACAAACACACAAGATAATTCAAAGAGTCGGACTAAGACTAAGTTTAAAGGGGTCTGAGTGTGAGTCTGAGTATGAGTCTGAGACTCAGATTTGTTGAGTCTGAGACTCATACCTGGATAATGTGGTTGGTACGAGTCTGAGTCTCAGACGGATCTAAGTTTAAAGGGAGTCTGAAGTTGAGTCTGAACAAAAGTCTGAGACTCAGATTCTTTGAGTCTGAGACTCATACCTGGTTAAAGTGGTTGAGACGGTCTGAGACTCAGATAAGTCTAAAGTTGAGTCTTGGATTTCAAAGACTCAATCTCAGACTCGTTCATTCAGTTCAGTTCAGTTCCGTTCAGTTCAAATAAGTTGTTATTATTATTATTATTATTATTATTATTATTAAATATTATTAAATATTATTATTATTATTAATATTTTTAATTATTATTATTATTATTATTATTATTATTATTATTAAATATTAAAATTAATGACATTTTTATAATAATTAATATTAATATAATAATAAAAATTAATATTTTTTTATTGTTATTAATATTATTACTATTAAATATTAACAATAATTATTAATATTAATATTAATTATTAATATTAATATTAATTATTAATATTAATTATAAATATTAATATTAATATTATTATTATTATATTATTATTAATTAATTATTATTATTACTATTGTTATAATAATAATAATAATTATTATTATTATTATTATTATTATTATTATAAAATATTTTTATTAATAATATTTTTATTAAAATTAAAATTAATATAATAATAATTAATATTTTTTGATACAATAATTAACATTATTTGTTGTTGTTATTATTATTATTATTATTTGTTGTTGTTTAAATAGTAATTAATATTTTTTTTGTAACAAGTAAACTTGTTATTGTTATTATTGTTATTATTGTTATTATTATTATTATTATTATTATTATTATTATTATTTCTGTATTTCAGACTACTTTAGTTCAGCTCAGCTCAGCTTAGTTCAGTTCAGTTCAACTCATTCCATTTTATCTCATTTCACTTTAGCTCATTTCACTTCCGTACAAAAGAACATGGCCAAAATAATTTGTATTAGATGATATAGTTGTATAGATGATAAAAACCAAATTCATATAATAAATGATAAATAACACGGCACGTAGTAATAATAACGGATAATGAATCGATGGTTATACACGACCAAACCAAACAAAACCTAGTTCAACCTTAACATGACCAAACCCGACCCAACGATCTGACCCGAAAAATGATCCGCATCTGACCCATACCCGACAACTAGACATGGCAAAACTGGCTCGACCCGATCGGACCCGAATAAGCCAACCCGAACCCGATCTAATATCCAAACTAAAGATTCGAGGTTGACTCGTAACCTGAATTGACCCAAGCTAACCCAAAATTGACCCGACTATTATTATAAAAAACGAGTCGATGTCCTTAAAAAAAGATGAAAATAGCAAACCCGAAATGATATGGTCCAACTTAAAGTCAACGCAAAAGTCACCTGACCCAAACCCGACCCGGTTGACTTGTTTGTCAGGTCTACCGACAACCCAACCCGAACTCGATCCACCCGCCCGATTGTCATCTTTAATAAGGACCACTTGGATGTAAAATTATTCGTATGTCACAATATTTATTTAACAATTAATTATTTAATTGTAATTATTCGAGTTATAAAATAAACGTAGATATTGAGGTAAATAAAAAAATAAAATAAGGTAGGTAAATTTGAGGTGAAATGAGGTAAATATAAAAATAATAAAATAAAATAAGGTAGGTAAAAAGTTGAGGTGAAATGAATGAAAAAATAATATAAAATAAGGTATGTGAGGTGAGAAAGTCTGAGATGAGTATGTGGATAAAGTGTACTTTTGTAATGAGTCTGAGTCTGAGTCTGAAGAATGAAAAGTGAGTGGAAAGCTGAGGTGGCCGAGTCTGAGAAAAAAAGATGAGTCTGTGGATAAACATAGTCTAACCTAACTTTACACTATTTATCATGGAGAGGGATATATATTTTCAATATACGTGACCCTAGAGTCAAAGTCAACAATGTTGACTCTTAAAGCCACATAAAAAATCATGATTTGCATTACCACCAAATTCTAACAAACGAGACTATGACTAGTGAGTCATTTAACTTATCATCAAAAAAAACAAAACACGACAAATAATAATGTTAATTCAAGTCAAGTCTCAACATGATTAAGGACAA
Source organism: Agrostemma githago (assembly GCA_958450325.1). Lineage (NCBI taxonomy): Eukaryota > Viridiplantae > Streptophyta > Magnoliopsida > Caryophyllales > Caryophyllaceae > Agrostemma > Agrostemma githago. Next base: position 68,499,315 of record OY288246.1, read on the forward strand.
ATTAATTAAGTTAAGAAATTAATTGACTAACCACTAGTATTAAGAGGTGGAGCCGTGGTCGGGGCCGTCGCCGAAGGCAAAGTCAAGTTATCCGCCCCGTTAAAAAAGGGGTAGATCTCGAATCGAACATAACAACTAGGTTGCATAGTCCTACCACCTACACTAACAACAAGTAACCCAACTGCAATTTTTAAACACTCGTGGCATCGACCGGTACTCAGGTCCGGTGTACATTGTACCAACCCGTACAACGTTTGTAGACTCGTATAACCCGTTATACCCGTCGCATACTTTTTATTAGGCCCACCATTTGATGCTTGAATGATCAAATTATTCATCAAATTGCCTAGGGTTTCTTCAAACCTAGTCATGTTACCCGTAACGTTTTGCGTGTTCATTAGTCGATACGGTGGATTTTGTTCCATTTGACCATAAAACGACGCGTTTGAGTATCTAACCATGCACTCGTCGTACCATGTCAAGGCCACCACCCTGTTGGGACAGTCTGTGTCCCTCAAGTCTGTGGTGGCTGTGACAACACAGTCTCTGCACGTGGTGGTGTTCTGGTCACCACGGCAGAGGAACATGCCATGGATGGCGTCGTTGGTGGTAGAGCCCACCGAAGTGTAGTGGAAACCGGCCCGGTTGGTGGCGGCGTTGATGGTGAGGTTGTGGAAGAGGGTGTTGAGGTTGGTTTGGTATCGGGTGTTGTTTGGGAACATGGTTTTGTTTGAACATAGTGAGGTTAAGTAGGTTGGTTGCTGTGAATCTTGTGAGATTGAATTTGGAAGCATAATTGTAAGAATTATTAGGCAAAGGGATGTGTAGAGGAAGCTAAGTAGAGCCATGTTAAAATACTTTTATATGTTTTTGGTATGAGGATTTGAGTACACTAGCCTTTAACTCTTAATCCTTTTATATGAAAAAAATCAAGTCACTTGTGTGAAAAATCAAGTCATTCGAGTACAATGGTTGACCTTTTATAATTGATTATTAGACGACTATGTTTTTTGTTTGTTTTTTTAAGTAAAAGGAGTCGCGAGCTTGAAGGGATGATTTTAATATTGACGAGATTGAAACACCACGTCATAAATACTATTTGATAAAATTTAGTTTCTACTCCCACCCACTCATTCAATCTTTTACACGAGGGATTTCACAACTTTTAAGAAAAGTAGTAAAAGTGAGGGTATTATTGGTAAATCAAATAGTTTTATGGGTCCACCAAACGTAGAGTAAGAAAAAAAATGATGACATTTTGTGTAAATAGAATAAGGATATAAGGATTAAAAAGTAAAATGTTTTGCCAAAAGGGGAATGTAAAGAATTGATTGGATTGTCCAAGTGTAAAGATTTGAATGGATAGAAGAGAGTATCTATTAGACTCGTTATATTTATATACTAGTTGGAAAGCCCGTGCGTTGCACGGACCGATTTTTAGTGACAATGTTAATGACACCAGTGAGAGGATTACATAAATTTGTGAAACTACGCAACAGTAGAAAGTAAGTCGAAGATAAGAGCACGTCTAATAGTAAAGTAATACTATCCACATACGTGAATATGTTTTTGGGAGGTCATATTTGTGGTAAACGTCAAATTAAATTACACGCGTGCATTGTACTTAAAACTCTTAATATCTCTCAATACTCGATAATATTTTGGTTGATAGTTGATATTTAAGAAACAATAATAATGACTTCAGTTTATAATAATAGGATCATCCTCTTATTATGATAATCTTTCAATGTGATACAATTACATTACGGAGTACTTTCTATCTTATTCCCATTGCAAATATTTTTTATTTGATCCAAAATTTTTACTATATTAACCTCACTTTTTACTTACAAGGGAGAAATATTTAATTTATACATATGACGTTATTTTTTCAATGACATTATTCTTTCAATGTGAGATTATTACTTAATTTTATAGTCTTAAAAGCTTTTTAATTTTTGTCGATATTTAAGGATGAATTATATAATGAAAATTCATCGCCTTATTATTATATAACTAGATGAAAGCCCGTGCGTTGCACGGGTTAGTTGGCTTCGGGTTAATTGACTTAATTACATTGATGATGTATATTCGTTAAATAAGAAACTTGATCAATCTATATCATTATAATAAATAAGATGATCGCATGATATTAGTAATCAAACTTAATTTCAACTAAGTTTATAGTGCTAAGAGCTTATTCTAAAACTCAAAAGAATACATGCGAATAATTTTTTTGATTGATAATATAAGATTTTATTGCCTCATCATAATTTTTCGATATAGGATTACTCAAGGTTTATAGTTTTAAGATATGCTTTAAAGACCCAGAAAAGTGCACGATTACTCTTGTTTATAATATAGAATCATCACCTTATTTTAATTTTTCGATCTCACTTATGATATAGAATTTCATCACCTCATCATACTTTTTCGATGTGGTATTATTTAATTACTTAATTAAGTTTATAATTTTAAGAGCTATTTTGAAGACTTAAAAGATTTTGTTTTTATATCTATGTTAGATGATAGACGATTACTCTTTATTTATATAATCGAATTTGATCATCTTTTATTATAATTTTTCGATGTGAGATAATTTTAATTAAGTTTATTTAAGTTTAAATAATATAGTCTAATTAAGAACTTTTATTTATAGACGGATGCATGATTACTCTTATTTATAATACATAGAATTTCATCACACCATCGTAATTTCGATGCGGGATAATTATACATTAACTATATACTTTAATTATACATTTTTTTAAGTTCAAAAGATTGTTGGTTAATACGGAGTATCTAAGAACGAAAGATTACGTAGAATTATATCACCTCATTATAATTTTTCGATATGTGATAATTTTAATTTAACTTTATTTGTAGTTTTATTAATAGCTTTTTTTAAGACTAAAAGTTTTTCTATATGTGATAATTTTAATTTAACTTTATTTGTAGTTTTATTAATAGCTTTTTTTAGACTAAAAGTGTTTTTGTTGACATCTAAGGATGAATGATTAGTCTTGTTTATAATATAAAATTTAATCACCATAGAATTTCATCGTCTTATTTTGATCTTAAGAGTTTTTTGAAGACTCAAAAGATTTTGATTGTTATGAACAAATAATTATTCTTATTTATAATATAGAACCATAACCATATTATAATTTATCGATGTGGGATAATTTAAGTAAAATTTGTAGTCTTATTCATAATATAGAATCATCACCGTACTTTATTTTAATTGTTTCAATGTGGGATAATTTTAATTTTGTAGTCTTATTAAGACTTTTCTAAACTCAAATATTATTGATTGATATTTAAAAACAATGATTATTCTTATTTAGTAGAAATTCATAACCTCATCATTATTTTTCGATGTGGGGGAATTACTTAAGTCGTTGGTTGATGCCTAAGGAAAAAATTATAATTATTCTCTTGTGTATAGTCTTAAGAACCTTTTTAAGACTCAAAAAATTTTTGTTTGATAAAACTTTATAATTTTTCGAATGTGGGATAGTTTTACTTAAGTTTCACCTTATTATAAATTTTTGATGTGAGATTATTTTAGTTAAGTTTGTAGTCTTATTAAGAGATTAAGACATAATTTTTTTATTGATATTTAAAACGAATGATTAGTCGTATTTATACTATAAAGTTTCATCACCTTATGTGAGATTATTTTTATTAAACTTTGTAGTCTTATTAAGAGACTTAAATGTTTTTTATTGATATTTAAAAACGAATGATTTGTCTTATTTATAATATAGAATTCATCAACTTATCATAACTTTTCGATGTGGGATGATTTATTTAAGTTTATAGTGTTCCATCAGCTCGTCAATTTTTTTTCGATGTGAGATAATTTACTTAAGCTTATAGTGTAAGCTCTTTTTAACTTTTGATTATAATACGAAGTATAAAATTTCATCACAATTCTCAATGTGGGATGATTTTAAGTTTGTAGTCTTGTATTTTAAGAGTAAAAGGTTTTTTAAAATTCAAAAGTTTTTTTGTCGGTATTTAACCCATAGGGTTGTATTTAAGCATTTAAAATTTTCCACTTTTAGTATAAACATATGGATTATCTTATTATATATTTTGGATGAATGATTACTCTTATTTATATAATAATAAAAATTCACCTTATTATAATTTTTCGATGTGGGATAATTTTACTTAAATTTATTTAAGTTTAGATATAGTCTAATTAAGAACTTTTATTTATAGACAAATGATTACACTTATTTATAATATATAGAATTCCATCAATCCATCTTCATTTTTCGATGCGAGATAATTATACTTTAACTATACAGGCTTAGTCCTAAAACTTTTTTTTGTCTCAAAAGATGGTTGGTTAATATCTAAGAACGAAATATTACATAGAATTCTATCACCTCGTTAAGAACTTTTTTTTGGAGAAATTACTACTTTTATTTATATAATAAAATTTCATCGTCTTATTGATAATATAGAATTTCATCAACCCACTATAATTTGGTAAATATGGGATGATTAAAAATTTGCAGTCTTATATGTCAAAAGTTTTTTAGTAGATATTTAAAACCGAATGATTACTCATATTTATAATATAGAATTTCATCACCCCATCATAATTTTTTGATGCGGGATAATTTAAAAGTTTTTCTTGGTCGATACTTAAAACGAATGATTACTCTTATTTATAATATAAAATTTCATCATCTCGATGTAGGATAATTACTTAAGTTTATAGTCTTAGAAATTATTTTTGAGATTCAAAAGACTTTTGGTAGATATCGAAGAACGAATTATTACTCTTTATTTATAATATAGAATTTCATTATCATATTGTAATTTGTCGATGTGGGATAATTTTAAAACTGTTATGTGTTATAAATTTATCACATAATGTGAAACAAGTGATATGAAATTTATACTCTAATGAAAGCATTTTTTAACACGAATCTAATTATTTCATTTTTATAATTTATTTTACGATAATGTTTTAAAAAATTGAACTCTAAAGGTTTTCACGTCAGAATTGTAAAATATCACATTAATATAATAAATTAAATATATATTGTAATAATCAAAAGATTCTCTAATTGATTTTTTTATTATTTAGAATACTTTCCTAATTTGAGATTTGATTGAACGGACCAATGAGATTGCTCGAAAAAAGCCTAAGATATATATATATGTATGTATATATATATATATGTATGTATATATATATATGTATGTAGAGGGGAGTTCTAATAAGGTCTGAGGTAAAATTAAGTTCCTAAGTCCAAATTATGGCCATTGGATCTATCTTGCGCGGACGGCTGAGATTGCAAATAAATAAGTAGGTGTAATTAGCATTAAATAACACATTAAATAATGTAGGAGTAAATAAGCAAATAAGAGATTGGTTAGGCAGGTGTAATTATCACATAGTTGCTTCTCACGAGGAACATTTTCACGAGGTAATCAAACCTCCATAAACCAGCCTTAACTCCGCGCGGCATTCCAATGATGATGAATTTTCGTTTTTCATCATCACAGCTTCAGTTTAAATTGTTTTTGACGGCTGTTGGGTTCTGTTATTTGTCGATACTTCAGTTTTTGGCAGAGGCTTCCCTCCTTTTACCGTTTTCGTTATCAAGGTGACGTTCGTTTCCGATCGAAGTATTAATTTGTAATGGAGAATTTGCAAATTGTTGAAGTGTCCCATGGTATGTTTATGTAATTTGTAACGAAATTTAAATCGTTCTTTAAATAAAAGCGTCTTCATCAATAGTTCGGTAAAACTTAATTATGAATGATAGCATCTTTTTCAAATATTGAATACGAAGTTTTTTCTGACGAAATATTCATCTGTACGCTTGAAACTTTAATTCAATTACTACACAACTTTAACTCTCAGTTTCTGAAATTTTAGAACTCGTCTCTCACATACTTTCGTCTTCACTTCATAACGTCGAATACTACAGTATTTATAACTTCAACAAACTCACTTTATAACTTCAACTCATTTACTGTAGAACTTCAAAACACAACAATTACAACTTTATATATAACTGCTGGAAAGTTGAACATTATTACTACTCTGTAAAACATACAACGACACACTTGGAACTTTAATTCAAATTATTTACAACTCCAACTCTCAATTTATGAAACTTCAACTCTAAGCTTCTGAGACTTCAAAACACGTATACTTGCATCTTCTGTGCATGACTTTCAATATTTAAATAACAGTTTGTTTGGAACTTTAATTCAGCTGCAATGCAACTTCAGTACATTACATTTACAACGTCATAGTTAACTGGTGTACATTCAAAACAATCTACCACACGCTTGCAACTTCAGTTCAAAAACATTACAACTTCAACTCTCAGTTTCTGAAACTTCGACATCATGCCCTTTTGATTCGTAGAACATAACTTTGAAACTTTAAGCCCTTCTCTTTACAACTTCAGTGCACAACGTCTACAACTTCATAATTAAATGGTAGAATGTTCATTTTTCTTCTGCTCATATATTCAACTGTATGCTTGAAACTTCAATTCCAAGACCTTAGAACTTCAACTCTCATCTTCTAAAACTTCATAATACGTGTCCCATATATTCTCCTCAATTTCAACTATAACACTATCAACAACACAAAACGCAATTCTTATACTCATACGAAGTTAGTTCCTACGAAGTATCTAATAATCATTCACAAACGCATTATTAAGACTCAACAATTAAAACACGGATACCTAATAACCTATCAAAAATAAACAATGGATCATATGCGACAACCTTTTAAGGGTCTGAACATTTTGGATACGTGCATTTCGGAAAAAGCTTTCATCAAGTAACTTTTAGTTTTAATTTTTCATGAGAGAATTGATGAGGTAAATTTTAACAACCATTTACTTCCCTTTCTGAACACAGTTGACAAAAAAAAGTCTATTGTCTACCAGGATGAACGTGATAACCCATCAAAAACGTGAAATCAAACATATACATTGATACTACGAAATCAAACATGCAATGAAAAAAAACCCAAAAAAATCAGTAAACACCATAGAAATTTGATTAAACACCATAAAAATTGATTAGGAACACTATTACCACCAAAAATTGATCAAACACTAAAAAACCCAAATAGAAAACCCCCAATTTAACATGAAACTTGCAAGTAAACCTTGAAATCACGACTAAACGCAAAAACCCTCCAAATTGGAAAAAAAAACCCTAATTTCGATGAAAATCCCCAAATTGCGGTTACTCGAATTACTGTTCTCCATATGCGAAATTAACATTATAATTTACCTGAGATGAAGAAATGTCGGCAAAAGAGATGCTTGGACAGTTACTTGGACAATGGAGATGCTTCAACAATTGAGATGAGAAAAGCAGTAGCAGTTGATGAAGAGGAGAATTTAAGACGGTGAAGGGTAAGATATCAGAGATGATGAGAGTTTTAGAGAGGAGAGTTTTGGAGTATTGAATTGTGATGGGAAAATGAGCAGAGAGTAATGAATGAGAATTTTTAAATAGAGGGTGGGGAAAAAGAGGTAATAAGCATGGAAAACGTAAACTTTTTTAATAAATTTTTTAAAAAATAATTAAAATTACAAATGCATCTAAGCCATTGATCTGTATTTCATCCGAAGGCTGAGATTGAGACTTAGGACCTTATACATATGCTTAGAGCTTATATGATCTCCCCTCTATGTATGTATATATATATATATATATATATATATATATATATATATATATATATACACACACATATATATATATATATACATATATATATATACATACATATATATATATATATATATATATTGATTTTCCGATGTGAGATAGAGTTTTTCTAAAACTCAAAAGATGTTTGATTAATATCTATGGACGAATGATTACTCTTATTTATAATATAGAATTTAATCAGCTCATCACAATGTTTCGATATGGGATAATTTTACTTAATTTTATAATCTTAAGAGATTAAGAATCAAAAGATTTTTTTGTTGATATATCTAAGAACGAATGATTATTCTTATTTGTAATATAGAAATTTATCACCTTAATATAATTATTCGATGTGAGATGATTTTACCATCTTCTATGTGTAATAGATTCATTACTTTTTCGAGCAAATAATATGAAATTTACAACTTATATGTACTCGTAATAATTTTTCGATATGAGAAATTTTCACACATGTTTATAGTCTTAAGAGCTTTTTTAAGACTCATACTTAAGTTTATTATATATTCTTAAGAGTTTTTCTAAAACTCAAAAGATGTTTGGTTTATATCTATTAAATTCATGACTTTATAATAATATTTTGATGTGCGAAATTTTACTCAAGTTTATAGTCTTCAGAATATTTTTAAGACCCAAAAGAGTTTGTTTTTCCATCTAAGTTATTAAGAACGAACGATTGCTCTTATTTATATATATAATAGAATTCGATCACCTTATTACAAAGTATATATACTTTTGGACAAATGATTATCTAAAACGAATGATTTCTCTTATTTATGATCCGTCATCATAATTTTTCGACTATTTTTAGGACTTAAAAGATTTTTGATTGATATCTAAAGACGATGATTACTTTTATTCATATAAAAGAATTTCATCACTTTTTTGTAATTTTTTGATGTGGGATAATTTTTACTTCAATTTATGCCTTAAGAGAAGTATCATAAGATTCAGACGATTTTTTTTAATATCTAGAAACGAATAATTTCCCTTATTGATAATGTAGAATTTCATCACCTCATCATAATTTTTCGATGTGGGATAATTTTACTTACGTTTATAGTCTTAAAAAGTTCTTTTAAAACTCAAAATATTTCTCTTTGATATCTAAAGACGAATGATTGCTTTTACTTTGTATTTATATAGTAGAATTTCACCACCTTATTATAATTTCTCGATGTGGGATAATTTTATTTAAATTTATAGATTTAAGAGGTTTTATAAGACAATTTTTTTTGTTAATATTTGAAAACGAACGATGTCTCTTATTTGTGATATAGAATTTCATCACCTCATAATAATTCTTTTCTTAGGTTTATAGTCTTAAAAACTCTTTTTACAATTCAGATTTTTGATTAATATCTAAACACGAATGATTTCTTTTTTCCATCAGCTTACGGTTCTAAGAGCATTTTTAAGACTCAATTTTTTTTAGCTGATATCTAAGGACAAATTATTACGGAGTATTATTATAACCATCACCTCATCATAATTTTTCGATGTGAGACAACATTAGAATAATTATAATAATAAAAGAGTTTGTTTTTATATCTAATTTAAAAATGGACGATTACTCTTATTTTTATATAATAAAATTCGATCACCTTATTATAATTTTTTGATGTGGGATAATCTTACCTAAATTTATAGTCTCAAGTACTTTTGACTCAAAAAACTTTTTTTTATATCTAAGAACAAATGATTAATCTTATTTATAATATCAAATTCAATACCTCATGATAATTTTCGATATAGAATAATTTTGACTTTAAGTCTAGATATAGTTTTAAGAACTCTTGTAATAATTTTACTTGAGTTTATAGTCTTAAGAGATTTTTAGGACTCAATTGAGTTTTGGAGATATCTAATACTCTCTCCGAGTTCCTATTATTGTCCCACTTTCCTTTATGGATTGAGTTTGATTTTTGTCCCATTTTTCTTTTTAGGCAATCAATATGTGGTTCACAATTATTCTCCTATTTCTCTCTCTTCCTCCTTCTTTTTTGAGCCACTCATTTCCCCTCTCTTATTTTCCACCCCAAAAGCTTTTGGGACAATAATAGGAACTCAGAGGGAGTAACTAATGATTAGTCATATTTAAGGACGAATGGTTACTCTTATTTATAAATATAGAATTTCATCACGTCATCATAATTGGGAGAAATGATTAGTTTTATTTGTATAATAAAATTTCATCGTCTTATTGTAGAATTGATTACTCTTATTTCTTATATAATATAGAGTTTCATCACGTTGTTATAATTTTTCTATGTGAGATTGTGTTACTTAAGCTTGTAGTCCTATTAAAATATTTTCCAAGACTTAATTTTTTTTTATTGATATTTAAGAAGAATGATTAATCTTATTTATAATATAGAATTCTATTATCATAATTATTTTAATGTGGGATAATTTACTGTCTTAAGAACTCTTTTTAAGACAAAAAAGAACACATGATATTACTCTTATTTATAATATAAAATCATCATTTTATTTTAATTGTTTTGATATGGGACAATTTTAAGTTTGTAGTCTTAATAAGAGTTTTTTTAAGACACAAAAGTTTTTTGGTCGATATTCAAAAACAATGATTACTCTTATTTATATTATATAATTCCATAACCTCATCATAATTTTTTGATGTGAGATAATTACTTAAGATTATAATCTTAAGAGTTTTTCAAGACTCAAAAGATTTTTGGTGGATATCTAATGACGGAGGATTACTCTTATTTATAATATAGAATTTCATCACCTTATTATAATTTGTCGATGTGGGATACCTTTACTATTTTTATATGTAATAAATTCATCACTTTTTCGAGCAAATAATATGAAACAAATTATATGAACTTTATACTCAAATGAAAGCATATTCTACCAAGAATCTAATTATTTCATTTTTATAATTTTACGATAAATTTTTGTTAAACAACATTTAAAGGTTTTAAGATGAAAATTATAAAACATCACATTAATATGATAGAATGAATATATTATTATAATAATTAAAAGATTCTCTATTTGAATTTTTATTATTAATAATGAAAGTTTCCTAAATTGTGTTTTGATGCAACGGACCAATCATATCGCTCGGAAATTTCATCCTTTATATATATATATATAGAGAGAGAGAGAAAGGATCAAGTGAGTCCTTCTATATACATTGAGTCCATGAGTCCAATCTTGGACCATTGATCAAGTGAAAGATGGATGGTTGTGATTGCTTGAGGTGAAATAAGGAAATAACTAACAAATCTTGGTAAATATATCATTTATCTCTCTTAATTATCTCAATGCAAATCTTCTTTCTCCTATCAATCTTTTAACTGCTTTTTTCTCTCACACAACAAGTTTCTTTAAAATTAAGTTTTTTTCATCTTCACCAAAAAATCATCATTTTTCTACCGTCGTTGTACGTATGTTACTATGTTACTGTCATAACCCGTAAACTATGTTACTTTAACTCATACAATGTGTTACTTCAATTCATGAATTGTGTTACTTTAACTCATACAATGTGTTACGTTGTATAATAGTCTCTTGCAAAAACTGTTACTTTAACTCATACAATGTGTTACTTTAATTCATGAACTGTGTTACTTTAACAGTTTAACTCATAAAACCTGTTACCTTGTATAGTCTCTTGCAAAAACTGTTACGTTAAACTCATACAATGTGTTACTTTAATTCATGAACTGTGTTACTTTAGGAAAAAAAATGTGTTACTCTAACGCAGTGTAGCTGTTACTTTAACGAACAAATCATGTTACTATAAGAAATGGTTGTGGTTAATCTAAGAACGAATGATAAACAACGCTAATATCCTCAGTTACTTTTATGCATTATATTTGTTACTTTAAGGAACGAATGATGTTACTACAATACATCTGAGATGTTATTCTAACAAAAAACGCATGTATTAAATAAATATAGAGTTAACTGCAACGTTGTACATCATTATGTGTAAAAAAAATATGTAAAAAATCAGTTATTCTTGTAAACCCACAAAAAAAACAACTTCGAATCCGCAAGCCAGCGCGTAGATTTTATAAAATTCCACCGCCTCATCGATTTCCCCGAATACTTGCCCCATGTACGGAGTGAACGCCTCACCCACATCTCTGCACCATTCTTGTGCATTTGTTTCTTTGTCAATGCTACCTGCAAAAAAATAAACAACGTTACGCCCATGGGACATATGTGTTACTTTAACTCATAAGTTGTGTTACTGTAATTGCAATTAAGTGTTACTTTAACGCAGAAGGCATGTTACTTCAACGACGTTTCTGCGTTAATAGAAATCAAAACAATAGTATCAGTGAACCATTGTTATTAATCCATGATTAAGCAAATGAATAAAATTCCACCTTTTCCAGTGTTGTCCTGTGCGTTTGCATCTTTGCCAAAACCACCTACACAAAATCAAACGGCGTTACACCCATGCAAATAATGTGTTACTACAATTCCTAAGTGGTGTTACTCTAACGAGTACAATACGTTACTCTAACATCATCATCAAAACCCTTTTCTCGACGTTCATTTGTGTTACTGTAATTGCAATTAAGTGTTACTTTAACGCAGAAGGCATGTTACTTCAATGACGTTTCTGCGTTAATAGAAATCAAAACAATAGTATCAGTGGATATCATGGAAAATCTAAATAAAAAGCATAAAACCCTGGAATCTATAAAGATTGAGAGAGCAATTAACCATTGATACGGCGAAACTGTGATGAATGAAATGACAATGAAAGCAATATAAACATGAAAATCGACGTAAAAAAAACGCAAATTGACGTGATAAACCATTGATATCAAAACGCAAATTGAAAGCAATATAACCATTGATATCCATGAATAAAATTGAATCAAAACGTGAAAGAAATATTGAAACTCACCATTGTTATACTCGATCAATTGCTTATCAACAGTTGAAGAAGATGACGCGGTCATTGAATCCATTGTAACAGGATTTCGAGAACAAAATTGATGAATGAATGTGAATGAAGAAAGGTTTTTTTTAGGTTTGAATGAACGTGAATGATGAATGAATGTGAATGATTAATTAACGTGATCAAGGGAGTTATTATTTCCTAAATTCATGGGAGTTATTTTAGGAACGTAATTTTTTTTTTAATGCAATTGCTAGGATGCATCTTGTCCATCCATCCTCATCCCATCCAATGGATGAGATGAGGACTTAGGGACTCATCTAGAGTAAAGGACTCATAAGAGCCTTACTCTCTCTATATATATATATATGTGTGTGTGTGTGTGTGTGTGTGTGTGTGTGTGTGTGTGTGTGTGTGTATATATATATATATACACACACACACACACTTAAAATATATATACTACTCTAACGCAGTATAGCTGAGCACTTAGGTAAGTTTATATATCTTCATAAAACAATATAGAGTACTACTTAATGGTCAAGTATGAGATTTATTTTATCTTGGGACTGGATTTTAAGATTTATTTTATCTTGGGAGTCGTCGTGTAAGTGCACATGGGGAGGATTTAGACTCTTCTTCTTTGTGAAAAATAGGAACACATCCCGCAACTTTTATTTGACGATCGATTTACAAATGTGTATTCATTGGGGCCTGTGGGCACTCTAGTATTTGAGTTTTTATGTGTATTATTTTACCTAATTGGATTCATAATCTGATTTGTGTCGATTTATCTTGTTCAAAGATTGGGATTTCAGGTTTATTTTTCTTAATAATTTACCCTAATTTGTATCGATCATGAAATTATTCTGGTAAATTGAAGTTATGTTGCTCGATCATCAAGAGGCCAGCTAGGATCGGAGGAGCCAGAGCTGATTTCAAGTTTATTAATTTCAGAGTTTCATACTTTATAGATGTCGATTGGGAGTAAGGAAGAACTAAAATCCAAGGGTTGTAAAGGGTTCTCACAGTTCTCACCATGGTGTGGGTTCTCGCCCGATCTTAACTCTCTCTCTCTCTCTCTATATATATATATATATATATAGAGAGAGAGAGAGAGAGAGAGTGAGGATCCGGTGAGTCACCCTCTTTAGATGAGTCCGTCTTTTCAATCTGGACCACACAATCAAACAAGATTGAATGGCTGAGATTGGACCACGTCATTAAGGAAGAGTAACAAGGCTGCCTTTGCATACACAAACATCATAACTCTTTAATTCCATATTACTGTGATATTATTACTGTGACATTATTACTGTAATTCCTTATTACTGTGACAGTGTCACAGTAAGATATTTGTGTTACTGTAATAGTGCTCTGTTACTGTAACAGTGCTACTGTTAATCTCATGTTGATGTTACTTTGTAGTGTCAATTGATAAATGAATTTGACATTATTACTGTGACATTATACTGTGATTCCTTATTACTGTGACAGTGTCACAGTAAGATATTTATAACTCAATTATTACTGTGACATTATTATTGTAATTCCTTATAAATGTGACACTGTCACAGTAAGATTTTTGTGTTACTGTAATAGTGTTCTGTTACTATAACAGTATTACTCTGACATTATTATTGTAATTCCTTATTACTGTGACAGTGCATGTCACAGTAAGATATTGTCACAGTAAGATATTTGTGTTACTGTAATAGTTTTTTTTTTAAAAAAAAAATAGTGTTCTGTTACTGTAACAGTAAGATTATATACGATGAAGATGACGCTGAGATTGAATCTCAGCCATTCATGTGATTTGATCATGTGGTTGAGATTTGCGGGACGGACTCATTTAAAGAAGACCAACTCACCTGATGCAATTTCTATATATATATATATATATATATATATATATATATATATATATATATATATATATATATATATATATATATATAGGTAGGTTCAAATAAGGTCAACAACTTTTTTAAGTTCCTAAGTTCCAGTGTTAAAGTTACACAAAAAGTGCTTAAAGTTACACGAGATGAGTGATAAAGTTGCACTTTATCACTTGAAGTGACAAAAGTGCTGAATGTTATAGTTACATATCAATTTTGAACAAATGCAACTTTAACGTATGTCATCTGTAACTTTAATATAGACTTAAAAAAATTGTTGACCTTATTTGAACCTACCTCTATATATATATATATATATATATATATATATATATATATTATATTGATTTGTTGAACCTCGGGGATTAGACTTCATATGTTTTGTTTATATCAAGTTTTATTTGTTTCGAAGTAACGTGATCATTATGAAAAGTCATGATGTTTAGTACAGGAATGAAAGGAGCAAAATCTCAAGAAGGCACCCGGATAAAAGCTCAAGGGGGAAGGACGACGGCATAGGATCCTAAATGTAAAGAGAATAAAGCAAGTGTATGACAAGGATAATGTAACCTTGAATAAGGTTACATTAATCTCCTCCGTAAATAACTTCACACGAGTCGCCAAGATTTAAATTCAAGATATTTTTTATCTCGTGTATCTTGTCAAGGATATGAAGTCCCTGAGGAAGATAGTTTAAAGAAGGAAATTATCTATCAAGAAAATAAAAGTTTTCAAAATAAATGATTATCAAAATATCTTGATCTCTCAAAGATATTAGAAAATCATTAACAAGAGAAAGTTAAATATATTATCTTGATTGATTGATATTTCACCTACCATATCTTCTTTAAACGAGGAAACAAATCAATTAAGATGATCTTATTTCCTTTGTTAAAGAGAATAATTCACCTATAAATACTATGCTCTTCCTCACTTTAAAGGTACGACTTACACACACACTTTTCATTTTGCAAAAATCAAATCACATTTCTTTTTCAAAGAGCTTTTGCAATAAATCTTGATTTAAGTAGTCTTGGCTAAATAAATTCGTGTTGAAATTGTTTTCGCTTGGAAGTCATATAGTTTCATTATCCTCTCTAGACAATTGAAGTGTATTCATAGCTAGAGAAATCTTGTAAACTTGAGTAGTAAAGTCATACGAGTCGAGTAGTGGTTTACTCAATCGAACGACATATATCGTTCACCCCTGAACGCTTCACATCGTTCAAACAATCGAGGGCTTCACATCCCTCACACCGAAGGCTTAGCATCCTTCACCGTCGTGGGCTAAACATCCTACAAACCGAGAGCTTTATATCTCTCAATCTGAGTGCTTCACATCACTCTCACCATCACTATTAGAGTTAATCGTGAGGAGTTTTATTTGTAAGGTAATCCGGGAAGATACTCTTATAAATAAAGACACCGGTGGACGTAGACTTTTCAATTGGGCCGAAACACGTTAAAACTGCTCGTGTTATTTACTTTAGGTATTTATTTTTGTTTTGCTATTTTTTATACTTATACTCTTTAGTAGTAAGTATAGTAGCAAACGTTTGTCACTTCCATTTATTAGCCATACATTTAACGCAATATTACACTACATCTTTCATAATAAGATTATTAGTGTAATATATCGTTGAAAATTTTAAAAAAACATAAATACTCTATTCACCCCCCCCCCTCTAAAGTATTTTCTAGGATCGCTAGACTCTACAATTGGTATCAGAGCAGGTTCTCTTGATTGATTCACATCAAAAGAGTAGATCCTAAACTAGCGATTCTATATTAATCCATTTCGATCAAATGGACTCCAAAAACTCAAAGCTTCCCACGTTTGATGGTGTACACTATGGGTTGTGGAAAAACAAAATGATGCATTACATAAAAGGAACAGATTTCGAATGCTGGAAAATTATAGTCAAGGGTCCAATTGTCATCCAATCCGTTGATGTTCTTGGGAACATCACCATAAAGGATGAAGAGGACTATGATGAGGACGATTATAAAAAGGCCGAAAAGAATTCTCGATCAATGTCATTATTGCAACGAGGAATTTTGTCCAAAGAATATAATCGACTTACTTCTTGTGTTTCCGCAAAAAAAAATCTGGGACAGTCTAGAACTTGCGTATGAAGAAACTACTCAAGTCAAAAAGTTCAGGATTGAATTATTAACTCAACAATATTAATTGTTTAAAATGGATAAAGATGAAAGCATTGTTGAAATGTCTGCAAGATTTACTAACATCACTAATGAACTAAGAAATCTGGGAAAAAAATTTGATACTGAAAATCTTGTAAGAAAAGTCTTAAGAAGTCTTACTGATAAATGGCAACCTAAAGTTACTGCCATTGAGGAATCAAAAGATCTTACCTCACTCAGTTATCAAGAATTCCTTGGTAACCTCATGGCACATGAACTCTCTCTGAATCAACGACAGAGTGAATCATCCAAGAGTAGAGGAATAGCCCTAAAAAGTTCTATTAGTGATGATGAGGAAACCATGAGCGATGACTTAGCCCTTTTTGTCAAACGCTTTCGAAAGAATTTTAAATTCGGACAGAAAAACTCATTTAGAGAAAGAGGTAACAACTCTAATACTAAACAAAACAATAAGGGATGTTTTAAATGTGGAGAAATTGGACATTTAATCAAGGATTGTCCGACGTGGAAAAACATCAAATCTAAAGGAGAAATAGAACGATCAAAATTTCAACACAAGCAGGCCATGCTGGCTTCGTGCGGATGGGGAGAACTAGACTCAGACGAAGAAGAGGAATCAGAAGATGAAGATGAGGTAAACATTTACCTAAGTGCTCAGCACAGCGACACATCTAGGCCCAAAACACAGAAGCACAGAGACATGTGCTTGATGGCAAAGACGTATGGTTCAAGCTCGGATTCGGATGAGGAAAGCAACGAGGTAGGTTTTATAAAGTTTTAAAAAAAACTTAGGAAACTTACCAAGGAAAAACCCCTTTCACACTTTGATGAGGTATTAGAAACTTGTGAGCAACAAAAGGAAGAAATAGATGAGTTACTAAAACAAATAAATGAGATAGCTTTTGAAAATATTACACTAAAGAGGTGTGAAAACATTCGAACAAATAAAAATGAATCTTCTGAGATCTGAAAGTCAAAACTTGACATATCAAATGATTCAAAAGATTGTTCGAGTACAAACATCAATGAAGAGGATTTAAAAAGGGATATTAATCATGAAAAAGTCAGTACAAGTATTAAGAAATTAAATTTAGAAAGTACGGAATTAAAAAGAACCATATCCATATTAAACAATGAAATTAATATTGAGAAAATAAACCATGACAAAATAAAAAATTCTCTTACCTCAAAAATCATAGAATTGATAAAGGAAAAAGGAGTCATGCAGAAAAGGTTGGATGAAAAAGATAATTGTGTATCCAGAAACTTGGAAGGTAAAGAAAAAAAAAAGGACTGAAGAAAAGAGAACCAATAAAAGAAAACATGTCAAAAGAAAGTGGAAAAAGAAATATGAAAATAAAACGAATAATAAACTTGATGAACACCGTGGTAGATACAAAAAGATATGGGTGCGTAAAGACTCGTTGCCTAATGTAAAAGGACCCAAATCCGTTTGGGTACCTAAGAAACAAAAATGACTATCGCAGGTTCTCAAGACTACGGGGGCGAACATATGGTACTTAGACAGTGGGTTTCAAGACACATGACGGGTGATAAAAAGAAAATTTTGTCATTAGAGGCTTATGACGGAGGAAGTGTAACCTTCGGAGATAATAAGAAAGGAAGGATAATCGGTATCGAAAAAATCGGCTTATCTGATTCACATTGTATTGAGAATGTACTGGTTGTAAAAGACCTAAGGCATAGTCTCTTAAGCATATCTCAACTCTGTGATCGAGGAAACAAAGTTGTGTTTCACAATGACAAGTGCCGAATTATTCGAGAAGGTTCCTCAAATGTCATTCTGGAGGGGGAACGATCAAACAATGTTTACATAGCCGATATCAAAACCTTACCCGACAATGTTGTCACCTGCATGAGCGTTACCATCTCTGATCCACTTCTTTGGCATAAAAGATTTGGGCATATAAGTCCTTTCAGTCTTAATAAACTAAGATCTCTGGATCTTGTTGAAGGGTTACCTTCCATAACTTTCGACACCACCAAAACATGTGGTACCTGCATACGTTGCAAACATGTGAGATCTTCATTCAAGCCGAAAAGGTTCGTAAGTACTACCAAGCCTCTAGAACTTATTCATATGGATCTTTGTGGACCTATGAGAATAAGAAGTAGAGGTGGTAGTCGGTATGTATTTGTTCTTGTAGATGATTTCTCTAGATTTGTTTAGCCCGTCTTCCGTAGCTCGAAAGATCAAACTTTTGATGAATTCGAATGTCTAATGAAGCTAGTCCAAAACAAGTACAGTTGCAATCTTATATCTATAAGAACATATCATGGAACCGAATTTGACAACGAATCCTTCATAAGTTTTTGTAGAGAACATGGAGTTGGGCATAATTTCTCTGCTCCCCGGACTCCACAACAAAATGGAGTAGTCGAACGAATGAATCGAACGCTTGAAGAAATGGCTCGTACCATGTTACTATGCAGCGGTTTACCCAGAAACTTCTGGGTCGAAGTAGTTAATACAGCATGTTATATCCATAATCGAGCGATGATCAGACCTGTGTTGAAGAAAACACCTTATGAACTTCTAAGAAGAAGGAAACCCAGAATTTCACATCTCAGATGTTTTGGGAGCAAGTGCTTCGTCCACAACAATGGGAAGAACAACTTGGGCAAATTTGATCCTCGAAGTGATGAGGCCGTATTCTTAGGCTACTCAGATCATAGTAAGGCCTACAAGGTGTATAACAAAAGAACTCTACGTGTCGAAGAAAGCATCCACGTAATCTTTGATGAGACCAATTCCATAAGTCAAACTGACATTGAAGAAGAAGACGATGACGACCCAGATTTTTGGCTCACTAGAAAAGACGCACCTGAACTTGATGAAGAAGTAAAGGAAATAGAAGGATCAAAAGTTGAGTCAAGTGAAGAACGTATTAATGTTGATCCAAATATATTACTAGTAGATGAAGAACAAAATAAAAGTTTTTCAGAGGCTAAAGATAAGATGGCATCAACATTAGTTCTGGATGACACTAAAGATAATGTAACCTCTGACATAAATTCAGGGGGAACCAAGGATAATTCTTCTAAGGTTGATGTAACCACTGTCAATATAACCTCTGACATGAATTCAGGGGGAACCAAAGACAATCTTTCTAAAATTGATGGAACCACAGACACCAATTCAGGGGGAACTACAGGCAAAGATAATATAACCTCTGGTAACAACCCAGAAGAACTTTCCAAGAAAAGTAATAACGTTCCCACAAATCTTAAAAAGTGGAAACACCAGAGCTCACATACTACGGACGCAATTCTGAGTGATTATCATAAGGGAATCCAAACCAGAAGGTCTCTAAGAAATCATTGTGTTCTAAATTCCTTTCTATCTACAATAGAACCCAGAAATATAAAGGAAGCGCTTACCGATTCTGACTGGATCGTAGCCATGCAAGAAGAGTTGGGACAATTTGAACAGAACAAAGTCTGGCATTTGGTTCCCAGACCGTTAGATAGAAAAGTAATAGGGACCCGTTGGGTATTCAGAAACAAACTCGATGATTCCGGAATCATTGTTAGAAACAAAGCGAGGTTGGTTGTACAAGGTTACAATCAATAAGAAGGAATAGATTTTGACGAAACTTTTGCTCCGGTTGCAAGATTGGAAGCTATTCGGCTACTAATTGCTTATGCCGCACATAAAGGATTCAAGTTGTTTCAAATGGACGTTAAAACGGCGTTTCTGAATGGATACTTAAAAGAGGAAGTCTTTGTAGAACAACCCCTAAGATTTGAGAACGTGGATTTGCCAAATCATGTCTTCAAACTAGATAAGGCTCTCTACGGGTTAAAACAAGCACCATGGGCCTGGTATGATAGATTGTCTCAGTTTCTATTTCTAAATGAGTTCAAGAGAGGGTCAGTTGATAAAACACTCTTCATAAAAAATGTCGAGAAAGACACACTAATCGTTCAAATCTACGTGGACGACATTATTTTCGGCTCCACAAATGAGAAACTCTGTAAATATTTTTCAAATCTTATGCAATCGGAGTTCGAAATGAGCTTGATGGGTGAGCTAGGCTTCTTCCTGGGTCTACAAATCAAGCAGTCAAAAAGAGGAATAACGGTGCATCAACAAAAATATGTGAGTGAACTTCTTAAAAAATACGGTATGGAAAAAGCAAAATTTGCACCTACACCTATGGCCATCACCACTAAACTTGACAAAGACGAAGGAGGTAAGTCTGTGGACAACACGTCTTATCGAGGTATGATCGGATCTTTGCTTTACTTGACTGCCAGTCGACGCGACATCATGCATAGCGTGTGTGTTTGTGCCCGTTTCCAGTCTGATCCTAAGGAATCTCATCTTACTGCTGTCAAACGCATCTTGCGTTATTTAATTGGTACATAAAATCTTCAATTGATCTACCATATGCATGATAACTTTGATCTAAAAGGTTATTCAGATGCAGACCACGGAGGATGCTATATTGACAGAAAAAGCACTTCAGGAACGGTAACGTTTCTAGGATCATGTATAATATCATGGGGCTCTAAAAAACAAGCAACAGTGGCACTTTCGTCCACTAAGAGTGAATACATTGCTGCATCTCTGGTATGTACTCAATTACTTTGGTTACGACAGCAATTAAGGGATTATGGTGTTAATATTAAATCCGTACCTATATTTTGTGATAATATTAGTACTATCGTCATCTCTAAAAATCCAGCCCATCACTCTTGTACCAAACATATTGACATCCGACATCATTTTTTGAGAGAACATGTAGAAAAGGGTAATATCAAACTTGAATTTTGTCCTTCTGACTTATAAAAGGCTGACATCCTTACGAAACCTTTACCCAGGGAACGGTAAAATTATTCCTCATATATTATTCCCTTTGTAAAATTATTCCCTTCGTAAAATTATACCTCATATATTATCTATGGTATATTTGCTGCACATAAATCTTCATTACAATATTCACCTTCGGGTTTATAAACTTCTCTACAAGTACTTTATTATACAGAAAATCTTCCAAAAATCTCTTCTCCCTAAAAATCCTCCTCATATTTATTCTTTCCATAACACACATCATTACACCTCTTTTATTATCCCCTATTTTATCTATATCTACCGTCATTCACCCACCTTTTTCTTCCATCTTCAAAATTTCCTCTCTCCTCAAATTCTACCATGGCTCCAAGGAAAGCATCCTCCTTCATTCCCCACAAAAAGAACCTACGCTCGGCTAATAGAGATCTGACTCTTGACACTCGGACTGCCGAAACATAGAAGCCAGGCGAAGTTGAAGTGATCGAGGAAGTAGTTGCAGTGGGTAAATGGAAGAGGTCCTTGAAAGGAAAAGAGCATGAGGATGAAGAAAAGGGGGCCGTAGTTGGGAAAGATTTAATCTTGGCCGAAATCGAGAATGTTCGCATGACCAAGCTGGAAAACGATCAGGTAAAGAAGATTCTAAATTATTCTTTCGTTTCTGGTCGTCAGTATCTTTCTGCATGGTTTGACGAGAATCCTTGTGTCTCACAACTCCGTGACTTACTCGCTTTACAAGAATGGGAAAATCTTCTCGATATGGGTCATCATGTTTACCCTGTTCAGATTGCTCAATTTTGGGCAACTCTAAAAATAGAGAATCGGGTGTTGTATGCGAACTTTGCGAACAAATATATTAAAATAACTATGGAAGATTTCGGTGACATTCTAGGGATACCGTGGGGGGGGGGGGGGGGGGGGTAGAGATACATGCATAGGCTGGTTGGAGGGGTTATAACTCTGAAAAGATTCTGGAAATCAAGAAAACTCTCGATCCTAAGGCCATGAAAATTTCGGTAATGTCTGGAGTTAGTTTGAACCACATTGCTAAACTGGTTTCAATACCTCTTACTCATCTCTGTTACCAAGAAAAAAATGGGACCAACAAGTTACACATTCATGAAAGGAAACAAAGTGAACCTACCCTTTTTAATGATCAGTCACATTGAACATGTGCTATCTGAGCTGAAGTCTTCACAGATAAATGGATCCACTTGCATTCCTTATGGGATGTGGCTATCTAAGGCGCTCAAAATTAGGGGGGTTATAAGCAAGTCCGCTCTCTTCGAGACACCGTGTGACATTATGACCACGGGCTACTTAAAGCAAATGTCCATTTTGGATGATAGTGACAATCTTAAGGTTAAAGGTGAATGCTCGTATAAGGGATAGGAAGTGGTGAATATGGTACCTGAAAGCTTTAACATTGATGTTCTCAGTAAACTGACTGAAATTGCTGCCCTGATCACAACCCAGCCTTCTCCACCCGAGGTTAATCCATCCTTGGACGTGCTTGCTCGTCTTGAACAAAAGGTGGATAATCTAACCACACTACTCACTTCTTCTCGAGCTGAGTTTGGGGCAGGGATGGCTAAGATGGAAGGTCATATGGCCCACATTAGGAGTCGTGTACAAGTAATGGGAAGTGACATTACCGCTTTCAAGAAGGCAGGTCAAGAGATTGGAGAGGGAATTAACGATGCTGTCAATGAAGTGAAGTTTGCAAATAAAACCTTACTTGCTAGGCATGACAACGTCATGGAGAGGCTCCGACAGATCTATGAAGCAACTTCTCAAGCGGTGTGCCTTCTGCAAGGACAGAACCGGGGATAAAGAGTCACTTCTCTAAAAGCCTATATCTCATCCTTCAAATAAAATCGGCTTGTAGTATAGTTGTAGGATCTGTTCTGTCTAATGAATGACTATGCCTTTTGTCTAATGTCCGGATAATTTTATCAGTATGCTTGGTGTATGCTTGACATATATCTGTGTATTTATTTGCATTAACTTTGCTTAACTGTTGTGCTTTCTTGCGTAATGTTCTCCCAGCTGATCGACCCTTTTCGATGATGTCAAGAGGGGGAAGAAATGGCTTACCTATGACTAATTACGTTTTTGTTTATGGAAAACATGTTTATCCAAGGATTCTTATCGACCTCTTCGGGTTTGGTGGAGTATTTTATCACGTCACTTAGAAACGCTCTAAGAAAACTTGACATAATCAAAAAGGGGGAATTTGTTGAACCTCGGGGATTAGACTTCATATGTTTTGTTTATATCAAGTTTTATTTGTTTCGAAGTAACGTGATCATTATGAAAAGTCATGATGTTTAGTACAGGAATGAAAGGAGCAAAATCTCAAGAAGGCACCCGGATAAAAGCTCAAGGGGGAAGGACGGCGGCATAGGATCCTAAATGTAAAGAGAATAAAGCAAGTGTATGACAAGGATAATGTAACCTTGAATAAGGTTACATTAATCTCCTCCGTAAAAAACTTCACACGAGTCGCCAAGATTTAAATTCAAAATATTTTTTATCTCGTGTATCTTGTCAAAGATATGAAGTACCTGAGGAAGATAGTTTAAAGAAAGAAATTATCTATCAAGAAAATAAAAGTTTTCAAAATAAATGATTATCAAAATATCTTGATCTCTCAAAGATATTAGAAAATCATTAACAAGAGAAACTTAAATATATTATCTTGATTGATTGATATTTCACCTACCATATCTTCTTTAAATGAGGAAGCACATCAATTAAGGTGATCTTATTTCCTTTGTTAAAGAGAATAATTCACCTATAAATACTATGCTCTTCCTCACTTTAAAGGTACGACTTACACACACTTTTCATTTTGCAAAAATCAAATCACATTTCTTTTTCAAAGAGCTTTTGCAATAAATCTCGATTTAAGTCTTGGCTAAATAAATTCGTGTTTAAATTGTTTTCGCTTGGAAGTCATATAGTTTCATTATTCTCTCTAGACAATTGAAGTGTATTCATAGCTAGAGAAATCTTGTAAACTTGAGTAGTAAAGTCATACGAGTCGAGTAGTGGTTTACTCAATCGAACGACATATATTGTTCACCCTTGAACGCTTCACATCGTTCAAACAATCGAGGGCTTCACATCCCTCACACCGAAGGCTTAGCATCCTTCACTGTCGTGGGCTTAACATCCCACAAACCGAGAGCTTTATATCTCTCAATCTGAGTGCTTCACATCACTCTCACCATCACGATTAGAGTTAATCGTGAGGAGTTTTATTTGTAAGGTAATCCGGGGAAGGTACTCTTATAAATAAAGACACTGGTGGACGTAAGCTTTTCAATTGAGCCGAACCACGTTAAAATTGCTCGTGTTATTTACTTTACGTATTTATTTTTGTTTTGCTATTTTTTATACTTATACTCTTTAGTAGTAAGTATAGTAGTAAACGTTTGTCACTTCCATTTATTAGCCATACATTTAACGCAATATTACACTACATCTTTCATAATAAGATTATTAGTGTAATATATCGTTGAAAATTTTAAAAAGACATAAATACTCTATTCACCCCCCCCCCCTCTAGAGTATTTTCTAGGATCGTTAGACTCTACAATATTGGTACTTTGAATAAAATGAGGTGGTTTTTTTTGGATCAAAGATGCATTAGACAAGAGTGTTACTGTGTTAAGAGTAATTTAACACGTGTTCTGAATAAGTTGTGTAGAACCTGACATAGGCTCATGTGACCAACCCATATTATTAGAGCCTTAGTAAGTATAACATAAACTGCTCTCAATTGTTCTTCGAAACTTGTTGAGAATTGACTTCTAAACCCATATAGTCACATGTGACGTAAGATTATTCTACAGTGATAGATCAAGAGGAGGGAAAGAAGTTAAACTTCATAAGTCCAGAGGTTACTCCCTCAATTGGTTGTAGAGTGAAACCCTCTTATCTTGTGAATTGAACTTTTTCCGACTCTTGGGTGTGGCCCAGACCCGTTATGAATTTCACATGGTATTAGAGTCCATGGTTACATGAACTGGACCAATATTTGCCAGGTGGATACCTGTGCCTGCTTGTCGCTGGGTTAAATGATATTTCACACCAGTCGGGTTTACAAGTGGACTCACATGTGAGAGAGGAGTGTTGAGAATTGGCTCCTAAACCCATATAAGAGGAGAGAAAGGTGTTCTACTTTATAAGTCAAAGGTTTACTCCCTTTATTGTCGATTGGTTTTAGAGTGAAACTTTCTTGTCTTGTGAAGTGAACTCTTTCCGACCCTGGGGTGTGACCCAGACCCGTTATGAATTTCACAATACTCTTCATATTTTGTTCGCTCATTTCAAATGACCCAATCAACACTACGTTAATTTTGTAGCCATTTTTGTTCCAGACCCAAAATCTCTAAAAAATGTTGTATTATACACATAAATTCGAGTTGTTTGTGAGGTCGTAAATGATCGTGTTTCAATAGAACATGAATTTAATACCATGTATCTCAAGATGCTTGATGATGTATCATGCTCGATTTTACGCCAAAATATACATCGATATTACACATCTAAGTATACGTTCCTTTTCCACGATCAATTGATTTTGGGTTGACAGTGTTGTAACATTGATCGGCGCCTTCAGATGTTCTTCAATGATCCTCAAACTTTGCGTTCTCATTTCAAATGACCCAAGGAACACTCTGTTAATTTTGTAGACATTTTTGTTTCGGACCCAAAATCTTCGAAAAACATGTTTTATACACTTCAATTCGAGCCATTTGTGAGGTCGTAATTAAGGGGTCGTGTGTCAATTGAACCTGAATTTCAAATCACGTGCCTTGGGATACATAATACCATGCCCGATTTCACTTCCAAAAAACAAATATGCGTCGCTTTTACACGGTTAACCGATTTTGGGTTGGCAGTGTTGTAACATTGACCAGCACCCTCAAATTTTCTCTGATGTTCCTTGTATTGCGTCCTCATTTGAAATGACCTAATCAACACTTTGTTAATTTTGCAGCCATTTTTGTTTTGAAGCAAGAATATCTGAAAACATGTACTATACACTTCAATTCGAGCTGTTTTAGAGGTCGTAAGTGGTCGTGTTTCAATTGAACCTGAACTTAATACCATGTGTCTGGAGATGCTTTGGGATTTACTATCCTTGATTTCAAGCCAAAAAACAAATATACGTCACATTTACACATCTAAGTATACGTTGCTTTTACATGATTAACCGATTTTGGGTTGATAGTGTTGTAACATTGACCAGCACATATACTTAAATGTTCTTGATGCTCCTCGTATTTTGTGCTAAGGATAATCAAGATATCTCGTAAATACTTCAGTTATATACGTTACGAATGTTGTAGGTACATTATGTATATTCTCAGAATATTTTGTAATCTTTGTTTCTATTTTTCAGTAAATTACAATATGTATTTATGTTAAGAGTAGATTGTTTCCTTTAGCTAGCTAGTATCATTCTGTATAAATTGTACCCTTTGTCAAGTGAATAATTAATCAATATTTATCTTCATCACATTAATCGTTTATGGTATCAGAGCAATCGATCGCTCTTATCATCACTCACCTCACGACACTAAGCCAACCATGTCTTGTACGTTGCACTTGCTGCCCAACGAGGATGAACCATCAATTTCACTCATCGTCGTTGATCTCTCGCAGTGCATAGAATTAACACCCTTCACCTATCGCTCGTGGGCAAGACATGTCACTGAAGCCCTCTTTGGCCATGGTCTATACAAATTTGTAGATGACTCACATCCTTGTCCTGACAAAACTATCACGGGAGACGATCAAGTCATTCCCAATCCTGCTTACAACGCCTGGCTCCGTCAGGATAACCTTGTAAGCTCAGTAGTGCACTTCGAGGCACATTCTCGGCCTCTGTCGCACCCATTCTTCTAAATGAAACCACTGCCTTTGCTATTTGGATTACCCTCAAAGTCACTTATGTTAACCCCTTAAGGGGTCACATTCTCACCATTAATGATCGACTTAAGTCGATCACAAAAGGTGATTGGGGTGGGCCGCCTGTCAATTAGCCGCCTGCTAGGCAGGCCCCAAGACGGTCCCTGTCAAGGAGTTGAAAGACCAGCCCCTAGCAAGAAATTAGAACAAACATAAAACGTTAAAGTTGGCCGTCAGCTGCTGGGAGCACAGGCCAACCCAGCCTGTCGGAACTTGGCAGCTCCCTGCCTGAAGACTGTCTGCCCTGAGAAAATCCCTGGCTGGCAGGGCCAGGACCCCCAGGGGCCCTCTCGTCATTTTGCCTAAGGTAATTGGGAATGGATGGATGAGAAGCGGCCACTTGTCACTTCTCTATCCAACCATTCCTCCTCCCCTTCTCTCTCTTGTGGGAAGGTATAAATACCTCCCCATTTCCCACATGAGGGGGGTTGGATTTTCTCTCTCTAGACTCTTACTCCTAAAAACGCCGCCTAGTTCCTCACGAGCTAGGTTCGTAAAGGCAATTTCACGGACTGACTTAGGCATCGGAGAGGGTTTCCTCGGATAACCTCCGAGGCCCTGTGCGTTCACTGTGCAGGGAGCAGGCCGTTTCCGCCGGGAAGGTCCGACCCAGGGAGTGAGAGGAAGGGGAGACCAAGGGAAATCAAACGACCAATTGTCCACCATTGACCCGATTGTACAACCCGGATCCTAGGCCGGGTGAATTGTTTCCGTAACCGGAACAATTTGGCGCCGTCTGTGGGGAACTTACGGTTGTGCTCACGAGTTACCCACTAAAATCAACCACTCATAATCACAAAATTAAACACAATCATGCCAGAAATCGGTGATGCCAGTGCAGGAGCGGGTCCGACGGTCCCGCCGGTGACCCCCCTGTACGGCATGCCACAGTCGGAGAGGGTTCCTCCTGCCTCGATCCTAGCGGTAGGGGGAATCAATCCACTCGATAGATCAAACACTGCTGTGACACCTGAGTTGGGGACACACCCAGGACGTGCTCTCAATCTGACCCCAGCTCAGATGGCACAGGCGGCCGCGTTCTTCTCTGCGATGCTGAATCAGGAATTCACACCTGAGGACTTGGTGGGCAGGGTCGCGTCGGCTCCCAGGCAACCGTCCCCAGTCAGCAGGGACGAGGCCGGGGGCACGAGGCGGACCGCCGCCAGAAATGCTCAGAGAAAAGCGAGAAGAACAGCTCAAATGTATACGCATGCACAGAAGCGCATTACTGCTGGCAATCCAGAGCCACCTGTCCAGCAGGCGTTCTCCATTCACACAACAGAATCGGCGTCTGGAGGACAGGGAGGCTTATCTCAAGGATTACAGGAGCGCATGAGGCCCAGGGAGCCCATGTCGAAACGCTTAGGGGAAAGGCCGGGTGGAGTTTTCTCCAGGCTAACGCTTGCAGCCAAAGAACAGTCGGCCCCCGGCTTATCCCAAAGCCTGCAATCCCGGCTCACCCGGGGACAACCGCTCGAGTCCAGGCACCATCAGGGTGAAAACCTCTGTCACTCTCAGAGGAAGAGGCCCAGGCAGATCTCCCCGGAAACGGAGGATGAAGCGGCAAGCAGGCCACCACCAAGGCACCGCTCCCCCAGCACGAGGAAACCGACCCATAAACAATGGGATTCTCACGGTAACCAGTCTGGGGAAAGCAGGTCACGATTGGTGGGCAGGCCCACGAAAACCCCGTTGCACCCTGAGGTACAAGAGTACCCCATTCCAAAAATCAAAATGCCCACCATCAAATTTGACGGGACGACAGACCCTGAAGACCACCTGGCAGCCTTTGAGAGCCATATGGGCATGTATGATGTAGATGATGCCATATGGTGCAAAGTTTTCCCTACCACCCTAGTGGGGCTCGCGTAGGGATGGTTCAGAGACCTCCGCCAGGGGTCAATCAGGTTCTTCATAGAGTTGGCTGAAATTTTTCTCGAACAATATGCCGGAAACAAGAGAAGACGCCTTACCCGTTTCGATCTCATGACCCTGAAACAGAAAAAGGGTGAGAGTGTGAGAGAGTACATGAGAAGGTTTGATCTATCCTACCAACAGGTCAGGGAGATCGATGATTCCACTGCCGCCTACGCCCTGACAATCTCCCTACTTCAAGGGGAAATGAAAAACCAGATGATCAGGGCCCAGCCAGAAACCTTGGCCATGGCCAGAAAGATTGCTGAAGGGTTCATTCTGCAGGAGGAGTTCCACGGCATGACGGATACCCCTGCAGGCCAAACAAAGCCTCAAGGGGGACCGCAGGGTGGAAGGGGCAGAAGTGAGCCAGGCAAGCAAAGGGAAGAGGGAGACACTCCCAAGAAGGAGCGCCCAGTCTACCAGCCCAGATTCGACAGTTACACCGCTCTGAACAAATCCAGGGCGGAAATCTTCGAACTGGAAAATGAAACTGCCAAATGGAACCGCCCAAACAAACCTCGCAGCCCAAAAGGCGACCCCAAGAAATTCTGCACTTTCCACGACTGTGTAGGCCACACCACCGAAGAATGCCGTCACCTGAAGGACGAAATTGAGAAATTAATCAGGAACGGATGGTTGGCCAACTACGCAGCTAAAAATAAGTCTCAGAAGGAAGTGTCTGAAAAACCCGAAGGGTCAGTGCAAAACCGCATGGTGATCCATGTAATTTCAGGGGGCACCGAAGGCCAGCTCAGTCGAAGAGGCCAAAAAAGACAAATGCGCGAATTAAGGAACCAGATCTGCTATGCTGAGAAAGCAGGGAGTCCAAGAGGAGTGACGTTAAGCATCACCCCTGATGATGCAGGGCGCGTGGTATATCCGCACAGTGATCCTTTGGTGCTGTCCCTAGAGATCAGCAACCATATTGTGCGAAGGTGTATGGTGGACACAGGCGCATACACAAATCTATTATACAAGGACGCCTTCGAAAAAATGGGCCTGGAAAAAAGGCACCTGCGGCCTGCTCCCGGATCGCTGTATGGGTTCAGTGGGGCAGGCGTGCTGCCCATGGGAGTCATCGACTTGCCTGTAACCTTCGGGGAAGGCTCTACAGCCAGGAATGTCAGGGCAACCTTTGTTGTTGTGGACGCAAGATCTGCCTACAACGCCCTGATTGGCAGGGCCACTCTGGACGAAATCGAGGCGGCCATCTCCATCAGGGCTCTCACCATCGCGTATGTCACTGACTTCGGGCTGGAAGGAAAGGTGCGTGGGGACCAGGAGTCAGCAAGACAATGCTACTCCGTGGCCCTGCAAGAGCACGAGAGAGACAGAAAAGGAAAAAG
Source organism: Agrostemma githago (assembly GCA_958450325.1). Taxonomy (NCBI): domain Eukaryota; kingdom Viridiplantae; phylum Streptophyta; class Magnoliopsida; order Caryophyllales; family Caryophyllaceae; genus Agrostemma; species Agrostemma githago. The sequence goes on from OY288246.1 coordinate 68,530,077, forward strand.
AAAAGCCGACAGTTCCCCCTGCAGAGAAGGTGAAGTCCCAGTCGAGCACCCGGCGCCTGACCGCCTGGAGCCAGGGGGCGAAAGTATGCTGGTAGACTTGGAGCCAGGAAGACAGGTCCTGGTAGGAGCAGGTCTGGAGGAATCCTACCAGGCTGAACTGGTCAAACTACTGAAGGAGAACAAGGACGTATTTGCCTATTCTGCAGACGAGATGCCTGGCGTTGATCCATCATGCATCGTTCACAAGCTGAACGTAAGCATGGAAGCTCGCCCTGTAAAACAAAAGAAACGAAACATGTCTGCGGAAAAAGACGCAGCAATCAAGGAAGAAATTGACAAACTCTTGAAAGCAGACTTTATTGAAGTCTGCGACTACCCAGAATGGCTGGCAAATGTTGTCATGGTCAAGAAATCGTCAGGCGCATGGAGAATGTGCGTCGACTTTACGAACCTGAACAAGGCCTGCCCGAAAGACTGCTATCCGCTCCCTCGGATCGATCAACTGGTAGATGCCACCAGTGGCTACACCATGCTGAGCTTCCTACACGCCTTTTCAGGGTATCATCAAGTATACTTGTGGCAGCCGGACAGGGTGAAGTGTGCGTTCATCACTAGTTCGGGCACCTACATGTACAAGATGATGCCCTTCGGACTCAAAAATGCAGGGGCTACGTACCAGCGGTTGGTTGATAAAGTGTTTGAGAAACAAAAAGGCAGAAACATCGAGGCTTACGTTGATGACGCCATCGTAAAAAGCAGGGAAGACAGAGAACACCTGACAGACTTGCAGGAAACCTTCAGTTCCCTGCGTGCCTACAAAATGAAACTTAATCCGAAAAAGTGTACATTTGGAGTCCGCTCCGGCAAATTCCTGGGGTTCTTGGTCAGTTCTCGGGGGATAGACGCCAACCCTGAAAAAATTCAGGCAGTCCTAGACCTCCCTGAGCCCAAAACTATTAGAGACATCCAGCGCCTGACGGGTCGAATGGCCGCCTTGGCGAGATTCGTTGCCCGATCAGCAGACAAAGCCACTCCTTTTTTCAAGATACTGAAAGGGAACAAACAGTTCAAGTGGGAGAACGAGCAGAAAGAGGCCTTCGAGCAGCTGAAGGACCATCTTAAGAAGCTCCCTACCCTGGCAAGACCAGTAGCAGGAGAAAAACTTTCTCTACATTGCAGTAACCAATATAACTGTCAGCGCGGTCATCCTACGAGAAGAGGCAGGCGCCCAGCAACCTATATACTTTGTAAGTCATGCGCTGGGGGCAGCTGAGAAGAATTATCCGATGGTTGAAAAAGCCGCCTACGCGGTCATAATTGCTGCCAGGAAGCTCAGGCCTTATTTTGACGCGCATCCAGTCGTAGTCCTCACCGACCAACCCCTGGAAAAGGTGTTGGAAAAATTTGAAAAATCAGGGAGATTGTTGAAGTGGGCAATTGAGCTGAGTGGGCTAGGTATATCTTACCAGCCGAGAACAGCCATCAAGGCCCAGGCTTTAGCAGACTTTTTGGCTGAGTGCTCCCATTCAGGGGAGGAGGAAGCCCCTGCCCAGGAATGGATCGTGTATACTGACGGGTCCTCGACAGCCAATGGCGCAGGCGCAGGCGTCGTGCTAACCAGCCCAGAAGGGACTGATTTTGAGCATGCTCTCAGATTTGTTTTCCCAGCATCAAACAATGAAGCAGAGTACGAAGCAGTGCTCGCAGGCGTCAGGCTAGCTAAAGCCGCTGGAGCAGAACGACTTGTCCTGGCGACAGACTCCCAGCTCATCGCCAACCAAATCAATGGAGAATACGAAGCAAGAGACCAAGCAATGGCCATGTACCTGGAGATGGTAAAGGGAGAGTTGTCCGACCTAAAATCATATGAGGTCAAGCAAATCCCCCGATCCCAGAACAACAGAGCAGATGCCCTGTCAAAACTGGCAAGCTCCAGCCTGCAGGACATCCGGAGATCAGTATGGGTCGACGTTTTACACGAAAAGTCTACTAATCCCTGTCAAACGATTAATGCCGTGGAAGAAGAGCTGGAAAGCTGGATGACTCCCTTCATCCAGTACAAGAAGCATGGTATCTTACCATCAGACTCGTTACAAAAGAAGAAGACGCAGGCTAAAGCAGCCTGGTTCATACTCATCAATGGAGAGCTTTACAAAAAGTCTTTTACTCATCCGCTGCTCAAATGCCTGCGGGCGGATCAGGCCGCTGAGGTATTAGAGGATATCCACTCAGGGATATGTGGACACCACATTGGTGGGAAAGCACTGGCCCACAAAGCCCTCAGGGCAGGCTACTACTGGCCTACCATGCTGGCGGATGCCAAGAGTCTGACCCAGAAATGCAGGAAATGCCAACTCTTTGCCCCATCAATCCATGCCCCAGCCCAAGAGCTCAGGCCAATCCTATCCCCCATCCCCTTCGCTCAATGGGGGATGGACATTCTGGGACCCTTCACGATGGCCACAGGAAGCAGAAAATTCTTAATTGTCGCCATAGACTACTTCACCAAGTGGGTGGAGGCCGAAGCAGTGCCCAATATCACTGAACCGGCGGTCAGGAAAGTAATCTGGCGAAACATCATCACCAGATTCGGGCTACCAAAGATGTTGGTATTTGACCATGGCAGACAATTCGATAACGATCCACTGAGAATCTGGCTGGAAAGCCACAACATTTCAGTCGCCTACTCAGCTGTCTGTCATCCTCAAACCAACGGGCAGGCAGAAGCAACCAACAAACAAATCCTGAACGGCCTGAAGAAAATGGTGGATGATTGCAAGGGTAGGTGGGCTGACGAACTCCCCAGTATACTCTGGTCAATCCGAACTACCAAAAAAGAGTCTACAGGCCAAACCCCATTTGGTCTGGTATATGGAGCAGAGGCACTATTGCCAATCGAGGCAAGGATTCCCTCTCTGCGTTCCCTGCAGTACGACCAGGCTGAAAACGAAGCTGCAATGGTTGAAGCCTTGGACCTGGTAAATGAGCTAAGGGAGGAAGCCAGTACCAACATCGCTGCCTACGAGCAGCGAATGAGGAAAGCTTTCAACAGCAAGGTCCGACAGAGGAGCTTTCAGATGGGCGAGCTGGTTCTGAGAAAGACACAGGCGATTGGGAAGTCAAGAGAGCATGGAAAGCTGAGTGCCAATTGGGAGGGCCCATACCAAGTAACTCAGGTTCTGGGGCCAGGCACATACAGGATAGCCAATCTGGAGGGACAAGAGCTAAGCGCTCACTGGAATGCAGACATACTAAAGAAATATTACGTCTGAACAAGAATACAGGCAGTCTTTACTTTTACTAAAAAAAAGGCGGAGGACGATCAAAAATGTCGACGGCTCCGACCACCCCAATGTCAAAAAGAATTTTAAGAGAAATGAGAAGATACAAATTTATACTCGTTGCATGTTCACACTCGCGTCTTTCACAAACAAACGAGCAGGGGGCAATAGGGGGAGGCCCCCCTGTTGCCAAAATTGGGTAAAGTGAACCCCCCAACGCAAATCAGAGGCTACCCTGCTTACCTCCGGGTGAGCAGGGGGCAGGCCCCCTGGACTTTGAACGAAAAGCCAGGGACAGGCCAGGCTAACAAGGACTGGGGGCAGGCCCCCCAACCTTGTATAAAAAACACAAGAGCCACCCTGCTTACCTCTAGGCAGGCAGGGGGCAGGCCCCCTGGACTTTGAACGAAAAGCCAGGGCTAAGCGCTCACTGGAATGCAGACATACTAAAGAAATATTACGTCTGAACAAGAATACAGGCAGTCTTTACTTTTACTAAAAAAAAGGCGGAGGACGATCAAAAATGTCGACGGCTCCGACCACCCCAATGTCAAAAAGAATTTTAAGAGAAATGAGAAGATACAAATTTATACTCGTTGCATGTTCACACTCGCGTCTTTCACAAACAAACGAGCAGGGGGCAATAGGGGGAGGCCCCCCTGTTGCCAAAATTGGGTAAAGTGAACCCCCCAACGCAAATCAGAGGCTACCCTGCTTACCTCCGGGTGAGCAGGGGGCAGGCCCCCTGGACTTTGAACGAAAAGCCAGGGACAGGCCAGGCTAACAAGGACTGGGGGCAGGCCCCCCAACCTTGTATAAAAAACACAAGAGCCACCCTGCTTACCTCTAGGCAGGCAGGGGGCAGGCCCCCTGGACTTTGAACGAAAAGCCAGGGACAGGCCAAGCTAACAAGGACTGGGGGCAGGCCCCCCAACCTTGTATAAAAAACGCAAAAGCCACCCTGCTCACCTCTGGGCGAGCAGGGGGCAGGCCCCCTGGACTTTGAACGAAAAGCCAGGGACAGGCCAAGCTAACAAGGACTGGGGGCAGGCCCCCCAACCTTGTATAAAAAACGCAAAAGCCACCCTGCTCACCTCTGGGCGAGCAGGGGGCAGGCCCCCTGGACTTTGAATGAAAAGCCAGGGACAGGCCGGGCTAACAAGGACTGGGGGCAGGCCCCCCAACCTTGTATAAAAAACACAAGAGCCACCCTGCTTACCTCTAGGCAGGCAGGGGGCAGGCCCCCTGAACTTTGAACGAAAAGCCAAGGATAGGCCAGGCTAACAAGGACTGGGGGCAGGCCCCCCAACCTTGTATAAAAAACGCAAAAGCCGCCCCGCTTACCCCTGGGCAGGCAGGGCGCGGCCCTCTAGGCTTTTGATCAAAAAACCAGGGGCATGCTATGGCAGGCGGTTAAACAAATGAGGAAAGAACCCCCTGAATTTTAAAAACAGTTTGCCATAAAAAGAAAGGAATATCCCACAGAACAAAACCCACGAAGGGTGGAAAGATCTTTACAAATTCAGAGAAAAATACAAGTAGCAAAATATTACAGAATAGCCATAAACACTGGCTCAGTACGGGAAAATAAAAGCTTTTGTAAAAGAGAAGGGGCGTCATGCAGCATCCTGGTGAGCGTTGGCGTCTGCCTCAGGCTGCCTGGTCACCCGGGCTTCATCCTTGGCGGAATAGAGACTCCGGAAGGCGTCCTCGTCAAAGGTAGGGAACATCTCCCCTATCACCTCCATTACCAGCTCTAGAGAAGAGTTAGCACCACTAGCAAAGCTGGCATCCACTGCAGCCTCAGTCTCCTCAGCCAAAGTCTTTTTCTCTTTCGTCCACTCCCCCTTGGCCTGTTCAAAAGCCGACTTAGCCTGTGACAGCTGCTCCTCCAGGACAGTCACTCTCCCCTTCAAGTGCCCCATCTCGGCCAAAGATAGGTTGGCTCGGTCCAACGACTGCCGGCTCTCCTTCAGATCGGCCTCTAACTTGGAAACCTCCTTCACAGCCATTTCCCCCTGCAGCCTCCATCGGTCAGCCTGCTTCTTGGCCTCCTCCAACTCCCCCTCTTGCCTTGTCATTTTATCTTTCAAGGAGCTTATCAAGGAGACATCCCTCTCTATCATGGCCAGGCGGTCAGGAGGAGGAGCCCCAGGGGTAACTGTTAGCTCCTCATCACTCAGGCGGCTGAGAGCCGCCAGTTCCGCAGATGCCAACCGCAACATGACCTTTGAGGTACGCTGGATATATTGAAGCACTTGATGAGAAGTGGAAGTCACCATCTTTGTAAGGCGGTCGGCCAAGACGGCTCCGGAGTCAGAAAGCAGGCCCGATACATCCACACTATCACCAGCCGTGTAGTGGAACTCCACATTTTCCTCTGGGAATGGAATGCTAGAAGGCTCACGTGCAGGGCGTTTCGCCTCAGGGGTGGAGACATCCGCCTCCAGGTCCACCACGTCAGCACTAGGAGGCTCCCTCTCCCTTTTCCTCCTCGTTTCCAAGGGAACACTCTCCCCAGTCCCCTCGGAATCTCCAGGCTGCGTTCCCTGCGAAATCCGAGGGCCAGCCGGAGAAGCACCCTGTTTTTGACCAGGGGAAGGAGTAGCTCCTGAAGTAACCTCCGCTTCCCCCTCATGAATGCTGGGAGTAGGAGTCGCCGGCTTCGACGAAGGCAGCCGGGGGGGGAGAGGTAATCTTCGACCAGCGGCAAAGTCTTTCACAAGCTTCATGAGGGCCTTACTTCCTTTCCTAAAATTTGGTGGAAGAGAAGGACGCTTTGAAAGAACGTGCAATTCCTCGCTCAAGCCTAGCCTTCTGACCTGCTTCTTGGTCCAACTCCAAGTGTAGGAATCTGCAGGAAAGGAAAGGCGGTCATCTAAAAAGCAGGGAGAAATAAAATCCCTGGAAAATCGTGACAACAAGAAAACCCTAGAACTACCTTCAAGGCCACGAATCAGGCCCAGGGGAAGCAGGTACTCGTCTGTCGTGATGAGCTCCGCATGAGGGAGCCAGAAAACAGGGCAAAAGTTCCCATGTTTATCCGTCACGATCTCAAACTTTTTTATCAAAATCTTCTCTTTCTCGCTCAGCCTGACTTCCAGAGCCTTCCCCCCAACGCGAGGGTGATACTCCTCACGCGTCTCCATACGGGTATGGACATGGTTCCTAAAATGTCTAGGAATTTTCCACCCCGACGCACTATGGACATATATGAAATTGTTTTTTCAGTCTTTGAGACTGCTCATGGCCGGCCAGACCAAGGCGTACTTTTTCTGTCTCAGCAGAGACCAATAACCAGGGGAGCCATCCCCCCCAGATGAAGACACCATTTGGAGGCCAACCATAAAGCGAAGGGCGTCGATGTAGGGCCCCTCGCCATGGAAAAGGCAGGTCCAGGTGTAGGCCACTAATGCCCTAATGGCCGTTGCAGTTAACTGAGCGATGGCGACGTTCATCCTCCTGAAAGTTTCCTCCAGGAAGGGATGCAACGGGAATCGCAGGCCGAATTCTAGGGCCTTATGGAAGACGGCTATACATCCTTCTGGGGGACAGCACACTGTGTCTTTTTCCCCAGGGATGACCACTGTGTACCCCTCCCCAAAATTATAAAACTGCTCAATGGCCTCAGTCGCGTTACATTCCAAGATCAGGTCCCTATTCTTAGCCTCGGGATAGGTCTGTAAGGGAACCACATATTTTTCTTTGTCCAAAAAGTAGGTCCTCCCTCTCTCCCTGCGGATAAGGGGACCGGCCACCCTGGCAGGGTCCACCTCCAGGGCCTCGTCATCTGAATCAATCACATCGAAGGGAGCTGGGTCGGGTGACTCAGCACCCTCTCCCCTGTGATCGTCTTCCTCCCTGGGGCCAACCCCGGAGGAAGAAGCAACGTCATGACGGCTACCGTCGCCGCCGCCAGTTCTTCCGAGCAAAGAATCAAAGGAAAGGGGACGGACTCGCGACATTTAGGCTATAGAAGGGAAGAAAAGAGGCGAGAGATTCGAAAGTTCTAACCTAAGGACGCCGGTGAAGTTGCCAGAGACAGCGACAAGAAGTGATCCTTGCTCCTCGAAAAGAAAACGCTCGGCCAATGAAGGAGATTCAAGAAGTGTTATGGGGAGTAAGGTATCAAGAAGAGTAAAAGAAGAGAATGAAGGGGGAGAAGGGTTTATATAAAGCCCAAAGAAGTTCAAAAGGCGAATTCCCTGACAAAACCTCCGAGGATCGTCCACGTGTCACATACTGAACACCAACTGCTCACCTTTTTCAAGAGGAGCCTCGGTAAACAGAAACGTCAGAGAGAAAGGTCAATCAGCGACCTCATTCAAAAATAAAAAAATAAAAATAATAAAAAAATAAAAAAAAAATAATAATAAAATAATAACTCATATTAAAAATTCAAATGCACAAAATATTCATTTCATTAAAACCCTACAAGGGAAAGTTACATCGTGGGACGGATATGAAAGAAAAATACATAAAACCCAGAAAGTTCCAGCCTGACAGAAATCAAAAGCCTTGCCACACAGGCCTAGTCATCTCCCAAATCTGGGGAATAATTCCCAGGGCTGCCTGGACTCCCGAGAGCCGAACCCCAGTCCCAGCTTGGGGAACCCTGAAAGGGGTCATCAGAAGCCCCGTCTCCGTCCCTGTCGCTCAGGCAGCCAAGACCCTCGCTGTCATCAGAGTCATGGCTGCTGTCTTCCCAGTCCCTTCCAAAGGGAACAGCTCGGGACTCGTCGCAGGTGCGACAGCCTGTCTTCTTCACAGGCGAAGAAGGACCCGACGCCAGGGAGGAATCGGTGTCAGAGTTGGGGCCGAATTGTTCAGGGTGCAGCCATGGAAAACACTCATGACACCCCCTATCATAACAGCCCCCTCCCTGGGAGCAGCGCCTAAACCTAGGCGCAGCAGGAGGCGAGGACCTCCTAGGGCGTTTGCCCATCCTAATGGAGGCCTTCTGACCCCTCCGGCGGAAGCGAAGTCGTGAACAGTGACTCCGGCGAACAGCTAAATAAGCAGCCCGTGCATATCGGAGCCTCCAAAACCCTCTAAAGATGAAGGAAACATGTCTGACCCCACGGCGAATTACGCTTTTCTTGATCCAAGCCATGTTTAAAACAAAGAAAATGGAAAGATTGAAGATGGGATGAAATACAAATGACAAAGGAAACTGAGGATTTTATACAAAAGAAAGCGCGGCATTAATGAACGCTCCAACCACCCTGGGAGGAGAGCCACCAATCAGGAACTCTTCACGGTTCCCCAAAATCCGCCCAGAAGAGAAGGGCAATCATTACAAAAGTGCTCTCACCCCTTTGCATACCTGACATGAGCAGTGCAAAGTTCCTTGGGAAGGTGCGAAACATTAAATGCTACAACAGACATGGAAGTCAACCCCCCTCCAAGCAAGAGTCGCCAGCAGAAGAGAAGTCTCACTTCCCTCCTACTGACGAAGGCCAATTGATTGGGGTGGGCCACCTGTCAATTAGCCGCCTGCTAGGCAGGCCCCAAGACGGTCCCTGTCAAGGAGTTGAAAGACCAGCCCCTAGCAAGAAATTAGAACAAACATAAAACGCTAAGGTTGGCCGTCAGCTGCTGGGAGCACAGGCCAACCCAGCCTGTCGAAACTTGGCAGCTCCCTGCCTGAAGACTGTCTGCCCTGAGAAAATCCCTGGCTGGCAGGGCCAGGACCCCCAGGGGCCCTCTCGTCATTTTGCCTAAGGTAATTGGGAATGGATGGATGAGAAGCGGCCACTTGTCACTTCTCTATCCAACCATTCCTCCTCCCCTTCTCTCTCTTGTGGGAAGGTATAAATACCTCCCCATTTCCCACATGAGGGGGGTTGGATTTTCTCTCTCTAGACTCTTACTCCTAAAAACGCCGCCTAGTTCCTCACGAGCTAGGTTCGTAAAGGCAATTTCACGGACTGACTTAGGCATCGGAGAGGGTTTCCTCGGATAACCTCCGAGGCCCTGTGCGTTCACTGTGCAGGGAGCAGGCCGTTTCCGCCGGGAAGATCCGACCCAGGGAGTGAGAGGAAGGGGAGACCAAGGGAAATCAAACGACCAATTGTCCACCATTGACCCGATTGTACAACCCGGATCCTAGGCCGGGTGAATTGTTTCCGTAACCGGAACAAAAGGCAATCTCTCCGCCAACGATTATATGCAATCCATAAAATCGTGTGTCGATGAACTTAGGCACTTGGGTAAAACCATGGACAGCGAGGATGTCATGGCCGCCGTCATACAAGGTCTCGACTATTGTATTTACTATCCGTTAATTGATGCTATTAAGGCACGGGATACGCCTATCACTTTCACCGCCTTCCATGAAAAAATGTTGCAATTTGATCTCTCCCTCAGGCTTAACCTTCCCCCTTCCTCCAACCACCACTCCCCCGCGTCTGCCCATGTCTCTTACACCGGCCCAATTGTAGCAACCCAGTTCTTCTAATGACATTAATTAACCAGGCGGAAAATAATTAATTTGTAAAAGGGTAACAATTAAAACCGTTGACTCATAGGGAGTCTTTTACCGATAAATGAACCGTTTGTTAAAATACAACAACTGAAAATCAAATTACAAATTTCTAAATACAATAGTCCGACAAAATTTGTGTTACAAGATTTATAGTTTGACACTCTCATCTGCTAAGCTGTATCTCTTGCACTCATGCATGCCCCCATGTTCAATCTTGAAGGTTCGTCAACCAGAATGCATATTTAAATATACATGCCCCCACTTAATGGGAGTAACCTAACTGTCCTTCTAACACGACCCCGAATAATCAATGTAGTACAATCTTTAGGTTATCTAATTAATAGATAAGCAGGCATGTCACATTACAAGTCGACATGTATACAATGTGAGATACACATGAAGTGAGTTCAGTTTAGCATCCGAACATAACGACATGTGAAACAAGCATGCGATATAAATTACGATAAAGCATACATTATGTGAATAACATGTGAAAAACAAAACAGTAAAATATACATCATGTGAGTAGCATGTGAGAAGTAAAACACTAAAGTATACATCATGTGAATGACATGGGAGAAGTAAACAGTAAAATATACATCTTGTGAATAACATAAGAAACATAATGGATATATCATCATCGAGCATACGTCATGTGAATCAACTCATTCAACATGTACATGTGAAACACGATAAGTATATCACTTTTGAACATATGTGTTCATTCAAACTAATTTATCAAGTGGATTTAGAACAATAAGGAGTCATACTGAAACATGTAATTTCGAAAACTGTAGTCATTTAGTTTAAAAACCTAGGTTTCCTTTACACACAATGCACGGGACGTGACTACTAATGTCTCATCCGTACTTGAGGCTTTCATCTCACCATAAGTGTGGATAAGATCATCAATCCCGCTAATCATACTGATACTAGGAGGTTTACATGCATCTCACCCCTAGTGCTCAATAGGATCGAACACCTAAATTGTCTCGGTTTAGTTGACAGACATACGAAGAAGAAGGACTGCAAGTTCATGGACTTAAAGGCCCCGCTAAACAGAACATGTCCCATACACTGCTAAGGCAAAGGTCTGAAGGTATTCCGCCCCCAAAGATATCCGATATAAAGAGTGAGAGCTGATCAGTGCATGGACCTATTACTCACTTTGATTACATTTATTTTGCAATTTTGTACCCGTATGTCATTAGTTAGTCAAACAAATAATGAGAGTGCTATTTATTTTTATTGACTGGGGTTAGTTGCCGATACCCGCATATTTGGCGGGTAAAGGCAGGTGATAGGTGGATAGTGGAGAGGGGATGGGTGCTCTAAGTATACCCACAGAGCGGGTGACGGTGAACACTTTTGTACCCGCGGTGGATAGTGGGGCGGGTGCGGATATCACTTTTGAGTGGCAGATGCGGGGTACATATCCCCCGCACCCGCCCCTCCCCAGTGACATCCCTAGTTGGGGTATTTGATGTATATAGAATAGAAAGATAAGGATAAAGTTGTCCTAATAATTAACCAAAAAAGAAATGTGATAAATAAATTTGAATATTAAAAAGAAATATGTGCACTTTGGATATAAACGGGGGGACTGGGGGAGTACGTAGTAATAACTAATACTGAGTAATAAGAGTGAAGACTCGAAGAGTGTAAAACTACAATTATTTTTATTAACGTAATGTTTAATACAACTGAAACTACAATTATTTTTATTAACATAATGTTTAATACAACTCTTAATAGGTAGTTTATATCATCAATTGTATTACAATGGGTGGGATAATTTATGAGATTTTATAATAGAGATGTCGAGTTTACTTACTCCCTCCCTTCAAAATCAAACATATCAAACCCCATTTTGGCACTATTCACAAGTTAAGATAATCTTCGATATTCTCGACAATCTACAAGAGAAAACATAATCATGTGTGATCTTGTTTGATTCGTCTATATGAGTAATTTACGAATATCAAATTTTTATAATTTTTAGTAATGTAAAATGAAAGATATTGATGGTGTAAAACGCATTTCGGCAAATGTGAAAAAGCAAATGGTGTGTTTGGTTATGAAGGGAGGGAGTATAAATTAAGATTACGACCTTTATTGTAAATTTTATTAGTTCCGTCACATAAATAGTTGATTCAAAAAATTATAATGCAACTCACGAATAACACATCTATACTTCATTATTAGATTTAAGTTTTAATATCAAAAAATCAAAATATAACCCAAAAATTTAAAAAAACTCGAAAAATATTCATAAGCTCAACTACATTTAATATGATTGTATAATCCTATTGTACAACAGATGGGATGCCGATGATCTTTTTTGTTGTAAATTAAATGAGTTGATGATAGAGGATATCGTAGTGGTCGGTATTGATGATATAATATTGTGTGAATAAGATAGATTAGGAATAATATTACAATGTGTAAATATGATTTAGTATGTATTCATATTTGAAGAGTATACAAACCCTTTATTTTAGGGGTTAAAATCTTGTAAATTTGATATTAATATGCTAAATTAGATTTTAAATGACCGTATCATCTTCTTGTACAACTGATGATATAATCCTTTTTTGTATTATAAAGAAATTAAAATCTTTTAAATCTGATATTAATTAATATATGAATTGATGACAAAAATGTACAAAAATTGTTAAAATTTAATAATAGTTTTTCTAACGTGTACCCACTGGACACACATTAATATCTTCGTTAGGAAAGAAATCACAATGATATTATCACGATAAATTTAAATATTAACTTATATTTATCATATCTAGACAACATCATTGTGATTCTTTTCTTAACGAGGATATTAACGTGTGTGCCCGCCTGCTGGACACACGTTTGAAAAATCGAAAGTAAATAAATACATTCTTATAAGTTAAATTATCGATTAAATTCACATCATGAAATATTATTATTTTGCTTTAAAAAATCTTCCTTGAAGCCAATGTTGATGATTCAATGGCAATTTTTTTTATTAATTTTAGGTTTATTGCTCATACTTGTTTGCCAAATTAAATCCATTGATTCAATAAACATTACATACATTGGTTATGAATGCGCAAACATTAGTAACAACACGTTATTCAACATAGACGAAGGGAATGAGGTGATAGATCAAATTTTCCAATCGAGTAACTTATCTGTTCGAGCATGGAGCGTCAAGTCCTATGATTTCAGAGTCGATGAAGTCCCGAATCATCAATTGAACGCCTCCTCAGAGCAATGTCGATTAAATTTTAGGCTCGATATTTGTCAAGCGTGTGTGGATGATGCTGTTCATAAGATATTTCAAGACGACTGTCCTTTTTATAACGAAGCTATGGTGTTGTATTGCAAGTGTGTTTTTCAATTTGCGTCTTGTTACATTTCCAACGCCACAGGAATTTCTCCCACTCCGCCCATGTCAAGTCCCACCAGTCTAAGTGATGATGGTTAGTACGTATTTTATATTTCATTTTTATTGTGATATTTGTTTTTGTTAAAATCACTTTCTTTCATACAAAAAAATACATTAGATTAAGTGTTATTTAGACTCTCAAAAGTTATAATACATTCTTTATTATATGAAATAACTACGAGATTTCGTGAAACAATGCTTTTAGTGAAAATAATAATAATAAATTGTCCAACTCGATCCCTTTATAAATCAATTTTTACTCCTATTTATTTATCATTTGTTCATTTAATTTTGATTAGTATGAACTTTAACAATCTTTGTTAGGTAAAGAATTTTTTGTTAAAAATTAGTAATATGTTTCATTTGTCAAGGGCCACCTTACCATTTCGTTAAACACTTCCTTTAAATAGAGATTTTGCGAAATAATATCATTAATTAATAATACGAATATTGTTTTAATAAATTGTCTAAATCTTTTTTACATATCAATTTTTATGTCCACCGCTTATATTTTGTTGATGTCTGACAAAAGTAAATTTATGGAAGACGGTATCTCAATAACTTTAATTAATGATAACTTGATACTCTTTGAAAGGTATATATCGAATTATTGTTTTATTATTCTTATTATTATATCGCTCTTGCATTGTGACATTAGTAGCCGGAAAAATGACAATAATAAATGTCCATTAATTATTTTCAGCACTTACTCTATCAGAAGCTTGTGTTGCGGCATTTGGATTAGTATTCCTTATTTCTGGTTTGTGGATTTGTATATTCCATGAAAGGCGTGGAGAATCATTTCAAAAATTATCGATAGCAAGGAGCGATTCACAACTCGGTATGTAATATGTATACATCGACCTTGTAACATCTTTTTTGTCCAAAATGCACCAAATTAACGTTTTCATCTGAAGAAAATAAAAAGTCAAGATTTCATCTTGGCATGACAGAATACATATTCAAATCTTACATATTTCATCCAACCAAAATTGTAACCCTCGTCCATGCATCATCTTCTACCTCATTGTTAGGAGCATTGGATACTAGACTGATTAGGTTAACATTGTTTTCTGACAAGTTTAGACGAAATTTTTATTTTTTGTGACAAAAAACGTTAGTTCCACAAAAAAACATATATATTAGTAGTCTTTTGACAAAACAAAAAATATATATATTTTTTTTTTTACAAATGTTGGGTGTTTTCGGACAAATTATCCTAGTTTTTTTTATTGGAAAACCCACGCACAATTGAAGATAACATTATTATCAATTATTGCATCCAATTTACAACTTGTGCAACTGTTTTTTTCAAAGGAAAAGTTGCGAGAACTCTTACCAGTTGAACTAATTCAAAGTATTGGTGCAGGTGGTTCAATTCGTGATGTGAACAATTTGGAATCATTTCAATTTAATTTCAAGGAAATTATAGCTTCAACATCCAATTTCTCTTGGGAAAATAAACTTGGAGAAGGTGGTTATGGGGAGGTGTACAAGGTACTACATATACCTTAATTATACGCTAGTATTGTGCGCAAATGTCAACTAATTTAATTGAATATTTGTTATGAGAAGTGGCATTATTTATGATCTAAAGTTCGAATTTCAAGATGACGGAAATTGGAGACTCGGGGTGTTACACAAATTTGAGTATTTTTATTCGTCCTAATTAAAAACTTCGTGGAGTAATTGAAATTTATATGGGTTTTATAACTTTCATATACTAATGGAGTAATGCATTAATTAGCTCCTAATTTAAACTCTTGATCGATAAGCTCAAATTTCACGTATTTGCATTGTGTTAGGGCATCCTTTCAAGCGGAGAAGAAATAGCCGTAAAAAGGCTATCGAAAACCTCGAAACAAGGAGGAAATGAGTTCAAGAATGAAGTACTTTTACTCGAAAAACTTCAACACAAAAACTTGGTAAAATTAATAGGGTATTGCATTTCTGAAGATGAAAAGATACTCATATTTGAATTCCTACCAAATTTAAGTCTCGATCGCTTCTTATACGGTAATTGCTTCATTTTAAATATCCATGGCTTCTTATATGCTACAGTATTTAATTTAATTTATTCTTTCAGCGAGTAGTTTAATTGAAGGTAAATCATTGACTTAGGCGAGGACTGACGGAGTTTGGGACAAAGTTATGCACATACCTATTAATTTAAATTTATTTTATTTTCGCTTTTCTCTTTTCTAAATTATGATATTTAATTGAGGCAAGATTATGCTTCGGCCATGGCTAGAATTTGAATCTAGCTAAGGTTGTCGACCTAAAAGTCCGAATTCTAATTTTGCAACTACAATCAAGAAAGAAGAACAGAGAGCTAAATCAATGTTTGTTCATCATTTTAGTTGATATATGCCTCGTCTCAGTCATTTATCTACCTTAATACTTTGATTAAAATACTTTCTCACAAATAATTTAAAAGCTAAAAAGACTATAATCTAATTTGATTTATTTATTTAATTATTGCAATTGCATTTGTTAAATGAATTTGTAGACTCACAAAGAAGAGCACAATTGGATTGGGAACAAAGATATAAAATCATAAAAGGAGTTGCAAGGGGACTAATGTATCTTCATGAAGATTCGCGACTAAAGATCATACATCGTGATCTCAAAGCAAGTAATATACTCCTAGACGAAACAATGAACGCAAAAATTTCAGATTTTGGCCTTGCTAAGCTTTTTGATTCAGATCAAACCCAAGACATCACCACCAAAATTGCAGGAACATAGTAAGCACCTGCTCCATCCCACTAATCAATTCACTTTTCACTATCACACTTTGACTTCATTTTGTTTCATTTTGTATTTTTTTATTTTGTAATTAAAAGTCACTAATATCTCTATGTATAACGAATTTACGAATATAATGTTAACTTTATATCTTGACTAAATTTAATCAGCAGTTTGGAATTAATAGATTGAAGGTCATAATATCATTTATCAAGTTAACATGTTAAGAGAATTGATTGGAGGTTTTGATCATTTTAAAAAACACAAAATATTAATATTTGGTGTTTTTTGACAATGGATGTTCCATTTATATATAAATATGTGTAGTGGCTACATGGCACCGGAATATGTGTTGGTCGGTCACTTCTCCACAAAATCTGACGTCTACAGCTTTGGAGTGATCGTCTTGGAAATAGTGAGCGGCCAAAAAAACCGCTTTTTCCAACAAGAAGAAGACGAAGGACTACTACACCGCGTAAGTATTAAAGTATAATTAAGCTAGCTAGTTGGTTATTATTCTGATCTGCATTTTATTACACAATTATCGATTTCGTTTACCAATATTTGTCTATGATACGTTACAGGCATGGAGGCTATGGAACGAGGACGGGATTTTGGAGCTAGTGGATCCATTGATGGGTGACATATTTAGTGAAGAAGAAGTGAAGTTATGCATCCAAATGGGTATTTTGTGCATACAAGAAGATGCAACACATAGGCCAACTATAACATCAATTGTTGCATCATTAAATGGTCAGTCCATAAACTTACCGAGGCCAAATGCACCCCACTTTTTTACTGTTAGCGATGACGTGTCGTCTGAAGCAACATCAAGTAATTATAATTTAGTGCCTAAAAATAAACTTAGGCATAAGAAGTTGGATAGTATTAGTGCTGAACATACAGGAACAAGGAATATTACAGAACTTTGTCCTCGATGATGCATGCATGCATGCAAAATCCTAGTTTAGATCTTATACAATTGCATGCTTTCTCTAGAAATTTTGTATAAATGGATAAACAATTATTAATATGGAACCCGCATAAATGTGCAGCTTATATAACCTATATCATTTACAAGAGATTTTTTTTTTGATAATAACTAATGGATATGTAAATATCGTAATATTATGTTACCTTGTTTATAGAGTATCATAATATAGCATATACCGTAATTATAGGATAAGTTTCCACTGTATGTGAATATTCTGTAATCATTTGATTCCTATAATCTTTGTAACCGCTATATAATGGATACTACGCTAATCACCCAATTCAGGGGATTACAATAACTATCATGGTATCAGAGCTTCAGTTTTCGAACTGAGCAAATACGACCCTACTTCGTCTCCTTCCCACGTGTGCTTCAGACACATGCCATCTTCCCCATGGCTAAAGACGATGATCCCAAAAACAAATCTAACCTACATCCGGTTTACAGCGTTACTAATATTCAACACAAAATGCGCATCCTCGACGGCACAAAGTTAACCTATAGTCAATGGGTTAAGCTGTTTAAGTTACATGCTCGAGGATACGAAGTTACCATACTTACCAAGCATATTGATGGTACAACAGCTCCGGCTAAAACCGACCCCAAATATGAAGCCTGACAATAGATTGACGCCATAGTGGTACAGTGGATCTACAGATCCGTCTCTGATGATCTGTTCAAGCGCATTCTCGAGGAACTGTCTACGGCTTACGAAGCGTGGACCCGCCTCGAGAACCATTTCTTGAACAATAAAGGCTCTCGAGCCGCAGCCCTGGAGCACGAGTTCGTAAATCTCACTCTCGAGTCAATGCCCTCGCTAGACGATTACTGCAGAAATTGAAGGATCTGGTCGCACAATTAACAGACGTTAGAGGAAAAGTCGACTACCAGCGGCTCGTCTTACAACTGGTTCGGGGCCTGCCATCCGCGTACGACACTGTTGGTGCATACATTAATCAGACTCTACCCGACTTTAAGACGGCCCGTAGTATGCTTCAACTGGAAGCACAAAGACAAAACAGTCGGTCCAACGCCTCGCCGGCCACGGCCTTGGCTGCGCCGGCGACCGAGGAAGAGTTTGAGGACCCACCACCGGTGAACCAGCAGCGTTCTGCCCCGCGATCCGGCTACAGGGGTGGACGCGGCTCCAGCCGCCGTGGTGGAAGGGTGGCCGTCGCGAACAGCAGCAGCGCCGGCAACAGGGCGGAAATCCGGCAGCGGCGCGCGGATCTGGGTCTTTCCAGCAGAGTTATTGGGGCCCACCTCCACCGGCATACTTCTGGGGCCCACCGCCTTGCCCATACTCGACCCAACCTGGTTGGGCCAACCCGTGGACGTCACCGGCGAACCATGAGCGCGGCCAGCATAGGAATAATCAAGGGGGAAATTCTAGGTTTTCGGGGCAGTATACAGGACAACACTCGGGACAGGTGCACTTGGCTGAGAATTCTGATTTGGAATTTTCTCAAATCGGTAATGCTTTCCAGGCTATTTCAATGCAGAATCCCGACGACAATCAGTGGTATATGGATACGGGTGCTACGTCCCACTTGACATCCAACCCAGGTATGCTCACTCCTCCTTTTAATTTAAGTTCGGTCCGGTCAATCTACATAGGAAATGGTAATTCAATTTCGATTCACCGGTCCGGCATGACTCACATTAAATTGCCAAACCGAAACCTTCACCTTAGAAATGTGTTATATACCCCGCAAATAATTAAAAACCTCATATTTGTTCGTCAATTCACCAAAGACAATAATGTTTCTGTTGAATTTGACCCTGACGGTTTCTCTGTGAAGGACCTCAAGACTGGGAATACGATTATGAGGAGCAGTAGTCGGGGCGAACTCTATCCCGTATCCACCTCACCTAAACCGTCACAGTCTCTACCTGAGTCAAGTCCATCATCTTTTGTTTCTTTTTCTGAGTCTGTCCAGTGGCACGATAGACTCGGCCATCCGGGCTCTAATATTCTGGATTTAATTCAGCGTCAGAGTCGTATTGGCTGTAATAAAACCTCTTCTCATTTATGCATTTCTTGTCAAATTAGCAAGCATAAGCGTTTACCGTTTTATGCATCAAACTCTATGTCAGTCGCACCGTTTGATATTATCCACAGTGAACTACGGACATCCCCAATACAAAGTAAAAGTGGATATAAATATTATCTCGTCCTCGTCGATGATTTCTCTAACTTTGTGTGGGTTTTTCCCCTCAAATTCAAATCCGACACTTACCAAAAATTTGTGCAATTCACTAAATTCATTAAAACTCAATTTGGACGAGATATTAAAAGTTTTCAATGTGATATGGGCCGAGAGTTCGATAACACTCCGTTTCACAATTTCGCCTCCCAAAATGATTTTGTGTTTCGGTTTTCGTGCCCCAAAACTTCTCAACAAAACGGTAAAGCTGAACGTAT
The DNA here is from genome assembly GCA_958450325.1 of Agrostemma githago. Taxonomy (NCBI): domain Eukaryota; kingdom Viridiplantae; phylum Streptophyta; class Magnoliopsida; order Caryophyllales; family Caryophyllaceae; genus Agrostemma; species Agrostemma githago. The sequence continues at coordinate 68,549,439 of OY288246.1, forward strand.
GTTAAGACGGCTAAACGAAATTACACTCGTCCTCTTGTGTCATGCTTCCCTTCCCCCTACGTTCTGGGTCGATGCCCTCCATGCCTCGGCCTATCTCCACAATATTCTACCCTCCACCACACATAAATCCCGCTCCCCCTCCTCAATTCTTTACCTGCGACATCCGTCCTATGACCATCTCCGGGTGTTCGTGTGTCTGTGTTTTCCTAACTTGTCAGCACATCGAACCCACAAACTACAAACACGATCTACTAGGTGTGTCTTTCTTGGCTACTCACCAAATCATTGTGGGTATAGGTGTCTTGACTTATCAACGGGAAAGATCATCATTTCCCGCCATGTCACTATTGATGAGTCGGTCTTCCCATTCGCGTCTTCCCCTTCCCCTTCCCCCGACTACTCGTTCCTCGATCCCGGTCATGAGTCTCTAAATCCCGCTTTCTTTCCTAACATCAATTCCACCTTCGGGCCGACAACCGACCCCACTCCACCTCACTCACCTAATGTGCCCACCTCCCCACCATCTCCCACCACCCTGCCCACTGCTCCGCAACCACCCACGCCACCAACACCCCCCAGCATCTCATCCCCGACCCCTGCACCTTCACAACCCCCCAACACCACCTCCACTCACCCCATGACCACTCGAGCCCAACACGGCATATTCAAGCCATGGTAGATGAGTTCCGAGCTTTAATTAATAATCATACTTGGGAGCTTGTTCCGCGACCCACTGATCAATCCATTATTCGGTGTATGTGGCTGTTCCGCAACAAATATCGGTCTGACGGTACCCTGAAGCGATATAAAGCCCGACTGGTAGCAAATGGCAAAACGCAACAGGTTGGTATTGATTGTGATGAAACCTTTAACCCTGTTGTTAAACCGGCGACCATCCGTACTGTTCTCAGCATTGCTGTATCCCGAAAATGGCCCATTCATCAACTTGACGTTAAAAACGCATTTCTTCATGGGGACCTTGCTGAAACAGTATATATGCATCAACCCCCCGGATTTCATGATAAGACCAAACTGGGGTATGTTTGTCGTCTCCGTAAGTCGCTTTATGGCCTCAAACAGGCACCACGTGCCTGGTATCAGCGCTTCACCAACTATATTCTATCTAAGGGGTTTCGTGGCAGCATATGTGATCCGTTCTTATTTATCCTTCAACATGGTTCTCACACTGCTTACTTACTCCTCTATGTTGATGATATTATTCTTACTGCCTCTACCACGTCACTGCTCCGGTCAATCATTGCGACTCTGTCACAAGAATTTGCCATGTCCGATCTCGGTGCGCTACATCAGTTCCTTGGCATAACGGTTACCCGAAATGACAATGGTCTATTTCTCACTCAACGACAATATGCCATGGATATTCTTGCTCGAGCTTCGATGTCTGATTGTAACCCAAGTAATACTCCAGTCGAGCCCGGTTCGAAACTGAGTCCGTCGTCTGGTCCTGCTGTTACCGACCCATCCCTTTATCGTAGTCTCGCCGGTGCATTACAATATCTCACTTTCACACGGCCAGATATATCTTATGCAGTGCAACAGGTATGTCTTTTCATGCATGACCCTCGAGAACACTAGTAGAAAAACATGGATTTGAGGCTCCATAAAACCCCCCATTAGAGGCATCTTTTATGATGCTTCATACGGGGGGGCCGCACATTGGAAATTATGGTGCGACGTTTTTTTGAAGCCTCAAATAGTGGACTATTTGCGGCGTTTTTTTAAAGTGACGCCTCAAATAGTTGACTATTTGCGGCGTTTTTCTAAAAATGACGCCTCAAATACATTGAAAACTTTGCGGCTTCTATGGATAAAACGCCTCTAGTGACACCTTTTTTGTGGCTTCTTTTGGTATATGACGCCTCAAATAGAGCTGAAATTTGATGTATCATTCACCATTCGCCGCCACAAATATCACCATATTTTACATATTTAATTAGATCGTTAGAAGTGTCTACTCCAAATAAATGTCGCAAACAATATTAATTTTATTCAAAAAATATATAATTTTTTAATAATTTCGACAGCAACCATTTGCATTTCAATAAACCAAATAAAATTCTTACATTATCCATCCAAACCTGCATACATACATTCACACGTCCAAAAAGTGGCATGGATACAATTCCAACCTCAATTAAACCACACAAGTCATGCCAAAATGCTCCAATTAACTAGTTCACTTCAAGTACAACAACGATTCGTAAAGTACGTAGCCCACTTGTCCCGTAATTCATTCATCTCATCTTCATTGTAGGTGTAGGGTTGCTCATTTTGTAAGATCCAAACCTTAAAAACACACAAGAAAGACGAATTATTATCGATTGAACACATAAATATGATAATAAAGTCATATATTCACGTAAAAAGATCGTAGGTAGCTTATAATATTAACGAGGTTGCAATGAACTAATTAAACAAACACCCACCTCACAAATTTTATTTACAACTACAAACAATGCCTTCAATGTTACTAAAAATAATGCCTACAAATTTAACCTAATTTTACCACTACAAACTCCAATTTTACTACAAAGAATGCCTACAAATTAAACCTAATTTGACCACTACAAATAAACCATCTTTTGTACTATATATCCCAACATATACTCAATGACATCTCCTCCGCATCAACCTACCATATAAAAATGATTAATTTGTGGAGGTTGGAGGGTTACTTTTGAAATTCCTTCAATGTTATAAAATTACCTTATAACAATGGCTCAGCTCGGATAAACAAATAACTTGGCATTGATGAGATGATTGGGGAAAGGATCATGGAGTTAAGCAAGAATGATTAAAAGAAAACTTAGAATGATTAACTGACCAATTGCTTACCTTTTCAAAGTCACTTGCAGTTGAGCAACGATTAACTATATCGTACATGAACCGCATCACGAACAAACCATCGTCCACACTTCCACTATGTTGAGGACACTACCACGGAACGGAAAATATTCATAATTTCAAAAATTTACAGATTGTAAGAATTAAAGTGTAAACAAAAATTGAGAAAAATAATGTAGTCTTTTAGTTAATTACCTTCATATTGAGTAGTCATATACTTGGCCCCTGAGAAGACGATTTGACGCAAGTGACGGCCGATAATTACGCCTCCACTGTACTCCTCTTCTCACAACATTTAATACTCGTACATAATAATAAATCTAAATATTAATAATAAAGTTATGGAGAAGGTGTCCGTATGTTTCCCCAAACAATCAATCTACCTGTAAACTTAATCATTGTATCATTTCTCTTGAAACCCCTTAATTATTTTACTTAACTCCTTATAAACTTATGTTAGAAGACTATATATATATATATATATATATATATATATATATATATATATATATATATATATATATATATATTGTATCTTACTTTTATATTATTTAGAGAAGTACCCTATTTCACTACTACCAATCACTACTACAATTAACTCAAAAGGAATCATTAATAACTAACCATTTAAGTTTGAATAATGATGTCTTTGGCTAAAGAAATCAATTCTTTCAAATAAATGGTCTCTTATCTAATAACAAAGACATCTTTTTTTAAACAAATGATTTCTAACCATATATCATTAATAACAAAGACATCATTTTTGACAAAAATAATTTCTAATCATATACAATCAATAAAAAAGACACCTTTTTTTTAAAAGAAATGATTTTTTTTCTAACACCTTAATTTATTTATTCCGATCCACAAATAGTAGCTAGCAATTTGCCATCATTTATTGAATTATATATGTACTTACAACTACTCACTCCCTCATTCTTAAAAAAAATTGTTAGTTATAAGTAGTTTGGTACGAGTAATAAGTAGTACTCCCTCCGTTCCAACCAATAGTATACATATTCCTTTTAGGTCCGTTCCAACCAATTGTATACATTTCCTTATTTGTATACTCATTTAATTATTAAAATACCCAAATAACCCTTCTTACTCCCCACCCCCATCCAACCTCCAAAAGGTAAAATAGTAAGTTCAACATCAAATTATCCCTTTCCCACACCACCTAAAATCTTGTGCAAAAAGCATATGTATACTATTGGTTGGAACGGAGGGAGTATCAATTTAGGGTTCTTATATTTTTTTCTTGAATTTATGGTATTATTTAGCATCAATTAAAGTTATACAATATATGGTGATTGAATTTTTGGATTGTTAGTATATACTTATGAAATTTACCCTTTCAGAATAATGAATCTACTCCTAGGATAGTTGTACTGCAATACACAGTATCCGACTTCAACACCAGATCAAGTTAATACATGTTGATCTTTGATGTCTATATCGCAGAACTACATACAATCAGAGTACAGTGGGAACTATTATACTCAATTTATAGTGATAGCTATGACATCTACTGTATGTATGTCTGTGTGCATATGAAAAAAAGTTGAATGAATTAGTGTGTATATTGGGCAAATAAAGCGACAATGATGTGATTATCATAAATAGTGTGTTATTGTGTACATAAATATAAAAAGAGAATATTGAGCGAGTGTGATTTAAAAAGCAAGAAGAGCCAAGCAAAGAAGGTAGTATGCATACCGGCAGCAGCAGCGGGCAGCAGATATACAAGGGAAGTGGTACCTTTGGATCTGTGGGCATGGAGGAACTACGGCCAGAAACCCATAAAAGGTTCTCCTTATCCTAAGTATCTCTCTCTCTTTCTAATCATCCCATCCATCATCTCTTTTTTGCTTGTATAAACATTGTAATTTGTAACGAGATCAGATGGGTTAAGCTTGTGAGTAGTACTATAGTAGAACGAAGAGACTAAAGAGTATGTATTTAATGGTGGGGTGGTAAAATGAATGACAGAGGATACTAAAGATGTAATAGTTCAAAGGGGTGCTCGGCCAGGAAGCAAGTGGAAAGAAGCAAGAAACATGTTGGTTGTCACCTGTACATCCGAGCAGTCACCCTTGGCCTACTTAAAGGAATGCTCTCGCTGGCTCCTCCAGGTCATCCTCCTCCCTCCACCACCCTTCCAAACCCCCACCAGCGACCATTACTACTACTCCACTCTTCTCTTCACCTCTCCGATCCAATGCCCCGGTATTTTTCTACTTCATCCTTCCCAAAAAGGCCAATCATTTTCAACTACGCTGCTATTTCTACTGCATGTAGTACCTATACTCCATCTATGTGCATTCTTTTTTTTTTTTTACATTTTCATTTAGTACTAGTAGTATTTTATAATGTAGGGTTTGGGAAAGTTGTTATATGGAGTATATGCATACACCACCTAGCTAATATTAATATTTTGTTGTTCTTATGGTTTGAACTGTTTGGAATTTGCACTTACGATTTTGTTCTTTATTGTTTATGTAGTCTTTGTCTATTGTTTGTTTGATGATAACTTCTGCTTACATTAAACTTCTCTTTTTGATGTTGCAGATTATGCTTGCGGATTCAATAATATGTAAAGCTGGGACAGGTACGTGTCTTTAAATAAGAACAACTAGGCCGTGTAGGTTTACATTTTCAAAGAAAAATCATTTTGTTATTTCTTCCAGTATTCACCCAACATTTGCCTCCCTTATTGTTAGTTTCAAAATTTGTCGTAATTTTCATAACTTTGTTTTTTTCATACCAAAGGTTGAATCTTTATTCAAATATTCAACAAATAAATGCAGAAAACATAAGATTAGCAAAAATCGAGCAATACCAAATGCATAAAACGTACTCCAGCAATAAGATTATAAGATGATGACGAAAGGAAGAAATAATTCAAAAAGATATCAAATTCTGGCGAACGTACCGAACAGCGCGCAGAAATACGATGACAACTACCAGCGACGAGACCTACCACCGGAGAGCAGCGAACCTACCAGCGGAGAGCAGCTACCAGCGACGAAGTTCTGGTATTTCGTTGATAGCCATGAAATTCTGGGTTTGGGAATCTGGGTTTGCTATTGTCGGGGATGAGGGAGAGAGGTTGGGTTTGTTTTCTTAGGGTTTGACAAGGGAACCGGGACCGACGAGACCTACCACCGGAGAGCAGCGAACCTACCAGCGGAGAGCAGCTACCAGCGACGAAGTTATGGTGTTTCGTTAATAGCCATGAAATTCTGGATTTGGGAATCTGGGTTTGCTGTTGTCGGGGATGAGGGAGAGAGGTTGGGTTTGTTTTCTTACGGTTTGACAAGGGAACCGGGTAGGGAGAGTGGATGGGTTTATTTATTTTTTTTTAAATTACAATAGGTAGACGGGAGAGGCGTCAATTGTGGATGACGCCTCACTACATTAATATTTTTTTTTTTGCAATTTATCCCTAAAATCGACTCACCCAAGCATTTTTCTTTAAAAAAAAGATAAATTATTTGCAGCTAATTACCAAAAACGCCTCAAATGAGGAGCAGCAATTCCACTTTTTTCTACTAGTGGAACCACATTTTGCCTTTCTCAAACGTGTCCTCCGTTACGTGAAAGGCACGGTCGATCACGGCCTTCATATAGGCATCTCGACGTCATTTAAACTTACTGCTTTTTTCAGACGCTGACTGGGCAGGTTGTCCTGACTCACGACGCTCGACATCGGGTTACTGTGTTTTCCTTGGAGATAACCTCATTTCTTGGTCCTCCAAACGCCAGTCTACCGTATCTCGTTCTAGTACCGAAGCCGAATACAGGGGCGTTGTGAACGCTGTCGCTGAAACCAGTTGGCTCCGCAATCTCCTTCTTGAGCTACACATACCATTACGTCATGCTACTCTTGTCTTTTGTGACAACATCTCTGCGATCTATCTCTCGGGAAATCCTGTTCAACATCAGCGCACCAAACATATTGGACTAGATATACATTTTGTGCGCGAAAAAGTTCAGGTTGGTCTTATCAGTGTGCTACATGTTCCCTCAGAGTATCAGTATGCTGACATATTCACAAAGGGTTTGCCGAGGTATCTGTTTGATCGTTTTCGTGCCAGTCTCAGCGTTCGTCCTCCTCCCGCTCCGACTGTGGGGGCGTAATGGATATGTAAATATCGTAATATTCTCTTACCTTATTTATAGAGTATCGTAATATAGCATATACCGTAATTATAGGATAAATTTCCACTGTATGTGAATATTCTGTAATCTTTGTAACCGCTATATAATGGATACTACGCTAATCACCCAATTCAGGGAATTACAATAACTATCAATAAAATCAAATAAAAATGTTTTTAGAGTTTTATAAAATATAATTAAGTTTTAATATCTGTTTGGTGATTTTTTTTTCATATTGGATATTTAATACTCCCTCCGAGTTCCTAATATTGTCCCATTTGGTTTTGGGATGAAAATTAAGGAAGGGAAAAATGAGTGGTTAAAAAACGAAGGAAGAAGAGAGAGAAATGAGAGAGTAAATGTGAACCACACATTGATGGCCTAAAAAGAAAAGTGGGACAAATATCAAACTCAGCTCAAAAAGGAAAGTAGGACAATAATAGAAACTCGGAGGGAGTAAGTTGTATATTTATTATGATGTTTTATTATTTAGTTTAGGTAAAAATCTCATGGTACCCTCGAACTATGTCACATTACATATGGTACCCCTGCTTTTAAGTTTGATCCGATGGTAACCTTGAGTTTTATAGTTTAGTTCCCGATTTGCCCTTACCCAATTTTTTGTCATAACGCCGTTAAATTATGACCAAAAGTTGGATGATTAATTTTTGAGGAAAAATTAATTACATCACTCAACAACTAATTACTTCAAAAAGAGTGAGGTTCCCATGGTACCCCAATATTTTCATAGTTGTTCACATGGTATCCTTACATTTTCATAGTTGTTCCCATGGTACCCCTAGATATTTATAGTTGTTCCCATGATACCCTAAGTTTTCATAGTTGTTCATATGGTACCCCTACAAGGAAATCAATTACTCATTGAAGCAAAGCAACAACTAGTTTACTGAACTAGCCGTTACACGAGTGCTTATAAATTCACTCTTCTTTCTATTTTGGCAGAAGAACAACAAACAATCCACACTTACTCACTCAACCTTTTCACCTCCTTCTTCACTTGTACAAAGAAAAAACTTCATCACCATAACCTTGAAGCTCGATCATCCTGAAACATCATTTTTTTCCATTTTTTGGTACGAGTGAAGAAGGAGGTGAGAAGGTTGAGTGAATAAGTGTGGATTGTCTGTTCTTTTTCTGCCAAAATAGAAAGGGGAGTGATTTTATAAGCACTTGTGTAACGGCTAGTTCATTAAATTAGTCGTTGCTTTGCTTCAATTAGTCGTTGCTTTCTTTTCGGGGGTACCATGAGAACAACTATGAAAACTTAGGGGTACCGTGAGAACAACTATGAAAACTTAGGGGTACCATGGGAACCCCTCTTCTTTTGAATAAAAGTAGTTGTTAAGTGATTGTAATTAATTTTCCTCCAAAATTAATTAACAACTAATCATCCAACTTTTGGTCATAATTTAACGGCGTCATGACGGAGAATTAGGGTAAGGGCAAATCGGGAACTAAACTTAAAACTCAAGATTATCATGGGAACAAACTTAAAAGTAGGGGTACCATGTGTAATGTGACATAGTTCGAGGGTACCATGGGAAATTTCCGTTTAGTTTATGTGTGGCACACAGAGTGAAAAACAAAAATGGGACCAGAGATTTTACTGTTAATTATCTGTTTCTATATTTGGTAATAAGTGAATTTTAGAGGGAAAAATTAACAAATTCTTATTTTCTTGGTATATAAGAGAATTACCGGATACCATTTTATGATGCACGTTAAAATGAATAGACGATTATTAATTAACATGATTGCTTAACATTCTTTCCAATTATGTTCATCATTATATTCGGGTTATGGGTCAAAATCGGGTCTTAAGTTCGGGCGTCGGGTTGGCTTATTCGGGTCGGGATAGTTTGTTAGGTCTATCCCCTCTCTTCATACTACCTGGTAACCGGGTCACCTATACCACCCTGATTTAACTATTTCAATAATACCTATTATTTTCTGATTTATTAAAATTAATATTATTTTGCGAAGAAGCTTTGTAGTTGATATTATTGTCGTAAATAAAATTAAAGGTGAAAAAAAAGTGAAGGTATTCTACCGGTAACCGGTCATCTATAAAACTCTGGTTTAACTACTTCGATAATACGTATTATTCTCAAATTTATTAAAATTTGCATTATTTTGAGAAGATGCTTTATATTTGATATTATTGTCATTAAATATCCATTTCTTAAAAAAAATGATTGAGTTACAGATTAGAGACTAGTCCATGAGAGGGTAGCTACATTCCGTAGTAATAGGACAAAGACTCTCATCTCTAAGAAGTCTCATAAACCCATTTTCACCCCAACTTTCACCCCAAGAATTCTTAATCAACCAATAATCCTGACCCGATTTACTATCCGTACCATACCCGATAACCGTAACCGCATGATTCAAGTTTGTACCACACCCTCCATCATAAACTCCACTTGAATAGCTATTGAACTCGGCCGAGTGGGTATCAATCCCAACCGACACCGGTTGCTGGCTCACTGCCTGGAGGAGTTCAGTCGGATCATCCGAAAAAGACGAATGTACGTAACCGGATATTTTTACAAGGTTATTTGGAGCGACGGTGCATTTCCCGGGTTTTGCAGTGTAAGGGTAGTCTTCTTCGGTGAATACTCCGTTGGCTTGGATGTACTCGTATGCATGGGTCATGAAACCGGGTTTGCACCCGTTTGGTTGGACGCAGTCGACGAGCTGTTGTTCCGAGAATGACACGAGGCTTCCGTTTTTTATCTTGTGGATCGCTTCTACGGCCGCGATTGATGAGAATGCCCAACAAGCCTCTGTGGATCCCAAGTTTTATACCAGAATTTGGGTTAGTACTTGGTAAACATAAACAATAATAATATTTAGGGTCCCATGTAAATTTCTCATGAATTGATAAATTGAGATGATGTTTGGTTGTCCACTTTTCAGAAATTGTCACTTCTTCATAATGGTGAAGTTACTCACCAAGCTCCCTTGGTGGGTAAAATTTCTCGCATGAAGTTATTTTCCACGTGTCAACCAAACAATTATTTTGTAATTCTCATGAAATACAAATTCACGTGAATTTAAGTTCCCGATAACTCCATCTTCTCATGATGAACCAAACGAGCCCTTAGTTTATATATTACTTCGTACTTGTTTAATTTGTCACACTTGGTTGGTTGGGAACTATTTTACAAAATCTAATGACGCGGGTTCAAATCCCACGCATAATGTCATGTTTTTATTAGGCACTCTAAAGTCATATAAAGTCACCGTTTATTCTTAATTTGTAAATCAATTTCCCTAGAATATATTTATCCGCATAATATCATAATTAGTACGGAGTACTATATATTTTTCAATAAAATTATTACTCCATATATGAGTTTTATCGATTTTTTTTATAAAATTCCGATGTTATCTGTTTTTTAGATTTTAAAAAAGAGTGATAAACATTTACGGATAGGTAGTGTTTATGAAATATTTTTTCGGATCCTCTTAATTTTTTTCTCAAGATCTGCTGCAGATAATATTAGCAGAATTTGTACTTCTATCGAACTTATAATAGCCAATAATATTAGTATGTTCGACTAAAATTTGGGTTTTTCGTTAAATTAGTCATATTAGAAAAGCAGAGCAGATGTCCTGTCTTGTTTTCGCGTCCCGCTCTGTGTCACACCACACACTGGATGCACCTTGACTATTGAATAAATAAAATATGCAACAAATATCATAACTAGTTGATTTGTATGGTGCGACACACAGAGTGAGACACATGGGACGAGTTATCAGCACCGATTAAGAAAGAGTTTTTGTATAGAAAGATTATAGGATAATTATATTATTTTCATATAAAAATTGAATATATTGTTTTGGTAAGATATGATGCTAATAGATAACAGGTTTGACCAAAATATGTACTCTCTCCGTTTTTTAATTTTTGCCCCGTATTCCTTATTTGGCAAGTTTTTATTTTTTGTCCCACTTCTTAACTTTCTTTATTTGTCATGTATATATTACCATATTATCCTTATATTTTTCTATTATTTACCCATTATGTCATTGAATTGATTAAACTAACCTTATATTCCCTTCACTTTAATGACTCATTGGTGTCTAGTCACCAAATTTCATCATCATTTATCTCTTCATCAATAATTTATTAAATTTTCTTAAATTATGTGCTAAACACAATGGGGCGAAAATTAAAAACCGGAGGGAGTATTAAATTAGTCAAATTAAGAAGGAGCTTTTGACAATCATAATAATCTTTTGGTTGAAACTTTTCTCTAATACTCTCTCTCATTCCTTCGATTCTTTACGTGGGTGTCATTTTTGTGAGGAGAAATTGTAGACCCAGGTAAAGAATTGAATGGCTGGGAGAGAGTAATATGACATCGAAATATAGGTCGAGTGGTCGACCTACAACTCGCAAGAGACACGTTAAGAACGTTATTAATTGAGTTCAACCAAAACCTTAACCTGATTCAACTCCTCGTACATTGTACTAATCAAGTGTGTATGAGACAGGTTTTCAGAAAATTTAATTACTTACAAATTAAAAATGCTTAGAAAATTAAAAATGCTTAGAAACGATATTTATTTTTCTTACCGCAACTCCCTTGCATTTTTGCGGGCGTGACTGCGCCTCGTTCTCTCCAATCGACCGATTCTTCCAAAACCAAGCTCGAATTATAAGCAGGCACAGACGTAGACGTAATTGTGTCACGTGATTTTTCAGGACCGTTGTAACCCGTATAAGTCAATTGGAACTCTTCCATGGTCATATCACTAAACGCATTTAGCCCTAATGTGTACGACTTATTAGCACGTCCGTTGCTATTAAATTCTTCAATACGTTTCATATTTTCTTGGAAAATTTTAAAACGTTTTAATTTATCGGTTACACTTTTGTATTCATGACCGTGACGAGTAATCCATTGCTCGAACTTGTCCATCTTGGACTTGGTACTCTCAGGCCAGACATAATTCGGTTCGAGAGTACGAGAAATTGCATGAGAACAACAAAGGGTTAAAGTAAGGAGAAAAAATAGGTTAATTTGGTATGTGGAAACCATGATATTCACCGTCTCTCTAAAATTTTTGTGTAGAATAAAGTCTTACAAACGTGTCATGCAACAGCGTTTATAACAACTTAATTTTCATACGCAAATAATTTTTGTTGCAAGATTTTGAAAAAGAAAATGGTAAGCAATCAACAAAATTATCTTTAGTGAAATACTTCCACATTTGATAAACGGACAAATAAAATCAGTTACTTATAGTATAATTTATTATAGAAAAGTAAATAGCTTCATAAAGTTTATATATAAAAAACGCTTAATTACGTAAAAATTCTTAAAGAATTTCTGCACTAAATGACAAGAAAGATCTTGAAAATAAAATCAAACGGGATGTTCAAACTTTTAAAGTTTGGTGGCTTGAGCCAATCTGAGCTCAGATGAACTCGAGATCGAGATCAGCTCGGAAATTTTAAGCTCGAATATGACATTAATTTGGTCCGTGCATTTGTATACATATAAAATTTACTTTATGTATATCATATGAGTAATAATTAAAGATTTTAACTTGGAAATTTATTAATTTTTTCATCTCAGAATTTTGAGAAAATAATTTGAAAATAAATCTTTATAATTGGAAAGTGTTATTAACTCTCTTAATTAGTATATAGGAAGATTAACGTATTCTCAAATTAGTTTGAATTTAATTTGTACGAGTAATATATATTGATTCCGTATATTCCTAAAATATAGTCTCATTCTCCATCGGTGGGACGTTTCTCTCCATAGAAGAATTTAATAGAAGAAAATTTGTATAATTGTAGAGAATTTCGGCAATTTTTCATTAGAGAAAACTTGGAGAGAAATTGTATAATTGTGTACTTTATGAACAATTTCCGTAATTTTTCATTAATTTTTTTCCATAACTTCTCCATGTGCATGAATATTTTCCCACTTCTTCTCCATACCATGGAGAAAAATTTCATGGATACAAAACGTTATCAAGTTTTTTTTCTATCCATTCTTTCTTGAAGTACAAATGGAAGTAACAGTGGTACCAAACCTAATAGAAGTATGTACGATTAACATAAAAGAGTATACAAATATAAAGAGGTATGCTTCTTATAAACATGGGTACAAAATAAAATTGTCATTTAAGGGTACAAATAGAAAAAAGAGTGGTACTGAAGAGTGATCTCTCAATAAGTTATTAAGAGACCGTCTCTCCCAAGATTAAAAAAAATCTCCATAGATAAGGATACTATTACGATCATGTGATAAGTATATTGTCAAATTTGTTAAGACTCGTATCTCGTATACTTTCTATATTACACGCCTTTGCGTGAATTAATATTATCTATTTAGGAAGATTTTCTCATTATTCATCCAATTATCTTAATGCAATGGACTTTCAATTTTTTTAGCTTTTTTTTTAGTTTGGATTTGTTTTATGGGTTTTATTAGTACTAGTATAGACCCGTGCATATGCGCGATACATATGCAAATTTATTTTATAGATATTCTAAAATTTAGAGTATATATTAATTTTTATGTTACACAACTTTGTAATTTAGATTTAACAGAATAATTAGTAAGCCAATATTTTTTTTATTACTCCATGTGTATTATTCTAATACTTTCGAAGTCTCAATTTTCTACTTAAAACATACGAAGTAAATATGAATTAGGGTTATTTCATGACAATAATACCAACTATGGGGTGCTTCTTGTATTAATACCAACTGTACGTAATCCCGTTTTAATATGAATTATCCTCTCATTAATCTCTCTTTATACCCAACACCTTTTTTACCTGTAAAAGCCGGTAATTGTAACCTGCTAGGTTTTGAGGCGTCTCTTCTTCTTTTTCTTCCTCTTTATATTCATCGAATTAAAAAAACTCATTGACACATGATGTGGTTATTCATCTGGATCCTCCTCTAATTCGTATCCTTCAAATGTCAGTTTTTTTTTTTTTTTTGCAAACGTCAGCTAAGATGCTCCAATCTATTTACCACAATTTCAAAATAAGATGCTTCAATCTATTTACCTAATTTCAGAAAATTTAAGAAAAACAATGGCGAGAGAAGATGTCGAGTTCAGCAATGACGAGAGAAAAATATGTGGTAATGAGGGAGGAAGTGTACAGAGTAAGGTGGGAGGGGAACTTTAATTCAAAAAGAAATTAAAAGGAAAAGAGATCCGGCTCATCAGGTAGCCGGTAACTTCTTATAAAGAGAGATTAACGAGGGTATAGTTCATATTAAAACGAGATTACGTATAGTTGGTATTAATATAAGAAGCACCCCCATAGTACAGTTGATATTATTGTTATGAAATAACCCTATGAATTAATATTATTGACAATTGATTACTCATATGAGTAATATAATCTTAAATTGTTTAATAACATATTTTTTTTAAAAAGAAATTACACTAATTCTATGTTTTTTTTAAAATTGAGGAGAGATTAACCTCGAAAAACAAAAATATTATTTAGAAAAGCAAAAATTACACATTACAACCTTATAAAAATCAGTTTTTTGTAATTACAATCTTATAAAAATTTTCTTTTCAATTACTACCTAATAAAGCACTTTTCTGTTATTAAATGACGAAAATACCCTTGATGTTAAAATCTTCTTTTTACTCCTTTAACCCATTTTACTCACCTCCTACACTACTCACTCCGTACCTTCCTCTTCAATCATCGTCCACTAAACCCTAATTAATTTTCCAATTGAATCCAAAATCCATACCAAATTCTGGCGCAATTGAAGGGAACGACATATCTGCAAGCAAGTAGCCCCAAATCCTATGTTAATTTAGGGTTTTTTCGTTAGTTTAGGGGTTTTTCGTTAATTTAGGGTTTTGAATCGATTCTTCACACGAAACCCAGATTTGCATTTAATTTTAGTCTTTCTAATATGAATTAAGTGTAGTTATAGTGTTATTGTAGTTCATTAGCATGTTGAGAGCCAAATGTGGTTGTCGATTAGATAATTTCAATTTTTAGGGTTTCTCCAATTTGGTGTTGATTTTGTTTTGCCTAATGTCTGCTATGTTGCTTTTGCTTTTCAATTTTTTGTAAATATGGATATTCAACCATTCACCGTTAACTTGCAACATTTAGACGAATAATAAAGGGAATTAGGGATAAACCCTAAATTTTCACAAGCCCTAATTTCTAGGTTAACAGAAATTTTGCAAAGTACAGAATCGTGAATTAGGGTTACATATCTTGTTCGTACACAACAATAAACTACAGGTACTAATGGCGGCAAAAATAAAGAAGAGGTATAAACGATAGAGAGAGGATGAAGAAATTGAAGACTGCAAAAATTGAATTGAAGAGTGAAGCAATTGAAGAGCAATACAATTTTTAAGAGGTGTTGTAAGAGAGATAAAAGGTTGGGGAAAGAGTATACAGAGTCAAGGGCAAAATGGTCACAAAATTAGACGTAATCTAATTTGGGAAGAAAATTAGCTTACTAACCCACCGGAGTTCATTAAAGGTAGCAATTGCAAATGAAAAGTGTTTTATTAGGTAGTAATTGAAAAGAAAAATTTTATAAGGTTGTAATTACAAAAAACTGATTTTTATAAGGTTGTAATGTGTAATTTTCGCTTTAGAAAATAGAATTGTGTTATGAAATCATATTAGGTGAATGTCCATTGGGCTTTTGACCCATATGTAAACTCCCTTATCATTGCTGATGTACTATATATATCCCTTTCAATGACATGAATAATATAACTCTCTCACATATTTTCTCGCTCTATTTTCTCTCTACTTTTCCTTTCTCTCTCGTTTTATAACACGTTATCAGCACGAGACTCTAATTACTGAGCAGAAAACAACTGAGGGGAGTTCATTTTTTTCTCAATCCTTGTATCTTATAAACAAGGAGTTCATTATTTTCTTTTTCAATCTTTGCATCTCTTAAGCAAGGAATTCGTTAATTTTTCTCTCAATCCTTGCATCTCTCAAGCAAGGAGTTCGTTATTTTTTTTCAATCCTTGCATTTATCAAAGCAAGAAGTTCGTTATTTTTTTCTTGATTCTTGCCGTATTTTATTTCTCAGTCCTATATTAAGAAGTTAATTCATGTATTTTGAAGATACACATATGATCTATTATTACCTTATGACTATAAGGAGATCATAGTATATATATGGGGTATTTTGAATGCATCTCCATATTTGTATCTCTATGACAAAGAATTATATATATTCAAGTAGTCGTTTTAACGATTGAGATATATACTTTAAAGCATAATAGTTAAGTTCCTATGATACTAATATTTTGTTTATCTCTTTGTCAATATATTTTTAAACGGAAACTTTGATAACTTTATATTATTTCAACAATATGATTTAGATGGTAAATTGGATGATTATCAAAATACATATTTTCTAACGTCATAGATTTTGATATCATAAATATTTAATTTCTATAATAATATATTCTCTACCTTATTATAGCTATGTAGTTATGGTAGTAAAATTTTCGTAATTACGGTAACAATCTTTCTATTTTGCTACATATTATATTGTATGAAATAGTGATGACCATCCTTAGGGTATTACAAATTCGTAGTGTCATGATATACTTACTATTAGCAATTTAGAATGTTAAAATTTTCATAATTATGTTCATTATTTTTAAGTTATATTTGTCACGCATAACTTGCATTTCATTGTAAGTTGTTTAGCGATGATTTAATGTGAGATTGTCTTCTATCATTTTAATGCAAGACAATCTCCTATCAAATTTTTTTGCTATTACAATGTGAGTAAGTCTCCTATCACATTAATGTGAGACGGTATTTTATCGGTATAATGAGAGATGATTTCTGTAAATTTACGATCTTCGATCGGTATAAGTTCAGTCAAGTCTCCCATGAGTTTAATGTGAGATAATTTATTTATGGAGTTATCTTACTCATAATTATTCTCCAATTCTTTACTCGATGTGGAAGTCTAAAATATCTCACTTCATAACTCTTAAATATTCATCATTTGAGTAATTACTCAAACGGAATATATTGTTATATTTCCCAAAAGGATATTAATATATGACAGATCTTGCAAATTTACATGAGACACTAGAAGTGTTCCATTTTGCGAGATGAATATAAAGTTTGTGTCATATTGAGTAAGTTTAGCATTCAATAGTTTGGCATGCAATTGCTAATTATACATATTGAGATCAGCTAACTTCGCATATGCATTATTGCAATTAATTGCGAACAAATATCAACATTTGACATGAACTGATTAAGCATATGTGATCAACAAGTGCTTAAAAGTATGGGTTTAAGAATTGTGAATTAAAATTGACTATGAATGATGATATTTGGAGATCCAATTGCACATTACTCGAGGTTGAATAAACATATTTTAAGTTCAATTCTACGAATTGATCGATATTGTTTTAAGTGGCTTGGAGACCACGTATCAAATACGAGTAATTTGTGTTATTAGAATTCACAATTTGATCGTTATCATGTGAATAAATTGATCTCTTAAATTTGGCATTTAGAATCAGCCATTAAAAGTCAATTATTTTATGAATCACGTACTCCCCGAAATATATCATAATCTTGCAAAAATACCCATCAATGAAATCTTATTTGCATATGATATGATAAACGCATTCAAAGGTGGTTAAGTAAATGATTGCAATCTATCTTGAATATTTTTTTCACCACCTTAGGGGGAGAAAGTGAATGACAAGTTGGTAAAACAAAAGAAGTTTTATCATATCAAATTACGCGTTATTTATCGTGTACAGTACATTAATATATAAGTAGAATGACGATTCTACGAAATTACATCGATATGAAATGGCTACACATTTGTGCGCAATATCAAGTGGCCTATTGAATAAGGATTTTATAAATCCGTACGACCGTCGACATATTTATTGGTATCAATGAGCTCATAATCCTGAAATTCATCAAATTTATTGATGATATTTTAAAGTATACAATACAGTTTGCATATCGAGTCATCATGCTGATATATAGAAACTAAGTAGAGTATATCATTTCATATTAGTTTTCTTATCACATCGTTGCATCATTTCATATTCATATAGTAAATTTAGTCGCATATTATATTCGTGCAAATTATTGATAATCTGACTATACTTTGAAATGTTGAAGTGATATTTGGATGAAGACGCAACAATCAAAGACTATCTTCATATTATCCGTATAACTATTTGAAGATCAATGATAAATTTCTAATTATCGAAGACATCTATGGTGTTTATCAAGTATGATGATTATTATTTCAAAGATCGAGATTTATCGTCACATCATGGATAATATTGTTATTTTCCGAGTGATGTAACTATCAGGGGGAGTATGCGTGCACGCGCTGTACTCTTTTTCCTTATCTATGGTTTTGTCTCACTGGGTTTTCCATTGAAAGGTTTTGATGAGGCAGCATCATATGCGTGTTTGAGGAATAATGTGCTCTATTTTACACTAGTTTTTTTTCCCACGGGGTTTTTTTCGAGTGAGGTTTTTATGAGACATATTATTCCGTAATGTACATTCAAGGGGGAGTGTTATGAAATCATATTAGGTGAATGTCCATTGGGCTTTTGACCCATATGTAAACTCCCTTATCATTGCTGATGTACTATATATATCCCTTTCAATGACATGAATAATATAACTCTCTCACATATTTTCTCGCTCTATTTTCTCTCTACTTTTCCTTTCTCTCTCGTTTTATAACAAATTGATTATATTTGTTTTTATTTTGATGATTTTCTTATTATAAGTTTGTTCAAATTATTTTGAATTTTTTTGTCTTCTATGAAATTTAAGTGATTTGTTTTATTTATTAAATGAAGTATTATTATTTAATTCTATATTAGGCCTGATGCATTTTGGAGGGAACTTTTTAATACATTGTTATCCTTTTAGTTAATAGGGGATTACGTCGTTGTTTGGGTGGAAAAATATTTTAATAACTAGTGTAGTAACCCGTGAAAATTCACGGGGTTGAGGCGCTTTCTTTGACATTAGAACATATCGAAAAAAATTAATAAGCAGTATAACAGAAAGACGTTGTTGTGTGCCCGATGTTACAAAATTATTGAATTTAGAGAAATAATATTTTTACGGTAGGATCAGTATTTACGTTTAAGAACTCATGTGAGTCCGTGGACACAAATTTGGTTTGAAAAAACGAAAAAGTATACTTTATGTAGAATCAATAGTTTTGAGACGACTTACCGTGAATTACTTGAAAATAATTTTTTTAAATACTGAACGACATATTTGGAGATCATTAACACGAAGAGTAAGAAAGTTGATCATGCTCCATTGTATAATTAAGTCGTCTTCCGTATCTTGTGCGAATCAAGTATGTGGAGACCCAATTACGCCGCTTACCCTGAACCCCCTCTTAGCCGCCCTGGTTGCATGATAAGGGCGGAATCCTTGTACAACTCCTCAATTAATGTGCCTAATTATTCAATCGAAAGAAATTTAGAACAATAAAAATAAAATTTTCTTTAGTGAAAATAAAATGTGCATTTGAGGTGAAATTCCTATAACTCAAGATTTAAAACACATTTGATCAATCTCAGAACTCGAGACTTAAGTTCAATAAACTTCTCAGTTTTTCTTCCACCTGACCGACCCATCTAATTGTCATTGAGATTTAACTAACACAATATGATCAAAAGATACTTTGATCAAGTAATAATTAATAAATAATAATATTATTATCAATTAATCAATAATAAGAAACTGAAATATTCAATTAAAATACAAAATTTACCGACGATTTAAGCTAAAAAATATTTATTTAAGAGTATAGCATTATTTTTATACTCCTGAACTATAATATTCATATTTAAAAAATATTAAATTCAATTTTTTAAAAATTATTTTATTATTAAATGGTAAAAAATACGGAGTACTTATTAAATTAAACATTTGTTTATATTTTAATTTAAAATATTAACTACTTAATGCAGAGTATAAATTCAAAGATAACTATACTATATAAATATAAATATTTGATCAATTTTAATTTTCGTTGACCCAACGGGTCGAATTGCGATCCTAAAATACTATCATTACTTAATTTAGGGGGCGTTTGGTTTGGGGTCTACAGGAAAGGGAAAGAGAAACAATCTTTCTCATTCCCTTTGTTGTTGTTTGTTTCATCATTTTTTCTATTTCCTTTCCCTCCTTCATTCCTCTCCATTACCCCTGACCCTTCTATCTCCATTACCCTCACCCCCAAGGGTTTGGATCATTACCCATTACCTAGTCTCACCATCATCGTCACCAAACCCGTTAAATTTTGACTCGACCCACTTGACCCATTTATTTTAGAGTCAAGACCCATATTTTTTGACCCATGACCCATTTGATCCGAACTTGAGATAATGAGACATGACCCGTTAATTTATTATATTTAAAATAATAATTAAAAAGTTATCAAGGTTAACATGATAAATTATAAAAATAATTTAAAAAATAAAATTTATAAGAGTATCATTTATCAATAAAATAATTGTAAAATATTATACAAGTAGTTTTTTTAAACAATTTTTAAATTTTAAATAGGGTGTAATTAATTTAATAGCAGCATACTTAATAGAAGAAAAAAATCCAACTTTTTAATTGGTAAAAAGAAAGACGTCGAAAATTATTTCTCACCATAACCCGAATTATGACTCATATAACTCGACCAAATTTGGACTCAACGACTCGTATTCATATCTGACCTGTAATTGTTTCTGATTCTCTTACTTTTGCAACCAAACAACATGTAACATCAAAGGGTAACCTTTTCCTTTCCTTTCCATACCCTTTCTTGATTTCATTCTCTTTCCCCTTCACCAACCAAACGCCCCCTTAGTGTTTTTATTTCTACACCCACTTTTTTGTACCCTCTGTTAATTTTTTTAAACAGAGTGTAAAAGGTAAATGTATCGGGTGTCCGATACATATTGTCAGGCGATCTCCCATAACCTTTTTTGTTGAGTATATTTTATAGGAGCAGTATTCAACTATT
Source organism: Agrostemma githago (assembly GCA_958450325.1). Taxonomy (NCBI): domain Eukaryota; kingdom Viridiplantae; phylum Streptophyta; class Magnoliopsida; order Caryophyllales; family Caryophyllaceae; genus Agrostemma; species Agrostemma githago. Next base: position 68,570,536 of record OY288246.1, read on the forward strand.
CAGGTACAAAATGAATTAGAAATAGAGTAGTGTAATACCCGTGAATAATCACAGGGTTATGTACAACTTTTTGTTAGACGATTTCGTTTAAGACATTTTAGATTTAGTAAGTGTCATATCAAGAATGTGCCAAAGATTTATTTGTAATACACGTAAATGAATGAACGATGTATGGCTTATTCAACAAATAACTTGTGAATTTAGATTTTCAATTAATTAGATAAAAGGAAGCAGTATAGGTCTCAACTCTCAAGTGTGAATTATAGGAAAGCGTGAATTAATAACTTTGCAATTCTCTCAAGCCTAAAACAGTATATGTATTGTTTTTATACAATTTTAACAATGAATATTGGAGTGGTGTATTGTTTAAGGTGTTGGAATTTGGTTTGAAGGTTTTGATTTCGAAACCCATTGATGCAATTCTTTGAAGTGATTTTTTAGTTGTGTCAGTGGTGTCTTCTTTAAGATATACATTCGCTATTGATAAGAATAGGTGGATTGGGTGATTTTTTATTCAAAAAGATTCAATTCCATATCAACTTAAGTTATTAAGGTATAGATTTATTTTGTAACATCGGACCCTATTCTGTAAAATAAAAATATAATATCCGGTAAATATTAGTTTACTTTTTGGTTATAATTTCAGTATAAAAGAATCCATACTGTTTTGAGTAACATTATCAAAAGGTATGTGTCAAATTAATTAGTGTTTTAAAGAATATATAAAAATTGACTGACAAAATAGCATCTGAAATCAATAGATTTTTTTTAAAAAAAAGTCAGATCAGGAAAAATGTTTGCAAATATTAAAGGATAATGTAATAGATGCATCAGAGATTCATATTTTGAATCAAGGATTAATTTAGCTGGTGTAATGTCCAGGTTAATTCAGTGCGGGATTGTGAAGAGGGATTGTTCAGCCCAAACTGTGCAACCCAAGACGTTGAATGCAACATATTATAGCTTGATTAGGAAGATAGCTTGATTCGGAAGATTTTGCGTAATTGCCTAAAATAACTCTGGATTAACGTGGGTTGAGTATTTCAGAATGGAGACCAATGAGCTGCGCCACCTCAGCTGCCTTGGTCTCTGTTTTAATAAATAAAGGATAGTGCGACACGTGACCGTTTCTTCTTGAACGCTTTCTCATTTAGTATAAAGTAAATTATGGTTGCTGTAAGAAAGAGTGCAATAAAATGAAATCGGATACCCTCTATATGAATAGCATAGGTCTGTTTGATTTTAAACGGAAAATAAAAATAAGCGTGAACTATTGAGCTACTGACTTGGGGTGAATCGAATATTACACATTCACATAGTAATGTATACTATTGGAGAGGTTTCACATTAATGATAATGAGAAACCGTGTATTCAGAGTTGCTTACATTAGGTTCCTTGATGACATTTTCCAATGGTAATTTACATGCCAATGTGTAGCCACCACATACACTATCTAGCTTAGTTAGTTATATTTGTTTAAGCATTCATTTAATTAAAATTAAGTAGCTAGTCAAACTTTGAACATAATGCTAATCCACTTAATTCTTCTCTAAATTATATATTAATTAATCAATGTTCAATTCCTACAACAATGGTGATCAAAAATGAAAACAAGACTCAATATATTCATGTTGACTTTATATAAAACACTATAATAATCTTGCAACTTATATAATCAATAATCTATGTTGATCTAATGTGTTTCTAATGATGAACACTTTGTTCATTTTAGTCCTAGTACTAGTACTAGTACTAAACTTGCAATTTTTCTCAAGAATTGATGCGCAAGTAACGTACGTCGACAAAGGTTGTGTCAATGACACGACCGGAAGCATACCTGTAAATATCAACCTCGCTATCCTCGTCGTGAATCTCACCTCCAAAGCCCCTCGAACGAAGTTCTACAAGGCCGCGATTGAGGATCCTCCCTACAGTGTGTACGGCCTCTTTCAATGTCGAGAGGACTTCAGCCTCGACAATTGTAGGCTTTGTATTGGAGACGCGGCTAATACTATCGCTGAGTGTCCCGGTGTTGAAGCTATTGTGTGGTACCAAGAATGCATGCTAAGGTACATACTAACCTTGGATTTGTGCCTTGAATCTGTTTTCCTGCATCTGATCTAGGTTTTATGTCTTGAATCTGTTTTCATAGCTATATATTGAGCATTTCATTCTATAGGTTTTCGTATTATTAGTCTTAATTTTATCGTCTTTCTTACTTCAGGTATACGACTCATTCTAATTTCTCGGCCTATGAGACGTCTCCATCTCATGTAGAACAAAACTCGAGCACTGCTATCTCGAAGAACGCTCACTTCAGTTCAGTTTTGACTTCTGCCATGGATATCCTAATCGATTATACTGCTTCCACGTCCCCTTTGCATTTCGCTGCAAGCGAAAATGTTGTGACATCCACCCTAAATTTGTATTGCTTTGCGCAGTGCACCCCAGACACTGACGTTCTAGGGTGCAATGCTTGTCTTCGAAACGCATTCTCTCAAGTATTGAGTTGTTGTAGTGATAATATACGCGTGATGGTGTTCCTTCCGAGTTGTCAATTGAGATATGATAACAAATCGTTTTGGCTAGAGGACATACCTTTGGCTCCTCCTATAGCTCCTCCTCCTCCTCCTATAACGACTCAAGGTGATCTGATCCAATGTATTTCTTTCTTATACACTATTTATTTTAACATCGAAAATTAGTCTCGCGTACAGAGTTTGTTAAGTTAATATCCGAGTATAGGAAACATGATTTTTTTCCCTAACTAGCTAGAATATCATCTTCAGCTCCGAGCAAGAACAAAACATCGTCAAAGGTGAAAATTGTTGTTGTAATTGCTACGATTGCAACAATAGGGTTAGTACTAGTGGTTGTTGGTGTATGGCTATGGCAACGAAAGAAACGACACCAACAATTAACAAGGAAAATCCGTCTTGGAGTCCTAGAGAGCTCTCAAAACGGTAGGTTTTGCTATTTAATGAGTTTGTTGAACGAGATTGTCTAATACGCGAGTAGAATATATAAACTACGGTAAAACATTTGTGTACTATTATGGTAGATAGCATGGACGACATCAAGAGTTTGGAATCGTTGCAATTCGACTTCAAAATGATTAAAGTTGCAACTCGAAACTTTTCCAAGGACAACAAACTTGGACAAGGTGGATTCGGCATAGTGTACAAGGTATACCAAAGTGAAGGCCAGGCTCAAGCTAACATTTTCACATACAACATATATTTATTTGCTTTGCTCGTCTAGAGAAGAAAAAATCGAACCCCCAACCTCTCGATTATTCGTACCACTTGAGCTTACCCCTTCTTCTCACATACAGCCTTACTGCAATGATATCAAACATGCCTGAACTTTTATCAACGTAATTTATTTAATCATTTTAGTTGGTTTTTGGTTTATGAATAGGGAATGCTTTCGAATGGAGAAGAAATAGCCGTAAAAAGACTCTCGAGAAACTCAGAACAAGGCACCTCGGAGTTTAAGAACGAAGTTCTTTTAGTTGCACAACTTCAACACCGAAACTTGGTTCGTTTACTAGGATTTTGCATATCGAGAAATGAACAAATTCTAATATATGAATTCCTGTCAAATTCAAGTCTCGACCGCTTCTTGTATGGTACTACGACCTCCATCCCATCTCTCAGATTAATATTTATTCATTTGTTTATCTTTTATATTATGTTTTACATGTATTTTAATCGAAGATAAATAAATGGGCGAGACATAGTAACAAAATATCATTGTAGACCCGGTAAAGCGAGTATCATTGGATTGGGAATCGAGATTCAAAATCATATCCGGGGTTGCGAGGGGGCTTCTATATCTGCATGAAGACTCTAGACTGAAGATCATACACCGAGATTTGAAATCTAGTAATATATTACTCGATGAAGCAATGAATGCGAAGATCGCTGATTTTGGTCTTGCCAAGCTTTTTGATTTAGATCAAACTCAAGGTGACACTCGAAAAATTGCAGGAACGTAGTAAGTCCTACTATTTTACTTTTCTCTATCTCGCATTTACCTTTAATTAAAATATTTCTAACGTGAAAAAATGACTCATGAGAAGATAATTGACATTTTTTTCTCTAGACAAATTATTTTTTTAACCGCGTTTCAGTGGCTACATGGCTCCGGAATATGCAATGGCAGGACAATTCTCGGTTAAATCGGATGTTTACAGTTATGGTGTCATAGTCTTAGAGATTGTGAGTGGCCAAAGAAACGGCTTTGTCCATCAACAACCCGATGAGGGACTACTACGCCGGGTAAAAAAATAATCGTCCTCCTCGAATCCTTTCATCACATTTATAACTGTCGACTTTAGCTATTAAAAAATCAGCGTATGTCTTAGCAAAAATATAAATATATCGAAAAAATACATATATATATATATAGGAATTGCATCTCGTGAGTCTCTCTATCTTAAATGAGTCCGTCCCGCGAATCACAGCCACATGATCAAATCACATGAATGGCTGAGATTCAGCGTCATCTTCATCGTATATAATCTTACTGTTACAGTAACAGAACACTATTACAGTAACACAACTATCTTACTGTGACACTATCACAGTAATAAGGAATTACAGTAATAATGTCACAGTAATAATGTTACAGTAACAGAACACTATTACAGTAACACAACTATCTTACTGTGACACTATCACAGTAATAAGGAATTACAGTAATAATGTCACAGTAATAATGTTACAGTAACAGAACACTATTACAGTAACACAACTATCTTACTGTGACACTATCACAGTAATAAGGAATTACAGTAATAATGTCACAGTAGCAGTGTCACAGTAATAATGTCACAGTAATATGAAATCAAAGAATGTCACAGTAATATGGAATTACAGTAGCAGTGTCACAGTAATAATGTCACAGTAGCAGTGTCACAGTAATAATGTCACAGTAGCAGTGTCACAGTAATATGAAATCAATGAATGTCACATCAATAAGGAATTACAGTAGCAGTGTCACAGTAACAGTAGCAGTGTTACAGTAACAGAACTATCACAGTAACAGTAGCAGTGTCACAGTAATAATGTCACAGTAATATGAAATCAAAGAATGTCACAGTAATAAGGAATTACAGTAGCAGTGTCACAGTAATAATGTCACAGTAGCAGTGTCACAGTAATAATGTCACAGTAGCAGTGTCACAGTAATAATGTCACAGTAATATGAAATCAAAGAATGTCACAGTAATAATGTCACAGTAGCAGTGTCACAGTAATAATGTCACAGTACCAGTGTCACAGTAATATGAAATCAATGAATGTCACATCAATAAGGAATTACAGTAGCAGTGTCACAGTAATAATGTCACAGTAACAGTGTCACAGTAATATGAAATCAAAGAGTTATGATGTTTGTGTATGCAAAGGCCTTGTTACTCTTCCTTAATGACGTGGTCCAATCTCAGCCATTCAATCTTGTTTGATTGTGTGGTCCAGATTGAAAGGACGAACTCATCTAAAGATGAAGACTCACCGGATCCTCACTCTATATATATATATATATATATATATATATATATATATATATATAATACCGCAGCCTTTTTTATTTCTAGCTTCGCCCCTGATACAAAAAGGTAAAAATTATTTTAAAAAAACTAGAACATTGTAATTAAATAATTACGATTAAGGCACGCATTATTAGTTGTGTTGTATATATATTACGATACACATAGTATCCCTTACACAAAACTATAGAGAGACGGTCTCTCGATAACTTATTGATATACTACTTTCGTAGTTTCATTGTACCTCTTTATGTGTTATTAGTTGTCCCTCAAAGTGACCATTTCACAGGCATTTTCATAACATGTATATCTCGAATAATATATTTTCTAAATACGTCTAATTAATATGTACTAGCTCATATAAAACAACAGGCATGGAGGCTTTGGAACGAAGAAGCGATTTTGGAGTTGGTCGATCCGTTATTAAGTAAGAGATTTTCCGAAGAAGAAGTGAAATTGTGTGTACTAATCGGTCTTCTTTGTATTCAAGAAGACGCGAACCAAAGACCGAGGATGACCTCAATTGTCGCGGTACTTAACGGACAGTCTGTTACTCTCCCCTTGCCTAATGCACCACCCCACTTCTTTGCTAGCGGCCATGTTGCCAGTACTGATGCGACCGTGTCTGAAAATAATTATTCCTTGTCTTGGAGTGATATTGCACGATGAATAAGTACGGAGTACTTTTTTGTCTCACTCATTTATTTATACGGAGTATTATTTAGAAAGAATATTTTATTTAAAGATAAAATAAATGACTGAAACAGAGAAGTATTAAAGTGTTAGAATTTAACCTCATATGTTCAATCAAACAATTATTCCAACAACGTAAGTATTCGACATTTGTAAATATTTTTTTTATTTTTCAATGTATATATCGTGAAATGGAAACAAATTGTAAAATTCGGTATTCTTTCTCATACATTGTTTTTCCTTACAAGGTGACACAGAGATTTTATGATAAAAACTGGTCATTTTAATGTAAAAAGCTAACGAGTACTCCCTTCATTCATATCCACTTGTCACATATTCCTCTTTAGTCCATTCAAATCCACTTATTACATTTCCTTTTTGGTCAATCATTATGACACTTTTACCCTTAGTTTATTCCCTTTTTATCCTTCTTATGGCCCACCTTATATTCTTCTTATTGTACTTTAATAATTTTATATTCATCTCCTAAAAACTTGTGCAAAAAGCATATGTGACAAGTGGATATGAATGGAGGGAGTAACATTTTATGATTGAAACTTTGAAAGACGGAGATGGAAATTGGGCTTGGGATGCAGACCAAATTCAGCAGATGGTTGTGGATTTCTACGTCCAGCTCTTCACCTCTCACTCTAATTTACTGGACCCCTCAGGTATGATCATGGGTGCTTTTCCGCAACTTACATGTGATGAACAGCGTGCGCTCGATAGGGATTACACCATCAATGAAATTCAAGGCGCACTCAATCAAATGTCCCCATATAAAGCGCCGGGGCCGGATGGGTTTCAAGCACTATTCTATCAGTCTCATTGGGAGGTAGTTAAAGAAAACCTTAATGAAGTTGTTATCCAAGCCCTCCACCACCAGCAGTTTCCTGAAGGGTTGTGTGACACCTTCCTGACCCTGATTCCGAAGACCGATAATCTGACAACAGTGGCATAATTCAGACCCATAGGCCTGTGTAATGTAGTGTATAAACTCATTATAAGCTGATTGTAGGCAGGATCAAGCCAATACTCCCAAGTCTCATAGGTCCGAACCAAGTCAGCTATGTGCCTCGTCGACAAATTACGGATAATGTGGTACTAGTACAGGAAGCCTTACACTCGATGAGGAGCAAGAAGGGGAAAACTGGGTTCATGGCCATTAAATTGGACCTAGAAAAAGCGTGTGATAGATTAGAATGGAGATTCATCAGAGCCACTTTGAGAGATATGAATCTCCCAGTTCGTATGATAAACACCATTATGCTTTGCTTATCTAACTCCTCTTTGAAAATTCTTTGGAATGGGGAACCCACCAAATCGTTCATCCCAAGTCGAGGGATCCGTCAAGGTGACCCGCTCTCCCCGTACTTGTTCACCATTTGTATGGAGCGCCTGAGTCACCTAATCTATGAGGCCCATGAAGGAAATAAGTGGAAAGGTTTTCGACTTAGCAGAGATGGTCCATTTCTCACACATTTATTATTTGCTGATGATCTAATTCTCTTTGCGGAGGCCTCACGTGATCAAGCTCGGGTAATTAAGCGTTGTCTAGACACCTTTTGCTCGGCGTCGGGAGAAAAAATCAGCAACGCCAAATCGAAGATTTTCTTCTCTGAGAATACGAGTGATCTGGTGAGATCACAAGTGACAGTGGAACTTCAAATTCATGCGACTCATGATCTCGGGATGTACTTGGGTATGCCAACTATTAATGGGAGAGTCACAAGAGATACATTTAATCATATTGTGCAAAAAGTCGATAAGAAATTAACTGGGTAGAAGACTAAATTACTTTCCCTCGCAGGACGAGCTACTCTAGTTCAATCCACTATCTCGGCTATTCCCTCATATGCAATGCAATCTGCTCGACTACCCAGAACTCTTTGCGACCAGCTAGATAGGAAAACACGGTTGTTACTGTGGAATGGGTTTGAGGAAAAGAGAGGCACGCACCTTGTGTCTTGCGACACGGTCACTAAGGACAAGGAGAAGGGTGGACTCGGACTAAAATCAATGCGTCAAGCCAACTTGGCGTACATGGCAAAATTAGTGATAAGTGTAGTTTGTAGTGCCTAATTTGTTGTGTTTTGGTCTCATTTTCCTTGTGGAATCGCTCCTTGGGAGCGGTTTATGGGTTACTTATGCTTCCTTTAGTTCGTTTTAGGTTCCCGAGACCATTCATGAAGAGTTGGAGCGATTCCGACTCAATACATACACTTTTCGGAGCCAACGAAGAGAAGGAACGATCACTCGATGCCTTGGATTCGATCCCGAGACCTTGGGACCCGATCCCGAGCCCGAGCCCCTAGGACTCGATTTTGAGCCCCGAGAATCGATGAGAAACCCATGAGAAGCAAGGAGGGACCTTAAAGATCATATTGGAGGCCTACAAGACCCATCCCCGTCGGGAAGGACCTCATCCCGTCCGGGATGAGGTGCGCAAAATGCACTGCGCCTGTTTTGGGTCCGTCCCCGACGGGACCATTTTGTCCCCGACGGGACCATTTCGTCCCGGACGGGATGAGGCAGTTGTAGCCCGCATTTGCTTCTTTTCTTCTCCTTTGTTCTTGTAACCCTATATATACCCCCCTCTTGTAATCTTATGAAATGTTCTTCATTACCCACTAAACCCTAGACTACTTTAGCATAGATTAGCTTAGATTAGATTAGATTAGTCATTAATTAGTCCTTAATCTAGTTAGCTAATCTTGTATTAAGGGATCTCTTGAAGAATCCATCCAATCTTGACAACATTGGTGGATGTTTTGGGTGTTCTTTATATACAAGTTCTCATCTTTTCATTCTCTTGTTAGTTGGTATAATCTTCTCATCCTTTTACTCTTAATCTTTGTTTATGTTATTCAAGTTTTCATCTTTATATCTAGTTTGTTGTTCATGCTTGTTCTTTATATGAATGTTTTGATTCTTATGTTGGTTTCTCTTGTTAGTGTTGGTTTTAGCATAGATATGTTTGAGTAGTGATCCCCTAGGGTTATTAGGGGGATTGGGTGTGATTAGGGATGATTAGGGTGAGATAGGTGGTACTAGATGTTGTTTTTGTTGTTTCCTATTAACCTTGCACTCCACATGTTTGATGAATTGCTTGTGAGACTAGAGACGATCAATCCTTGTTTTTCTTGCCTCTTCTCTTGTATGTGGTTGTTTGGTTGTAGGTTTGGTTCCTTCATTAGTAGCGAGAGCGTGGTGAGGATAACCCCTAGGCCGTTTAAGTAGCGAGAGCCCGAACGTGACCTAGGCTACGAAAGCACGCTAGTAACCCCGTTTTTCTCCTTTTTATGCCCTTGACATCCATGAACCCGACCTAGCCCTAGTTTCTTCTTATCGATTTATTAGCTTCCTTTTGTCATTAGTTATTCGTTTAGCCTTGTTAGCTCGTGTTTTAGACCTTAGCTTAGTCTTTAGTCTATCCCCTAGATTAGTTTGTCTTGAACCTAGTCTTTGACCGTAGCACACCCTAGTCCGACACCCCGTCCCTGTGGATCAACCCAACTTGCCCTATCTACCCAGTTAGGAATAGTTGGTTATTATTTGTTGGCGGGATAGACGGCAAATCCCTCCCATCAAATTGGCGCCGTTAAACCGACCAACCTAGACTTAAGGTCAATGGAGAATCCTCAATGAACCAAATGCACTTTGGGCGAGAGTGTTAAGACACAAATATTGTAAAGGGAGATGCGATATCGACATGTTTGAGGCTAAACAAAATGCATCCAACGTTTGGCGAGGTATTGTTGAAGGTGTAGGGGCGACTAAAAGTGGGTTCCAGTATGAGGTGGGAAATGGTAAGTTCATCCGATTCTGGACTCACTGCTGGGCCGTAGTTTCCCCTTTGATTGAGCTCACAACCAAACTAGTTCTGGGTGATGTCCAAGATAAATTTGTAGAAGAGTACTGGGACACAAGTTTAGGTTGGAAATGGGAGGACTTTGCCCATTTCTTCAGCCCTGAAATTCTACAGACCATTGCCTCCTTTGAAGTTCAGTCGGACCCGGGGAGTGAAGATCAGGTATATTGGGCGCAAACTTCTGATGGCAGGTTCAAAATTAAGTCAGCTATCCAGTTGTTATGGCGTGATGATGATGTACTTGAGTCTCCTATTGGTAAGCTCCCATGGAAAATTGAGGTACCACAACGTATCAAAATGTTTTTGTGGCTAGCGATGCAGGATAGGATTCTGTCTAACGTGAACAGAATGAAGCGCGGCATGAGTATTGATGCAACTTGTGAGGGTTGTTGACTGGCAGAAGAAACATCAGTTCACATTCTTAGAGACGACTGTGATCAGGCCCGAATGATTTGGACGCTATTCCCAGGGGCTATCTCGAGTTTCCAGTCGCAGGGCTACTCCATTCAAGAGTGGATTAAAAATAATTTGCTAACTGATTCTATGCAGGGTAAACAACAATGGCCGAGATTGTTTGCGATAACTGTATGGTGGCTTTGGAAATGGAGAAATTGCAGATGTTTTGGGCGAGAGGATGAAATCCCTTCTGACCCACGTCAGTTTCTGACACTTCGAATTCAGGAAATCTTATCTGCCATGAATGGGAAAGACCCAATGCAGTTTAACCCACGAAAGCGGAAGAAAGAGGTCCTAATTCGGTGGATTGCTCCCCCATCGGACTGGATCACGCTAAACATTGATGGAGCGTCCAAGGGGAATCCCGGACCTGCCGGGGCTGGGGGTCTTTTCCGTGACACTACAGGGCATGTGCGGTTTGCTTTCGCGGAAAAATTGAGCCTTGCCTCCGTCACAAGAGCAGAATTGATGGCGCTTCGTCGAGGTCTGCTAAATGCTAAAGAACTTAATTATTCCAAGTTAATCATTCAAACGGACTCGATGGTGGTTACTCGCTTGCTAAATAAAGAGGTTGTGCACTCTACTGCTCACTTTTACATGATAATGCTATGCAAGTGCTTGATTAACGCTCCCGAATGGGAGGTTAAAATAAAGCACATCTATAGGGAGGCTAATAGTTGTACAGATTGGTTGGCTAATCTGGGAGTGACTCAAACTCCCCAATTGCTGAAATTGGAGGAGGACCGGATACCAGCTTCGCTTTTCAATCTAGCTCAACAAGACATGGGAGGCACCAGTTGGCCACGAATAATTCCGTTTTATGCTTTTTAATGTTGTTTTATGAACTGCTGTTGGGTTAAGCCCACTTCGTTTTCAACCAAAAAAATGCTCATTATTCACAATAAAATGGCCTGGTTAATTATGTTACGAGTACATTATACCACGATCTATACAGTAATAACCGTTTGAGTGAATTATTTTGAAGGAATATGTCCTAAGACATTTCCGGCAATTACTAAATATAATATAGGATATTATTATGGAGATAATCATTATATATTATAGTAATTCATAATTGCTTACTAGAGAATAATTATGATAATTAGTCCAATTCGATTGGGCTGATGACTATGGATATATAATCCTATAAGGTCACAATCAGACTTAGTCAGGAAACTAAACAGGCCCAATATGGACTTGTGAGGTATTGGACTGTGACTACTTATGAGACCCGGTTAATATCTTGGTTTAACCTAAACTCTACTACTATATAAGGATATGATATATGAGTCATAATGGGATTAAGAATCAACCAGAGAAAACCCTAATCTAAGCTAGTTCAGTTTATTGCCTCAAGCACCCTTAAAAGTAAGAGATAGAATTGTTCTATCTCTTCCGTTCTAGCAGACGTGGGATTCTGACTGGGTTGGTGGACCGAGTAGAGGAGCAACACGTGGAGCTCTGATATCTCTCCGTCGCATATATCGAGGAATTTACGCTACGAGGATATGTATTTCTCGACCTACTTTTGTCCTGATTCATATCTATATTGTGCCTGTATTCTTGGATTGGTGTTAGGAAATTGTTTCCTGAAATTCCGCTTTCGTACCGGTAAAATCCTTCAGTGGTATCAGAGCCTATAGCATAATACTTATATGATCAGATTCATATTTTTTGTGCGTCTTTATTATGATTCAGTTATATCTCGAGTTTATCATGAGAAAATTGCATAACTAATATGGTGATATTAATTGATTGAATTTTTTAAGGAAGACCGACAATAATCGGATTTTTACGGTCAAAGATTTTTTTTCCAAGTTCGCCATGGTTATAGGATAATTCTTTGCGAATTACGATTTCACTAAACCAAATTATATGAAAAGGAGTTTTATGTGAATTTGGTTAACAAAGCAGAAAAACTGTTTTTCGATTTTGTTATTATTTTAAGTGTAGTCATAACCCGATACTGGATTTTAATTTTGTAATTAATGTAAAGTTGTTACTTTTCTTATAAAATTAATAAATCAATCGAAAAATTGATAAATTAAGAAATCAATCGGTAAATTGATAAATTAATAAATCAATCGGAAAAGGGATTGAAGAGATGCGACCACTGGGGAGGCACGAAAGTCGTGTTCTGGTTACGTCAACGTTTGTCTTCTTTCTATTAGCAATATATGTATTGCTTTGGCCCAATTTGATAATTAATACGATTAATCATCCATCTTGGTCTATTATGGATTGAACACATTTTAGAAAACATTCCTTTAAATATTCAATAATGCTAATTTTTCCGTAATTTGATTACACCCATGATAAAATATTATAGATTGAATCATAATAAATTCGTTTGTTTAGTTTACGACTTAATCGTTACGTCGTGTTACTAAAGTTGGTTCTGCGATTAGTTTACGACTTAAGAGTTAGTCGTGTTACTAATTTCAAGTTTTTTTTCTCTAATTAATCGTTAATTAGAATATGAATGAGATTCATTATTTTTTTTCCGTATTGTGAATGCGGCGCCTGAATGCCATTATAATTGTTATGAGATTGGCTTGTGACTAGTATGGCCCAAACTAGGATGGTTTACGATCTGCGTATCGTTTTTCATTGTAATAATTTTTTATTATTTGTTCGTCTTGTTACGCGTGCAATGTATAATTATTTTAGTTCATACGATTGCGGGCGCATCGTATTGCAATGTAATAATTTATTATTTTATTTTACTAGTTAATTTGTAATTAGTGAAAATAAATGTAATTCGAAGACGAAGTCCCGAGAAGATGAAGGATGGAGATCCAAAACGATTCGAGGGAGGTTCCATGAAGGATGGAGATCCGGATGAAGCTTTTGGACCTAGTTAGGTTAGGGGCCATACTAGATCACTTATTTTTATGCTTGCATTTAAGTTCGTTTTATGCTTGCTTTATTTTGCGTATGTGGTTATTTTGTTATGAGTTCTCCTTAAATAACCGACATTTGATCCCCAAATAAGTAATATTGAGTCTTATGTTTTTCCAAACAACACCTATGAAGCCCTAGAACACGATTGATAGGTTTTGCCAAAGCAGGGTGTTGATCGTTATTCCGGGGATAATAGGGTGAATTTATGAAATTCACACGTTAATGTTTGGTTTGACTCAACGGAACTATCAAAAGATAAAGTTTAGGGTTTCGAAACAAAGGAGTTGCGTTTGACAAGGAGTTGTTGAATACGTCGACCAAGAATTATAAGTCAGTTATAATTAGTAAGGTTGTTACTTACCTTAAACACTGTTTAATTAAAGGCCGGGCCAAAGTCCGTTTAATGAATAGTGGGAGAGGGTCTTGGTTATATGCCTTTTAGGGGATGATTTTTTAAAAAGGGCATTTAGTAGTTTAAAAGGTTGTTTTAAACTGCTTTGATGAACATTTTGCTTATACTCGCTTGTTCTTTTTGATTATGTAGAAATAATGACTAGTAACAACAACAACAACAACTCTGCTTTTAATTTGCGCTCTGTCCTTGAGAAGGACAAACTGAATGCTAACAACTTTCTTGATTGGGAAAGAAATCTGAGAATTGTTCTTAGATGTGAAGGAAAGGAGTCTGTTTTGGACACTGCTCTTCCTGGTGCACTCTCTGCAACGGCATCGGATGTCCAAAAGAAAGCTAAAGATAAAACAATTGCGACAAGCGTGCAAGTCCCGTGTCTGATGCTTGCATGCATGGAACCAGACTTTCAAAAGCGTTTTGATGGTATGGATGCATACAGCATTATGGCACAGCTGAAAACCATGTTTCAGAAACATGCTAGGCTAGAGAGATTTGAGGCTAATCGCAGGTTACTCGAATGCAAGTTGGCATATGGTGAACCAGTTGGACCACATTTGTTCAATATGATTGGACACTTTCAGGTCATGGAAAAACTTGGTTTTGCTTATCCACCTGAGCTAGCTATTGATATTGTGATCAATTCATTACACGAAGGTTTTCGAAACTTTCGTTTGAACTTTTGTTTGCAAGGAGGAAAAACAACCTTGCAAGAGTTGCATGGTATGTTAATTCAGGCTGAGAGGAACATCCCGAATGAACCAGAAAAGGAACATAAAGATGTTCTTATGATTTGTAAAGGGAAAAAGTTCAAAAAGACTGGGACTGGGCCAAACTTTAAGAAGGATAAAGGCAAGGAAGTTGTCAAGTCCGATTCTTCTGGAAAGGAAAAGGATAGTTCAAAAGCAAAGGTTGCAGCTGAACAAGAATGCTTCTATTGTCAAAAGGTTGGCCATTGGAAGAGAAACTGTCCCAAGTACCTAGAGGACAAAAAGAATGGTCTTTCTACCTCAGGTAAATTCTGTTATAGAAGTGAATTTAGCAATTTCTACTTCCACGGTATTCGATACCGAGTTATAGTACTCACATTATATGTAATGTGCAGGGACTAAAAAGGAGGAGAATGCTGGAAAATGAGAAAAGTAGATTCACTGGTTGATAATGGAGCAAGAGTTGCTGCACTACAAGCCTATAGTCTAGCTTTGTCTCTATATTATGATTTAGTTAAGAACTCAGTAATGGTTATTTTGTTCGAACTACTACTATGAACTATGTTTTGGTTTCTGGTTTTGATTCCAAAAGTTATTCATCTAATATTGAGAATATTTGGTATTCTGCATATTTGAATGAAATGTTCTATATTTCCGCTAAATTATCAAATAGTTTGTATGTTTTAGAAACACACATCTATAACATCAACAGTGAGATATATAAGATAAGTCTTGCTGACCTTCTAATTTTCATATCCGGATTTGCATTTAGAATGCGGCATTCACACATAACATGATTCTGACCAAAGCAGTAGATGAGACACCATATACTTGATATGGATGGAAAAGTTCCTAAGTCGTCGTTTATGGTCTATTCCGAATAGACTATGAAATATTACTTCTACACCCGAAGCGTAAACAAAGTAGTTGTTGCTTGGGGAGGTGTCTTTTTGGGAAAGGTGGTTGTTCTAAAAAGTCAAGTGGGAGTAGTATACATCTCGAAGAAGTTCGTGATGACGAGCAACAACTGAGTGAGACGGCACAACATAAGGATGTTGTAAAAGGTGGTGATGTAGGTTCGACCCACAACCCATCCGCTAATTATCTAAAAGTTGTCATTCCACATTGTAGAACTAGTAGATCTTATATTCCAACAAAAAGGTTTGTAGAAACTAATTTGACGGAATGTTCCAAAATAAGGATTTTGAAAATTAAGAAACTTACTACCTACAAGCTAAGGATGCTTTGGTGAGTCAGGACTCCATAAGGTGACTAAGAGTAGTCGCGCTAAAATGGATGTCAAACAGCTTTCTTGAAAGAGGATGTGAAGTTAAGTGGGAGTATTATTACTTTCCTAGTATTGTATGTGGATGACATACTAATCATAGGAAACGATCTATCCATACTTGAGGCAGTCAAGGGATGGTCTTATTATTGTTTCACTATGAAGAATCCAGGAGAGACAGATTAAATATTCGTCATCAAGATCTATGGAGATAGATCAAGGATGATGATTGAACTTAGTCAAGAAACTTATAATGATAAGATCTTGTTATGTTCATGATGACCGAAATACTAGACAAACTCGGGTGTTTGACACTGGGTTGTCGTGAGTTGGTATACGGTGGAGAATATGAATTGGTTGTTACAAGTTACACTGGTGCGAGTTTCTGTAGTGACTAAAGATGACTTCCGCGGTAGTTTGGTTTCATTCTTTGTCTCAATGGACTCTCGTAGCTAGATTTTACATAAGAAACCGAGTTCATAGCAACGACAAATGTAGCAAAGGTAGTTTGTAAGGTTTGGAACAATGCAAATGTCGAAAATCTATTTGACTAAACCGTTCCCACAACCTAGGTATGAGAGTCATACTAGGTCTATGGGATTCAGCTAATAGAAGATTAGCGTTGAAATTGTATTTGGAGAAATACAGTTATTAAAACATGGTTGATGTTTGGAATGTTCATCTATATCATTTATACTTATTTAATCATTGGTTTAGTATTAAATAAAATGTCCAGAAAGCATGTGAGTTCTCTATAGGATTATCAAAAGTGTTTTGATAAGTGGAAAACTATCGGTGAACAGAGATCACAACTTGTTTGTGTCCCTAGTCAGCATCACTAAATTCGACATAAGTGATGTATTGAATGACTAGCACGAGATTGTTGGATAGCGCAATTCCATGGGCTATGGGAACATGGAGATGTTCGTTCAATCGAGTGGATATATTGGATACATTGTGACTTGACCAAAGTGGATTCTAAAGTAGAATCAAATCTATGTTTAGTGGATTCCTTTGACATGAGTATATCATTGCAACCATGATACAATTAGTTGTGCATTGACACTGTCAAACGCCGCACCGTAAAAGGAGGTTATAAAGACATTCGTCATGCATACTAAGAATTGAGTGGGAGTTTTGGATGATACAAGACTGGATAAGTCCTCCTATATTATAGGATTGGTGTCTGGGCCCCTTGATGAGGGAGAACTGAAAAATGCATGGTCATGCGAGGAGTGGATTAAGGAGTTAATTCATTCAAGGACAGTTCGAATTCGGAGATCGAGGAAATGAATTTGATAAGTGACACATTGATCATGAGATGTTTAGATGTGATCGAATTCGACATTAAGCGACTTAAGGAATTTGAAGATTGCCTTATTGTCTTCGGACAAGTGGGAGATTGAAGGAATATGTCCTAAGACATTTCCGACAATTACTAAATATAATATAAGATATTATTATGGAGATAATCATTATATATTATAGTAATTCATAATTGCTTGCTAGAGAATAATTATGATAATTAGTCCAATTCGATTAGGCTGATGACTATAGATATATAATCATATAAGGTCACACAATCAGACTTAGTCAGGAAACTAAACAGGCCCAATATGGACTTGTGAGGTATTGGACTGTGACTACTTATGAGACCCGGTTAGTATCTTGGTTTAACCTAAACTTTACTACTATATACAGATATGGTATATGAGTCATAATGGGATTAAGAATCAACCAGAGAAAACCAAGCACCTTAAAAGTAAGAGAGAGAATTATTCTATCTCTTCCGTTCTAGCAGACGTGGGATTCTGACTGGGTTGGTGGACCGAGTAGAGGAGCAACACGTGGAGCTCTGGTATCTCTCCGTCGCATATATCGAGAAATTTACGCTACGAGGGTATGTATTTCTCGACCTACTTTTGTCCTGATTCATATCTATATTGTGCCTGTATTCTTGGATTGGTGTTAGGAAATTGTTCCGTGAAATTCCGCTTTCGCACCGGTAAAATCCTTCATATTACTCACCAAACTCGATTGGAGAGTCCTTAATTTGCGCAAAGGTTAACCATTTAATTTTTATAATCGGATTTTTTTTTACATTATACAACGGTCGTATACAATAATAACTGCTGGAGAGGATTAGAATTCACCAAACTCAGAGTCTTGGAGATGTCCTGAATTTGTGCAAAAGGTCGACCATTTTCCTTTTAATAATCGGTTTTTTTAAACATGCGCCCCCTAATAGATGATGTTGGACAAATAATTTATAGAGAACAGGGAGTATATATAAATCAGACAGCAAATTATTAAAGGAATCTTCAACGTTCATGCTATAAAGTTAAGGAAAATGAGATGTAATTCCCTACATAATTAAGCCGGACTAGCAATATATATAGTCAACTTCAAAGACGGCCGATAATGTCTTACGTTGTACCTACAATTTTTTAAGTCTAGTCTTACCAATTTACTACTAATAAATCCGTTTAGCGTTATAGGATCTCGAAATCCCTGACACAATTTTTTTCCTTTATTTTATCTAGTTTTATGTATAAATAACTTTTTTATTTCATTCACGATCCCGTAGTAGAGAAAATTTTCTGGATGTGTCAGTATAATAAATTATACTCCGTACGTGTATCAATATATGTGTATATACTCCCTCCGGTCATAAATTATTGCCCCATTTCATGATTATATGTGAGGTATATTATAATGAAATGGGGCAATAAATTGTGACCGGAGGGAGTATATATATACACTTGTTTGTGTATATATACACAATTGATAATTGATGACTCAATAATTTTAGTCCCACGACATAAAAATGTGTATCAAACTCATTGTTCTATCATTCTTCCTGCTTTGCTCTCAAGTAACTGCTCAAATTGTCGTCCGTGATAAAGGTAAATTTTTTTGAGTCATATACTTGTACAGTAACTTATTTATTTTTTAACGAAAAGAGTGATAATTCAGTAATTAAAAGTCATTAACAAAACGCTCAGCCGCCTAGAGATCATTAGAGCAGACAAAATCAAATTTGGAGCGTTGGTTATTACCTTTATTATTAGAACGGTTTATCAAAACAACGGTCAACTTTTAATTTGTTGATATTTGCCTACATATATATCTTGATTTCCATGTTAAAAGTAACACAAAAACTAAAAGTAAAAGTAAAGGTAAATAAACATGTGTGTTTTTATTTTATGGTGTAGACGGGTCGAAGCATGTGATAGTATGGTTACCGCTCATCATAATTGGTGGCATTGTAGCTTTGGCTGTGCTTGTCGTTGTTTTCTTTTGCTTTTGCGGGTGCTTGTACAGTTTATTCAGCTGCTTAGGTTGTTACAAAAACCAACCTAATCAAGGTAATACGGACTTACGGAGTAACACTTTGTTTTATAAAATTTATATTTTTGTCTCATATTATATTATACTCGGCCCGATCCGCTTATTTCATTTTCATATGATGTTTCTTGAATATACGTGACGAGAAATATTTTAAACAAATTTAGAAAAAACGAAATGTAACACATGTAATTGAGATTTTTACTGTTTTACTGTATAATAATGAAATGTGTACGAAAAAACAAAATTCAATACAACGGTCCAAAATTAAGTTTAGGTTAATCTAAAATGGTCAAAAAAAAATCTGTTTTGCTGTGTGTATGATCTCACACAATAATTAGAGATCGATTTACTGCGAAATACATTAAAATGGTTGTGGTATTTGTGATTGCAGAAACTGAGGTGAACAAAAATGGAGTCGATGGTGTTACGAGCTCTCACGTGTAACAAATAATGTAATACGAAGTACTCCGTAGCTTTGTAGTCATATATACAAATCAAATACTATGTTTTCATATTTAGTTATCATGTATTGTAATAATAGCATTGTATAATATTGTATTTAAATATTCTTAAATACTGAGTATATTTTACATAAATTTCAAAATTTTTATGGAAAAAAAAAAGATAATCAGATTATTGTAAGAGTGAAATTGTCAAAGCTTGATTATACATACGGTCATTATAGTTTTATAAGTTAGTCGACTCGTATATTGATATACTCGATCTGTTTGACAAATTTACTCGTAACACATCACAATATGTACATCTATATCCACTATACAAGTTTTATATACACTACGGATTATATTTTTATTAAGATAAATTGTTGTAGGAGACTCTCTTATATAGTACGAGTAGGACTATTCCATAATAGCATTAACCAAAGAATAATTTGATAACTACTATTTTAATGCGAAAAAACTTTTATCAAATTGGATTTACTGTACGTTTTTGGAGGTCATTTTATATTATAGGACGGTCAACAAGTTTGGGGTTTGTTAATCCTTTGTTATGGGCTTATTCACCTCTTTTAAGACTAAGCCTTCGCCCACAATTAGGGATGTCAATTTCACCCGAACCCATTCAAAATCCATCCACCCGAATAAAATTAATGGACGAAAACCCGAACTAAATGGATTTTAAGCGGATGACGGATGAATCGGGTGATGGATCGGGTCGGATTCGGGTGGAGATTTTTCACCCGTCACCCGATCCGTTCACCCGTTTATAGATTTTTAAAAAAAATTATATGAATATAAAAAAAAAAAAAAAAAAATCACTCTATTTTTATACTCATTATCCTTTTTTTTCCTTAAAACCCTAAGAAAATATTTTCCGTAATCACTTTGGCGGCCACTATTTTAGATTTTCTTTCCCCGTCTTAATTTCCGACCACCAAAAAATCCCAAAAAACTTTATGCATCTTATAATTTGTATATTTGTTATTGTATTTTAAAAAAATATTTTTCATCCGCTAAGCACCCGATCCACCCGAATCACCCGCGGATTACGGATGGATTGGATCCGAGTGGTGGGTTAATCGGGTGACGGATGGATCGGGTGAAGTATGCGGATTCGGGTGATGGATTCGGGTGAGGCTTCACCCGACCCGAAACCGACCCGTCGACATCCCTACCCACAATTTGCATAAAAAAATTCACAATTGTGAATTTGGCCCAACCCAATGTGATGCCTCAAAGGGCCTAAACTAAAGTAATGGAGTTGGAATATTTATGAGGAAATGGCTATTTTGATTTAATCAGTGAAAATCATTTATAACTTCCATGGAGTATTAAGCTAGTTGGCACAACTGAAATCAGTCCTATGTTTCTTTTTTTTTTTTCTTTTTTTTTGCCAACGAAGAAAGAGCATCGATTACATGTTGTTTGGGCTCTCAGAACCCATATTACATCTTTTATTTAACATAAAAACATCACAATCTATAACTAATATAATAGCGGTAAAATAAAGGCGTTTGGTGATAGTAGTGAGTTGTTGGTGCACGGATGATTGGAAATGAGCGTCTTCATCCACATAATCAACACAGCTGCTGATTCCCAGATATCATCCATACAAATGAACTGTACAGTGACGAGACCAAGATGCACTTACGCACTTACGAATAAGACGTAGAAAGAAACGGGTGAGAGCAAAGCAACAAGGCCTGCCTCTAATGGAGAAAAGACTCCTACACCTTGATAATCGAACCCTGCAGTCATGAGGTGAATGAACCAAGCATCATGCAAAGAGTTGAGGATAAAGACCTCGACAAGACCAAACTCCTAACAGAAGAACCAATCCAAGACCAATCTATGGTCAGGTCAACCCACTCCAAACGCAAACAAGCCTCCGTAAAGAAGCCTTTATTCAAAAGAAGGATGATATTTAAACTTATTATTAAGAAAGTAATAAAAAGAGCAGATACATGGGAGATCATTGTCGGAGAAAGCCACCGGGACCCAGCCACACAACAGACACCCAGATAAACTCCGAAAAGACCCCAACCATAAACCGTCCTTAAAAGCGGAACCCACACATAACAGCCGAGGCTGCGTCAGAAAGACCCACACCCGTCAAGACCGGAGAGACACGACCTCGACCAAAGTCTAGTATGATCAAAGAAAACGGACCAAGGATCATGCAACCGAACCTTACAACCCCAACGGACCAAGGATCATACAACCGAAACTTTCAACCCCGGACCTGAAAACCAACCAATCGGCCGACAAGACCACACAAACCGGCCCAAACCAAGCAGACACAAACCAAAAAAAAACATGCAGCGTGACCGACCCAACACATGCAGCCTAATCGATCCATACGCAGAAACAAAACAAACCACCAGCCCAACCGACCCAA
The DNA here is from genome assembly GCA_958450325.1 of Agrostemma githago. NCBI lineage: Eukaryota > Viridiplantae > Streptophyta > Magnoliopsida > Caryophyllales > Caryophyllaceae > Agrostemma > Agrostemma githago. The sequence continues at coordinate 68,592,629 of OY288246.1, forward strand.
ACAAAACATGGACCAAACCTGGAGGGTGGGGGAGGGGGGCGAGGGGAGGGGGAACAACCACCAACAGTAGTCAATGAAAGGGGAGGGGCCGAAACAGGAACAAACGGTTAAAGTTGGTCGTCGGAGGACGGGGGAGGGAGGCGAGGGGAGGGGGAATGCCCCCGGCGAACGCCGACAACCCGACAGACAAAGACGACAAAGCGACGAAAAAAAACAACTGACAACGAGAAAGCATCCGGGTTGGAGATCAGACAAAAACGACAAGACGGGGCGATCAGACCATGTCGACGACGGTGATACAGGCGGGAGAGGGACGGCGATATCCGACGGTCACCACGAAAAACAACCAAACAAAAATCCAAAAACAAACATACTAGACAAAGAAGGACGAAAGGTGACCTCAAATGATGACAAAGTGGGGACGAGAAAGCAAAATAAGAACAGAAAGGACGAAAGTCTCATCAGCCGGCCGAAGATAGGGTAAGAAGACGACCATCTCCGGCTAGGCAGAGGAATCTGGGTGGCTGACAGGTGGTGGGGCGGCGGCTGCAAAATAAGTTAAGGTTTAGTTTTTTCTTTGGGGAAGAGAATAGGGGGTCAGTTTATTTAGAGAGAGAAAGTTTTTGTCAACTATGGTGGTTCTGTTCCAGTCCTATGTTTCAAAATAAGATATTGTATATTTTTTCAAAATGAGCGGACTTATCATTGCTAAAATCTAACTCTTAACCTCATGATTACCGTTCTCATATTTGAGCTAACTCTTGTTTTTTCAAAATTAGATGTAATAATGACTGGCGAAGAAGATCAAGAGGAGTGGGATCTCAAAATTAGATCAACAGGTTTTTGAATAAGTAATGTAAATGTGCATTACAAATATACTTGAGTTCGACTATTATGTTATGCATTTTGGTTGAGTGAATCAAGCTAGACTTGTGTAACTACTTGAACTAGACTGATGGATTTGATATGACCAAATCAAGAGACTGGGAGAGCAACATCAACCCAGTGCAACCAGAGTTGAATGGAAGGCCATGTCGTCTTAGACGACGGGTCACTGTTGGAAAAATGCTTCAAAAGAAGCTTATTTGTGTGATGACATGTTTGTGTGATGACATACACCAGTCATGGTGATGTATGCTCCTTGGATACTTGGAGGTCAAGTACTTGCATCATCTACATGACATCATTTTTCATATGTCACACCATGACTCCATGGTGATGTATTTTGTTTGGTGGCCAAGGTGAAGAGCTTGGTGGCCAAGTATTTTGATCTATAAATAGCCATCAAATCCCATCATTTTCAATCATCCAAAAATTCATCTCCTACTTCTTTACTTACACAAAAATATTCTCTCAAAATATTAGTAATATAATTAATAGTTTGAGTGAAATTTGGCAACGATTTTGGTAGTAACTCATCTACGGTCTTGCCTACACAAAAATCATAGCGGTTGTGCAATCCTGGGGGTCGAATGTCAAAGAGTCCGTGTGTAGTAGACGGGGCATAATCGAATTTAGGACAGTGACCTCAAGTCACGTCACAACCTTTCCTCTCAGATAAGATTATTACTTTTTCCGTCTTACTATTTATTTATTCACTACTCGCCTAACAATAGTCGATTATTGCTCTTTTATTTTTATTATGGCTAGTAGTGAAGCGTATGGTGCTATTCCGTTAACATCTATCATGTTGACTAATCCCATAATTCCTTATATGTCAAAACTTTACCCGTTTGACGGAAACAACTATAAAATGTGGTCCGACAAAATGAACTTTTTTCTGGGTCAAATACGGGTAGACTATACTCAGTTTAATATTCAAACCCTGAAAATATTAGGAGGGATTTTGAGACGGATAATAAAACTTGTCAAGGAATGCTCCTTCATTATATGACTCCCGCCTTATTTATGATATATAGCAAGTTTAACTCGGCTAAAGAAATTTGGGATGCTCTGAAATTGAAATATGGGAGCAATGATTATGGGTCTAAGAAATATGCTTGTAGCCGATGGCTAGCTTTCAAAATGTCTGATGATAAACCCGTCTTAGACCAGGTTTATGAATATGAAAATCTGTGTTCTGAAATCGCTTCTGAGGGAATGAAAATCTGTGAAATATTTCAAGCCAACTGTCTGCTTGACAAACTTCCCCCGTCTTGGCAAAATTTTGTCCACAATATGAAACACAAACAAAAAGATTTTTCCCTCCTCAAACTTGTGTCTCATATAAAAGTTGAGGAGCAGAATAGGATTCAGACCAAGGAAAAACGAGTTGAACATTCTTCCTCTACTGCTAATTTGGTCGAATCTAGGAAAAATAATCATAAGGGGCAGAAAAATTCCCACAAAGGTCCTAACAAATATTATGGACCTAAACAAATCTGAACAGTTCAAGGAAAGTGGAAATAATAATAAAAGGGAATTTAAAGGAAATTGCTTCACATGTGGGAAAGTGGGTCATGTGTCAAAATTTTGTCCTGAAGGGTTTAACAACAAATGCCGACAAAATAGGCCACAAGCACACCTAGCTGAGTCTGATTCAGAAGAAATCATAGTTGCTGTAGTATTTGAAGTCAACTTAGTTAGCAACCTGTCTGAATGGGTATTGGATACGGGTGCTACAAGGCACATCTGCTTCGACAAGAACATGTTCAAGGAATATTCTGAGGTTCCTGGGAATGAGTGTGTATTTATTGGCAACTCTAGCTCCGTTAGAGTTCATGGAAAGGGCAAAGTAGTACTCAAACTAACCTCGGGAAAAACTCTTGAGCTCAATAATGTGCTGCATGTACCCGAAATTAGGAGAAATTTAATTTCTGGGTCACTTATGAACAAGGCTGGGGTTAAATTAACTTTTGAATCCGACAAACTTGTACTCACTAGGAATGGTAATTTAGTTGGGAAGGGATTCTGTAATGGTGGTCTATTTGTCCTCGATGTTGAGACAATTAATAAGAACATTCCTGCTTCTGTTCATATTGTTGAGTCTGTTTCTCTATGGCATTCTAGATTAGGACATGTGAATGTGGACTCGATTAAACGACTCAAAAATCAGAACCTCATACCTCAATTTAGTAGCACAAGTTTTGATAAATGTGAAGTATGTGTTGAGGCTAAACACGCAAAGGCGTCGTTTAATAAATGTGTCGAACGATCTAGTAGTCTCCTAAAACTGATTCACTCTGACCTAGGAGATTATAGAAACTCAATGAGTAGAGGTGGGAAGCACTACTACATTACATTTGTAGATGATTTCTCAAGATACACCAAGGTCTATTTATTAACTACAAAAGATGAGGCTGAGGAAAAATTCATGATCTACAAATCCGAGGTAGAAAATCAATTAGATCTAAAAATTAAGAGAGTTAGATTTGATAGAGATGGAGAATATGATGGGAATCCACTAAAGAGATTTTGCGAGTCTAGTGGAATTATTCACGAATACACAGCACCTTATGCTGCACAACAAAATGGGATAGCTGATAGGAAAAACCGATCTCCAAAAAATATGATGAATGCAATGTTAATTAGTTCCGGTATGTCTGTCAACATGTGGGGTGAAGCAATGTTGTATGCGTGTCATATTCTCAACCGAGTTCCGCACAAGAAAACTGGTAAAACACCCTATAAGTTATGGAAAGGTTATCCACCTAACCTTAACTATCTGAAAGTGTGGGGGTGTTTAGGTAAGATTGGTCTTCCGGAATTTCAAAGGAACAAAATTGGCCCTAAAATCGTAGACGCAATCTTCATTGGTAATGCCGCCAATAGTGCTGCATATCGTCTGATTCTCAAGGATTCATCGGGTTTTGGACCCATTAGAGAGTCAAGAGATGTTGAATTCTTTGAGACATTTTTCCCATGAAAAATAGTACGAGCGCTAGTGTGTCTGTTACACCTAGTGGTTCAACTCAATCTTCTGCTGCTACAGAGGTAGTAGTAGAGCCTAGGAGAGGTAAACGTGACAGGACTCAAAAGAATTTTGGTCCAGATTTTGTCATGTTGATTGAGAATAAGTGTTTGAGTGAACATGAGGTGAGTGTCTTCATACTTGAAGAAGACCCGAGAACATACAAAGAGGCTATGCAATCGGTGGACTCTACGTTTTGGCTTGAGGCCATAAACAGTGAAATTGATTCAATAATGAATAACCACACCTGGGTATTGATCGAGCTTCCCAGGGGTTGCAAAGCTTTGAATAACAAGTGGGTTTTCAAGCGGAAACTCAAAACAGATGGGTCAATTGTTAAGTACAAGGCAAGATTAGTGGTTTGTGGAAATCGTCAAACAAAGGGGTTGGATTTCTTCGACACATATTCACCCGTGACTAAGGTAACCACAATTAGAGCCTTGGTAGCACTTGCATCTGTTCACAACCTTGTCATACATCAGATGGATGTTAAGACTGCGTTTTTAAATGGCGATTTGCACGAGGAAATTTACATGAAACAACCGGAGGGATGTGTGATCCCCGGTCAAGAACATAAGGTGTGCAAATTGGCCAGATCATTATATGGCTTGAAGCAAGCCCCAAAGCAATGGTATGACAAGTTCGATAAAACCATTACATCAAATGGCTTCGTGGTAAATGATTCTGATTCATGTGTGTATGCCAAACATGATGAAAATGGTTGTGTGATAATATGTCTTTATGTGGATGACATGCTTATCTTCGGTACAAACATGAAGGTTGTAAATGAGACGAAGAAACTCTTGAGTTCATGCTTTGATATGAAAGATATGGGTGAAGCCGATGTAATTCTTGGTTTAAAGATCACGAGGACTGAATCTGGGTTGTGCTTGAGTCAATCTCATTACGTTGAGAAAATTCTGAAGAAATTCAATCAATTTGATAGCAAGCCGTTGCTGTAACAACCCGGATTTTCGATGACTTAATTTAATAGATAATGCGGAAGATTATCTAAGTCATTTAGTTATACAATATCAGAGTATGTTTTAGAAATCCGGATCGCTACGGATCCATTACAAAATGCGACTATATATATTACATAGTCTAGAATTACTAGTACAGAGATATAAATTGTCGTTTTACACTACTTATTTTTATTACAATCCTTCCTCGATTCCCCCCCCCCCCCCCCCCATCGTCTATTACCTGCAAAAAAATAAAACAGTGGACGCTGAGCGGGACAGCAACCAAACCGTTCTTCTAACATCACTTTATACACATAAGACAATCATGTGACTAACAAATATCATGCTTACAGAAATATTAAAGGATATCACTTAACAAATAGTTTCCCTTAATTCAGTTAACAAGCATGTGAGGTGATGAAAAACGGTAAAGTTTTTAAAGATGGAACGTTGGCAGCCATTTGATTTTTAAAAGATTTGTTTTCACATAAACAGATTAATACACGAGTCGTGGCTCCTAGTACCACCGCTACACCCTATTGACTTGCATCTCACCAATAAGAGTAACCGTGTTACCAACTCGTAGACCGAACTGATCTTATGAGGTTTACATCTCACCCATAAGACTCAATTGGGTCGGACTTCAATTATATTATATGTTTATTCAAACGGGGCTCTGGGTGGAATGAAAGCTGATGATTACATTCTCTGCATCAACAAGAGGGTACCCGCAGTTTTCAGAATCCTGTTCTGCCCCCGCTACCTAGGTAGTAATACTGATCAAGTACTTGTCTATATATGCGCACATACCCTACACAGACTCTTGAACCGCAGCTCTCACTGTCATAGGACGACTACCTTAAACACTAGGTCGACTCTTTGACCGCAGCCTCCGAGTCTGCTTTTCATTACAAGTGCAGTCGATGACATCTCAATGACGTATCCAACACAAGCTATCCGGACCCCAGACTCGTATCGTAAACTTTATATAAAAGTCACCCGTGATCAAGTAATATTTTATTTGGTGACCTTTAATAATTGGTCGGACTCATTTGAAACAGTCAAATTACCACATTCTTACTTTCGAGGTGATAGTGTTATACTTTAATCCTCAATGGTCACTTGAAACATTTTATTCCAAATATCATGCAACATTTATTTGAGAAGGTATATTATTTCTAAATACATTATTTTGGATATAAATGTTTATTTACTTTGTTAAATCCTTATATATATTTTGTATTTGTTTATAAATTTAAATTTAGAAATTATAGATTTAAAATTTAATAGGGTCACATGACATGTGTCATCCTATCATTTGTCAATTTCTAAAAATAACCTTTAAACAAGTTTTCTTTATTTTAAACTTATTTCTAAATCGAAATTTCTTTAAATAAGGTTTTATTAAAATAGACTAAGGTATAATAAAATACTATTTGTGACTTAAGGTTTCGGAAAAATATATATTAAGTCATACGTAATTGATTTTGGAAATCTTGACGTTTCTATACATTAAAACGTATTCCTTGTTAATGATTTTACAATTCTTTAGTTTATTTAAAAATTAAAGTTAAATAAAATACTTTTGTAAAAATTTTATAGTTTCTGAAAATTTATTTAACAAGTCATATTTTAATAATTTTATATATATATATATTTTTTTTTTTTAAGTTTTAAACTAGTAAACAAGATTTTTATCAAAACTCGGTTTTAAGTAATATATTTGTAAATTACGTTTGGTGATCTAAAAATCGATGAAAAATTATGAAAATTTGCAGGACATAACTTTGAATTGTAATTAGAATTACCATATTTATTTCCAAATTTTTAAAGTGATAAAATAATTTACGTAATTCCTTAAAACCTAAATAATGAAAATTTCATAATTAAATTTCTACTTATCTAAAAATTATGAAATTTGACGTGGTACTACTTGTAATACTTATGAATATCGGGTAAAATTTTCAAAGTAAAATAAATTCATTTAGTATATCCGATGTAACCTTTAAAGTTTCCATCTTCTTAAAATGAAATAAAATGTGATTAAAACAAAATATTTTTGTATGTTACCCACTTACACATTGTTACAAAATATAAATAAGTACAAATAATACCAAAATAAAAATATGAACAAAAACCATAATACACAAAGTAATTAATTAGCAAGAAATGTAAAACAAAAGTAAAGTGGAATATAATGCAATTAATAAACAATACATAAATAATAATAAAAAATGAAGAGATACCAAAAACAACAAAAATTGATTTTATTCTTTATAGGTTCTTTTAACCATTTTTATCTATTTTCTTTTATATAACAAAAATTAAAGTGATGAGAAATTTAATAGTGGAACTTTCGTCAAGGCATTATTTTAGTCATAAACGAAACTACATAACGAAAATTAAATCGAAGTCCGCTACAAGTACATTTCGGTCCCATAGTAACTCTACGTCCTCTAAATCAAATTTACTATAAGTCTTATAACCAAAATAAAAAGCATTAAAATTAATCATATAACATTTTTATATATATTACTTAGTAATGTTAGTCATAAAATAAGCCTAAATATTAAACTAAGCATATTACTATATTAGTAACATAAATATACTTATATATAAAAAGGATGTTAGAAGAAAAGCTTGGTTACCTTATTAGCTACTATTTAATAACGATATTAAGAACTAAAGATTGTCGGGATCGATAATATCGTCGATGTTCGGAAGGTCTTCTCCTCCTTCTATGGATGTTTCGGCCCAACACAAAATAATAAGAGAAATGAGACGGTTTTAAGACTAAAGCAACATAATTATTTAAAAGTGATTATAAAAATTTTAGTGTTGAAGTTTACTAGAGAGAAAAGAAAGAAAAATAAATATGGAATATGAAGAACAAAAGAAATGACTAAGGGTTGAAAGGAAAAAAAAAAAAAGCTACGTACTATAATTTTTTTTTGTTGTGGTGATGGTGTTGTATTAAAGAGAAAGCAAAGAGTAGTATTTTGTTTCCCTTTTTTTTTTAAGAAGATGTTGGCATTAAGTAGGCAAAGAAGATTTTCAAGGATGGGAAGTGTCATTATTGACGTGAGATAGGGCTAGAGTGGGTCTGTTTCCGTCTCTCAAAATTCGTTCCATTTTACGTAAATTTGCTACCGAGAATTTATATTTTAATAACCTCGATTGTTTTATAACTAGAAAACTAAAAACGTTTTGAAAATATCGACAATTGAATTTTAACACGGGTTAAGATAAGCTCGTTTTTTTCTCAAAAATTGAAATATGAAAGTTACGGAATAAAATAACGGAATCCGTAATATTTACTTTTGAAACGGAATTGGTGTTACGATGTGCAAAACAGACGATGAATAGTAATAAGGACAATAATTTAAAAGTAATCATTACTTAGTTGAAAACTAGTCTAGCTAAGTAGCCTATATGTCACGTTTACGGGCGTGGTTCCGTCGTTCGTTTACGTCTTCGCGTAGCCGGGTCTCGAAATATTATTTTAACAATTTGATAAATCATTCTTATTTATTGCTAGACGGAAAATTATTTTAAATTGTCGGGACGACATGTTACTATTCATAAAAATGGTTTATCGTATTTTAAACTCGACTTAACGAAAGTTAAGATGTTAATAATTCGATAAATAAATTCATATGTTTTTATAAAGAAATAATTTTTAAGTTGACGAAAGAAAATATTTTTATTCACGAAAATAATTTTTCAAGTGTTAAACTTGGTTTAAATAAATGTTTAAAATTTTAACATTGTTCGAAAAATACGGGGTGTTACAGTCCACCCTCCTTAAAACAATTTCGTCCTCGAAATTTCCGGCATAACTTAGGCAACAAACGTGGTTTAAGACACTACGAAAAAAAAAATGTTAGAATTTCTCTCGCACGGAAGCCTTGGCTCCTAAATGGCTTGCTTGCATATTTGACTCTCCGCAAATGTTTTACAAAGGGTGTACATCCCAAATTAATATAGTAGGTATTATTGATCAACGGTAGATTCTGAATTCCCATATAATGACACAATTTAATCTCGACTCATTCTCAAGATTTGGTTTATGGTTTGTTCTATCTCCAAAATGTTGTGATGTCTATTTTCCTTAAAATCGAAAGATGTTGTCTCGTGGATAACGTTAGTTTCTCTTAGTGTATAAATTTATTAAGCAATAAGGTTGTCCTAATTTTCACACAAGCTCTAGGTGTTCGTAGGCTAGGGTACTTTTGGGTCTAGAAGGACACTTCCCTTGTATGTTTCAAAACATAGATTATACAAAAGTTCGATGTTTATGACAACATTAATATTTCCCATGAACAAGGTTGATTTCTTAAGGTTAATCCTCAAAGTGCTTTCGTCGGTCACGACAAGGTTAATCCTGAATTCTCATGTTGGATTTTTAGAGTTCTTAAATTCAAAATTATCACTCTGTTGTTTTATTCCTCAAATTAAACAACGGTTAAATCTTAAATTCTTCAGATCAAAAATTTCTTGGTTCACAAGTGTCCTTTTGATTTACAAGTATGACACTTAAGGTTTGTAATATTATCAACCATTATTCACACAAAAGTGGTTCTCCAAAATAGATACGGTATTTCTAGGGATTCCCAAAAATATATTGTATTTAAATCAATCAATCAAATCAGATTCTAGAGATCCGACAAAGTATGTTGAACATAGAATTCCTCAAAATGCATTTCGATGTTTACAATGATAATCCTCAAATAAGTTCAATCGATGATCATTCTCCTTAATATTATCAAATACTAGCTCCATAAATAGAAGATATTGATCTCTTGAACATTTACTCGACCTCCAGGGTATTCTCTCTCTGGTCTAAGTCTCGCGATAGGTTAATGTTATGAAAGATTAATATGTAAGACACATCTAAAAACATAACTTATGGTTCTCATTCTATAAGTGTTTTAAAGTCGACCAAAGGTCGGGTAAGTAAAAACAAATACTAGGTTAGTAGAGTTCTCGGCCAAGATTCGTACAACGATTCCGGTTGAAATCCTACTAGTATATAGTCCATGATTATGATTCTGTATACGAGTTTCTTGGTGACATCCTTTGACAATAACTTGAACAGGTTCATCTTGTCGCAGTTTGTCCTTCTGTCAGGTCTTGTGGAGTTGTTCCCTTGTTTCTTGCGTTCTTGGTGCGACATCTACTCGTGTTAGGATCATATTGTAATATAAAGATAAAGGTTCTAACCAGGAATTATACCATGGTCTGTGTAGGGAAGTCTGGTTAATGTTTACTTTGTGTAGGTAAGTCTGGTTAATGTTTACTCTGTGTAGGTAAGTCTGGTTAACCAGGAATTTACTTTAAGGCTTTGTATGAAGGTAAGGTTAGCTAAAGTACTGAGTTTAGGAAGCAAAGTGAACGACATACAAATTAAAAGTGGTATTAATAATGAATGTTTATGAAAAATTATTAATAGAATGACACTACAGATCACTCTATCATAAGACTTCTCCTTGATGACGGCAGAAGATGAAGTTGAATTTTGTCAAAAAGAAATTTAATCAAGGTTTGGGTTATGGAGAGCATATGTGAAGTGAGAATCAAAGATACAGGGTTGTAATATCTCAAATAGGAGAATAAAGTTGAGATAAGTTACTTAGAAGAATATATAATAGATCAATAGGTTGATTGAAAGTAACTAGAATTCAATACCAATGGTAAGGGTTTGAGGTTGACTTAGGTTCATTTATTATACGAAGTCGGGCAAAGAAATGACAGCACGACTTCAAGCGATCAATAAGATAAGAACAAAGTATCATAAGAAGAGCATTGATGATCAAGGAATGTCTTGGTTTAAGGAGTGAAGGGGAATGATGTCTAATCACAAAAAGTGGAGATAGTATGAAATGATTTAGTATGAGAGAGAACATAACACATCAATCATGAACCATTTTGATAAGGTTACTCGAGATAAGTTGGTCGTAAAAACATCTATATATATTCCATAAGGTTAGGGGTTTTCATACTTCTTCAATGTTGTGTATAAATCTATTAGCAATTCAGACCTCAATTCATGACAATAATACTTCATAATATCTTTAAAAGAAAATGAATCATTATATAATCAAAGGTTCCTAAATTAGAACGATCCATGATACATATCAACAATACTCAATACTAACTTATATCCTCAAAGTATATAGATGATACTATACCAAGAGTTCATCACTCTACTGTTGCTTCAAGCTGCTTCTCTATTTTCCATTGTTAAAGATTCATGGGTTGCGTTTTATATCATTAAAATCTACGTAAGCTTGATCTCTCAAATATCATCACACGATTCCTCAAATGGTGTTCTTCTCATTCATATTCGTTCTCAATCTAATTCCATACAAATCAAACCTCAGTGATCATTGCATCTACACACTTTTAGGTTCATTAAAATTTCGTAATCCTGGTGAATGAGTCTCAAATTTCACGAATCATATGTTTGACCTAGGTTCTCTTCAAATTACCTAATATATAGGTCTGATCTCCCTTAATTTTGATTTCTTTGATTTCCTCAGTTACAAGTTAAAACTCCCAAATTTTTCAGTGATCCTTTATCATCCATCCTCAAAGCTATTAATTTAAGTCATAATACTTAATCACATCGTTCGATTCCCTAATATTTATGAGCTCTTATCAACCAATTATATTTACACTTAATATCAACAGAGTACTAAATCCAATCATTTGTAAGAGTTAACCAAAGGGTAAAGGTTAGTGATCCATCATGGTTGGTTTAAAAAGATAGGGAAGAGTACATTTGACCCATTATACTATTGTGCTATAGGGACATGAGTATGTCGATGGTGTGTAGGTTAAGGGTTCATCATGCGCCACTACACACTCTGATGTTGTAACCATGGTTCAGTGAAGATGTAATTATATAAGAATTGAGATGAATAACTTTTTCAATACTCCGATTAAATAAAGGGTTAAAATTAGGAGAGTATCAAAGTTTATTTTATTTTCTTAAAGCAAAGGCTAAGGCAATTAGAAATCAAGGATGATATAAGGGTAAAGATGAATGATATGCATAACGTTTGAGATTCGAAAAACTTTTGTCTGCTAATCTTGAAAGAGTTTCAGACAAAAAATTCAATTAGGAAGGTATAAAGATTACTGATAAAAAAATATGATCAACTAAAATTGAAGTTTAAATGAAAGATACAGGTGATGGTTGGGGGTTCAATGTTGTTTTCAAGTAAATCATAACTGAAAGGTTGAAGGTTAAAGCTAAAGGTGAAATTCAGATTAACTGGTTTTGAAGAACACAAATTCTTGAGAGAGACGGTCTCTCAGGAAATCTACTATTTGAAAAATTAGGAAAGTAATAATAGGATGAACAAAATTCGAAGGTATGGTTGATTTGGAAGATGTCTTTGTTGGGGTGCGACAATGCTTACGTCCAACTCTGGTCAGTTGATGGCTCTAAGAGTCAAGATCTTCCTTCTTGGTTATCGTATTGATCAAAAATAAATTTAATCTAGTCAATAAGCTAAAGATTAGGCAATCAATTTACAAACAATTATATGGATAGCATGCCAACAATTATACATGTAGATATCGTATTTCCCCTTAATGATAATTCTACCCTGATAAATTATTTGATAGAATCCTAATTTTTTTCTAAGTGAATCTCTCATTTTAGTGATCTAATATTGTATTAGTATTTTAGTAAGTCTACCCAGGCGCGCTCCTCGTTAGGTAAATGAAGTTTAATCCTCATTTACGGTCACAAGGTCGCTCTGATACCAATTGTAACAACCCGGATTTTCGATGACTTAATTTAATAGATAATGCGGAAGATTATCTAAGTCATTTAATTATACAATATCAGAGTATGTTTTAGAAATCCGGATCGCTACGGATCCATTACAAAATGCGACTATATATATTACATAGTCTAGAATTACTAGTACAGAGATATAAATTGTCGTTTTACACTACTTATTTTTATTACAATCCTTCCTCGATTCCCCCCCCCCCCCCCATCGTCTATTACCTGCAAAAAAATAAAACAGTGGACGCTGAGCGGGACAGCAACCAAACCGTTCTTCTAACATCACTTTATACACATAAGACAATCATGTGACTAACAAATATCATGCTTACAGAAATATTAAAGGATATCACTTAACAAATAGTTTCCCTTAATTCAGTTAACAAGCATGTGAGGTGATGAAAAACGGTAAAGTTTTTAAAGATGGAACGTTGGCAGCCATTTGATTTTTAAAAGATTTGTTTTCACATAAACAGATTAATACACGAGTCGTGGCTCCTAGTACCACCGCTACACCCTATTGACTTGCATCTCACCAATAAGAGTAACCGTGTTACCAACTCGTAGACCGAACTGATCTTATGAGGTTTACATCTCACCCATAAGACTCAATTGGGTCGGACTTCAATTATATTATATGTTTATTCAAACGGGGCTCTGGGTGGAATGAAAGCTGATGATTACATTCTCTGCATCAACAAGAGGGTACCCGCAGTTTTCAGAATCCTGTTCTGCCCCCGCTACCTAGGTAGTAATACTGATCAAGTACTTGTCTATATATGCGCACATACCCTACACAGACTCTTGAACCGCAGCTCTCACTGTCATAGGACGACTACCTTAAACACTAGGTCGACTCTTTGACCGCAGCCTCCGAGTCTGCTTTTCATTACAAGTGCAGTCGATGACATCTCAATGACGTATCCAACACAAGCTATCCGGACCCCAGACTCGTATCGTAAACTTTATATAAAAGTCACCCGTGATCAAGTAATATTTTATTTGGTGACCTTTAATAATTGGTCGGACTCATTTGAAACAGTCAAATTACCACATTCTTACTTTCGAGGTGATAGTGTTATACTTTAATCCTCAATGGTCACTTGAAACATTTTATTCCAAATATCATGCAACATTTATTTGAGAAGGTATATTATTTCTAAATACATTATTTTGGATATAAATGTTTATTTACTTTGTTAAATCCTTATATATATTTTGTATTTGTTTATAAATTTAAATTTAGAAATTATAGATTTAAAATTTAATAGGGTCACATGACATGTGTCATCCTATCATTTGTCAATTTCTAAAAATAACCTTTAAACAAGTTTTCTTTATTTTAAACTTATTTCTAAATCGAAATTTCTTTAAATAAGGTTTTATTAAAATAGACTAAGGTATAATAAAATACTATTTGTGACTTAAGGTTTCGGAAAAATATATATTAAGTCATACGTAATTGATTTTGGAAATCTTGACGTTTCTATACATTAAAACGTATTCCTTGTTAATGATTTTACAATTCTTTAGTTTATTTAAAAATTAAAGTTAAATAAAATACTTTTGTAAAAATTTTATAGTTTCTGAAAATTTATTTAACAAGTCATATTTTAATAATTTTATATATATATATATTTTTTTTTTTAAGTTTTAAACTAGTAAACAAGATTTTTATCAAAACTCGGTTTTAAGTAATATATTTGTAAATTACGTTTGGTGATCTAAAAATCGATGAAAAATTATGAAAATTTGCAGGACATAACTTTGAATTGTAATTAGAATTACCATATTTATTTCCAAATTTTTAAAGTGATAAAATAATTTACGTAATTCCTTAAAACCTAAATAATGAAAATTTCATAATTAAATTTCTACTTATCTAAAAATTATGAAATTTGACGTGGTACTACTTGTAATACTTATGAATATCGGGTAAAATTTTCAAAGTAAAATAAATTCATTTAGTATATTCGATGTAACCTTTAAAGTTTCCATCTTCTTAAAATGAAATAAAATGTGATTAAAACAAAATATTTTTGTATGTTACCCACTTACACATTGTTACAAAATATAAATAAGTACAAATAATACCAAAATAAAAATATGAACAAAAACCATAATACACAAAGTAATTAATTAGCAAGAAATGTAAAACAAAAGTAAAGTGGAATATAATGCAATTAATAAACAATACATAAATATTAATTTGGGAATGGGATTGTGAGTTCTTGGATACGACGGAACAACCGGTCATCCATATGAACTTGGGTACTACGGAACAGCCGGTCACCCTATATTAATCTGAGTGCTACGGAACAGCCGGTCACTCTTAGCTCTTCTTCGGTTCGGGCGGATCAAACTGCAGCTGCTGTCTTTGGTTTTTGCAGGCGCAAGGAGTATAGTACTTTGTTTAGTGGCTATTCTCATTTTCTTGATATTTCTCATTGTTTGTAGTTCCCTAGCTGGTGTTATATTCCTCTAGAGGTCATGACTTTTGTAAGATCCTAGTTTCATCTAATATATGAGACGTACTTTCTTGCAAAAAAAAATAAACAATACATAAATAATAATAAAAAAATGAAGAGATACCAAAAACAACAAAAATTGATTTTATTCTTTATAGGTTCTTTTAACCATTTTTATCTATTTTCTTTTATATAACAAAAATTAAAGTGATGAGAAATTTAATAGTGGAACTTTCGTCAAGGCATTATTTTAGTCATAAACGAAACTACATAACGAAAATTAAATCGAAGTCCGCTACAAGTACATTTCGGTCCCATAGTAACTCTACGTCCTCTAAATCAAATTTACTATAAGTCTTATAACCAAAATAAAAAGCATTAAAATTAATCATATAACATTTTTATATATATTACTTAGTAATGTTAGTCATAAAATAAGCCTAAATATTAAACTAAGCATATTACTATATTAGTAACATAAATATACTTATATATAAAAAGGATGTTAGAAGAAAAGCTTGGTTACCTTATTAGCTACTATTTAATAACGATATTAAGAACTAAAGATTGTCGGGATCGATAATATCGTCGATGTTCGGAAGGTCTTCTCCTCCTTCTATGGATGTTTCGGCCCAACACAAAATAATAAGAGAAATGAGACGGTTTTAAGACTAAAGCAACATAATTATTTAAAAGTGATTATAAAAATTTTAGTGTTGAAGTTTACTAGAGAGAAAAGAAAGAAAAATAAATATGGAATATGAAGAACAAAAGAAATGACTAAGGGTTGAAAGGAAAAAAAAAAAAGCTACGTACTATAATTTTTTTTTGTTGTGGTGATGGTGTTGTATTAAAGAGAAAGCAAAGAGTAGTATTTTGTTTCCCTTTTTTTTTTAAGAAGATGTTGGCATTAAGTAGGCAAAGAAGATTTTCAAGGATGGGAAGTGTCATTATTGACGTGAGATAGGGCTAGAGTGGGTCTGTTTCCGTCTCTCAAAATTCGTTCCATTTTACGTAAATTTGCTACCGAGAATTTATATTTTAATAACCTCGATTGTTTTATAACTAGAAAACTAAAAACGTTTTGAAAATATCGACAATTGAATTTTAACACGGGTTAAGATAAGCTCGTTTTTTTCTCAAAAATTGAAATATGAAAGTTACGGAATAAAATAACGGAATCCGTAATATTTACTTTTGAAACGGAATTGGTGTTACGATGTGCAAAACAGACGATGAATAGTAATAAGGACAATAATTTAAAAGTAATCATTACTTAGTTGAAAACTAGTCTAGCTAAGTAGCCTATATGTCACGTTTACGGGCGTGGTTCCGTCGTTCGTTTACGTCTTCGCGTAGCCGGGTCTCGAAATATTATTTTAACAATTTGATAAATCATTCTTATTTATTGCTAGACGGAAAATTATTTTAAATTGTCGGGACGACATGTTACTATTCATAAAAATGGTTTATCGTATTTTAAACTCGACTTAACGAAAGTTAAGATGTTAATAATTCGATAAATAAATTCATATGTTTTTATAAAGAAATAATTTTTAAGTTGACGAAAGAAAATATTTTTATTCACGAAAATAATTTTTCAAGTGTTAAACTTGGTTTAAATAAATGTTTAAAATTTTAACATTGTTCGAAAAATACGGGGTGTTACAGTTGCACACTCCCTATGATTCCAGTATACATCTAACCAAGAATACCAGTGACAGCGTGTCTCAAGAGGAGTACGCGAAAGTGATCGGAAGTGTCATGTTTTTGATGAACTGCACTAGACCTGACATAGCTTATATTGTTAGTAGACTTAGCAGGTATACACATAACCCTGGCAGAGATCATTGGGATGCCTTGATAAGATTACTGAGATATTTGAAGGGCACCATAGATTGGGGATTACATTATCAGAGAATATCGTGTGCGTTGGAAGGATATTGTGATGCCAACTGGGTATCTGGGAATGACGAGATACACTCTACTAGTGGCTATGTGTTTACTCTGGTGAGTGTTGCTGTATCGTGGAAGTCGGCTAAACAAACCTGCCTTGCGAAATCGACAATGGAATCTGAGTTCATTGCTTTAGCTTTGGCAGGAGAAGAAGCTGAATGGCTACGGGGCCTTCTAGTTGATATTCCTTTGTGGGGAAAGTCGACTCCTTCGATTTCCATGCACTGTGATTCTCAAGCTGCAATCGGGGTAGCTAACAATCAAGCGTATAATGGTAAAAAGAGACATATTCGCTTAAGGCATGAAATTGTGAGAAATCTGATCAGAGATAATGTGATATCACTCGAGTATGTAAAATCTGAGAGGAACATTGCGAATCCTCTCACAAAAGGCCTTGGCAGAAAGATAGTGCTGGAGTCAGCACTGGGAATGGGTTTAAAGCCCGTAATAGAGTAACTTGTGATGGATACTCGTCTTAACTAGTTTAAGTTCAACAGGTCAAACGAAGTCATAAGGAACTCTTGTTGTGTAATACTGCGACCATTCCTAATAATAATATTTTGAGATGCAGTATTTTTTTTTTGTGTCTTTACTGACATTGCTTTTAGGATGAGCTTTCGCTCTTAATGAGTTCATAGCCCTCGTATGGGTGGTCTGTATGAGGCAGACTTGATGGATTCACCAATTGTTTAAAGGACGAGCTTTTGCTCTTAATGAGTTCATAGTCCTTGTATGGATGGTCTGTGAGAGGCAGACTTGATGAGCTCACCGATGTGAAAAAGGTTGAGTTTTTACTCTTAATGAGTTTATAGTCCCTTGTGTGGGTGGTCTGTGAGAGGCAGACTTGATAAACTCACCTATATGAATGTGGGGGGTTCTTGCCCTACTCCCAAGAGATCTTCGGGCTTGGATCTCTAGAGGCATTCATGAAATACCAGGATGTACTGTGTGGGCACTTGGCTAGTCCAAGTAAAAGATATTTATACCGAAAAAATTCATGGGATGAGTTCATGGATGTCGCGAGTTTCTACCTTAATTTGAGATTAAGTAAGTGCGCAACTGTCTTAGAGCCAACTCCATTCGAAGGTTCAAGGATTAGTTCCACCTGGGATGGCGGTTCAAGATCGTTGTATGTCACTGGGTGCTGGGTAAAGTCCACAAGACACCAGCATCTTAACGCTAAATCTTCGTTGCCATATTTCTCTCTTTCTTTTGCGTCTTCTTTTGAACCATGTGGAGGATTGTTGGAAAAATGCTTCAAAAGAAGCTTATTTGTGTGATGACATATTTGTGTGATGACATACACTAGTCATGGTGATTTATGCTCCTTGGATACTTGGAGGTCAAGTACTTGCATCATCTACATGACATCATTTTTCATATGTCACACCATGACTCCATGGTGATGTATTTTGTTTGGTGGCCAAGGTGAAGAGCTTGGTGGCCAAGTATTTTGATCTATAAATAGCCATCAAATCCCATCATTTTCAATCATCCAAAAATTCATCTCCTACTTCTTTACTTACACAAAAATATTCTCTCAAAATATTAGTAATATAATTAATAGTTTGAGTGAAATTTGGCAACGATTTTGGTAGTAACTCATCTACGGTCTTGCCTACACAAAGATCGTAGCGGTTGTGCAATCCTGGGGGTCGAATGTCAAAGAGTCCGTGTGTAGTAGACGGGGCATAATCGATTTTAGGACAATGACCTCAAGTCACGTCACAACCTTTCCTCTCAGATAAGATTATTACTTTTTCCGTCTTACTATTTATTTATTCACTACTCGCCTAACAGTCACCACCAAAAATTGGCTCGTTAATGACTTGTCGAGTTGGATCGGATCGAGCTCGGCCACCTAATTAGACTTAAAGAGAGAGAGAGAGAGAGAGTGAAACAATTTGTTGCTTTCCACGAAGAAAAGCAAAGATGTATGTAGTGTGAAGTGGGGATTAAGACATAATCTAAAATATGCTTTTGTGAATTTGAGAAGTGAGAAATTCACATGGGGAGAATCTAAGCTTCCTCTTTTGTGTTTGTAAAAATGAGTCGGAAAAGGAAATGTTGCAAACACGCTTTCTTCTTTCACCACTCATTTTCTCCACCTCGAATAACTTGTCAACGTCCATGCTTACATACTCACTCACTCACTCACTCACTCACTCTCACTCTCACATCCATTCTAAACACCTTTACCCTTTTTAATTGGGTTCATAATATGTTTAGGAGAATCGTTTTATACTCGTACTACAATATCATAGGATGATTAAGAATTTATATTCACAGTGTGAGACGGATGCCTTAAGACGTTACTCCGTACAATTTAGTTGTTTTATGATAAAAGATTGTTACTGTATTTTATGAAATAAATATAAAAATTATCCCTAAAAATAGACGATTGATGACTAGAATATTACTTTAAATAACAGAGTGATTATCAATTTAGTTTGAGATTTTTGCAAGAGGTTTGTTTTTTTTATCTAGAAGAGGGCGTACTACATCGTAGGTGAGAATCGAACTCTCAACCTTTCGATCGGAGTAAGGAAAAACTTACCTTTTGCAAGAGTTTTGTGAGTGAGGATAATATTTATAGTAGTGTTAAGGTTGCGTTATATTTTGGCAATGCTATGGATAGTATTTTGGCAAATGCTACCTAATGAATAAATTAATGACAATAAGATTACAAGTTGGCAAAAACTCAAACACAATTAATGATAATAGGATTACAAGTAACTAATAAATAAATAATTAATAGGATTATTTCATAATAATAATAATAATACTAAGTGCTTTTTATATTAATATCAACCATATGTAATCCCGTTTTAATACTCCGTATGAATTATCCCCTCATTAATCTCTCTTTATAACAAGTTATTATCGGCTACCTGATGAGCTGATTCCCTTCACCTTTTAATTTCTTTTTGAATTAAAGTCTCCCTCCCACCTACACTTCCTTCCTCATTACTACGTACTCTCCTCTCGTCATGACTGAACTCGACCTCTCCTCTTGCCATTACTTTTCTTAAATTTTCTGAAATTAGGTAAATAGATTGGAGCATCTTATTTTGAAATAGTGGTAAATAGATTGGAGCATCTTAGCTGGCGTTTGCAAAAAAAATATGACATTTGAAGGATACGAATCAGAGGAGGATCCAGATGAATAATCACATCTCATAGTGTCAATGAGGTTTTGAAAGTTGATACTCCCTCCGTCTTTTATGTTTCTTCTCGTTTCAATTAAATAATCCTCACAAATCTTTAAAAGTGGGAAGAAAGATAAAAAACGGAGGGAGTAATAGAAGATGACTTTTAATTCGATGAATATAAAGGGAAGGAAGAAGAAGAGGCGCACCAAAACTTATCAGGTCACAATTAACGGTTTTTACAGGTAAAAAAGGCGTTGGTTATAAAGATAGATTAATGAGGGGATAAATCATATTAAAACGTGATTACGTATAGTTGGTATTAATATAAGAAGCACCCTCATAGTTGGTATTATTGTCATGAAATAATCCTAATTAACATTATCATGACTTAAATATTATCACGAGTAGTAGTCTAGGAGATCAAAACGTTTATGGTAAATAATGTGCTATTTATCACCATTTTAATCATAACAATGATATGTTTGAGAATAATTCTCCTGAACCGTGTTCTCATTATATCGGTGAAAGACATACCATTAAAAGAAAATTGAAAACTATCTTCATTACATGAAAGGTATCTCATTAACATTATCGAAATTTATAATATACTCCGTATTTATTTATTTATTTTGTTCAACGAAGAACATAGAATACTAAATTATATTCTTAACCACTGAACTAAGACATCATCGCATTAACAACAAATGGCCAAGTAGAGTAGTCTTATCAACATTCATTTGTTGGTTGTGAATCTTGTGATGATACACACAAATAAAAACATTAATTAAACATTTTACCTCCATAGATAGACAATGTATTCCTCAACATATTTCCAAACAAATTAACCTCATTTTTGTGTATATCAACCCCAAAAAACACAAATCACAAAAACGTTTATCATCCATTGACTCTCCTTTCTCCCTGTTTTTAATCAAAACTTAAGAGAAATTTAAGGGACAAGCTCCCTTCATCCTTCCTCAATCTTCAACCCTCTTTGTTTTTTTTTTTTTTGCAAAAAAAAAAGCAAGAAAACCAGCAAAAGGAAGGAGTTTTTTATTTTATTTTATTGTTTTGAAATTTGATTAATTAAAAAGATGGATTCAGATTTCTGGACTGCTCGTCTTGCTGCTGCAAAACGCCAGTTTAATTTGCAACATCACAATCTTCATGCATCTTCTCACCTTGGTTTGTTTCCCCTTTTTTCTTTTTCTCATTTGATTTTCATTTATTCAGCCATTTTATCACAGCAATTTGTTGGGTGTTTTGTTGTATTTGTATCTGGAAATGGTATCTGGGTTTTGATTGATTGGTTATCTGCTGAAATGGGTATAATTTCATATCTCAAAAGATGAAATTTTTGTAAGTCAACTTTGGAAATGGTATCTGGGTTTTGATTGCTTAGTTTACTGCTGAAATGGGTATGAATTTTTATTAATTTATTAATTATTATTGGCTATTTTGTTATTTGTATACCTCAATTGAATTTTAAAAAGATCAAATTTTTGGAAGTCAATTATGAAAATGGTATCTGAGTTTTGATTGATTAGCTATCTGCTGAATTGAGTGTGTGATTATTCATTAATTATTAGCTACTTTGCTGTTATAAAAGATCGAATTGCTGTAAGTCAATTTTGAAAATGGTATTTGGGTTTTGGTTTTGCTGAAATGATTATGTTACGACCTCCGTTTTTTTGGAATTGCTACACTACTTTTTAAGGTTTGTGATTTATGATGAGTATTGTAATCAAATGTAGCAAGCTAATAAGAGGGAGTAATTGATCATTGTTATTGGGTATTTTTGTTAGTCTATACAGTATCTCTGAAGAATTTCGTAAAGATCAAATTTTTGTTTGTCTTCTTGAAAATTGTTTCTGGGTTTTGGTTTATTAATTGTTTGCTGAAATGGGTATGTTTTAGATCGATTGAACATGGATGATTTCGAGGTGGAAGATGAAGCTAGGCCAGATATACCATGTCCTTATTGCTATGAAGATTTTGATATTGCTTCCCTTTGTGCTCACTTGGAAGATGAGCACCCTTGTGAGTCTAGAACTACGGTATGCTTATGCTTATGCTTTTTTTATTATCATCATCGATTTGATTTGTTAGTGATTCTATTCTTTTCCTTCTTACAAATATGATAGTCGGTGAAGTCATGAGAGGTTGTACTTATGACTCATGAGCTAAGGATTCGAATCCCGTCCGCATCAGCATCAAAATCGCCCTTGTGGCTCATCGTACATGAACAAATGGATTGTTGGTTTATTGTTGCCATCTTATGTTGAATTTGATGTTTTCCTAGTAATAATGCATGAAAGTTGACGCCTTTTGTATTTTATAAGTACTCCTATAATTTTAGTTCAATTGTTCAGAGTGGTTTTCATATGGTTCATCCACGAACTACGGTTTTTGTGTGAGCTCTTGAGAGTTGAGCAACTGTGGCCTATATGCATAATGTCGTTGATTCTTCTGATCTATGTTAATGTTATAGCTGTATGAAATGTGTTTTCTTCTATTCGAGACACTATCCACGCCTTTTGTCATTACGTATATAATCGTTCTAATAAGATCCCCTTTTTTTCCTGTTTCCTGTCTTTCCAGGTTTGTCCAATTTGTTCGGTTAAAGTTGTACGGGATATGCTGAGTCATATCAGATTACAGCATGGACAACTATTTAAGATATCCTTGAAATTTAATTTTTACTCTTTTCCACGTTTTCTATGGTGTACCCTTCTTTCTGAACAAAGAAGCCTTTGTCCACGAGTTTCAAAATCGATTTTTTTTTTACTCAAATGCAAGTCCTTGCAAAAATGATCAATTTTGAATCAAATTCATCACTTTTTGAACTCGCGGCCAAGAGATATGGTCAATCATAGTTTGTACAACCATAATTCTTGTCATGAATTCAAAACCGATGAATTTTTTTCCCTAATCAAAGATCTCATAAAGACGGTCAAGTTGAAAAAAAAACATTTTATGAGCTTGTGACCAAGAGTTATAGCCGGTCAAGTTTCTTTTTTGTTCAAGAAGAAGAGTACACCATCGATAACCTAAACATATAGGGAGGCCAATGCAGACATTTCCTTTATTTATTTTCTTGTCGTCGACTACTATTATGTTGGAATGGAGTTGTGTAAATTCTTCCTTGACAAGATACACTTTCAGAGACGTCGTAGGTTACGTAGAGTTGCGATTCCAAGTAGTCAAGCACTTTCCTTACTTGGCCGTGACCTTCGAGAAGCTCACCTTCAAGTGCTTTTAGGAGGAGGAGGAGGAGGAGGAGGATTTCGATCGGGCAGTAACGTGCCCGCCTCAACTGCTGCTAATGATCCGTTTCTTTCGTCTCTTGTGATGAACTTTTCCGGTCCCGAAGTTGATGATTTTTCCAAGACCATGGCTTCGAGCATGGAGGATAGTACTCTCAAAAGTACCTTAACAAAACCTCATAGGAAACCCAGGTACCTTATCAACTTTCTTTTGTTGATAATTGAGTTCAGTTATCGTCTTTGTTTTGTTGCCGTCTTATCTTATGTGTTGGTTGTTAAAAACTGAAAATGAAGATAATTCGGGTTTTGGTTTGGTTTGGTTTATTCGGACCGCTTCCATGTGGTTAGGTCAGCTGCCATTTGTGTGCCAAACCTGCTTGGGTGAAGTAATTGCACCACACATTCATCAAGAAAAAAGTGTCGTTTTCTAATCCCCTTGACCCCATGATTATCGCAGGGGCGGATTCAGGTGGGGGCCGGTGCACGTGCACCCACCTAAATCCAGATAACCTTTAGTATTAGTTGCTAACACTACGGTTAATGACAGGTACGTAATTGCTTGTGGTCAAGTGGTTAAGAAGGGTTTGTCTTGGTCTTGATGACCTGGGTTCAAGCCCGTACATAGTTCAAGGTTCATCATATCACATTTAATAAACGACTTATTAATTTCACTTTATCTATTTTAATATAAGATGTTCATGAATTTCTTCAAATAATTTTTCTATCGCTATAAACTATGTTGTATTAAAATCGTTAAGATTGTCGGAAAAAAGTGTGCACCTACGAACTGATAATCCTAGATCCCCGCTGGATTATCGATCAGTTTTTTTACGAAAGCACATGCACGTTTGTCGTTGATGGTTGGGTTAGGACTGGTAAATGGAGTATTTCATTAAGGGACTCGATGTTTCTTTTTTGCAGTTTTGATTCGTCATTAACCTACGAGGAGAGGCAGAAAAAGATACAAGAGGCTTCAGAGAGAGCGGGATTTGTTCAAGATCTGCTTCTCTGCACTGTTCTCGGAGATTAGTAAGTAAGGCAGTTAAAAAGTTCCAAAATAAAAGGTAGTTTTATCGATTTTCAAAGGATTGTATTTATTTCTACACTTACCGGCTACAAACCTTACAAACCCTGCAATTACATTCTGAAGAAACAACAAACATCAGTCTTGTAACGGGATATACTTAGCGCGAAACGAGACAGCTGATTTTTCACCGAGTTTCATAGGTAAAAAAAAGGGTAAAAACAGTGAAATCTGATGCTGGAGAATTATATTGTACTACTACTTCACCTGGTTTGTGTGATGTAAAATCAGGAAGAAAAAAAATGACCAGTGCCTGCATGCTGCATGTATCTCTCAGATTGCTAACTGATGACAGTTCTTTGTAAAACTATTACTATAGCATTTTCATGTTTTTCTTTAGTTACTGTCTACTGTTGATTGTAGTTGCAGTAAAAAAAAAGTTAATGCATGAGAGTTCATATTTGTGGGTCCATTGGACCTTGAAACAAGTTGAAGATGAGTAAGTCGACTGTGACTATGTTAGACCTTGAAACAGGTCGAACAACTCCAATGTGGTGTCAAACTGAGTCGATGTGACCCGGCGCATCAGGCGAACTTCTGGTGCCATGCTTAACCCACTAACCGCATGGCAAAACCCGCTTTTAGCACTGGGGTGGGCTAGTGTTGCTCTTTTCCCTTGGCCTAGCCCTGGTCATGCCAGCTGACCTAATCAAAAAACATAAGAAACTCAGCTCAGCCCAGCCAGCCCAGCCCAGCCAGCCCAGCCCAGCCCACATTAACTATATCATTAGCTGGGCCTATTTGCCTTGTT
The DNA here is from genome assembly GCA_958450325.1 of Agrostemma githago. NCBI lineage: Eukaryota > Viridiplantae > Streptophyta > Magnoliopsida > Caryophyllales > Caryophyllaceae > Agrostemma > Agrostemma githago. The sequence continues at coordinate 68,617,985 of OY288246.1, forward strand.
GGGCCCAGTTTTTCCACCCCCGACCCAACGATGCATCCCCTCACTGTCGTGCATGGCCCCGGTTCATGACCAACTCAGTATAACTAAAAAATACTCCAGTGGTTTATGAAATGAAAGATATACTGAGTAGTGAATTTGTGTATAAAAGAAAGAATAAATAAGAATAACAATTATAGATCCATGTAAATGCATGATCTCTTTAAAAATGAGTGTATAAATGAACAACTAATTAAAATATTTGTAATCATTAAAAAAAAAACTTGTTTGGTAGATACAACATGATTGCTAGATAAGTACTAATACTAAGGGCTCGTTTGGTTCACCATGGTAAGATGAAGTTACCGGCAACTTAAATTCAAGTGAATTTTTATTTCATGGAAATTACAAAAATATTACTTCGTATTTGGTTGCCAGGTGGGAAATGACTTCATGCGGGAAATGGTTGCCATGTGGGAAATGACTTCATGCGGGAAATTCTACACACCAAGGGGATTTGGTGAGTAACTTTCCCCATTATTGAGGAAGTGACAATTCTCCTGAAGTGGGCAACCAAACAACTCCCTGAAAATGTACTTCCCGGTAATTAGATGAGTAACCAAATGAGTTCTGAGTGAAATAAAAATTTAAAATAAAACTTGCACAATTTATTTTATTTTCTTGTTTTTTCAATTTTTATGATTTATCATAAAAAATAATTTATATAATTACAATTGTATAATTATGAATTTATTGTTGATTGTTACCTTAACTACATAGTACTCTTTGTTACCATAATTAAAAAATTAGAGTTTTGGGGGGAAGTTTTTATGAGAGAATGACACCCAAGCTTGTGTTAATCTCTTGGTAGTAAAAGGATTGAAAAAAGAATAAATAATTAATTTAAAAGTACAATTAAAGAAAAACGAAAAAAAGGAAAACTAGGAGGGTGTACTATATTTACAAAGTTTATATACGTATTTGGAGCTATCAAATACTTATTTTTTTTGGTGCTTTGTTGGTTGGTTGAGTCTGACGGTCGTTTTTGTCATTCTTTTCGGGTTGTTTTGGATAGAGTTTTTTTGTCTCTCGACCTTTTCTCTCTTTCTTGTCGTGGGCGGTGACCGGCTCATAATACACGTGATCAGTGGGATTGTTTCTTGGTGTGGTCTTTTCATTGTTGTAAATCGATCGGTGTTTGGTTGACTTGGAGTTAGGTTGGATTTGGTGTTGTGTGGTTTGGGTGTGGTGGTGGATTTCCATCTAATTCTATGAATTCTGTTACTTTTATGATGTTACTTTCGTTCTTAATAATAATGAAGACTCTAGGTCAGGTTTACGTTAGTTTCACTTCGGAGTTCTACTCTTTGGTGTCTAAGGGTACGAATATGGGTGAGGGATGGTTCTCATTTCCGCTCGTTGGTTGGCTTCTCCCTTTGGACCAATGGTCTTTTAATTTGTCCGGTTTGTTCAATCTTCAAGAAGCAGAAGTTCTATCTCCATCTGGGACTGGTCCTCTAACCTGTTTTTCCCCGTTTCCTTTCTACGTCCTAGTGGCGTAAGCGCAGCTTGTTATTGTTACTCATCCGTTCAGAGGAGGATGCAGTCTATTGGATTGATCAACCAAAACGGTGTGAAGTGTGATGATTCCCGTGTCCATTCTACTGCTCATTGCCAACATGTTGATGTTGGGTGTTATGATCTTTTTTCTATTAGTCCGCTATTAGTATATTTTACATTAATGTTTTATTATGTTGTATTTCGATTCCTAAACAATAGAGCGGAGACCTTAATGGTTAATGCTCTAAAATTGTTGTATGATGGGTTTGTATTGTTGGCAAAAAAAGTACTTTTTTTTTGGTGGAGTAAAAATGGAGGGCTAGACCCATAAGATTAAGATAGCTATCAAATACTCTATGTGGAGTCGTCACGCTCTTTTATTTTCTTAATTAACTTGGTATATGTACACAGTACCTCAGTATTATGTTGTATTCTCGTCATTTGGTCCAATTCACTACATTTGATACACAATACATAAAAAAACATAAACAAGTTGTAGATATAGTGAGTTATTACTGCATTAAAAGGTTTTGTACTTTTGTATCATAATTCGGATTGATCCAATCTAACTTGATTCGACCACATATTTACTATCATACGAAAATACGTGGCATGGTTCAAATCTTAGAAATCAGAAAAGGATCCGTACCAATCCGATGCAGACCCATTTGCCAGCTAACTAGCTAAGGTTTGATTGGGCAGCAAACATTACAAAGAAAGCAAGCACTAATCCTAAGTATTAGTGGGTAATCAGGTGCTTTTAGCATTATTGCATTAATTAATACAGTAAGATTAAAGTAATCACAATAATTAATTATAGTCCCAATAGTACTTGTAATTAGAGGGAGAGTGTCACCTCAAAAGCCAACAAAGTTGCATTTATAGCAGCCGCGCCTACAAAAGGAAGCAACCCCCACACCCTAATATTTCGCTGCCTCCCTCCTATTTTCTCCTCCACTTTTTTTTATTTATTTTAAAAAATTATTTTCTAAAAATAAGGTATCCTAATTTCTACTGTAAGTGATTCGTAAATGCGTAAACCATTTTTCATAAAACATAAATTAAAATATTCTTTAATAATATAATTATGTTGATAAGTCTGGTTTATATTGAAAATATAAATGGGATGACACATTCCATCATTGATCGTTCCTAGGTCGATGAATTTGAGAAAGAAGATTATGATTAACCTAAGCATGACACGAACCATGCATCCGAGACACGCTAAACCATATACTCCGTAAGTTGTTAGGTTGAAATGCAAGAAATGTTTGAGCAAACTCATGCACGATACAATATGTCATGATTTATGAGCCTCGTGTCATGCCAGTTTCACTAGCATTGTACATTTGTACCTACCTCGTTGGGACAAAACACATCTCCCTATGTCGGACCGCACCTATGACCAACCGTGCTACCCACGTCCATGTCTAATAATACATCATCATAAGTTAGCTATGAATCGTGATTATAACTTTTCGTAACTTTATCAAATTACGAATATTCCATAATAATGACGGTATATATGTATGGATGTGATAGGAGTGTTTTACCTTATATACTCCTCCATTATTTTGAAGTTTGTTGGCGGTTGCTTTTATTTGGAATATCCTCCACCTATGACCTATCCAAGCAAATCAAAATAAAAAATACGGAGTATTTGGATTTTAATAGATTTAGTTAAAATATAGAGGTGGGAAACGTGGCATAGTTTCCTTCATAATATCATCGTCCATTATTCGTTCGTATAAAAAAGGTAGGGCCCATGAAAATAGAAAGAAACAAATGGAGGTGCTGCTGCCTGCTGCCTGCTGCCTGCTGCGTGTGAGTCCCACATAAATAGAGGCCGACTTGCCGGCTTACTTAATTACACTGTCTGTCTTCATCCAACCAAGTCTTATATTGCGCCCGACCCTATTTTTCTTGCCTTCACTATTCAACATTATTTCAACTCATAAATTGCTACTCCCTGTCTTATCCTCCGTCAAGAATCACCTCTATCTTTTACTAAGAATTAAAAAATTGTATGCCTTGAGACTGTGTCTTCTAGACTTCAAGCCTATCGCCTACGGGCGATTTACCCTGGTGTGGGCAGTTTACCCTGGTGTGCGTGATTTGCAGGCTATGCGTACACCGATAAATCAAAAAAAAATTGTAACCAACTAATATATGTGAATATATGTCGAGTCACAACTAATAGTAATCAAATAAATCAGACAAAAGAAATATAAATCAAAAGATGACTCTTTTAGAGAAACGACTCAAAAAGGAAATGGTGACTCTTCTACAAAACAGAGGGAGTATGAAATACTTAGACGGATTGTCCATTCTTGGGTTAGAAGAAAACAATTTGTAAATTTTTATACTTGTATTACAAAATATTTTCAAAATTAAACTCAAGATCACGTAAAAAGAAATTTGGGTTGACCATTGAAAACGGGTCCAAAAAAAGAGCAAGTTCAACTTTACTTTCTAACGAAACGCGCTATGACGCTATCTAATTAATGTCCATGACCATGATGCGCCTATCATCGTTTTAACCATTGAACTAAAACATCTACTCCCTCCGTTCCAATGAATTGTATGTCTTTTCTTTTGGCACCAAGGTTAAGGGATCCAATGAGGAAGTGACATGTGGAACAAAACTCATGAAAAGGGTCAAATTGCATATAAAAAACATTCCTAAAATAAAAGGGTAAACAATTCGTTGAAACGTAACAATTCATTGGGACGGAGGGAGTAAACGTCAACCTAAAAATGACGAATTTCACATTAAAATAAAGAATTATCAATTTATATTTTTTATTATTTTTATTATAGGTCACTCTGTAGAAATATCTCGTACTAATAACAATTTGGGTATTAAACTACTGTAAAGTTGTACACCTCATGAGTATTGAGTAATGGCTGCTGCCTCTTCACCTTTGGAGTATATTATTCACATTTAGCGGCTAGTTGGACTATAATACGTATTTGCTTAGGCATCATTCTATTTTCTATCCCACGTCTATTATTAGGATCAAATCTCTAAGCAAAATAAACAAATCTATTTGAGATTGTCATGAAAATGTGAGCTACACCCTTGAAAAAATTGACACTCAAACTTGGTTTAAAAAACTTTGAATCAATATCAAATAGGAGTACATACGATTTAGTTAGGCAAGGTCATGTATGTGTTCAAGATAAGTTAACATGTTTATATTAAAATTGTGTTTTTTTACTGAAGTAAACTTAGTTTAAATTAATCGTGACAAAATTTAGTAATTAAAATGAACTAGAAATAAGTTCAAAAGAATGAGATCTTAGTTACTGTGTACTTCAATATAAGTTGGTCTCACAATAAGAGCAACCACAATGGTGGTTCTTAGTCTTGGGTTTGTCACCAAGAACTTTATATGGTAAAATTCTTCCATTGTGTACCACATTGAGTTTGTCAAAACAAGAACTTGGTTCTTATTTAGTTCTTACATTTTTCTATGCAACTAAAATTATTTGTTTAGAGAAGAAATATAAGAAAGGGTCCATCTAAGAACAATATGATAAGTTATTTCATTGTAGCTAAAAGTTCTTAAACTTGATTGAAGTGCAAAAATGACATGATATTGAAAGAACCTTATAAAAAGTTCTACCATTGTTATTGCGCTAAGATAGCGTGATAAATGTGTTGGACTATGAATAAAGATAGTCCGTAGTCCGTAGTTGAAAGAGTGGAAGTTGGGAAAGGTATTTATGGTGGTGGAATAAGTATGATATGGACAAGAGGGATAGGTGGCATGGTAAACAGTAATGGTACTATATACTACTACAACTGTACAGCTGTACATTATTGTCTGTACCAAAACTACAACAACTACAACTATTAGTGGTAGTCTACTATTCAACCCATTATGACATTATTGACATCTTTAGCTCTAGGTACTTGAATAGTCCTTCTACTATATTCACAGAATGTAAGGCCAAGTCAAACACAGTACTACTTCCTCCCAACTCCCAATCCTCTCCTTTGTTCCTGCTTTTTTGGACATTTATCAATTCCATCCTGGGTTGGGCTGCTTCCTTCACCCGCTCCATTTACCATCATCTCTCCCACTTTTGTATTTTGTCTGTGCGTCCTTTCATATACTCCCCGAGTTTTTATTATTGTCCCATTTAGTTTTGGGATGAAAATTAAGGAAGAGGAAATGAGTGGTCCAAAAAAGAAGGAGGAAGAGAGAGAAATGAGAGAGTAAATGTGAACCACATATTGATGGCCTAAAAAGGGAAGTGAGACAAAAATCAAACTCAGCTCAAAAAGGAAAGTGAGACAAAAATAGAAACTCGGAGGGAGTATATGAGAATGTATGAAGGGACACACAAATCAGACATAAACGTGAGACAAAAGATCCTTACTGCAGTGTCTTCCCCATTCCATATTAAGGTTGTATGTAATACGGAGTATTTGGTTAAAACAGTTGATTGATATTGATAGAAATAAATTTTGAAAGCTAAATTTAACTAGCATAATCAACTAGATCATGTTTTTTTAGACTAAAATATGCTAAATTGAACTAGAGTTAATCATATGTCGGTTCAGGTCGAACATTAGGCGTGCTAAGTGTGAAATGTTTGCCCACGAAAAAGCGGGTTAACGGGCCTTTGTGTATTTTTTAAAAATGTTGTGTCCAAGTCCGTTTCTTTTGCGGGCTGTCGGGCGGGTTTGATGGGTTGTCCAACCCTTAAACAACTTTAAATTAAACTAAACTGAAATAAACCACAATATTTGAGGGAAAATGAAATTCATGGTGTTAAGGTCCTGTTTTTTTCAACTTATTTTCAGCCCACTTCAATTCAGCCCTAAGAGACTCATTTTGTCTCAGTACTTCAACCCAATTGAGTTCAGTTCAACGTACTTCAATCTTAAATTAAATTGAAAAGAATTATAACATGAACGTTGGTATGATACTGGAGTACAATTTAATTGATTTTCATTCTAGAATTATTTCCAAATGTAGTGGAATTGATAATTGAAAGATTATGTGCAAATGAACATCTATTAGGACCCATCACATACAATTATTGATACCAAAGTTGTCCAAATACTGATTATAAAAAAATAAGAAGGGAAAAAGGGGTTTTAATATGAGTAGTATACTGTATTATTATGTGATGTGATCAATGTGAGTGAGTGAGTGAGTGAGTGAGTGAGTTGCTACCTAATTATTCCATCAAAGTTCTGTCGTTTTGTTCCTTGCCGGACAGATGGAGCACACAAGCTTTCCTCCCTCATGTCATGCTCCCACTCCCACGCTCCTATTATTCGCCCCCCATCATCTACGATACCAACACAATTAGTCTTCCTTTCTCAAGTATATCCGTCATTTTATTATAATGATTTAAAGAATATTCTATAATCATCTAAATGAAAAAGGATTCAATTTTTTTTATTATTCTTCCGTTCCAATGAATTGTTTGTCTTTCCTTTTGACACAGTAAGGGATCCAATAAGCAAGTGACATGTGGACAAAACTCATGAGAAGAGTTAAATTGCATATAAAAAACATTCCTAAAATAGAAAGACAAACAATTTATTGAGACGCCCCAATACGGAATAGGCAAACAATTCATTAGGACGGAGGGAGTATTTTCTATCTAAATAGATACTCTGTACGCTGTAATATTTAACATATCCTTACAGTATACGAAGTAATTAATATCGCCACAGAGTATTAAACAAATCTTAATTACTTAGGCGTTTAGTTGGTGATTGACCAATACAATACAAATATCGAAAATCAATTCATAAATTTAAGAGGATCTTTCACTCAAATACTCCCTCATTCTAGTGAACAAAATTTACTCCTTTTATGGCAAAACTTTAAATCGCTTTACTCATTTACCCTTGTCATCCCCCTTTGTACTTTTTCCTTCAAAAAGAATTATAAGGACGATTATGATGCTGAGTCGCTGACAAAGTTTTAATCCGGATACGGAATAATAAATACAACTCCAATTACTTTACCTACTAAGCATAATTGATATCGATATGTATATTCATAATTAATTCTCGATACTATCACTATATTTTGAGCAGATCCCCTATCAGATGATCTTATAGTAATTTTATCGTGATTTATTTTTTTCCAAATTAATAACTACTCGTATATCAGTGATCTAATAATAACATAACCCTATGACCGTCTCTTATGAAACTTTGGATTTTGAGTTAACAAAATCAACATCATGATATTGGTACAAGAGAAGACTATAGAAGTAGTATGGAGAATTTGACAAATGTAGGTCCAAGGTGTAAAGATAATGACGTAGTAGTGGAAATGTAGAATTATTAAAAAAAAAGGAGGCAGCAAAATCTTGGCTATAGATATGGTGCGACTGGTGACCCCACTTTTAAACGTCAAGTTCTTGTTTGTGAAATGTGACGAGGATATCCGTCGTAAATGAGTATGTGATGGTCAAATAATACGAGTATTTATTTGGATAGATAAAGATACACAAATTACTTTTCATCAGGTTTATCTTATTCAGTCATGTAATATTATTTAATCCGTCGTCAATTTATAACAGATATATTCGTTGTAAGAATACTTTCTCCATTTAAATAGAAGTGGCAGCCGCGGTTTCTTATTAAACACTTTGTCCGCGTTTTATTGTAGGCCCCGGCCCGGTCCGGTCTTATTCCACCCTACATTTCCGCCACCTAATCTCTTTCTTTTAGCCCACATGTTTTCATGGTCAATACTCATTTCGCCTAACATTAGTAAAATAATTTCATCAATGATTTAATTAATTTTGAGATGATGACATTGTTTCTACTGACCTTTAGGGCTCGCTTGAAATGAGTGTAATTATTTCGGAGTTAATACAGAAAAAATGAACTAAAAATGAATGAGCTTGTTGCTTGATTGTGATATTTTATGGTGTAAAAGACATATGAGAGGGGAATAATTACTCCCAATAGGGGTAATGCATTACTTGGGGGAGGGGAGTAATAATTCCCCCCAAATAAGCTAGATTTCCTTAATTTTCTCCATTTCTGCTTAGGATCATCACTACTTTTCGTCTTTTTCGGGTTCATTTTTGCTCTATTACCCCAGAATAATTACCCTCATTTCAAGCGAGCCCTTAGATTGAAAGATATACATGTAATTCAGATATCGATTCTGGTCAAGTAATGAACATAGTACTCAAAATATGAAGATATCATTTTTTTTGTTTTACAATTTTTTTCACCCAAAAAAATGGAAAATATGGAATTCGTGATGTTTGTAATTGTAAAACGTAGAAAGAATTGATATATGTTTCAAAATATTTGATCGTACATCGAGGGGCCGTTCACTTGTTTAGTTTGCCATAACAACTTACAATATCTAGAAAGTATGTTTTCTCGGGAACTTCCGTTTCACATGAATTAACCGACCTTGTTTAGTTATGTTACACTTACATATTCATTAATTGTACGAGTACTAGACTACTACGGAGTACCTCGTAACTCATGGGATTTAGGCGATTAACCAAATAACCCCTTAAATCAAAATATATATAAATTGCAGTGCGTGAATTCTATAGGTGAGTGATTTTCCGATCAAATACTATGCTCATAGAAATTGTAACATCGCTAATTGTATAACGAATGAGAAACATCGTCATTAATAAAAGAGTAAATTAGAAATTACTCCCTTTTGAATTTTTTTTATATTTTACAGCCAAAAAGATGTAAAACTTCAAAAATTACTTGCATTTCATATTTCCGACGAGTTTTAAATGTTCTTGACCAAAATACCCTTGATTAAAAGAAAGTGTTCCGGTCACGGAAACAATTTACCCGGCCTAGGATCCGGGTAGTATAACTGAATTAACGGTGAACAATTGATCGTTTGATTCCCTTGGTCTCCCCTTTCTCTCACTCCCTAGATCGGACTTTCCCGGCGGAAATGGCCTGCTCCCTGCACAAAGAACGCACAGGGCCTCGGAGGTTGTCCGAGGGAACCCTCTCCGATGCCTAAGTCAGTCCGTGAAAAGGCCTTTACGAACCTAGCTCGTGAGGAACTAGGCGGCGTTTTTTAGGAGTAAGAGTCTAGAGAGAGAAAATCCAACCCCCCTCATGTGGGAAATGGGGAGGTATTTATACCTTCCCACAAGAGAGAGGAGAAGAGAAGGAAGAAGAGGGAAATGGGTGGATGCTGGCGCGACACGTGGACTTACCTTGTCCACCCATTTTCCCCTTACCTTAGGCAGAATGACGGATGGGTCCTCGGTTCTCCTTCGGTTTCGTTCAGGCGGGAACGCCCTGGAAGCAGGCGGCAGGCCTGGTTTACTCCGTTTGGCAGACGGCCCAAGGAGTTGGGGCCACACTTGGGGGATTCCAGTGACTGATGGAAAGGCTGTTGGACGGACCTTTCCTCCCTCTGGGACCGATCGCCTTGGGGCCTGATTTGCGGGCGGCCAAAGGCAGGCAACCGACCCCCATCAATTGGCCCTCGCCGGCTGAGGAGGAACGGGGTTCCAGCTCGGCAGGCGATGTCTTGCTCAGGGACAGCGGGAGGTTGCTTCTTTGGACACTTGCATTTAATGCGTCGCATGTTCTCGAGGGAACATGCTTTAATTTCTCTGGGCACGCAGGGAGTTCAAACGTCTTTTGTTATGATTACCCTCCTTTGTGTAGAGAATTTTCAGGCAGCGTGCCAGCTCGGTGATTGGCTTTCTTTCTTGCAGAGGTGGTTGGGGCACCATTAATGCTCTGCTCCTGTTTTTCGTATAAATGGCATCCTCCCTCACTGTCCTTATGACCCATTCCCAATCTTTGCTTTGTCTTTAATCATGGCTTGGGTCAAGAAAAGTGTGATTCGTCGTGGAGCTAGGCATGTTACTTTCATCTTCAGAGGCTTTTGGAGGCTCCGTTATGCTCGTGCCGCCTACCTAGCCGTTCGCCGGAGTCACCGTTCACAACTTCACTTTCGCCGGAGAAGTCAGAAGGCTTCTGTTAGGATGGGCAAACGCCCTAGGAGGTCCTCGCCTCCCGCTGCGCCTAGGTTCAGGCGCTGCTTCCAGGGAGGGGGCTGTTATGATAGGGGGTGCCATGAATGCTTTCCATGGCTGCACCCTGAACAATTTGGCCCCAACTCTGACACCGATTCCTCCTTGGCGTCGGGTCCCTCTTCGCCTGTGAAGAAGACAGGCTGTCGCACCTGCGACGAGTCCCGAGCTGTTCCCTTTGGAAGGGACTGGGAAGAAAGCAGCCATGACTCTGATGACAGCGAGGGTCTGGGCTGTCTGAGCGACAGGGATGAAGATAGAGCTTCTGATGACCCCTTCCAGGGCTCCCCAGACTGGGACTGGGGCTCGGCTCTAGGGAGCCCAGGCGGCCCTGGAGGTTGTTCCCCAGATTTGGGCGATGACTAGGCCTGCGAGGCGTTGGATTTCTGCCAGGCCGGAACTTTGGGCCTTAATGTATTTTTCTTCCTGTATCTGTCCTAAGATTTAACTTTCTTTTGTAAGGTTTTAATGAAATGAGGATCAGGCGGTGCGTTTGTGTGTTGCGATTTTTTTTTTTTTTTTTTTTTAAGGGGGGACGTCATAGGGTGACCAGTCTGCTGACACCCTTTGGTCCTCCCAAGGTTTTTCTTGGGAAGCTGCCTAGGGCAAACTTCCCCAGGGGTGACACGTGGACCGCAGCCCTTGGATGAATTCCAGAGGTTTGAGCGACTCTTGGCATGCCTTCCTCTATAAAAGTGATCAATTATCCATCACTTTCCTCTTTTCCAATCTTTCTTCTCTTTCGACATTCCTTCACTCTCTTCATCTTGTCAAAAACCCTTGAGTATTGACGGATCGCATCTACCTTGCACCCCCATTTCCCTGAGACTCTTTCTTCGGGCTTGTGACGTGCTGTCAGGCGATCTTTAGGTCAGATTTTCATCCTCCATTCTTTTTTCTTTCTTCGATTTCCTTTTTCCGCTTCTTTTTTAGAGTACCATGTCTAGAACCCGTGGATTGATTTTGCCCTTTATCGACCCAACAAAGAGGGGAGAAGGGATGGATTTTGCCTCCTCCTCTAGGGAGGTTGCTCTTGAGGAAGAGCATTCGTTAGGCAGTGGGGGCGGTAATTCTCCTGACCCCCCTTCGTATGATGCTGTTGACTCAGACGATGGGGCTTTGGAAGTTGACCCTTCCAGAACTTCCGGCCCCCTCGTCCGTCGGGAAAGGGGTAGGGTTTACTATCTAGACAAGGTTAAATACCGCATCCCTCTGAGTACTTTTCCCGACCGGAAAAATCGGGAGACGATTCTTGCTAAGAATGCCGCCGTTGTGATTGAGCGGCTCTATAACTTCGGGGAAGGGTACACAGTTGTTGTCCCTGGCGAAAAGGATACCGTATGCAACCCCCCGGATGGGTGCATAGCGGTTTATCACAAATGCTTAGAGTTTGGCCTTCGCTTCCCCCTCCATCCTGCTTTAGAGAAGATCTTCAGGCGCATGAACGTCGCCGTCGCCCAGCTGACAGCCACAGCTGTCAGGGCGCTGATCTCATATGTCTGGACCTGTCTTTTCCACCGCATGGAGCCTTCCATCGACGCCCTGCGGTTCATGGTGGGTTTACAAATGGTTTCTTCTGGGAGTACGGGCTCCCCTGGTTATTGGTCCCTCCTGAGGCAGAAGGGGCATTGTTTGGTGTGGCCTGGGATGGACAGCTTGAGGGACTGGAAGAACAACTTCCTTTATATCCAAAGTGCCCATGGGTGGAGGATTCCTCGTCATTTCAGGAATCACGTCCATACCAGGATGGAGACCCCTGAGGAGTACCACCCTGGCGTGGGTGGGAAGGCCTTGGAGGTTAAGCTAACTGAGAAGGAGAAGGAGTTGACGGCCTACTTTGCAGGCCACACTAACAAGTACGGGGTGTATGGCCCCACCTTATGGCTCCCTCACGCGGAGCTTATAGCGACCGACAATTATTTGACCCGGTTGGGCATGAACCCGGGTCTGGATAAAGGTAATTCAGGAGTGCTGGTGATTCCTTCTTACTCTTTTTTCTTTTGAAAATATTTTGACAGCCTGTTTGTTCGTCCTGCAGGTCTTGCCACTTTTCTTTGGAAAAAAGGGGAGGTGAGGCGCCTGGGCTTGGACGAGAATCTCACTGTTGTCCAGAGTCGCCCTTCTCTTCCCCCTGGTTTTAAGAGAGGCGAGAAAAATCTGATGAAGCATTTGAAGGGCCTGTCATTCAGTAGGCCAAGGCTTCCCCCTCCTCCTCGAGTCACGCCTGCTAAGACGGCGGTTTCTGAGGCTACCCCTTCGCCAGCTGCGAGGGCGATTGCTTTCGAGGCTACTCCTTCGCCTGTTGGCAGGCAAGAGAGCCCTTCAGCAGGGATTCAGATTCCCCCGCAGTCGCGGGCCGCAGGTTCCGAGGAGACTGGGGAGAGTACCCCCCGGGCACTGACCAGAAAGAGGAGTCGGGAGGCTCCTAACGTTGACCAGGTGGTGGATTTGGAGACTGCCACGCCTGAACCCAAGCGTCTTGCTCCGGAGATTCCTGCCACCCTTTTCTCTGAGGAGAACGTTGAGTTCCACTATAACGCAGGTGACAGCCAGGATGTTTCTGCCCTACTCTCCGACTCGGGGGCGGTTTTAACTGACCATCTTCTCAAGACCGTCAAGTCTGCTGCCAGTCAAGTGACCCAGTATATTAAGCGCACCTCCCGAATTATGCAGGCTTCCGCGGAGCTGGCTGCCCTTGGTCGCCTGAGTGATGAGGAACTAGCCAACCCCGACCGCCTGTCTGTAGTTGAGAGGGACGTTGCTCTCATTGCCAGCCTGAAGGATCAGCTGGCGAAAAAGGAGACTGAGTTAGAAGAGGCCAGGGGTCGGGCTATCCACTGGAAGTCTGAGAGCGAGAGAGCTACACGGGAAGTGTCTCGCCTGGGGGAAGAGTCCAAGAGAGCACAGCAGGCCTTTGCTGAACTGGAGCAGGCCAGAAAGGCTTTGGCTGAACTGGACCATGCTAAGAAGAGCGTTATCGACCTCGGTGAGCGCCTTTCCAAGGCAAACTCTGATCTGCAGACGGCCCTCGGCGATCTGGCGGCGAAGACCGAGGGTTGGGAGAAAGAGAGGGGTGAGATTCTCCAGGAGGTGGAAATGGCGGTGTCGGCGGGCTTCGTTAATGGTGCTAACTCCTGCTTGAAGGTTGTCATGGAGGCTGTAAGGGAGATGTTCCCGGGTTTTGACGAAGATGCCTTCCGGGCCCTCTACACTGCTAAGGATGAAGCTCAAATGAGTAGGCTGTCTGAGGGAGATGCTTTCGGTCCAGACGCTCCCCCTGCTTAACATGGAGGGCAGTCTTCCTCAGAGGGCTCTTGCTCGTCCCCTGCTGCGCCTGTGCCAACGCTTTAATTTCCTTTCTTTGCGCGCCGAGCCCTTTGGTGGCCGGCTGCCGTACTCTTGGCTGTAACTATTTGTCTTGAAAACTTGAAAACTTTTGCCTTGTATTTCCTTGACGCTACTTTTTCTTTTATATGCGAATTCTGTTTGCTTTTGTGTATTTTGATTTTTCATGAATTTGATTCGCAGCCTGCCTGCCTGTAGGTAGGAGGGTTTTTGTTTGCTTGACCTGCCCCTGGTATTTGTTTAAAATCCAGGGAGCCTGCCCCCTGCCTGCCCAGGGGTAAGCAGGGTAGCTTGTGTTTTTTATACAAGGTTGGGGGGCCTGCCCCCAGTCCTTGTTGATACGGCCTGCTCCTGGCTTTTATTCAAAGTCCAGGGGGCCTGCCCCCTGCCTGCCCAGAGGTAAGCAGGGTAGCTTTGTGTTTTTTATACAAGGTTGGGGGGCCTGCCCCCAGTCCTTGTTGGTACGGCCTGCTCCTGGCTTTTATTCAAAGTCCAGGGGGCCTGCCCCCTGCCTGCCCAGAGGTAAGCAGGGTAGCCTTTGTGTTTTTTATACAAGGTTGGGGGGCCTGCCCCCAGTCCTTGTTGGTACGGCCTGCTCCTGGCTTTTTGTTCAAAGTCCAGGGGGCCTGCCCCCTGCCTGCCCAGAGGTAAGCAGGGTAGCTCTTTGGTTTGCGTTGGGGGGTCCACTTTTCCCAATTTTGGTAACAGGGGGGCCTCCCCCTATTGCCCCCTGCTCGTTTGTGTGTGAAAGATGCGAGTGTGAACAGGCAACGAGTATAAATCTGTTTCTTCTCATTTCTCTTAAAATTTTCTTTTTGACATTGGGGTGGTCGGAGCCGTCGACATTTTTGATCGTCCTCCGCCCTTTTTTTTTTAGTGAAAGTAAAAAACTGCCTGCGTTCTTGTTTAGACGTAATATTTCTTTAGCGTGTCTGCATTCCAGTGAGCATGTAGCTCTTGTCCTTCGAGGTTGGCTATTTTGTACGTGCCTGGTCCCAGAACCTGAGTTACTTGGTATGGGCCCTCCCAATTGGCACTCAGCTTTCCATGTTCTCTCGACTTCCCAACCGCCTGCGTCTTTCTCAGAACCAGTTCGCCCGTTTGGAAGTTCCTCTGTCGTACCTTGCTATTGAAAGCTTTCCTCATTCGCTGTTGGTAGGCAGTAATGTTGGTACTGGCTTCCTCCCTTAGTTCATTCACCAGGTCTAAGGCTTCAACCATGGCAGCTTCGTTTTCAGCCTGGTTGTACTGCAGGGAGCGCAGAGTGGGGATTCTTGTCTCAATTGGCAATAAAGCCTCTGCTCCATATACCAGGCCAAATGGGGTCTGGCCTGTGGACTCCTTTCTGGTAGTTCGGATGGACCAGAGTATACTGGGGAGTTCGTCGGCCCACCTACCTTTGCAGTCATCCACCATTTTCTTCAGGCCGTTCAGGATTTGTTTGTTGGCTGCTTCTGCCTGCCCGTTGGTTTGAGGATGGCAGACAGCTGAGTAGGCGACTGAAATGTTGTGGCTTTCCAGCCAGATTCTCAGCGGATCGTTATCGAATTGCCTGCCATGGCCAAATACCAACATCTTTGGTAGACCGAATCTGGTGATGATGTTTCGCCAGATTACCTTCCTGACCGCCGGTTCAGTGATGTTGGGTACTGCTTCGGCTTCCACCCACTTGGTGAAGTAGTCTATGGCGACAATTAAGAACTTTCTGCCCCCTGTGGCCACCGTGAAGGGTCCCAGAATGTCCATCCCCCATTGAGCGAAGGGGATGGGGGATAGGATTGGCCTGAGCTCCTGGGCTGGGGCATGGATTGATGGGGCAAAGAGTTGGCATTTCCTGCACTTCTGGGTCAGGTTCTTGGCATCCGCCAGCATGGTAGGCCAGTAGTAACCTGCCCTGAGGGCTTTGTGGGCCAGTGCTTTCCCACCAATGTGGTGTCCACATATCCCTGAGTGGATATCCTCTAACACCTCAACGGCCTGATCCGCTCGCAGACATTTGAGCAGCGGATGAGTAAAAGACTTTTTGTAAAGCTCTTCATTAATGAGTATGAACCAGGCTGCTCTAGCCTGCGTCTTCCTTTTTTGTAATGAATCTGAGGGTAAGATGCCACGTTTCTTGTACTGGATGAAGGGAGTCATCCAGCTTTCTGGCTCTTCTTCCACAGTATTAACCGCCTGACAGGGGTTAGTGGATTTCTCGTGCAAAACGTCGACCCATACTGATCTCCGGATGTCCTGCAGACTGGAGCTTGCCAGTTTTGACAGGGCGTCTGCTCTGTTGTTCTGGGATCGGGGGATCTGTTTGACCTCGTAAGATTTTAGGCCGGATAACTCTCCCTTCACCATCTCTAGGTATGCGGCCATTGTTTGGTCCCTCGCTTCGTATTCTCCATTGATTTGGTTGGCGATGAGCTGGGAGTCTGTCGCTAGGACAATTCGTTCCGCTCCAGCGGCTTTAGCTAGCCTGACGCCTGCGAGTACTGCTTCGTACTCTGCTTCATTGTTTGATGCTGGGAAAACAAATCTGAGAGCATGCTCAAAATCAGTCCCTTCTGGGCTGGTTAGCACGACGCCTGCGCCTGCGCCATTGGCTGTCGAGGATCCGTCAGTATACACGATCCATTCCTAGGCAGGGGCTTCTTCCTCCCCTGAATGGGAGCACTCAGCCAGAAAATCTGCCAAGGCCTGGGCTTTGATGGCCGTTCTCGGCTGGTAAGATATACCTAGTCCACTCAGCTCAATTGCCCACTTCAACAATCTCCCTGATTTTTCGAATTTTTCCAACACCTTTTCCAGGGGTTGGTCGGTGAGGACTACGACTGGATGCGCATCAAAGTAAGGTCTGAGCTTCCTGGCAGCAACTATGACCGCGTAGGCGGCTTTTTCAACCATCGGATAATTCTTCTCAGCTGCCCCCAGCGCATGACTTACAAAGTATATAGGCTGCTGGGCGCCTGCCTCTTCTCGCAGGATGACTGCGCTGACAGTTATATTGGTTACTGCAATGTAGAGGAAAAGCCTTTCTCCTGCTACTGGCCTAGCCAGGGTGGGGAGCTTCTTAAGATGGTCCTTTAGTTGTTCAAAGGCCTCCTTCTGCTCGTTTTCCCACTTGAACTGTTTGTTTCCTTTCAGTATTTTGTAGAAAGGAGTGGCCTTGTCCGCTGATCGGGCGACGAACCGTGCTAAGGCGGCCATGCGGCCCGTCAGGCGCTGGATGTCTCTAATGGTCTTGGGCTCAGGGAGGTCTAGAACTGCCTGAATTTTTTCAGGGTTGGCATCTATACCCCGAGAACTGACCAAGAACCCCAGGAATTTTCCGGAGCGGACTCCAAACGTACATTTTTTCGGATTTAGTTTCATTTTGTAAGCGCGCAGGGAACTGAAGGTTTCCTGCAAGTCTGTCAGGTGTTCTTTGTCTTCCCTGCTTTTCACGATGGCATCATCAACGTAAGCCTCGATGTTTCTGCCTTTTTGTTTCTCAAACACTTTATCGACCAACCGCCGGTACGTAGCCCCTGCATTTTTGAGCCCAAAGGGCATCATCTTGTACATGTAAGTACCCGAACTAGTGATGAACGCGCACTTCACCCTGTCCGGCTGCCACAAGTATACTTGATGATATCCTGAAAAGGCGTCCAGGAAGCTCAGCATGGTGTAGCCACTGGTGGCGTCCACCAGTTGATCGATTCGGGGGAGCGGATAGCAGTCTTTTGGGCAAGCTTTGTTCAGGTTTGTAAAGTCGACGCACATTCTCCATGCGCCTGACGACTTCTTGACCATGACAACATTTGCCAGCCATTCTGGGTAGTCGCAGACTTCAATAAAGTCTGCTTTCAAGAGTTTGTCAATTTCTTCCTTGATTGCTGCGTCTTTTTTCGCAGACATGTTTCGTTTCTTCTGTTTTACAGGGCGGGCATCCATGCTTACATTCAGCTTGTGAACGATGCATGATGGATCAACGCCGGGCATCTCGTCTGCGGAATAGGCAAATACGTCTTTGTTCTCCTTCAGTAGTTTGACCAGTTCGGCCTGGTAGGATTCCTCTAGGCCTGCTCCTACCAGGACCTGTCTTCCTGGCTCCAAGTCCACCAGCATACTTTCGCCCCCTGGTTCCAGGCGGTCGGGTGCCGGGTGCTCGACTGGGACTTCACCTTCTCTGCAGGGGGAGCTGTCAGCTTTTCTTTTTCCTTTTCGGTCTCTCTCGTGCTCTTGCAGGGCCACGGAGTAGCATTGTCTGGCTGACTCCTGGTCCCCGCGTATTTTTCCTTCCAGCCCGAAGTCAGTGACATACGCGATGGTGAGAGCCCTGATGGAGATGGCCGCCTCGATTTCGTCCAGAGTGGCCCTGCCAATCAGGGCGTTGTAGGCAGATCTCGCGTCCACAACAACGAAGGTTGCCCTGACATTCCTGGCTGTAGATCCTTCCCCGAAGGTTACAGGCAAATCGATGACTCCCATGGGTAACACACCTGCCCCACTGAATCCATACAGCGATCCGGGAGCAGGTTGCAGGTGCCTTTTTTCCAGGCCCATTTTTTCGAAGGCGTCCTTGTACAATAGATTTGTGTACGCGCCTGTGTCCACCATGCACCTTCGCACAATATGGTTGCTGATCTCTAGGGACAGCACCAAAGGATCACTGTGCGGATATACCACGCGTCCTGCATCATCAGGGGTGATGCTTAATGTCACCCCCCTCGGATTCCCTGCTTTCTCAGCATAGCAGATCTGGTTCCTCAGTTCGCGGATTTGTCTTTTTTGGCCTCTTCGGCTGAGCTGGCCTTCAGTGCCCCCTGAAATTACATGGATCGCCATGCGGTTTTGCACTGACCCTTCGGGTTTTTCAGACACCTCCTTCTGAGACTTGTTCTTAGCTGCGTAGTTGGCCAACCATCCGTTCCTGATTAATTTCTCGATTTCGTCTTTCAGGTGACGGCATTCCTCGGTGGTATGGCCTATACAGTCGTGGAAGGTGCAGAACTTCTTGGGGTCTCCTTTTGGGCTGCGAGGTTTGTTCGGGCGGTTCCATTTAGCAGTTTCTTTTTCCAGTTCGAAGATCTCTGCCCTGGATTTGTTCAGAGCAGTGTAACTGTCGAATCTGGGTTGGTAGACTGGGCGCTCCTTTTTGGGAGTGTCTCCCTCTTCCCTTTGCTTGCCTGGCTCACTTCTGCCCCTTCCACCTTGCGGTCCCCCTTGAGGCTTTGTTTGGCCTGCAGGGGTGTCCGTCAGGCCGTGGAACTCTTCCTGCAGAATGAACCCCTCAGCAATCTTTCTGGCCATGGCCAAGGTTTCTGGCTGGGCCCTGATCATCTGGTTTTTCATTTCCCCTGGAAGTAGAGAGATTGTCAGGGCGTAGGCGGCGGTGGAATCGTCGATCTCCCTAACCTGCTGGTAGGATAGATCGAACCTTCTCATGTATTCTCTCACACTCTCACCCTTTTTCTGTTTCAGGGTCATGAGATCGAAACGGGTAAGGCGTCTTCTCTTATTTCCGGCATACTGTTCGAGGAAAATTTCAGCCAACTCTATGAAGAACCTGACTGACCCCTGGCGGAGGTCTCTGAACCATCCCTGCGCGAGCCCCACCAGGGTGGTAGGGAAAACTTTGCACCAGATGGCATCATCTACGTCATACATGTATATGTGGCTCTCAAAGGCTGCCAGGTGGTCTTCAGGGTCTGTCGTCCCGTCAAATTTGATGGTGGGCATTTTGATTTTTGGAATGGGGTACTCTTGTACCTCAGGGTGCAACGGGGTTTTCGTGGGCCTCCCACCAGTCGTGACCTGCTTTCCCCAGACTGGTTACCGTGAGAATCCCATTGTTTATGGGTCGGTTTCCTCGCACTGGGGGAGCGGTGCCTTGGTGGTGGCCTGCTTGCTGCTTCATCCTCTGTTTCCGGGGAGACCTGCCTGGGCCTCTTCCTCTGAGAGTGGCAGAGGTTTTCACCCTGATGGTGCCTGGACTCGAGCGGTTGTCCCCGGTTGAGCCGGGATTGCAGGCTTTGGGATAAGCCGGGGGCCGACTGTTCCTTGGCCGCAGGTGTCAGCCTGGAGAAAACTCCGCCTGGCCTTTCTCCCAAGCGTTTTGACACAGGCTCCCTGGGCCTCATGCGCTCCTGTAATCCTTGAGATAAGCCTCCCTGTCCTCCAGACGCCGATTCTGTTGTGTGAATGGAGAACGCCTGCTGGACAGGTGGCTCTGGATTGTCAGTAGTAATGCGCCTCTGCGCATGCGTATACACTTGAGTTGTTCTTCTCGCTTTTCTCTGAGCGTTTCTGGCGGCGGTCCGCCTCGTGCCCCCGGCCTCGTCCCTGCTGACTGGGGATGGTTGCCGGGGAGCCGACGCGACCCTGCCCACCAAGTCCTCAGGTGTGAATTCCTGATTCAGCATCGCAGAGAAGAACGCGGCCGCCTGTGCCATCTGGGCTGGGGTCAGATTGAGAGCACGTCCTGGGTGTGTCCCCAACTCAGGTGTCACAGCAGTGTTAGATCCATCGAGGGGATTGGTTCCCCCTACCGCTAGGATCGTGGCAGGAGGAGCCCTCTCCGACTGCGGCATACCATACAGGGGGGTCACCGGCGGGACCGTCGGACCCGCTCCTGTACTGGCATCACCGATTTCTGGCATGATTGTGTTTAATTTTGTGATTATGAGTGGTTGATTTTAGTGGGTAACTCGTGAGCACAACCGTAACTTCCCCACAGACGGCGCCAAATTGTTCCGGTCACGGAAACAATTTACCCGGCCTAGGATCCGGGTAGTATAACTGAATTAACGGTGAACAATTGATCGTTTGATTCCCTTGGTCTCCCCTTTCTCTCACTCCCTAGATCGGACTTTCCCGGCGGAAATGGCCTGCTCCCTGCACAAAGAACGCACAGGGCCTCGGAGGTTGTCCGAGGGAACCCTCTCCGATGCCTAAGTCAGTCCGTGAAAAGGCCTTTACGAACCTAGCTCGTGAGGAACTAGGCGGCGTTTTTTAGGAGTAAGAGTCTAGAGAGAGAAAATCCAACCCCCCCTCATGTGGGAAATGGGGAGGTATTTATACCTTCCCACAAGAGAGAGGAGAAGAGAAGGAAGAAGAGGGAAATGGGTGGATGCTGGCGCGACACGTGGACTTACCTTGTCCACCCATTTTCCCCTTACCTTAAGCAGAATGACGGATGGGTCCTCGGTTCTCCTTCGGTTTCGTTCAGGCGGGAACGCCCTGGAAGCAGGCGGCAGGCCTGGTTTACTCCGTTTGGCAGACGGCCCAAGGAGTTGGGGCCACACTTGGGGGATTCCAGTGACTGATGGAAAGGCTGTTGGACGGACCTTTCCTCCCTCTGGGACCGATCGCCTTGGGGCCTGATTTGCGGGCGGCCAAAGGCAGGCAACCGACCCCCATCAGAAAGACCCCTCTCTCACCTCATCCTCATTTCTTCTTCCCCAACCATTTCAGTCCCAAATTAAAAAAAACATCAAAAATTACAAAATCGACGTTAATTCGTCATTCCAACTACCATTTCAGTCTCTAATTCGTCATTTTGCTTCCATTCGTCACTCCAACCATTTTTTTAAAGATCTAATGACTAAATGAGAAGATAAGGGGAGGAGGAAAGAAGAGTAAGAAAAAGAGAGGGGTACTTTGGGTATAAAATAACTGAAATAAGCAAAAAAAATTCAAAGTCGTCGGAAATATGAAATGCAAGTAATTTTTGAACTTTTGCATCTTTTTGGGTGTAAAATATTAAAATAATTTCAAAAGGGAGTAAATTTTTAATAAACATATTTTTGAAGGTTGTAATTTCTAATTTACTCTTAATAAAATATCTTTTTGGCCAAATTCGGGGTTTTTTCCAGGGTAAATCTGGCATTAGACAGGGGGATCCCGTCTCGCCTTACCTCTTTGTTCTTGTGATGGAAGGTCTGTCTCGTTCTCTCCGTTTGATCCATACTTCTCCCGGCTTCTCTTTCCATCCTAAGTGTGCTGGTACGAAACTCACTCACCTCATTTTTGCTGATGACCTTATGATTTTTGTTCGGGGAGATGTTCCCTCTGTTGACGCTGTTATCTCCTGCCTCTCTCAGTTTGCCTCCTCCTCTGGGCTCCATGCTAGTCCCTCTAAAACTGAGATTTGCTTCGGGGGTGTTAGTAGTGATGTGAAAAATGTTATTCTCCTCTCTTCTGGGTTCTCTGAGGGTTCTTTTCCCTTTTGGTACCTAGGCCTTCCCCTTAATTCGGCTAGACTCAAGGCTGATATGTACTTGGCCTTAATCGATAAAATTTGGGCTAATATCTCTCACTGAACTAGTAAGCTTCTCTCCTATGCGGGTCGTGTTGAACTGATTAACTCTGTCTTTTTTGGTATTGACAATTTCGGGTGTGTTATCTTCCTCTTGCCTAAGAAGATCCTTAAGCTCATTAACGAGCTTTGTAAGGATTTTCTTTGGAATGTCGAAGAAGGCCACAACAAGATGTTAGTTAAAAGTTGGGCGAGTTCTTGTGCACCTCATTGCGAGGGAGGTTTCAATATCAAGGAGGTCTTGGCATGGAATAAATGTCTTTTAGCGAAACATATTTCGCGCCTCTAGAATAGACACAAGACGATCTTGGGGAGTTGGATCTCTAGGTACAAACTGAAGGGTAATTGTATTTGGACTGTTCGCCATGGTTCGTCTGATGCTGAGTCATGGACAAGCATCTTGAAAGTGAGAGACGAGCTTCTTGAGCTTACTGGAGGGTCGGGTTCTGCGGCCAACTTAATTGATTCTTGGTCTAACAACGGTCGATTCATTCCCTCGAAGGCGTATGACTTCTTTCGTACCAAGTACAGGGAGAAAATGTCGCTTCAGTCTCTTTGGCACCCTTCTACTATCCCCAGGCATAGTTTCATCGCATCACTTGTTGTTCAACGCAAGTTGTTGTCTGTTGATGTTTTGAAAGCAAGAGGATTCGCTTTAGCCAACTGGTGTGCTCTGTGTGAGATCCATGAGGAGAATATCGATCATCTGTTTTTTGCTTGCCCTTTCTCGTACCGTGTCTTGCAGGCAACTTTGACTTGGTTGGGATGTACCCAAGCCCCGAGAAGCCTGAACTATGAAGTGAAAAGGTTGCATCGATATAAATTGAAGGCTAAATGAAGAGAAGGTGGTACATTAGTAGTGTTGTGACTTGCATTTACATGATTTGGCAGGAACGAAATCGTAGGATATTTGTTGGTCTAAAGAGCAGCGTGGAGAAGCTTATTTATGCCATCAAATTTCATGTTTGCAGTAAACTTTTGTATAATTGTAATATAGATGAGATGATTAGTTGTCTTCAAGCTTAGTGGCCGATTGTTTTTGTGGCCCTTTTGGAGCTTGTGGTAGTTTTTGGAGCTTTTGGTCGAGGCATTTTGTAAGTCTATCTTTTTTTCCCATACTTTTGGAAGAATAAAGAGCTAATTCTTACAAAAAAAAAATGCATATTTACTTATTTAGTACTCCCTCCGAGTCCCAATTATTGTCCCAAAAGTTTTTGGGGTGAAAAACAAGGAAGGGGAAATGAGTGGCTCAAAAAAGAAAGAGGAAGAGAAAGAAATGGAAGAATAATTGTGAACCACACATTGATGGCCTAAAAAGGAAAGTGAAACAAAAATCAAACTTAGCCCAAAAAGAAAAGTGGGACAATAATAGGAACTCAGAGGGAGTACTTATTATACCACTACTCTATGTGAGATGTTTATAGGAACATAATGTTAATTACCCTTTTTTATTATGAAAAAACATTGGCTCTTTGCAATAATGCAATGTCAACTGTGCTCTCATAATTGTGACAAATTCATATCCTAACCATAACAAAAAAAAAAGGTACGGAGTAGTATTCAAATACTCGTACAAAATTAGGTGGAGCCTTATTAAGGAATAGATACATACATCAGGTCTCTTCAGATATCGCCTTTCACAGAATTAATTAGAGATATAACATTAAAATGAAAATTCAATATTCCGTAATTCTCTCTCATCAACACGTGAAAGATCTGTCAATAACGTAATTGAAAAATTGTTCGAAAACAAATTAAATGCATGCACCTTCCCTTGTCACTACTCACTACTGCGTGACCAGTGTTTTACATATGTATGCCTAATTGCCTATCATATCATATAAGTCAAGTTGACAACAACATTTATAGTGTTCACAATTCACAGTCAATACTACTCCGTATTTCATTCATTTGGCGCCATCAATATATGTATTCAAACCTTTTACCTATAATAATGTGAATCAAATAATGGAATCATTTCCTCATAAATTATTTGTTTCTTTGCCTTTGCCTTCTCCACGAAAAAGAAAGGAAAAAAAATACTATACAACTTTAACCAACGTAGATGATTCATATTTATTTTTTGAGTATTATAGTAAGTGTTGTTTGGCCTATATATGATCGAATCGTTAAGAGAAGATATTCGATCGAATTAGGATTCAGATAACCACGATCATGTGCTATCATTTTGAGTCATTTATTATTTTATTGTTGGTGGGATTATATGATCTAGTGATCTAATACTCAAATTGAGTTATTTGTTCATATTCGCTATCCACAAAATTTGAGATTTACTTGGAAATCTATGTCTTCAATGACCCACTCAACCATGTTTTAACTAGCCAACAATAATATAAACCATTTTTATTTTAGAATAGTTCACCTAAATAATCTTAGAATAGGTCTCCGAAGAGATCGCCACTGAGAGACATAATGTGCAAAAGTAGTATTCCCTTCGTTCAAATCCAAAGGATACACTTCCCTTTTGGATACTATTAACTACTCAAGAGAAAATTGTGTGATCTTATTTGATTCATTTTATGAGTTGATTAACAATATCAAATTTTTATAATTTTTGTTAATGTAAAATGAAAGATATTGACGTTTAAAACGTGTCTTGACAAGTGTGAAAAAATGAACGCACTATTTGAATTTGAACGAAGTAAGTAAAATGAAAATTAAATAATTCATTGTTTCCTTTATCCGAAAGATTTCTCCATAACAATACTACGAAACCATTTTTTGTAGCGTGAATAGAAGGATGACAAATGATGGCATCATGTGAGACAAGTAGGAGAATATTGGGTAGCATGGGTTACGTTACGTTGCAGCTAAATAAACTGACTACACCATGCACCACACTCAGTCTACTCTAGTCTAGTCTTCTTTATTCAATTTCAAACCCCAAAAAAAAGCGACAAACACTACACGTCTGCCCCCAATACTCGTGCACACTACTATGCAGTATGCACTTATCTTATCCTCCCTTCCTCATCCACCCAAAAGAAATACGTATGGAGTAGTACTCCCTCCACTTCTCTATGATGTTCTACATTTGATTGTGGGAAGAAATTAAGAAAATGGATATATGTGGAGGAAAATGAAGATAGAGAAAAGAAAGTGGGGTCACAAGCAATAAGAACCACAAAATATTTACTAAAAAGAAAAGTGGAAGATCTTAGTGAAGGGGAGGGAATATTATTTATGATAATTATTTTAATTAAAGATAAACAAATGACCAAGACAAAGGAATACAATACGGAGTAGAAAACAACCCATAAACTCGATTTAATAATAATAAGATCAAACTTGACGAGTTCACATTTACAAATTTAAAAATAACATGAAAACAATATTCCGTATGTAGACAGTCTAAGATCAAACTGTTTGACAAAATTACCAAGTAACAATAATCGTAATTCTACAGTACGATGTTCTATAAACCGTCTCATAGAAAGAGTATTCGATACAAAAATTGTAATCCATCAATAGTGACTAACATAAGCTCAAATTAACCCCAAACACAATTAATTTGATGAAACAACAGAGATTACAGAAGAATTAATTAGGAATACATGGATCATGCTCCTCTCTGTCGCAAAAAAAAGGGATTATGTTTTTTTTTTTTGGGTCGATATTGATTTTGCTACATTAATTAAAATTAAATTAAGCTATACAAAATGGAAAATCGGTGATCCACATACAACTGAATTCACCCAGATTTTTCTCCCCCTTTTTTTACCCTAAATTTAAATTAACCCCACGGTAAAATCTCAAAGAAAAAAAATAACCACGATTTAGGAATTACTAAAAATAACTTCCTCTTTTCCCTTTTCCCTTTTCTTTTACTTTTTCCTTTTTTATCCCCGCCGTAAAAAACTCTTGTAGTGAGAGAAAAAAACACGATGATCAAGCCAGATCCGACGGCGGAGGTTGATTCAGATCAATCATAAATCCACGTGTACGGCTCAGATCAGAGCTCCTAAGATCCTGGTTCAAATCAACCACAACAGAGGACGAATCCGAATCACTCAAAGCTCCACCACCACCGCCGCCGCTACTGCCGCACATAACCGGCGCGTGTCTATCCTCACGCGCCACCATCGTCGGTGGCACCGCGTGATGAAACCTCATATTATACTGCTGCTGCCTAGCAAACGCGTCGAAAAAGTAAAACTGCTGCTGCTGACTCATCGTCGCCGGATACCCCGCGGCGTACGCCATGGCTGACGGCGGAGGAAACGGAAACCTAAGATTCAGATCCAATGGGATGGATTCCACCATCAAACACCCCGCCGCTCCACGCGGCATCATCGGTACCGACGACGGAGACGGTTTCTCCTGACTCGACGATTCCACCGTACTACTCTGACTCGGACTGTTATTACTATTCTGATTAACATTAATTTTGTGGTTTAATTTGTTGTTGTTGTTGTTGTTGTAATTAGGGATTTCGGAATGGAGAGGGAAATTAGTCTTGGCCTTGACACCGCGGAAAGCACGTGCGGCGTCATCGTAGGCACGGGCAGCTTCCTCAGCGGTGTCGAAGGTGCCGAGCCAGACCCGACTCTTTTTAGTGGGGTCACGGATCTCGGCGGCGTATCGACCCCATGGCCGCTTGCGAACACCTCGAAAATGAATCTCCTTGTTGACTCCCAAGCCCGCCGCCGCCGATGAGGCCGCCGTCGTATTAGTAGTGCCGACTTTCAACCCGAGCATATCTCCGCCGGTTCTGGGAGCCATAGTATGATATGATTAATTGAGATGAGTATAATGGGAAGGTGGGTGTGGGTGTGGGTGTTGGTGATGAGGGAAATGGGAAGGGGGGGAGGTGGGGGGTATATAAAGGGGGGGAGACAAAGGGAAGGGAGATAGGGAGGTAGGAGGGGTACAGTCAGCTTGGTGGATTTGACTGGGAGTTATGGGATGAGATGAAATGAGATGGGAAAGGAAAGGAAAGGGGGGAGCCGCCCTAGGAAAGTGAAATGACCTATTTGGGCCCTCTTTCATACTCCTCTCCTCTTACTCCTACGTCTTTTGAGTGACCGTCTTATAAAATATCGTTCAAAATATGGAAAATATAAAATTAATCTATTGGAGTATATATGAGAGGTTTTTTTTAACGATATTAAGAAACCATGTTACCTATGTTTCAATAGCAAGTTACGTTTGATTTATATACAGATATTTAACTTGATAAAGATTGTGAGAGGATCATTATTGTAAGTTTATTTTTAAAAAAAACAAAAACAGAAGGAAAAAAGCTTATTAAAAAGAAAAGTGTAATCTATTGAGTGACAACCTAAATCCAAAAAAATGTAAACTGGTGTATTAACTAAGATGAAAAGAGTATGATTCATTTAATAATAGTACTCCCTCCCCACCACTAAGATTTTTCCACTTTTCTTAAAAGGAAACCCCACTAAGATTTTCCCACTTCAAAACTTTCCTTATTCATCTAATTTACTCTCTTTCTATTGGTTACTTTTTGTGATCTGACATCTTGAAACCCACCAAACAATTTACCACTATTCATTATCAATTTCTTAATCAATGTGCCATATTGAAGTGGGAACATCAATGTGGAGGGGAGGGAGTACTAATAAACAAGGATTACAATTTTTTCAAAGGTGGGTTAAGTAAAGTAGAGTTAACATGTTAATTATACCAAGGTTGATAAGGATATTAATATTGATGTATGATTTTGGGTGGTTTTTTGGATGGTGTTGGGTTGGGGCGTGATGGTATATGGGGTTAATTGATTTAATTGTGGGTGGTAATGGTAGGATATTATTAATTATTAATTGACGTGTGTAAGTTAGTAAGTAATGACAATTACTACTCCCTTCGTATGTTTCCAAATAGAATAGTAGAGTGATTAGTGGTTGATGATGGATGATGGATGATGGATGATGGATTGAAGAGTTAGGAATAATCACACTTGATTGCATGCGCTCAATAACCTTAGGTTCATTCTTAAACATTATTTGGTCGTCTTACAAATTATACGCACTTACCATTTTTATTTAGTACTCTATGGTATTAATTAAGTTATTTAAACATTACTCTCTATTTCATAGAGTAATAGAAATGTTATTACGGGGTATATTTTAATGAATACTAACGAAAGTACGAGATACATAACGCCAGTTGATAATCACAAATTATTATGGTATTAATTACTTTTATACTTTCACCTTCTTCATTCTACTCCATATTTAATACGACATTTTACATGTAATGACTTCACTAGTGTAACGTTTCCGGAGTACGTACATAATACGCTACTTCAATTGGTGTTTTTATAAACCATTTACACAAAAAATTAAAACCTAATTAAAAAATATACTCGTAGCAAGATACTTCAAAATTAGTAACAGAATGCTCATATTATTATGACTCTCAACTTAATTATTATAACACCGTAATTTTTTTGTTTATGATAGTCATGGAGTAAAGTACTCTACATCAATAATATTTTTTAATTTTTATGTGATGGGGTATCCGACACTTTGTCATAACAGATCAAATACTACATGTTTATGTATAAAAGACAACTCATTACTTTTGTAATTTTTGTTTTTTTTCCTAAGTAAGCGGATCGTATTTAACCCGTTATAAGAAAATGACGGATAACCCCGTCACAATCAAGAATTTATATTTTCTAATAGATACAGTAATATTTTTTTTACAGGTCATTATTAGGAGAAGAGTAGTTTACAAGTATAGGAGTAAAAAAGAAAGAGTGGAGCGGAGAAAAGAAGGGGAGCGGCGAAAGAAAAGTGTCGGCAAATGAAAAGCGAGGGTAAAAATAGTCGCCGCGTGAAATGGGGTCAATTTGATTTGATCGCCGGATGTAACACTCACACAGTCACACAACTTAAATAAACAACAACATTAATACTCTAATTAAATTAATTAAACAGCAGTAATACGCCGTAATAAACAATCACTCCCTATAATAATTGTTTATTTTCCTAAATTCACGTCTTTCGTTGAAGATTATCCAATATACGTCTAAGGTAGCAGTAACGAGCTTTCTTGTCATTCCAAAAAATAATACGAGTATTTTCGTAAAACATAAAATAAAATAAATAGTTCATCATTTCCAAGTCTTAAAATGTTGGTCGTATATAATTGAGGAGATCAAAACGATGTTATGTTATCTAGTCCGTATAATTTAGTAATCATCTGTTATAGAGTAAGAGTAAAAAGTCTCTCAATATCCAAATAATTGTAACATTTTAGTAGTCTCTCAATAAACAATTATTTGTTCATATTTGATTAAAAATGATTGAGATAGAAAAAATATTACTCCCTCCATTCAACTTCACTCTTCACATTTCTTAATTTTGATATTATTCACACTTGAGGAGAATTTTCGATATTCTCAACCATCTACAAGTGAGAACATATTCACGTGAGATTTTGTTTGATTTGTGTTTATGAGTATATTAAAAATATCAATTTTTTATAAATTTTGCTAATATAAAATGAAAGATATTGCTGATGTAAATACGTCTCGACAAATGTACAAACATGAATAGTGACAAATGAAATTAAACGGAGAAAGTATGAATTACGGAGCAATTAGGAAATTTAAATACAGTAAGAGATAGCGTAGAATAATGGAATTTTGGAGGATAAAAACAAGGAAGCAGTGGAGAAAGGGGTGGCATTGACTGAGGCGAGGGGGGCCGGTTACGTAGGCAATACACGTGTTGGGCCTTGTAACGCGTGTTGAAGTGGTACAAGTGCTGCTTTTAATTTTTTACGCTCATGCTCATTTATTTAATTAATTTATTTATATTTGTATTTATCAAGAAAAAGAAAAAAGAAAAAAGAAAAAAGAAAAAAGAAAAAAGAAGTGCATTTGTTTGTTTGTTTGTTTGTTTGTTGGGGGCGCAGAGTTGAATTGAGTTGAGTTGAGTTGAGTGGGAGTTGGGTTATAAATTTGACTATTTGGAAGTTGGAAGGATGACAGGCGTATCAATTTTCTCCGACAGTAATGAGAATACTGCGGCCACTTGCTTTCCCTCCTTCCATCCAACCTTAATAATTACACCCATCAACCTCAACTAACCCGACCCGAATCTACTCGATTCCCAAATGCAATTTGTCATTTGAATTGGCGTGGGTTGACTCAAATATTTATTATAGCAAATGAGCTGATAATATCAAACTCGATCCAACCCGACCCCTTTTTTGGGTCATGAACCCTTTTTTTCGACCCGTGACCTCCTTTTTTCCAACGAAAAATGCGCACTTAGTTGTACAGAGTATTACAAATTAGGGAAGCGGGATTCAAAACTATGACCTATTTTGTCAAAGATGTCTAGTTTTAACCACTAGTCTTAACACATTTTCAACTGAAAATAAAGATTTTTGAACAAAATAATTCACAATTTTTTTCTCCATATGAAACATCATATTGCATACTTTTAGAGTGTTTCAGTGACGATTTATTTCATTCGATGACGTATTTCCTATATTCCATCACACTTTTTTTATTGTAAAAATATCAAAATTACCGTCAAGCAATTGCATCTAGTAATTTTTAAGTGTTATTTTGAACAAGTTCTATTATTCCAATAATATACTTCCTCCGTTTCAATTAGAGTAGGATTCTACGAAGTACATATGGTCATACATACGGGTATTACCCTAAATATAAAGAGTTATAAGAAACAATTTTTAAATAACGTTACCAAGAGATCTTTCACGGTATTACCATAAAACTCATACATACATACATACATACATACATACATGCATTGAATCGAATTACATGTGAAAAACAAAGACATGTGAAATAATTAACGATGAAATTGGGATATGCAGTGTAAGATAGGGTGCAAATGTACAATTAAAACAACATAATGTCCCTTTGTTATGTCCCAATTCATATCATATACTGTACGGAGTACTCCAATTAATAGAGTCAAATTTGGGAATAATAATGGTCCAAGATCCATATCTAGGATGGATGAGCAGAATAATTAATTTACACACGCAGATTAATTAAGCTGATACGGAGTACTCGTATTATGCATGTCTCAATTTGCACAATTAACCACACATTATCTCTGATTTCTTTGTCCATTTGTTATCTTGTTCCACGCCCTCCCCCTGTCGCTTCATTATTTATTCCAATTTCTGAAGTGGTGTTGTTGATTTATTTTCACGGATAGATCCGTCACAAATCCATAACAGTTTTAATATCACTCATATAGATAGATAAACAAAAATATTACTCGTAAAATGTATGACGAATAAAAATCAATTGTTTTTATCTACCACATGAATAAAATACGTGTCCACCGGTGAGGTGCAGATCTTCTGCAGTCCCACCCCGTGTGCCCCATCATATATGGGATATATAACACTTTGCCTATTGCATAAATAAATAAAATATGCAACAAATATTATAATTTGTTAATATGGGACACACAGGTGAGACACAAAAATGAGACATGAAATCCGTACTACCACCGCTCATATTAACACGACGATATTAACATTTAACACGAAAAATTGAAATAATAACTCATATTTACCATACTTAGATAATATCATTGTGAATTTTATAGACGTTACAAAATTTGATAAAAATTTGATCGGTTACGTGTTTGTAACAGATAATTCGAAATTGTGACATTAATAGGTCATAATCTTAATGTAGCCACCTTAATTGCACTTGTTTGATACTCGTACTACCTCCGTTCATTATTAATAGTGAACGGAGAGAATATTAGTGCATTTTACGGCAGTGTCATAGTGTTTATGATTTGAGCTTAAAGAAAAGATATCGAAGGAGGCTATTAAGATTCTCTTGATGTAGCCACTACTAGTCGCTGTCAGAATTTTTTAGCGTGTTTGATACTTTGAACTAACTTTGATGATAAAAATATACTCCGTATATTTTTTCCTTAAAAACTCATTAATTATACAAAATTTATCATTAAATTGTAATTAATTAATTTGTTCATTAAATTATAATTTAAAAATTAATTATATGAATTTCGTTCCAAATACATCGATATGACAAAAAAATCGACCACACGAACTTGGACTTTGGATGTCCAGATGGACCAGATCCAAATTAAAAGCAAAAGCAATCGTCAAATAATTTATTTGTTATATTAATTCTTTTTATCATACGAATTCGGAAAATATAACATCTTTATTTTTAGGTGAACATGCAAAAGACGATTTTTTTTTGTAAATTTTGGTGGCAAAAAAAAGATTTGGATGAGAGAATAAACTAGAGGCTCAAAGCCTCAAAGCCCAGTTAGATTTGGATTTGACTAACTAAAATCAGTACAAAATATTGAAAGAGACGGTCTCTTAATAATTTATTGAGAGATCGCGTACTATTTTTATATTTGTATACTCTCTCATGTTAATCGTAAATATTTCTATTTGATATCACTGTTACCAACAATCTCTCAATAAAATTAACGTGAGACCGTCTCTCAGTAGCCACATAATTAAATTCTTTTAATTTGATAGTAAGAAGCAAAAAGTAAAACCTGGAATTACGCTGAAACACAAAGCTGTGGGAAGAAAATAATTAGCAGCCGCAAATTAGGTAAGAAACTAACGACTGTTTTTTTTAAAAAAAAAAATTAATAATCAAAGCCACTCAAACTAGATTAAAAATTTGCAAACAGACAAGATTAAAGTTGATGGTCATTACCCGGCGGATAGAACCATAATCGATCTTCGACCAATAATAATCTAAACATGGTAAATATAAATACTCTGTTTAAGGTAAACAAATAGTCGAGACAGAAGGTGACTCTAGTTAGTTAGCACACAGTACTAGTTTGTAAAACTTCTAAGTTTTAACAATCAAAGGCGCACAAACATAGCCTAATAGGCGTTTTGACGATATTTTGACAAGTTCTTGCGGCATTGACGTCTGAAATTTGTCCAGACGCATGTCCTTGGAGCAGGATTCATCGCAAATAGCGTCTTGGCATTCACCGTAGTTGGAGGTGCATCTCTTGGGGGCCGGTGTAGGTGGTGGGTCTGGGAGGCCGCATGTGTAGTAGCACTTGCACAACCCTAAAAAGCATTTGCCTCGACCACAAGGATATGCATGGTGCATTTGGGGACAAGATTTCATTTTGAAATTTAGATTTGACCTAAATATTTTGTTTGAGAGATCGAATTTGGATTTTGAAAATTTGTCAAATCCAACTAAATCTCAACCCTTACTAAAAGACGTCATTTCCAAATGACGTCCTAACCCATGTCATTGTAAAGTCCATAATTTTACTTTTCTAATTTGACAATGATGATTTAAAATGAAATATGAGTTCTCAAATCCACCTTACGCACTTAGAGTTGCAGTCGACTGACGACCCATATCCTCCCATTGGAAACGTGCACATGTCCATGCTCGCGGCTTTCCCCATCATCATTCCTGCAATTTTTGAAACCATTAATAATTTACAAACCCTACTGTATTTCTATCAAATTAAATTGAACCCATGTTTGGCAAACGACAATAATTGGTTGGGAGTAATAGCTAATAAGTAATACGGAGTAATATTTACAGAATATGGTTAAAAGATTCTAATTAATAACATGTTAGACTATCAAATTAATTAGCATAATTTAGAAAAAAACGAACCTGATGTTTCAATATAGCAACACATTTAAAAACAGTAGATTTTGGTTAATATGTTACTGTATATCGAAATATATCTTTTAACAAAAACATTAAATCAGTAGATTTAAGTCAACCTATTATTAGCCTCGTTTGGTTGTCCACTTACTTCCCGGGAATTGCAACATCCCATGAATTGCATTCCTGAGGAGTTGTTTGGTTACCCCAAAAGTAAAAAATGGGGGAACTCAAACTTATCCCGTGAGTTGCAATTCCTGCATGATGCGGGAACTTGCTCACCGACCCCCCCCGGTGAGTTGCACTTCCCACATCCTCATTCCTTCAAATGATTTTTTTAGTCCACTACAAGAAATACTTCCCGTAGCTACCATACACGCGCGTCTGAAACTTTCAGTCGCTCATTTAGCGACTGAAAGTAACTCGCGCGACCGATATAAGTCGTTGGACGAAGAGACGAAGTGGGGGAAAAAATCAATTCCCCGTAGCGACTGATGTCGGTCGCTAGAAAAAAAGTACGCGACCGATATCGGTCGCTAAGGTCAGTGCTGTAGCGACAGATATCGGTCGCTAAAGATAAAGCGCGCGACCGACGTTGGTCGCTATGTAGCGACTGAAATTAAAAGCGCGCGACCACTGTCGATCGCTAACGGGTCTGAGTTTTTTTAAAACCGCGAACACCCCCCTCCCCTTCTTACAAACCTCATTTCGCTCTCTCTCTCTCTCTCTCTCTAAGTCGCCTCCCCCTTCTTTCTACCCGCGCCCTTCATCAAACCTCTTCATTCATTCTTCTTTCCTCCATTTTTTCTTAGTTACGGTATGTTTTTTATCTATACTTAATTTAAATTATTTGTTAATTTTTGCATTTATTGATGTAAATAAATTAGTTATTGAGTTAGATGTTTTTATAGTGTAGTGTTGTTGTTGTTGGAGTATTTAGTGTAGTTAGAATGTTAATTGCCATAGGTTCTCCAATTTGAAATAGGTAGATTGTTAATATAAAGTTAGAGTTTATGGTTAAGTAGTTGAATGAATTTGGTTGTTTTAATGCGTTAGGAAATTGGAAGTTAAAATACAATTATGCCGATTTAGTGATGTACTTATAGACGGATTAGGTGCAAATATTACAATGTTTAGGTGAATTGAGAATTTCACTAAATATGTGAGTAGTGTATATTAGTAAATTACTTTCGAGAAAATAATGTGTATTTGGTTATTGTCTAAATTTTTTTAGATAAAAAATGAAGAGATTTGAACGAAAATCTATGTATGAGGAAAGATTAGATAAGAGACGACGTCCCACAACGAAATTTTTAGAGGGTGTTAATAGTTTTCTTGAGTTTGTTAAAACCCACCCCGAATACTCGTCAGAGGGTAGATTTAGATGTCTTGTGTGAATGTAAGAACCTCAGATTCTTGGATATTATTTTGATTAAGGAACATATTATCTCAAATGGGTTTTGCCCAAATTATTATTGTTGGATTTGTCATGGTGAGACGTCTGCTGTTGATGAATCTGAGGTTGAACAGAATGAAGGCGGGTTGAGAGGAATGATTGTTGATGTGGTTGAGTGCAATGTGTTTAATGATGAGAGTATGTACACTAACGACGATGACCAACCAACCCCACAAGAGCCAAACCCACGAGCGAAAGCATTTTTTTGATATGTTAGAGGCTGCGGAGAAGCCGTTATATGGAGAGTGTGATGTGACATTGTTAGAAGTCGCGTCTATGGTAGTGACCCTTAAATGTGAGTATAACCTACCGTTTGGGTGCGTAGACGGTGTCGCTGTGTTGATTGAGAAACTCATCCCAAAAGACAACATTATGACCAAAACATTCTACAATACCAAAAAAATAGTTAAAGGTCTTGAACTTTCGCATCAAAAGATCGATGCTTGTCCCGATGGATGCATGCTTTTTTGGAAGGACGATGTCCTGCTTGAGGAATGTAAGATATGTGGTAAGGGTAGATACAAAAGTGTAGATGAGAATATTGTTTTGAGGGGTAGGAAGGGAAAGAGTGTTGCGAGGCATAAAACACCTATACCACTTAGTCGACTTACCTACTTTCCCATCGCCCCTAGACTCCAAAAATTATATGCAACCAGAACCATTGCCGAACAAATGAGGTGGCGTAAAGAAGAAACTCGTGTAGAGGGGAAGATGTGTCATTCTAGTGACGGGGAGGAGTGGAAACACTTTGATAGGATTTACTCTGAATTTGCTGAGGAACCCCGTAACGTGAGACTTGGGTTGTGTACCGATGGGTTTGCCCCCTTCGGTCAGTTCGGTAAGTCGTACTCATGCTGGCCTGTCATGGTCACACCATACAACTTACCCCCATGACTTTGTCTGAAACCACCGTTCATCTTCTTTTCTCTTATTGTTCCCGATCCAAAAAATCCAAAAAACCACTTGAATGTTTACTTACAACCAGTGGTAGAGGAATTGAAACACTTGTGGGAAGTAAGGGTGGAGACATATGATGTGTTGTTGAAACAAAATTTTCAGCTTAGAGCATCGCTTTTGTGGACTATAAATGATTTTCCTGCGTATGGTATGCTGAGTGGTTGGTCTACGGCGGGCCAAAAAGCTTGTCCTTGTTGCATGAGTGAAAGTAAAGCGTTTTACCTAAGTAATTCAAGCAAAATTAGTTGGTTTGACTGTCATAGACAGTTCCTACCCGAGGGTCACATGTACAGGAAGAATAGGAGAGCTTTCAAGAATGGTGAGGTGGGGCTAGATGAGACACCAATTCGTCTTCAAGGAGATGAGATATGGGAGGTGATTTCGGAGTTCCCATCTACTGTTGACGGGACCGATCAAGAGTTCAAGGATCTTAAGAAATTAAAAAATGGTTGATTTAAAAGAAGCATCTTCTTCGACCTTCCATATTGGAGTACTTTATTACTCCGACATAATCTGGATGTGATGCATATTGAGAATAATTTCTTTGAGCAACTAATTCACACCGTAATGGATGTAGAGGGTAAGACATGTGACACCGTAGGATCTCGAAAAGATTTGAAAAAAAATTTGTGACCGTCCGAAATTGCTATCAAGCGGGATGGGTCCAAGCCTAGGGCCTTTTTTAGCCTTGATAAAGCTCAGAGAAAGGCCGTGTTAGAGTGGGTAGGGAAATTGAAGTTCCCTGATGGGTACTCATCCGATTTTAGTCGGTGTGTGGACATTAAGAACCTGAAGCCGCAAGGTTTGAAGAGTCGCGACTGCCACGTGTTCATGGAGCGGTTACTACCTGTGGCGTTGAAGCACCTGCTGCCGGAAGATGTTTGGAATCCTATAACTGAGATATCTCAGTTTTTTCGAGATTTGTGTTCGTCGATAGTTACAATTGACGACATGACTCGTTTGGAGGATCAAATTCCTCAGATACTATGCAAACCTGAGATGATCATCCCACCCTTCTTCTTTAACTCAATGGAGCATCTACCGGTCCACTTGCCCTACGAAGCTAAAGTGGGAGGACCGGTCCAATTTAGATGAATGTACCCA
Organism: Agrostemma githago; assembly: GCA_958450325.1. Lineage (NCBI taxonomy): Eukaryota > Viridiplantae > Streptophyta > Magnoliopsida > Caryophyllales > Caryophyllaceae > Agrostemma > Agrostemma githago. Next base: position 68,655,335 of record OY288246.1, read on the forward strand.
TTTGAGAGGAGGGAACTTTCAAATACTTACTTACCCACTAACGTTAAATACTGTAATTTACTAATAACATAATTGCTTGATTGTCATAGATTTCTCAACCATATGAAGAAAAAAATTGGTAACAAGGCGAGAGTCGAGGGCTCCATATGTAATGCTTATTTAACAGAGGAGATAGCCAACTTCTGTTCTCTGTATTTCGAGAAAGAAGTGAACACAAAAGCCAAGAATCTTAACCTAGAAACACCCGAGATGATTGACCCCAACATACCAGACTTTTTTCAAAGTAAGGTAGGTGAAGGATCTTCATCAGCTGGCGGGTGGAGGATATTAGATGAGAAGGAGTACAATCGTGCTCACCTTTACTTGTTATCAAACTGCAAAGTTTTGGAGCCGTATGAGAAGCAGTTTGTAACTAAATTTCTAGCTGCTAATCCACATTTAAATGCTGATGATGTCTGGAATAAGCATGAGGAACAGTTCCCCAGTTGGCTGAAGCAGCATGTAATTTCAGAGAATATTCGGGATGATTTGGTTAGGAGTCTAGCATTAGGTCCTCTGTGGAAGGTTAGAATTTAGAACCGGTATTCGGTTAATAGTTACAATTTTCATACATTTGCCCATGGTAGCAGTAAGGCTAGATGTAATTTCGGTGTGACTGTGTCGTCACTTGATGGTGATGACTACTACGGTCTACTGGAGGACATCTTCGAGCTGTGTTACACTGGAAGTGATCATGGGTATAGAGCTGCGGTATTTAAATGTGAATGGGAGGACAACTCAGTGCATGGTACTAGAGTACATGAACGGTAGAAACTAGTTGAAGTTAATCATACAAAAAAATACTCCAAGTACGATCCGTTTATACTTGCACATCAAGCATGCACCAAGTGTACTTTGCTCCTTATCCAACAACAAAGAACGATAAAATTGTAAATCAGTGGTGGGCGGTGTCTAAAACTAAGCCACGAGGGCACTTTGACACTAACCTCTTCCAGGAGGAAGTCATTTCTAGTGGTACAACATTGTCTCCAATTGATGAGAACCTCTTCGCAAGTGATGATGATAATAATGAGGTGGACGTGGGGGAGGATTGATGGCAAGGATTTGTCGTGAATCCCGACACCAAATAAAATCAACTAATCCTAAGTTAGGTAGCTAGGACAAGTCGGGTCGATCCACGGAGACGGAAAAGAGGGTTTAGACTAAGGTTCACCTAAACACAAGACTATGTCAACAATGCTAAACAACTAAAACAATGAAGGGGGATAAAACTATGACTAAGAATAAGCTAAGTATAACAATTAAAGCTAAAAGATTCAACTAACTAGAGGAATAAAAGCTAAGTGCAAGAGAAAATCAATAAGGAAAGAACTAGGATTAGGTCGGGTTCCAAAGTGATGAGATGATCAAGGAAGAGCAAAGGTGAAGGGGTAGTCAAGCTATCTAGGCATAATCCGGGCTCTCGCTCCAAAACCGACCTAGAGGTTCCACGCTCTCGCACAAGAACCTAACCTAGCAACATACAAGGTCACAAGAAGAAGGCAAGAAAACATGCATTTGCAACTACAAGTCATTTAAGCATTTCATCAAACATGATCCATGCATACAACCAAAAAGCAACCAAAACTTCCACCAACATCTTAAATAAACTCTTAATCACCCATGAAGACACGCAATCCCCCTACTAACCTTAGCAAGAGGACTACTCACACATATCTAAACTAAAACTAACACAAACAAGAGAAAACATCAACATAAGAACTAAAACATTCATTATGAGGATGAAACAAGGATGAACAACAAACAATAGATGAAGATGAAAACTTTACTAACTATGAAAGATTAATAGAAAAGAGAGGAGAAGGATTATACCAAACTAGAAAGGAGATGAAAAGATGAAAACTTGCATATATAGAGAAAACCCAAATACATCCACCAAGGTTGTCAATCTTGATGAAAATCTTTAAGAATTCCAATAATACAAGAATTAAACTAAGATTTAGGAGTAATTAAAGAAGGGATTAAGCTAATCTACACTAATCTAAGCTAATCTAACCTAAAGTAGTTTAGGGTTTAGTGGATGTAAGGTAATGTGCTTAAAACAATACAAGAGGGTGTATATATAGGGTTCCATGAATAAGGGAAGCGAAAAAGCGAAGACGGGTAGAACTGGGCCCTTCCCGGCCGGGAAGGGTGCCATCCCGGTCGGGAAGGTCGTCATGATCCCGGCCGGGAAGGCCCCCACAGTGGGTCGTCTCTTCTTTGTCTCTCATCCCGGTCGTGATGGATGAGTTACCGACCGGGATGGGTCATTGTTTGCTCTTCCTAGGGTTCTTATCGATACTCGGGATATCATCAAGTAGGCTCCACGGGACTCGGGATCGAGTCTAAGCCACCGAGTCATCGTCGCTTCTCTTCGTTGGCTCCATATGCGCCGGAAACGAGTCGGAATCGTTCCATTTCTCCAAGATAGGCCTTAGGAACCTAAAACAAGCTAGAAGAAGCGTAAGTAGCCTCGAAACCGCTCCAAAGAGCGATTCCACAAGAGAAACCGGGACCAAACACAAGAAATAAGCACTACATAACACACTTATCAAGGATTCTGAAGCCGATATAGGTGGTGATGAGGAGGAAGGGCCTCATATCTGATAAAGTCGGTATATTCACTTTTTTTATGTGAATATACAAAAGACGATTTCACTTTACAATTTGGTGGTGAAAAATAAAATAAGATAAGATAAACGAGTTTTCTAACGTGTGCCCATTATTGAATAGTCTAATTAAAGAAGAAATCACAATTATATTATCACGATAAATTGAAATACCAACTCTTAATTACCGTACTTAGACATTGTAATGATAATTTATTACTTAATTAACATATTAACGTGTGTCCAGTTGGCATGCGTTAGAAAAACCGTAAAACAAAATATGTATTCTTTCTATATTTTCTCGTGTTTATTTATCCTATATTTCCTAATAAATTCGAGGTCATCCTACCATAATTCGAGTCTCGGTTAATTACTCGTATAACTTGCCTTTCTTTTAAGATTAAAATAAACTTTTTTAGATTTTATATATATACATATAACCACTTAGACTTAAATACTTTATTTGTAAAATTAATCAAGTTAGGAAAGTATAACATCCTTATTTTTACGTCAACATGCAAAAGACGATTAATTTTACCGTAAAATTTGGTGGTGCGTGTAACATAAATACTGTATAAAATTATTCCTACTTTTAAGTAGAGAACAAATTACAGGCTCAAATCAAAGGCTTGATTTGACTGCTTCAAATCAATCAATTTTACTTCGTGAAACGGTTCATTTTCGTGAGACGCTGCATTTTGTGAAAAGACAAATAAATACGAGTAAGTGTACAGTGAGACATTATTTATAGTGTAAGACGGTTTTATGTTTGGATAGTTTATTTTCGTGAAAATACCTTTCATTTATTATTACCGAGAGTAATAAATAAGTGAAATATTTATAAAAATGGACTTTTTTTTCGTTCAATAAAGCGATCGCAAACATTTCGTCGCGTTACAATTTGGAGTACAATATAGGGGAGGGTTAAAGTTCTTAGTACCTAATCTTAACCATTAGACTAAAATATCTTCGATTAAAAATGCACAAAGTCTTGGGAGATTTATTTCTTATTCGTACCTATTTTATGCTTAGATAGACCTCTAAATGACAATTTTTTTTGGTATAGTACCTCTTTTATATTTATATACTCTGTTAGGTTACACGTACCTATTTTTATTAGGTTTGGTATCATTGTTACCTACACTTATAATTGATTTTTTACTAAACTTAATGAAATACCGTCTCTCGGTAGACTTACTGAAATGAACCGTTATAAGATGTGAGGAGTGAAAATGAAACAGTAAAAAGGCAAAAGTAAAAGCAGGAATTAGATTGAAACATGAAGCTGTGGGAGGAGAATAATTAGCAGCCGGAAATTAGGTAAGAAAATTAAAGTTTGAAAAAGAAAACTAATGACTTTTATCATCTTTTTTCTTTTGGTCGTGCTGTAATTGTAATTGACTCATTTACCCTTGAAAGTTGCCTTACCTTTGTCTTCTTTGACTTTGGTGACCTCTCTTTCTCAATTATCTGCCGCCACGCCGTATAATGTGTATGTAACACACTAGTGTTCATAGTCGCTTGCCGTTTCTCTTATGACAAATATATTTATTTTAATGTTATGATGAAGTAAATAACATCTCGTATTATTAGACGAGACTAAATTTCTGTTGAGTATTTGTGTATCTTAATTCAGTCTTGTTCATATTGTACAGTTATGATGATGACGGTCTAATTGATGATGATTATGCAAATCGTGTTATTGACTTTAGTTTTATTCATATTTTTTGATCCGTTACAAAGTTAGGAGGAAGAAGTGAGATATATTAATAAGGTATTGATAACATTTATTTGTTTGCATCATAGAATCTTGAAGTAATCTTGTTGGGCGGGGGTTTGGATAGGATTAGACGACAAAGTCATATTATTGGAGTAGAATATAAGGTTAGGTGTCCTAAACACATTGAGTGGAACCAACAACCTAATTATGTAACTATGTCCTTCTCCTCCCCCTTCATTCCTCCTCATTTTAGAATTAAGCTACGTACTATTTTCTTTAATTATAGTACGAATGAGTATAAGTTTATTAGGAAGTTGGTTTAACACCCCTCAAAAAAAAAAATGATTGATAGTATTTTTTTTTCGTATCAATTATTATTTTATATTAATAAAATAATTTTCATAAATAATATACTCCCTCTGTTCGTATCCAAAGGGTACGTATTTCTTTTTAGATCGTTCAAATGCAATTGACCCCTTTCCTTTTTTCTTCATTTTTTGGACCAAACAATCCTTAATTTAACATATTTACAATATACGTGTAATACTACACTTTGGATAATTAAATATTAATTTGTCTCAAATTATTGTAGCTTTAATAGTATTTTAAATTTCTTTTAATCCTTGTGCAAAAGTGAAACTTACCCTTTGAATACGAACAATAATAACCTCAAAAATAATGAACGGTCCATTAATTTTAATTTACTCATTTTAATATGGAATACTCCGTTTACTTATTCCACATATCGTCACTATCCATTACTTAATGGTAGTATGATGGTTATATCTAAACTTGAGAGCGTTGATAATGGAGAGTGAAAGGAAGCCAAGGGAGATATGGAAATGGTAGAAAAGCAGCCGCCCCAGCAGCAGCGAAGAAAGAAGGTGTAAGTTGACTAACACGTGTACCTAAATTACGTGCTTCGTGGATGCATTACATGAGAACGACAAGACTAAATATACGGAGTATGTCTATGATCTGATTCGTGGGACAGTACATGTACATGTACATGTACATGTACATGAGTACAAGACAACCTCCATTCACATTTCACATCTCACCTTTTCTTTATCCAATATTTTATTACTAATACTCCCTCCGTTTCATTTGGTTGTTTTTATTTGTTTTTTTTGGACGTTATTCACAGGTGAGTGAAATCGTCAATGTAACTTCTAATATATAAGATAAAATATAGTCAGTCATGTGGGATCTTGTTTAAATTGTCTAATCAAGTACGTTATAAATATCAAATTTTTATAATTTTCAGAAATATGTAACTAAAGATACGGACAAAAAAAAACGTGCGTTGGCAAGTGTGAAAAAGCAAACGCAAACAATCAAATGAAATGGAGGAAGTACAATTCTACAAACTACTCGTAATCCTTTGTATATCCGTCTCAAATATATTACACTTTTTTGTAATAATCATTTGCTTACATTTAATTAAAATATTACTCACAAAAAATATAAAAGTTAAATAAACAATGAGACGGAAAAAGTATATATGAGAATAAAAAATATAAAGTTTATTTGTATTCCATCCTTTTTAATAATCGTTGATCTTATTTTATGAAACGATCCTTTGAATCCAAATTATTCATATTTCGAGATATATTAAAGACATAAATGAGTGTCTCAGAAAGTGAGAATGACATTTAAAATAGAATGGAGGAAGAAAGTAAATAAATTAAAAGCGAAGAAAGTAAATCATTTGCAAGAAAACTTGTCAAATGCCCGTATACCTCCTCCATATTTTTAATATTTATCTCATTTCAATAATACTTAGACATATATTCATCAAATGAGACAAATATTAAAAAAAAAAAAGGGATATAATATATATACTACATATGCAGAATAGAAAATGTACAAAAATTATATCCGCAAAAGAAATTGTCGCATTTATCCAATTTAAACAAATATATTCATCTCAAGAAAGATTTATAGCGTGAATTACAGTATTTTTATTGCTCTAACAATCAAATCTAGGGATAATTTAAGTTATATGCACATGTATCAAGTATATATATAATATATACGAAGTAGTCTATGATTGAACGTTTCTTTTATAATAATGCTTGTCATTTCATTTGTTGATAATCACGTCCATCTTACGCAAATTTTCAAATTTATTGTTCTTGTTTGTTTGTTTGTTGGGTTCTTCATTCGAATGTTATTCTCTGAGTTGTAAAATGGTTACAGTTTACTTCTTCTGTTCCAATTAATTATTTAAAAATTCAAATTTTGAATTGAATTTAAGAGTGACAATAAAATGTTTAGATAATGATAAAAAAAATGTCTCATAATCTATGTATCTACCTCGAATATTAATTGAACGACTTATAATGCATACGGAGTATTAAATTTGTGTTAGTGAGATCGAAACTAAAACTACTCTACATCATAATTAATCTCATTAACACAAATTTAATACTCCGTATGTATTATAAGTCGTTCAATTAATTAAATTAATTGAAGTGATAAAAACTCGTTTTGCAGTTTGCATGTGGACTTGACTTTGATTAGAGGCATGAAAAGTCGTCCACTCTATCCGATTAATTTGTGCTTGGATCTTTGATGATTTAATTGAAGTTCGTATGCGTGCATGCATGCATGCATGCTAGACCCCTACGTTGCTCAATAGACACGCTATATTCAACATGTACTGTATTACGTAAACCAACAAGATCAAATGCCGTGAATATTGAATTGAACGTAATAACAAAGCAACAAAATCTATCGATAATCTTAACTCTAATTTATAATGAACATACCCGTCATATTATTATAATGGATAAATATTACTTATTCATTTAGATAGAAAATGACAAAAAATATAATCCCTCCATTTTCTTGAATTAGTCTCATTGGCTCCTCACAAAAAAAGAAAAGTGAGACTAATTCAAGATAATGGAGGGAGTATTAAATACGTAGAATATAACAAAATTTTGTTCTTATCTATCTGATAAATGAGTAATATTTTATACAGAGTACATTATAACAATATATCGGATGATCCATCGTCGAGGAGACTAGATAATTAAATAACAATGAGTGCGAGGGTGCCAACTCCATTTGCATAGAATATATTTCAAAGTCATTGTAGTATAATTATACTTCCTCCGTTGAATTCTTATATGATTACCCCATTTTGTGGCTTGTGCATGCCACCTGTGGATAGAAACTTAATTAAGGATTGTTTGGTTACTCCTCTAATTCCCAGTAAGTGCAATCTCTCATTAATTGCATTTTTAGTGAGTTATTTGGTTGTTCATTTCATGGAAATTATCACTTCTCAAGAAATTTCAATTCCTCCATAATGGAGATTCACTCATCAAGTCCCCCGGTGTGTACAACTTCACGTATGAGCTCATTTTCCTCGTGACAACTAGACAACATTTTTGAAATTCATGTGAATTTAAGTTCCCGGTAACTTTATCTTCTCTTGATGAACCAAACAAACCCTCAATATATGTAATATGTACGTGATCGATATTATTACTCCTTTCGTATCTTAATATTCTTCCTATTTCTCTAATATATTGTATGTTATCAGAAATATTTTATTGAAAATGTAAGAACAGCACATTAAGATACTGAAGGAGTAATATTTATCATAATTATATTTTTCAGAAACTCAATTCCCATACACTTGTCTCCATATTAATTCCCCACCCAAATCCGTCCATGTTCAATCATGAAGTGCGGCAATCAGTTGTGAACGATATATATTACAGTATTCAATTCAATAATTATGCTAAGACTCTAAGAGTATATACTTTCTCCACTATAGTTTTGAATAATCAACAACACTATATAGAGTATAGACAAAACTAAGCAAAGTGCAAATAAAGGTACATACTTGCAACATATACAAGTGTACAAGGTAATGAATAATTGAATTGAATGAAAAGAAAGTAAGCATAATAATAAAAATAATAATGTGGGAACTAAGCTATGGTAACAGAAAGTAAAGGGTACTTCACATAATTTGGTCAATTTATATTATTCTAAAAAGACATTTTGTAGAAAATATGTCGAGAATTCAATTAAACACATTGTCATATAACTCATATTCATATACGGAGTATAGAGAGAGAGAGAGAGCACAAACCTAAAGAAAATGCAAATAACGAATATAACTTTTTATTGATGTTTTTTTAAGAGCATTTGTGTCAAATGTTTGGAATTTATTCGAATGATGTCACCAAGCTAATCAAGCACTTTATTCATTGGTTTTCAAGGTGTTTAATTCCGTCACATAAAAGATGATTTTCCGGTAAACATCATGATACATCCATTAATTATCGAGAAATAACTACTTAGTCATGCATATGATGAGTCGGTCTCACAATAATATATTCTGATAACGTCGTTTTATACATAGACTCGAACCCACATTTCAACTCACAAACTTATTAATGCGCTCAATTTTTTCAAGTTCGAGTAAACTTAAGATCAATTCATCACTTCAACTTAACGAGGTTGTGTACTTTGGTCAACTCGGCTAGTTATCACCCTAATTTGAGCCAAAATAAAATTTTGGTAGGATAACCATAATTGGATGCAGTTATTCTCTTGAAAGACCGTCTCACGAAAACATATCGTGAGACACACTAATAGCAAATAAAAAAATAATAAAAATAACTACCCAATGTGTGAGAGGTCTCACGATAAGTTTATCGTGAGACCGTCTCATACGAGAATTTGTGAATTGGATAAACCCAATTTCTAACACATGTCAACCATTCAAACTGCTAAATCTCTACTAACCCAAACTCCCACAAACATTTATTATTGTCAACAGTGTTTTTCCACCGTTGACTGACACATACACATAAATCCATTTTATTTGACGCAGTAATTAAAAAAAAAACAGATCAGATCCACAAATGGGGAGAGTGTTCTTGATTGAATTGGATGGTAAAGTTTACCGCTGTAAATTCTGTGACACCCCTTTAGCTTCTGCTGATGATGTCCTCTCTCGGGTAATGTCTTTTTTACCCCCCCAATTTCTAACAAATCCCACATTTGATTTTACTTCTAATTTCACTTCTATTGGTTTATTTTTTTTATTTTTGTGAGTTATGATCAATCGGGTTCTGGAGTATTATTGATCTTATATGGGGTTTTGATTATTCCCGAGTTTTTGAAAGCTTCCACCTTTATTAAAATATGCATGGGTGGTGGTATTTTGTTGATTGGTTCGAATACCGTGAGCATCATGATCGTCTTAGAATAAACCTAACGATAAAAACGTAGAAGCTTTCGTAGAATTGGATCGAGTATTAATGATTGTAGGTGTCTAACAAAGGTGCTGGATATGGCACTTGGACTCTTCATTTTAAACGAGTTTCTAAATGCTTGGTGGTGGTATTTTGTTGATTGGTTCGAATCCCGTGAGCATTATAATCGTCTATCTATAAAAAGGTGGAAGTTTTTGCAGAATTGGATTGGGTAGATACTATGAAATATGACATTTGGACTTCGATTTTGAACCAAAATATTCCGAATTTTCATAAAAATAGTCGAGTTTGACACTTGGAAATGGACCCGTCGTGTGTCAGATACTTCTAAAGGAGTTAGAGCAACATGGATGTTAACCACTTGGACATTATTGTACTTGGTAACAATTGATGTTTGATGATGATGATTGGAGTTTTGGGAAATAAAAATGATAGAAGTTGCTTTAGGGAGCCAAGGCCACTAGCTAGCTAAGCTTAGATTAGTTTGATAGAGGGGGGAACTTTAGGGAAGAGGATATTCCCTGGAAACTAACTTTAGTTCAATGAATCATAGTTTAGTTAAATGGGATGATTAGTCACATTGCCATTAGCTTTTGTATTAAGGTAATCAAGCCACTATTATGTTGGTGGAATTTGTGGCTTGTTTTGACTTTAATGGACACAAATTAGCAGCCTTTCACTCTTTTCTTAATACACCCCCCCTCCCCTTCAAGATTCTGACTTTAAGGACCTTTCCTTCTTCGGTGGGTCTCTCTTGGGACATAAACACTAAAACAGGTCAAATAACATACCACGTGCATAGATAAGACAAATATCTTGCTAGCTGTATAGTATAGTACTTACCAGTTGACACGTTAGAAACTTACAACTGATTGATACTTTTGTCACAAACAAGAATTTGGGTTCTTTTTGTAGTTAAAGTGGGTCGTTACTTGTTAATGGAGTGGTGGTCCTGGTTATGCTCTAATTACACACGTAAATGATTGGATCGGAGAAGTTGGGGAGTTTGAGACCATATACTCTTTGTTGTGGATGTTTGAGATGTGGCTTGCTGTTGGTTGATAGTGCTTTTGTGATGCGTCGCCGTGATTTGTTACTTTAGTGATGATTGCTGGTTGTGTCATATTCTATCATTATGTTGCATAGCCCTATCAATTTACTCCCTTCAAAGGTCGGATAACGGCATTGGAATTAGTAATAAACTAATACGGAGTAGGATATAAATATAATGGTTGGACATCCAACATCACCTTAAGATTTTGGTTGAGATAGTTCGTCTAACATGATATTTGAGACAGCATGACCAAAGGTTGTTTGTCTGTGTCCCATATTAATATTAATCTGAGAGGGGGGAGTTAATCACTTTACAAACCGATGAATAGTCGGTGCCGTGTTATAGCAACATTGTTAGTTTCTTTTTCGCTTTTGATATTGAATGGCTCTTTAGTTGAGATTTTGAGTCTCAGATTCCGAATTTAAATGACATAATTGATTGACTGGTCTTTGTGAATCCAGTCATTCAGTTGTCGCAAGGGACGGGCATATCTTTTCGAAAATGTGTAAGTTCTTTGAGATACTGCATTGTCCAGACTCGACTTCAATATTTTTATGGTTAGCCAATTAATTTGCGGGATTTCAGTTTTATTCCCAATGCTATTCGTTTATCAGGGTAAATGTATCAGCTGGACAAGAAGAGGACAGGAATATGATGTCGGGACTTCATACTGTCGCTGATGTATTTTGTTGTGGGTGTGGACAGCTTCTTGGATGGAAATATGTAAGGCTCCTTCATGCTAATGTTACTCCGCTTCGTTTTTTTTTTTTTTTTTTTTTCGTGTTTTAGCGAGTAATATGAAGTGTTATGAGTTGTGACCCGTCTATAGAGCTAGTGGTACGATTATTGGGACCTCGAAAAATGGTGGATCCTAATGATTTGGGTGGATTATGTAGCTACATTGCACAAAACACATTTCTAATTAGTGAGCTCATTATTGGTGGTTATTGTTCATTTCCGTTTTCTTTAGAAGTGTTCGTAATGCGGACTTGGGTCGGATATGGGCTGGGCCAAATGTGAAAATTTGGCCCATAGAAAAGCTGGGTTAACTTGTTTGAGATGGGTTCATTGATTGGGCTTTGTATATGGGCCGGATTGGATAGGTTTGATGGGCGGTCGGTCCACTTGTCATGCCCTTGAACACCTCTATTTATTGTATTTTTCTCGTTTTAATTTTAACTTTTATGCTTAAATGACTCGGAAAACCATTGAAAGTTTAAATTGATATTGTCCCCGATTCATGATCTTCCTCTTCTTAGATGATGGCTCGTGACAAAAACCAAAAGTACAAAGAAGGAAAGGTGGTTCTCGAAAGGTAATTTTTCAAGAAAAATGGATTCTTCTTTAGACCTCCATACCGACTAACGATTAACTGTGTTTTCTGATGTGTATGTGCATTGTTTTTTCTTGTATTGTTATGTAGATGGAGGATCATCGAGGACTCGAACGAGGAATTTAATTTAGATGAACGCCCAAGTGATCCGGAATATCCATAGGCTAAACTCGGGGAGGCCCATCTTGTAAATAGGCAATGTTTCTACTTTCAAGGGTCGTGTGAGTGTCGATTGTTATGATCTAGAAATATAGGTAGTGTTTTCATCGGCTTGTCAATCGTCATTGTTCTAGTGACACTATCTTTGTGAAAATTATATTCGCCTTAAGCTTAAAACACGTTAAATTGTGACACATTGCGGTTTTTACCCTTGTGAATCTCCTTTGCTCGGATGAAATACCAAAATCCCGAGATGAAAATAAAATAAATAATCCCATGGCCGAAATTTGTAAATTACAACTTTACAAGAAGTGAAGTTAGTTATCGATTTATTTTGTTTACTAGTATACTACAGTCAATTTCTGTTCTAATAAACTCGGAGAAAATAATCGAACAAAATATACAAAAACAGGGTTGATCTAATTTACACTTTCAAATATACATCGAAACTTCTTGACGATCTTCCATCTTGAAAGATTACAGAGAAGGTTATCCTCGACGTAGAATTTTACAAAAAAATCGCTCCTGGAGCACGAAAACCTGAAGAACATCATATTCTCTGAATCAAATGGTCAGGGAGGGCTCCAACTTACATACCCAAGTCAAGTCGATGATGATGTTAATCGAAACTCAGGATAATAATATCGGCCCGTTTTCTGCAGCAGTCCGAGTGCCTTGATGTATAGTCATCTGCACATCCCGTGAGAAATGGGTTCGCCTTTTTGCGTAGGGGGCTTCTCTCGCTGCATAAATAACACATTTTTCAACAATTCAGCATTAGTTTATCGAGACCTGGCAAAACTGACCCTACCGAGCTCAATACCCAAAGCGAAGAGTCGAAGACCCGATCCTGACTATAACCCAACCCGAATGTTTATTGCCTCATATGGATCCGAACCCGGAATAACCAGACACGGCCCAATATGACCCACATTCTTATCCATGTGAAATGATTTCACCCGACCCAAATTTACCTAACCCAAACCCAATATGGTTGACCCGTTTGCCAGTGTGGACTTCCGCACTCTCGTTTTCCCTTCTAATCCTTCCATTTGAGCAAAAAGCAAGGTTTTGCTTCGATTATTGTAGCCTTATAGGTACAGTAACATCTTTTTAACGATTATAATGGAAGTTTTACACGCTGTCTTACCGGCTAGTTTCTGAGCACGAAGAATATTCTGCCGCCTTTTATACCAAACTAATAAGCCCCCGATCACAAGAAGTAGAGCTAGGCATGCAGCGAAGACAACGCCAACTTTAGCACCCGCAGAAAGATGAGGCCCACACGTAGACAGTCCTGGTATACCGCACAGTCCTTTGTTATCCGTAAAGCTGTCAAAAAACAATCATTGCAGTCATAATTAACTAATAGACGCTCTTATACTGAAGACCTTTGAGGGTAAGATCGTCTTTAATTTTTAGCTAAACATACTTGTAGCTAGCTCGGTGCAGCAGCCTTCCACCAAGTGTAGCAGGAACTCTTCCCGATAACTTGTTTCCGTTCAGATTTCTGCGTTAATACCTTCTAATTAGATCTCGATTGCAGATTTGCAGTATTACATTCAGATGAACACGTTAAGAGTTAAGTTATGATCTTACAGAATTCGCAAAGAATCCAACTTTCCGAGAGTTTCCGGGATTGAACCGTTCAAGAAGTTGTAAGATAAATCCCTGACATCAGATTCAGTAAGTTTTACAGTAAAAACTTTTAAGATGAAAGTAAAACGGAATTTTCTTACAGAATCTCCAAAGTTGAGATGGACCCAAGTGTCGACGGTATAGATCCGTGAATGCTGTTTCCACTAAGGTTTCTGTCATCGAAGTTTAGAACAACATCAGAATACGATATATTATTATTCTATTGTTTGAATTTGGCCGATGTACAGTGAAAAACGAGGCTTACATGCTTTGTATACGGCTCAACTTCGATATATCATCAGGGAGGAAGCCGCGTAAACCTTGGTTGTCAAGGCCGCTACAAACAACAACATTAGAGCCTTAGTCCCAAAAAGGATCTGGGGTCGACTAACATGAATCAATATCGTCAAGTCGTCATCCATAAAAATACAAAAATAAAAATAACAAATAACAAATACGGAGTAACAAATAACAGTAACAAAAACAAAAACAAAAAAAATGAAAGACGAACAATACGATAAAATAATAATAAAAATACAATTTCAAACGCAAAATTAAGTTGAAAGCGTTAGTAATAAGTTTTAAATGGTTACAAACTCCAAGTTCAAAAAAAAAGTAAGAAAATAATTTTTGAAAGATAAAATAAAAGATTGCAGTTAACTGGTTAAGTAATGTACTTGTAAAAAAATAAAAGACGGACAATACAATAAAATAATACTCTGTAATAAAAAATACAGTTTCAAACGCAAAATTAAGTAATGTAATTTCCATATAAAACAGCATAAAAATTGCACGGGAAAAATTTCATGATTGGGTTGGAACTTGGAACTTACAGTCCATCGATGAACCATCTATTTTTAGCACTGTCAAACTGGCAATCTGCTCCGGTCCAAGGATGTTGCTGCGGGACACACGGATCTCCATTCCATCCGAGCCTAGAAGGCAGCTGCAAAGATTTCTTAACGGACCGCAAAGCATCAACTACACAGATTTCATTACACAAACACGATTATAATACTTGTTAGTCAACAATATAGACTATGGCCCTGTTCTTCGGACTGAAATAGACTGAACTAAACTGAAGTGAAGTAAAGTGGGCCGAAGTACTTAGACAAAATGAACCTCGTGAGGCTGATTTAACTGAAGTGAAGTGAAGTGAGCTCAAAAGAAGTTGAAAAGAACAGACCAGGAGGGTTAACTAATTATTGATAAAGCAAGGTACCTTCGGCCGACAGAGTTTTTGCCTCGGCTGATATAACTTGGAAGACCTCTATGGCGTTGATGATAGCAAGACTGCCATTAACGGGGTTCAAACTCAAACTCAAAGTCCTACCTTCCACTGAAACTGTCGTGTTCAACACAAGGGCAGTTTTGACATCCCCGCTCATGCTCACAACATCTACACCTTTGAACGCAACGTCACCGTTTATCAAAACGTTGAAAACCCGTTCACCAACTTTAGTGATCGAAGGATCAATCTCAGCAAAATGAAGCCAAACCGAGTAGTTACTATTCGGTTCGACATCAATGTTGTAAATCATTTCAGGCTCAACGTCGGTGCTAACCAGTGCCGATTGATACAAACCCTGCGGATAAAAATTTGGAGCAGTCGATATTTTTTTAATCGAACTTTCAATGGAGATAGGCTTGTCGGCGCTTTCACCAAGAGTAGGTAGTGCATTCCAAAAACGGTCCCCGCCCCACGGGTTGGCCCCGTAATCTTCACCGAACCTTGGCCTCCCGGCACCGGCACTAAACCTTTTAACTGTCTTTAGTATCGATCCTCGACCAAATTCTGGACCAAAGTTGTATGCTTTGTCATCCACTTGGAGGATTTCAATAGATATAACTGCTGGATCGCCGTGACCGGTGCTATGGAAGCAAAGAGAGGCCGTACCTGATGTACTCCGTATTAGAGAATATCTTATAATAGGATCTGGGGTGATAATGAAACGAGACAACTTAACGAGTAAAGCCGAGCAACCATTGGCTCGGCTCGCGAGCAGCTAGAAATAATGTGATTAGTAACATTTTGCTTTAATTAAAAAAAATATTAATCATAATTATATACTTTTTTCACCCTATGAAATGTTCTTTTTTATTTGCCAAATACTTCACCTATAATTATACTTGCATTTCAGCTCACGAGCTTGTTTGTAAGCTCAATTTTTTCAAGCTTTAGTAGGCTCGAGATCAGCTCGAGTTCGAATTTTTCTTAACAAGCACGAGTCGAGAAAGGTTGATAAAAATTAAGAAATATATCAAGGATAGAATATTATGGATATTGTGAGTACCGTCAGTGAGAAACACTAGGGCTTCAGTAAACACTCTGTCATCTTGACTACTCCAACCCGAGCTCAACGAATCAACTAAAGTTCCTTCTATAGAGACATCAAACAACGGCTCACTATCGAAGTTTGGATCTTCAACTAACCCGAAGAAGAGCCTTACTAAATAATGTCCAGGTGGGACCCTGGTGATGTTATAACAGTTTTCTGAACCCTCGGATAAAGGGAAGAAGCGAAGGGTTGAAAGTGGTGGAGTGATGTAACTTGGCCGTGTCGCGTTGGCAGGAACTCCTCCTGTGTATGCGTAGTCTTTATACCATAGTGTATTGGTTGGTGCTGTCCGAACATTTTTCCTTGCTCCGCAACTTAGTCGTAATGCATAAGGTGCAGCTGTTCAGTCAGGTAATTTACTATGAGAAAACCATCTCAACCAAAAGCTTAAGCGAATACGAGAAATTATTATGATGACATTGACATATACGCTACTAAAGCACAAGAACGAAAACACCAATTACTCGATTAAAATCATATAGCTTAGCTCATTCAGCATCAATTCAGCTCGGCAAGGTCGAATAACAGATCTACATAGAACTAATCCCAAGGTCAATACAACCCTTCAAACAAACTGAGCTCTAAGGCGACAAAGCTACTCACAACGGAAAAATTCCTCACCAACATACACGCAACAACTCTCTATTCTCAAGAAGTAGCAAACGGTCTTCCCGTTTTCAATTAAGAAATCTATGAAACACTTTTTCTTATTGAAAGGGAAATATCGCATCAATCGGACCCACGTACCCACTTACCCTACTTGGTGAATACAACAATAAAATGAACAACATTGTAGCCTTAGTCACAAAAAGAGTCGGGGTCGACTAACATGAATCATTATTGAAATCGTCAAGTCGTTAACTCAATTATAACTTACCTAACTTCTAGCATAATAATGATCCTGCAACTTATTACCACATTTTTGTTTAAGATTAGTATAAATAGTAAACTCATGTACTTCTGTCATTAAGTCAATAAAAAACAATTACTACTACATTTTACTTAATTCCATTCTCCTCTCATCCTCTCTATGGTTCTTTCAATCAATGCAGCTCAAAACCCAGCTTTCCAACATTGATTTCAACCCAACCTCCTAAAATTACAGATCTACACAGCACTAATCCCAAATACAAACCCATTAAACAAACCAAGCTAACTTCATACCCCCAACACACTTCGGAGTCTTAGTAACATGAATCATTATCTGAAACCGTGAAGTTGTCTCCGATAAAACAATCATATACTCAAAAGCATATAAACAACACCCATTACATACATCACAAAATCAGACACCCCATATCTTTAAATGCATTATTAGATCAAATAGTACAACTGAGCTGAATTTACATCCAACTGAGCACAACCCATTTACACAAATCACAAAATAAGACAGCCCAATATCTTCAATTGCATTAATAAACATTAGATCAACCAAAAAAACACATTCAATGTGGTGAGCTTTACAGTAAAATAGTACAAACTGAGCTAAATTCACATCAAACTAAGCACAACCCATTTACACAAATCACAAAATAAGACAACCCAATATCATCAAATGCATTAATTAGATGAAAGATGTGAAATTTTACCAGCTTGAGAAGCTGAAAAGAAGCTAAGAAGCAAAAGAAGAGCAGTAAGTTGGGTGAGCATAGTTATGAATTATGATGCATCAACTAAAATGCAATAACTTAATGCAAATCTTTGTTTTTATGTCAATAATTCAGGGAAGAGCAGGAGCTTCAGTACCCACATAAAAGAATTGGGTAATGTGAGACTTTGGGGTGGCTTTTGGGGTTTGATTGACGGAAGAAAAGGGGGATGAAATTGAAATTGAGAGAGGGGGACGTGGTGGACAAAGAGGGCAGGGAATTTATGATTTATGACATTTTAAGAGGATTTTGTGTTCATATTCTCATTTCTTTAGTAACATAGACATCAACTTGTTGACTCGTGAATCTTTATTTCGTTTTCTTTACAGTGAATTCGTTGTTGTTGGCGTTGGGTAGTTAATGATTGGCAAATCACAAGTTAAGTCTAATTGGAAAATTAGTCGAACTTGTCTTAATATAACGGTTATGATAGTAATGTGTGTGGATTGGATTGTCGTACTTGCAAAACTTTGTACGGAATACTATATATTGAGTAATTGTCTTTTTCTTCAACAAGTAGCTCATATAATCGCATCATGGTATAGCGGAGGAAGATTCAGATGTGAGGTCTATCATTCAACGTACTTAGTATTAATCACTAGACTAAAATATCTTCGATTGCTGGGATAATTGTATAAAGACCATGTGTTTTAGTATTTTACAATTAAATTTAAGAAAGTTATACGAAATCGTAGATGAGTTGTTTTTTTACTAATCTCTTGA
Organism: Agrostemma githago; assembly: GCA_958450325.1. Lineage (NCBI taxonomy): Eukaryota > Viridiplantae > Streptophyta > Magnoliopsida > Caryophyllales > Caryophyllaceae > Agrostemma > Agrostemma githago. The sequence continues at coordinate 68,673,847 of OY288246.1, forward strand.
ATATAATAGGACTGCATCTTTTTTTTTCTTTTTGCCATCTAAAAAAAGAACACTTGCTACAGTATGTTGTCGCCACTAATCTATGAGCGGCTTCACTAAGTGTCATAGGTATGGTAACTAATACGGAGTAGGTTACAATGAAAAAAGGTAGCCAATAAATTAATAAAATTGGTCAATTAGAAAAGACACTAGAGAGCACAGATGGTGATTCCTCGATTTTGGTTGCGTGCTGGAAAAGCTGAAGACAATAATATGACCTGTAGGGTAGCGAGAATAATGTGCACTTTACGCTCTCGCAAAGAACGTAAAATAACAAGGTACTCGTAGAATGTAGAGCGACGAAACTTGACTTATCTTCGATGGAGAAAATCCAACTAGTCACCTAAATTAAAATTATCGCGTCAATCCTAGACGGAAGCCACACTTCGCCGAAACTTCTAAGGTGTAACCGACATTAGACATTCCAATCACACTTGGCAAACAAATACTCCCTCCGTCCAATCATTTGTTGTGCATTTCTATTTTGGAATGTCTCAATCAATTGTTGTCTTTATTTGAAAATTGTATTAATCAATTTGATATTTCATACCCAATTTGATCCACTTGTCATCTTATAATTGGCTCCCTCATCTTTCCTTGTCTTTGTGCCAAAATCAAAGGATATCAATTGAGCGAGACGGAGGGATAAATGTTAAAATCAACTTGGTACATTACAATCTGGCATACTAAAAAGCTAAGGTTTGACATAACTATAAAAAATATATGAGAATTGAATGAATTCTATTGATGTGATGACAAATATTTATACAATTAGGATATGCAGTACTCCAGTGATTACAAAAGACTAACAAATAGGAAAGACTAGCAAATAAGAAAGACTAAGGAACTAAGAAACTAAGGAATACAACGTGTACTCAACTATACTACATGAATTATATCTTAATACAAGATAAGGAAACTTTTGAGATTAAGTTTTATCTTCAACACGCTCCCGCAAGATGGACGTTCCAAGGAAAGACCAATCTTGTAAAGAGTAGTAAGTAGACGGGCCCGAGGAAGGGGCTTAGTAAGAGCGTCAGCAAGTTGATCGTTACTCGAGATATGTTGTACACGAAGAAGACCTTGTTGGACCTGCTCTCGCACAAAATGAAACGAGAGGGCGATATGCTTCATACGAGAATGAAAAACGGGATTAACAGCGTAATGGGCGGCCCTCAGGTTGTCATAATACACAACTGGGGGTGAGGTGAAGCCAAATGATCTCGGCAGAGGCAGTAGCGACGACTCGATATTCAGCTTCGGTCGTGGACATGGCAACGGCGCGCTGTTTCCTAGAGATCCAGAAAACTGGATTGCAACCGAAATAGACAACGTAACCAGTTGTGGAGACATAGTCGAAATATCGAGACAGGTTAGGGAGAGATATTGTAGACTACCAACGAGAGCTCGGTAGTCAGTGGGGTTAGATATAGCGTGGCCGGTGGAATGAGTTAGAGGCGGGTAAGCGGCAAAGGGTGTAATGGCGGGCTTACAGTTTAGCATGTTAAAACGGGTGAGTAGATCATGGATGTATTTAGTTTGAGTGAAGGTGAGACCAGAGGGGGAAGGGGTGACCTTGACGCCTAAGAAATATGACAGGAAACCTAAGTCCTTTAAGAAAAAGCGATGAGCAAAAGAGGAGGAGAAGGACGCAAGGACCGGGGAGGTGGGTCATGTGACAATGATATCGTCAACGTAGACTAAAAGAAAAATATGATGACCATTTTTATTGTAAATAAAGAGAGAAGATCAGAGAGAGATTGAGAAAAACCAAAAGAAAGAAGATAATTTTGAAGTTCAGTGTACCAGGCTCGAGGAGCCTGTTTGAGACCATAAATAGCTTTAAAAAGCTTGCAAACAAAATTAGGTGATGCAGAGTTAACAAAAACGGGAGGTTGAGACATGTAAACAGTCTCGGATAACGTACCTTGGAGAAAAGTGTTATTTATATCGAGCTGCTTGAGGGACCAACCTTGAGTCAGTGATAGCGAGAGGAGAACACGGACCGTGACCGGCTTTACGACAGGACTAAACGTCTCAGAATAGTCAACCCCGGGTCGTTGGTGAAAACATTTGACAACGAGACGGGCCTTGTATTTGTTTATAGTGTTATCGGGATTATATTTAATACGGAAAACCCATTTACAATCAATAACATTATATGAAGCATTAGGAGGAACAAGAGACCAAGTATTGTTGTGAATGAGGGCATCGTCCTCAGCAGCCATGGCGGACCGCCAATTGGGGTCTGCAAGAGCGGACTTTAGAGTGACAGGCGGGAGAGAGGTGGACACAAGGTGGGCAGCAAGGGCGTACTTAGGGTTAGGTTGATGAACGTTGTTCATGAGCCGTGTGACCCGACGATTCTCAGGAACAACGGTGGTTGGGGTAGACTCGGGCTGAGAGGCAGGAGTAGTAGTGGCAGTATGAGAGGGAGAGGCAGTGGGAGTAGTGGGCTGCCGAGAACCGGCAAAGAGAGTGGTAGGCTGCTGGGAACTGGCTTGGTGAGCAAGCCCCGCAGGAGTGTCAGGAGGTGGACGGAGGCGGCGAGTATAGACGCGGAGAGGAGAAGGAGACGATGAAGGTGCGGGAGGGGAAGAAGGGGGCTGGATGACCGAGGAGGCTGGAGTAGGGAAGACCGAAGAGGGAAGTATAGTGAGAGAAAGGGAAGACCAGGAGGAGGGGGTGAAGTCAGTAGCAGTATTGGCACAGGGATTTAGGCGACGTTGGGTGAGAGGAGGAGGGCGGGTGGGAACAATTATATAAGGGTAGAGGGACTTGAATATAGCACAAGTTCCTAGGTAATGAGCGGGGCCGGGGTATGGCACCATTGACACTTGCCTTTGAAGGAAATTTGGGAGGGGTGACGGTGGGATTTGTTGGGGTGGGTAAGAGGGCCAAGGGGGTGACGGGGGTCGGTAGTTGCGAGGATTATTTTTCTGTTGATAGGTTAGATGTGCGGAAGCCGGGGAGTGAGGTGAGATGGAGGAAGTGGTAGAGTGTTTGAGTGAAAGGTCAAATTGTAGGAGACGTTCATGAAGAGTGTCAAAGGTAATGAGGGTGTCCCGATTTTTGACGGCATCAACAAGCGAGCGGTACACCTCATAGTCGAGTCCACGGAGAACCTTGGCAACAATGTCCTCGACATCCATCGGTTTGCCTAGATTGGCTAATTCATCCACACACGAACGAATGGCCTGCATATAGTCGGTGACGGAGAGAGTTGTTTTGGAGATCGATTCAAGCCGATCTTTCAGTTGGAGAAGATGACCACGAGATGAGTTAGCATAAGTGGACTTGAGAGTAGTCCAGATCTTTTCCGAGGTGGTGCAAGAGTTGAGAAACGGGGTGATGCTTGATGAGACTGTTCCACGAAGAGCACCACAGAGTAGACTATCCTGACGTACCCATGTCGAGTACGCGGGATTAAGAATCATCTTTTTGTCATCACCTTCAATGGTCTTAGTGGGACAGGTATAAGAGCCATCGAGATATTTGAAGAGATCAAAATTAAATAAAAGATCTTCGATTTGATGAGCCCAAGCACGATATGTAGTGGGTGTGAGTTCAGTGACGTTGGAAAGGTTGACCGTGACGAATGGGTGGGATGGGTCGTTCGGGTTGGCAAGGACGGAGGCAGTTCCAGTCATTGTGAATGATTTTGGGTGACGAGTGGTCGAGAATTTGGACGTGAGGGAGGGTATTAATTTTGTGAGGGATCGGTATGCTCTGATACCATGTAGAAAATATATGAGAATTGAATGAATTCTATTGATGTGATGACATTTATTTATACAATTAGGATATGCAGTACTCTAGTGATTACAGAAGACTAGCAAATAGGAAAGACTAGCAAATATGAAAGACTAAGAAACTAAGGAATACAACGTGTACTCAGCTATATTACATGAATTACGAGTATATCTTAATACAAGATAAAGAAACTTTTGAGATTAAGTTTTATCTTCAACAATAACTAGCCTAAGCATGAAACGATCATCACCCGATCAAGTAGAAGCATGCACCAAATGATGAGGGGGAGAGACTAGTAATGGCGGGGATAATCAGAGAAAATCAACCCCGGAAAAACACACCGGCATAAATACATACACTGATACACATCTAGTTTAATATTTTTTGCACCATTGTTATACTTCATTCGTCCTTTGATAAGTGTGTTTTGTAGTGCTTATTTCTTGTGTTTGGTCCCGGTTTCTCTTGTGGAATCGCTCTTTGGAGCGGTTTCGAGGCTACTTACGCTTCTTCGATCTAGCTTGTTTTAGGTTCCAAAGGCCTATCATGGAGAAATGGAACAATTCCGACTCGTTTCCGACGCGTATGGAGCCAACGAAGAGAAGCGACGATGACTCGGTGGCTTAGACTCGATCCCGAGTACCTTGGAGCCCATTCCCAAACACCGAGAGTCGATAAGAAGCCTAAGAAGAGCAAGTAGGGACCTACGTGACCATATTTGAAGCCTACAGGACCCATCCCGGTCGGGAACACATCCATCACGACCGGGATGAGATGACGAGCAAAGACGGGTTACTGGAGGGTGATCCCGGTCGGGATCATGACCTTCCCGGTCGGGACCACCTCTTCCCGGTCGGGATCATGACCTTCCCGGCCGGGAAAGGCCCAGCACAGCTCCGCTTCAATTCTTTCATCTTCCTTACTTACGAAACCCTATATATACCCCCTCTTGTATTGTTTTAAGGACTTTTTGATTACTCTACCTTACATCCACTAAACCCTAGACTACTTTAGGTTAGATTAGCTTAGATTAGTGTAGATTAGCTTAATTACACTTGTTGAATCTTTGTATTATTGAAGACCTATTGGGGGATTTCTCTATTGACAACATTGAATTCCATTTCTTTGGGTTGGATTTAATCAAAGATCATTTCCTTTCCTTCTTCTTTCCATTTGTTGGTATAATTCTCTTCTCCCTTATCTTTCTCTAGCTTAATCTTGTTCATTTAGTTATAGTCATTGTTTATGCCAAGTTCTCTTCATCCTTTCACTATGAATGCATTCATCATGTTGTTTGTTGTGATTGTGAATGTGGATTGCATTGTGATGAGTAGTGAGTAGTCTCTTGCTAGGGTTAGTAGGGGGATTGGGTGTTTAATGGGTGATTAAGGGTTTGTGTACGTTGTTGGTGATAGTTTTAGTTGCTTCTTGGTTGTATGCATAGAACATGTTTGATGAAATGCTTGAATGACTTGTAGTTGCAAATGCATGTTTTCTTGTCTTCTTCTTGTGGTTTTGCATGTTGCTAGGATGGGTTCTTGCGCGAGAGCGGGGAACTTCTAGGACGGTTTTGGAGCGAGAGCCCGGATTATGCCTAGATAGCTTGACTACCCCCATCATTCTTGCTTTCTCTCGATCATATCATCACCCTTGAACCCGACCTAATCCTAGTTCTTTCCTTATTTATTTCTTCTTCATCTTAGCTATTATTCCTTTAGTTAGTTGAATCTTTTAGCCTTAGTTGTTATACTTAGCTCATTCTTAGTCATAGCTTTCTATCCTTTTTATTGTCCTAGTTAGTCAATTCTTGTTAGTTTACACTCCCTTGTGTTGATTGTGACCTAGTCTTGGTCTTGTCTAGACCTTAGTCTAGACATCTCTTTCCGTTCTCGTGGATTTGACCCGACTTACTCTATCTACCCAGTTAGGTTTAGTTGGCTTTATTTGGTGTCGGGATCCACGACAAATCCTTACCATCATCCTTAAAAATTGTTCATTTTTTCATTACATATGAGAAGTAGTTTAATTAGACATACTGTCCCAGAGCACTAGTCTTAACCACTGGACCAAGATATCTTCGATACTTTATTTTTGTCTTTAAAAACTTATAACGGATATTTCGTTCACAAAGAACTGTGAATTTTCAATGACCGTACGTACATACATCTCCGTATTACTCGTACAAAATTACGGATACGGAGTACAAAACTACGAAGTAAAAAAAACAGCAAATAAAATTAAAAAAAGGGCGTTCTTTTCTCGGGTTTGTTTCTCTCTCCTCAACCTCTTAAAAATGGCGGATTCCTCTGGCGAAGGAGAAGAGGAATACGAGTACGAAGAAGTCGAAGTCGAAGTCGAAGAAGAAGAAGAATATGAAGAGGTTGAAGAAGAAGAAGAAGAAGAGGAAGAAGAAGTTGTTAAAGGAGATGAACAAATTCAAGAAGAAGAACCTGAAGAAGAAGAAGAGTATGAGGAAGTAGAGGAAGAAGTAGAAGAGGAAGAAGAAGAAGAAGAATGCGAGGAAATTGAAGAAGAAGAAGAAGAAGTGGAAGAAGAAGAAGAGGAAGAGGAATACGAGGAAGTTGAAGAAGAAGAAGAAGAAGAAGAGGAAGTAGGTGAAGAAATTGAGACGGATGCAGCGATTGATGAAGAAACGGCGACCGAAGCGAAGGCGATTGATGATGTAATTGCGGTGGCAACAGAGGCGGAGACGGTGATTGATGAGGAAATGGCGATGGAGGCGGAGGCGGAGGTGGAGGATGAGGAGGCAGAAGCGAAAGCAAAAGCTGAGGCGATTTATGAATCTGCGTTCAGATCATCCAATATGTCTCTTCCTGTCGCCGATCGTTCGCTTTGCGGTGTGTTTTTCTTATCAATTTTGATACATTTTCGAAATTATAGATTGATTAGGGTTATTTTCTTCAATTGCTTGCTTTACTTCAATCAATACACCTTGATGATTTGCCCTATGATCGATTCGTTAGGTGATAGAGACTGATTTCAGCTCTGAATCATGCTATGTTTTGCTTCCCATTGGATTAGGTTAAAAATGTGATTATGCTTGGTGTGTGACGTATGTCCTTCTGTCACTGTTGTGTGTGTCATGTGCTAGGGTCTGGCTTGCGAAAAACTATGTAGAGACTATTAGGAAGATGGAGTTTGTGGAGAAGAAGTAGAGTTTGTGGTGAATATGTTTGATGTGAAATGTCGTTAGAATCGTAGAGCATTTGAAGCTTTGCTGGTGGTAGCGCTTCCTAGTTCTGTGTGTAGCAATGGTTGGGTTAAGTACTTGAAATTGAGCAGTTTTAAAGCTTTACGACTTGAAACAAAATTGAATACGTAGAGACTAAGATGTATGTGGAGAAGAAGAGATTGTATCGAGCTACTAAGCTGAATATGTTTGATGTGAAATGTCGTTAACATCGAAGAAGGTTTGCTGGTGATACTGATCCGTAGTTCTATGTGTAGCAATGATTGGATTGAGTACTCGAAATTGAGCAGTTTTAAAGCTTTACGTCTAGAAAAAAAATCAAACTACCTAGAGAGTAAGATGTCTGTGGAGAAGAAGAATATTGTATCGAGCTACTAAGGTGAATGTGTTTGATGTGAAATGTCGTTAACATTGAAGAAATTTGATGGTGATACTGCTTCTTAGTCCTGTGTGTAGCAATGGTTGGTTTAAGTACTCGGAAATTGAGCAGTTTTAGAGCTTGCATAGTTGCATATGTGGTGGCTAGAGCTTGGATTAACTAAATTTTGTCCAAGGAGTTGTGACTTGCATATGTATGATGATTGATGATGGCGTGGTCTCTTTAGCCGGAGCTATAGATTATGTGTCTTATTGCTATTGAGGAGTGATTAGCATATAGCTATGGCGTTGTTGTTTACTCTCTCCCATTCAATCGAACTAACTACATTTTTTGATTTATGCGAGGAAAATTCGAAAAGGGTAGTTACTCCAAATTAATGGAGGGAGCACAAGTTAACGGCACTTGTCTCTTGAATTAGAATCGGAATCACTTGATAGAATATCAGAATTGGATGTTCATATTTTTTTGGTGGCGGTTAGGTTTAACTTTACAAGTGATGAAGTAGATGATTTTATCGTGTAACACAAGTATAAGTGTTTGTTTCGTGTAATTAAGATGGGCGATGTATTTTCCTGCTGTTACTAACTAGAACATCTGCTTCCTTTGTGGAGTGTAATGTACTGTTGTAATAACTTGATCTACTGGCAATGAATTTTGTTGTTGCTCATAAATAAGTAGAAACTCTCAATATTAAGTTTTCTTATTTTTCACAATGATGTGGGCCTTAGTTGCCCCTATTATATATGTTTGCCTTTCATTGTAACTGAACTTTACCTAGTGGCAAGTCTATTAGGAAGAACGAAAGAGGAGGAGGAGGGAGCCTAAGACAAAAGGAGCTTGGATGTTGTTAGGATGATGTTGAAACACATATAATTGTGTGATTTATTAACTATATCCAACACATCTTTTGTGTGAATCGATCTCTCAAAATGAAAAACGTTACCCGCAATTTTTGTCACTAGCGTAGCCATATCTATTTTTGTCTATTCCATGGCATAATCTATAAAGAGATTTCTTGTCCGACTTTTGGAAATATCAACATCCCCTACTGGTCTGATCTAGATTTCAGTTACGGCTGTGTCTTGTTTATTCTTTTTCCCAGATCAATCTTCTAATAGCTTGTATTTGTAGTATATTATTGCTTAACTACTTGGAGAAGATTGTTGGCGTAGTTTATGTTGTGAGTAAATTTATTAATCCATAGTAAGTTACTATCGAATAAGAAACAAACTATTCTAAATCGATAGCTTAAATAACCTCAACAGAAGAAGAATTCCAGTTACATATGATCAAGTTTGGATATGATATTTAGTATTTGAAAACAACATATTACTCCGTATTAGGTAAGAGCATTGAATAATGATTTAAGTTGAGTGAAGTATGGTAAGTTGGTAAGTGGATGTTGGTATCCTTTTAGCAAGCAATCAATGTTTGATAGTCATTATTGATTGTTACCATAATACTCGTATTAAATCTTTGTTTCAAGCATGATCCCCTGTATTGAGTGTTGTGCTCTAATCTCGTTAAATGAGGCCAATATCCCCTCAAAATGCAGTATTCAAATTAGGGAAATAACATAAATGAATGAAAGAAAAGAATTATACTGTTCCGACTTGACCATAGTAGAAAACTCATCGAAAATGTATTTGACTTAGTTTTATGTTTGTATTATTGTAGATGCCCTTCATCAGGAAACAAAACTTGCTATGTTAGATATACTGCTTTTGCTTGTATGAATATTTGTGTTTTCTTCAAGCCTTGAGGATTAATTTCACAATCGTAAAAAACGCAAAGAAAAGGTTCAAAACTATCTTTCCCTGGTCTTGACTGCAAACAAACAGGTGTACATCAGCATCAATACGTTGGCCATTGATTAGGGGCCTTATACACATTCAAAGAGCACAAAGGCTGATACCCTAAGGATCTCATATATGCAACATGCAAGGTGTAGATAGATCCCCTTGTGTGGAGGCGGATGGAGACCCATATTTTGGTATGGAGTATTAGCTACGGACTCATAATATAATAAGTTAAATATATTTGCCATCCAAATAAATGTCACTGCTCATGAAGAAGTCGTGTGGGAAACATAACAGTTTTTTTTGTGTGGAAATATTTGTATTAGATCATCATAAATATGTAGAAAGATTCAAAGGGCAGATAGATGAAAGAAGAGTTAAATTAGGTCCCTTAGGGACATGTGTGAAATTGTGCATTCTAGGGTTTGTATCTCAGCATGGACTTTGACATCTCAATGTATCACTATATTGAGTATCTCAATGTTCAGAGTATGAGATTCTCTGAAGGTCAGATATCTAGTTGAAGTTTTCCATGGTTAATGTTTTTACTAACATTTCTTGTTTTTTCAATATGGAGATCAGAGGCCTTGCTTTAGATGCTAGCCTGACTTCTTGCTAATTTTTTTTGGCTCTGGTCGTCTTCTATACTACAGGCTGTCATTCTGGTCATACTGATGGGTCTTTCTCAGTAATTTCAAAGTTGTACATACTTAAAATCGTGTAAATTATTACGGAGTATCTTCTAGTATTTGGCTGATAAGTGTGGTTTAAAAAATAAATGACGACCTTCGGCATATGTTATATCTTTCTACTTTCCCTGTAGATGTTAGATTAGAGGAAGAATCCAAAAGCAACGATGTGTGCTCTAGATCAAGACTCCAAGACACTTTAAACTCTGAAGTAGCTGCCACGCTTGACGTTATCCATGCTGTAGATGGCACTGTGTCTACGTTGAGGTGTCCATCACCGAGTCAGCAGAATAAGAAAGAAACAGATGCGCCGTCAATATATGGAAGTGTCAGTCTTCCAGAAAGACTAAACTCTGTGGCTAATACTGTGGAAACTGAACAGAGTCCTGTTGAAATAATTCCACTGGGTACCACCGTGGAAAATCATCAGAGCCATGTTATACATGTAACTCCAGCTATTGCCTCAGAGGAACATGATTTTACTCCAGTCGGAATTAATGAACTTTGTAAGGTCGAGACTACTGATATAGATGATAAACGGGGCCCTGTCGAAAGTCCTTTGGCTGACACTGAAAAAAATCAGTGGACCCATGATAGATGTGTAGCTTCAGCTGTTACCACTGGGGAACATGTTTCTGCTCCAGATGGTACTCGTGATAAAATCTGTGAGAGTGAGACTACTGATATTGCCGAGACAAGATTCCCTAGTCAAGAGGAGGACCCCCATTTGCCACCAAATGAAAGCATGGACCAAAACGCATTAAGGTTGGAAATTCTGACTAGATTGCTTTGTGCTGTACTTCATTTTGTTCTTGGTATTAAAGATGCTGTGGCTTTTTTACCTCTTCCCAATTTTGGTTGATTTGCTAATTCATCGGCTTTTCAGATGCCATACTCCGCAATTGAGGCCTAGGAGCTTGTCACCTGGGGGTGCATCTGACGTTTCAAACAAACGACCTGCACTAATTTGTGAGTTCTTTGCGAAAGGCTGGTGCATTAAAGGCAGTTCCTGTAGATTTCTTCATAAGAGAGACCAAGTGGATCACAGTAAAGGACATGTTGAGGGCGACAAGCCTTGTCCTAGCAAAGGTATTTTTATGTTTCTAAGTACTGTTAGTTAAATTAGACTGGTTTTGTATTTTTTTATATATTTGTTATTAATTATATATATTTATGCCAACAGATTCTGGAGGTACTTCTGGTGCTTCAATGTCCCGTGGTCATAATCAGCCAAAAAGTCTTTTAAGAAATAGTGATGACTTATTACCTATAAAAACGGGTGGAGTGCACACTGAAAAGGATTATAGAGAACCTGTTCATGGCAAGGATAACTTTCGCTTGCTTGAGAGAGATGCTATGTATCGTCGTCTTTCCAGTAGTTCCCAAATATCACCATCTTCTAAAGATTCTGGTCCTCAAATGAATAGTTTCCACCCTTTTGCCACGGTGGAAGAATCTGTTGCTATGCGAAGGCAATATACTCTAGACCTTCATAGTTCTCCAATCTGTGCGTTTCCTTCAAGATCCAGTAATTCTGTCAGAAATTCTTCCTTATTGGACGATTCTTCCTGGAAGGACATGTTAAACTCTTACAAGAAAAGGAGATTTACTCCCTACAACTGGGAGCCCTCTACCCGGTTCCGCCCTTCTTGTCTTACTTCATTTGCTGCATCCTCTTCAGATGTTCCATATGATCCTATCCGCGATAGCATTGAGCAATCCAGTTTAGGTCATGACCCATTTCGCCGCTGTTCTTACAGTCAAACTCAAGGGTTGGCCTATCAGAATGACCAAAGATTACACAGCGATAGTAATGATAAGGAGGACTATTATAGCCGGAATAAGGATGCCGGTGTGGTTGAAGCGGAATCTGGTGCTGTTTCAGCTACTAATCCTGAAAACAAGATCACGTCTGATGAAAATAATCCGGTGGTTGCTGCGAGTGTCAAAGACGTTCTCAAATCAACTAAAAGTATATCGGATGGAAGCTCTAAGTTGAAGATCGATGGCCCGAGACATATGGGAGAGACGGGTAGGCACAAGAAAAATGGACTAGATGAAGACGAAGCAAGAGTCATAAAAATATTCCGAGCGGCTTTAGTAGACTTTGTGAAGGAGCTGTTGAAACCGGTATGGCATGAAGGTCGACTTTCCAAGGATGTATATAAAGTAATTGTTCAAAAAGCAGAGGACAAGATCCTGAGCACTTTACCGTCAAACGAAGTTCCAGACACATCAGAGTCGATCAACCTGTATCTATCTACATCTCGTCCTAATATTTTGAAGCTTATTCAGGTACCTGCACTCCATTTCTCGACTTTGAATATGAATATATATACACACATAATGTTGGAACTAGTATAGACCCCCGCACATTGGTATATATAGCTACCATATTAACTACTTATTGATTTAAAATTGGAGATTTACTATGTTTTACATCTTTCAATTATGACTAAATAATGTGAAATTGATAAGTAACCAAAAATAATCGAGTAAAGTCTAATAAATTTATATTTTGATGAAAACATCATTTACGGAGCATATTCTTATTATATGTATTCATATGATAAAACTTTTCTTAAGTAGTTTAATAGTACAATTTTCTAAAAAGAGAATGGAACTAGTTCTACGTTTTTGTAAAAATTAATGATTAGAAATTCAACAAAAAAAACAAAAAATGTAATGTTTTTTTTCCTTTGAACCCGATAATTATCACAATTTGATGATTTTTTGGTTATTTATGAAATTTAATAGGTTTGCTAATTTATTTGAATGATTCTTTGCTTCCATATTTAGAAATAGGTGCATTTTGGAGGGAAAATTTTGGAAATGTGTTATGCTCTCAATACATAGAGGGGTTATTTCCGTATAATTTATATCGAAAAGAACTACAGTTCGCTCATGTCGAGTTTCTGTGCAGGCTTATGTAGACAAATATGGCAAATTTTAGAAGGTGGAGATTTAGTTCGGAGTTCTGTACAGCGGCCATGGCATGTTGGGAAATTGTAAGTTGCAGCAGCATGTAACATATACACGGATGTGGAGTGAGCCGAGTGACTATCCGCTGCCATGCCTTTCTTCTAAATGCTGGTGAAATTTTCTTTTGGAACTTTAGTATAGTATAGTCGAACTAATCCGATTTATAATAAATTATTATCTTGTCTCTCGCTCTCTTATTTGTTTTCTAGTTTTTTTTTTTTTTTTTTTTTTTTTTTTTTTTTTTTTTTGCAAAGATGTCAATTGATCTCTCTGGTTGCTGTAGATACTGGGTGTTTCATGTTTGTTGACACAATGCTGGTCTCGGCAATTTCCCTGGCATACTTGTGTGTTGTGTCCGTACAACATGACATATACGGACACAAAACTCGAGTCTGGTCGCCATCAAGGAAATGGATACCTTAGTTTGTCATCGATGAAATAACTCAAGAGGATGTTGCTCATTTGTGCCCAATTATGAGACGGTTTCATCCAATTTTATTGTCTCTAAAACCGACTCGTCTAACCAAAAAAAATCTCTACTTTAAAGTACTTTAATTGGCTGCAAAGAGTGCAACATGACAGTTATTTTTTTTGGTGACTAACCTGACAAGTTGGATATCAAAATGTATGTTGCTCATTTGTGCCCACTCCCGAGATGATGAACGTTTGCCACCAACGTGACATTATTATGTGACGAAAAGGGATTTGTTAAAACTGACTAACCTGAAGGGGCTGCAGTGTTAGACAAAAGGTCGCTTTGGTTAAAGATTCGATTTGAAATTAAAAGAAGTGTAAAATGAGTTTAGGTTTGAAGATCTACTAAGTAGTACGAGTACTAACTAGAGGCTAAAGCTGAACAAGATGGAAAAGAAAAAAGATAATGAGATTGAAACCCAAGGCCAAGGGTTTTGATAAGAATGAAGGACCATGGTTAGGTCGGATTGAAGGGTGTCTAGGCGGTGTCAAGGCTCTCGATCTTATGACGGCCAAAAGGTTACCACATCGTGCTTTCATGAGTAGTAGAGATACCTTGGTAGGGAGCAGAAATGCATGTGTACCTGCATTCATCACTAGTCACTACACATCAAACAAGCAATGTGCATGTTGTTTAGAGGTAAGAACTCGGCAACCAAATTCTACAAACTTCACCCCACTCACTCATAAACACCTTTTCCCCCTACTAACCCTCGCAAGAAGAGGTTTACTCGTATATGTTTGGAGCAGCAGCAACAACAACAACAAACAACTTACTGGTAGAATCAAACAACATCAAGAAACTAAGATTGGCAAAACTAAGAAAATAAAAGCCGATTGAAAGACCAAGAAGTATACTGTATACCAACACAAAACTAGAAGAAAAGATTACCCTGTATAACTTTGCATAATAACCCAAAAGATGTTCTCCAAAGTTATCACACTACGACAATACATGGAAGAAAAAATGGTCATTGTAGAAGCGACCGTTGGAATCCATTACACGGGTATTATCCATTGTAGAAGGTATTACTGGGCATGTAAACAATTTGGAGGAAACCTTTCAACAATGGGTATCTGAAGGGATTATTAGTACTACCTACTCTGTATTTACTTCTTTTTTTTGTCTTTCTTTTCCAATTTCAAAAGAGTATTTGTAGATTAATCTATTCCAATGTGTGACTTTAATTTGGATTTTGGTCCAGGCATATCCATGAAGATTTAAAGAAAAACCCGATCAACGACGATTATAAATATGAAATACACTTCACAAAACTGAAAAAACGTTTATAAAATTTTATTTCAGTATTTTCTAAAGACTAAAATCGATACAAAATTTGTGTTACTTTTCTAAACGGAGTATTAAAAAGTCACTTACCATGATCATTCTAAACAAAGACCTAATTTCTTGGTATTACACCCATTGTTTTTTTTGTTACCTTAAGGAAATGAGTCAATACGCCGTTTGTTAGGATATTGATGAAAGTTACATCTTTAATAATTTGACTTTATATTTCAGTGGAAAGATTATCCTGGTGAACTTGATCGACGACCACTATAAATGTGAGATACAGTTCACACAGCTGTAGAAACGTTTATAGTTTATACACTTTGTCATCTTCTCAATTATGTGATTAAATACGACCCGAGATTTGCGTTGCTTTCCTAAACGACCTACTAAAGATCGACTTACTATGACCATTCTAAGCAAAGACAAAAACTTGTACTCCGTATCTCTTTAGATGTTATACATTTATACCACAAATTACTTTAAATTATTTGTGTTATATCTTTGTCCGAATCAAATAATTTTTTCGGAAAAACGCACACGAATAATTTTTTTAAAACTAAGAGTATATAAATAAAATTAAAAATATAATTTATACAAAAAAATCACACTTATAAAGTGTATACATACGCCATATATCTATACACAAAAGTATAAATATACTCCATTGTAAGTATATAATTGTATAGTTATATGTAAATTAGTAAATTACATTAAATTATTTGTGCTATATCTCCTTGTCGGAATTAATAATTTTTTTGGGGAAAACACACCTAAAATATAATTACGAAAATCAAAATTATAATTTATACAAAAAATCATATACTTATGAAGTGTATAAGTACGTCGTACATATATACATACATACGTATAAATATACTCCACTGTATAATTGTGTGTATATATATACTCCCTATATATCATTGTATTTCTCTCACGACAAGAGAAGCAACACAAAACACTCAACCACCCACCTCCCGATTTCCCACCGCCACCTTCTTCCGCCGCTATTCCTCTCTCCTCGCCGCGCCGACCACCGCATCCGCCGTCTTCACACCCCCTACAATGCCGTCGCCGCCGCACACGGCGGAGGAGAACGACAACTCCCCCGACGTTGAAAACTCCCAAATTCACCAATACAATAATAACATTAATAATAGAGACGTGGAGGAAAATGTTGAAGAGAAAGAAGATACTGAGAACAACAATGAAGATGAAGACGAAGACGCAGACGCAGACGCGGAAGAAGAAGAAGAAGAAGAAGCAGAAGAAGATGGAGAAGAAGAAGAAGAAGATGGAGAAGAAGATGAAGATGGAGAAGATGAAGATGATGTTGAAGGTGGTGGTTTATATGTGTATTCTTTACTTCCTTCATTCATTCCTTCACCTTGTTCATTTGTTTACGGTTTTACGTATTTTAATCAAAGCTAAACAAATGAATTGGGACGAAGAAATTAATTTTGATTCTATTTATTACAGTACTAACAATTTTCTTAGTAATGTGACGAACTAGTACTGTACTAGCTAATAGCTGTGGCGTTACAAAGAAATTAAGAAATCGAAACTTTTTTAGTTAAAATTGTTTCCAATTATTTGACGAGTTATATAAAAGTTTATTTTCCCGACGTTGTTGTTGAATGAAGTGATGAATCAGTAGCTACCCACATTTTGTATGATGATTTTGTATGTGGGTTTTGATTTGATTGACATAATTTTTCTTCCTTCATAATATAGCTGACTTTTATCTCGTTTTTTTTTATTTATCTATTTAATTTTTTTTGCTGTATTTTTGTGAATTGTGATTATCAGGTGAAAATATGAGTCAATCAAGCAGTGGTGATGAAGATGAATGTGACAACAAGGAAGAGTAAATCTATTCTTCTTTTACTGCTTTTTTTTAACTGTATCTTGGTGCTGTAAATATTGTTTGTAATTAGCAAAATTTGGCAAGTTTTATAACGTGAAAGTTTTAAGTTTATGTTTTGATCTTTGTTAAGTTGCTTGTGATTGATGATTGCATTAATTACTTTTGTTTTGGTGTAAAACATCTGGTTTAGTCCGCATTCGAGTCGGGTATAGTGGCTCAAGAGCGGTTCCACGGCTCCAATGAGAGAGCTCTGGTTAAGTCAGAACAACCCCCTTCGCGGTTGATCTTGCTAATTAATTATTTTTTGTAGGAGCTTATGAGTTGATGATTTGCATTAATTACTTTTGTGTTGGTGTAAAACATCTGGTTTAGTCCGGATTCGAGCTGGTAGTGGCTCTAGGTTAAGTTAGAACCACCCCTTTCCCGTTGATCTTGGTAATTGATTGTTTTTGTTGGGAGCTTATGAGTTGAGGGAAAGTGGGAAGTGGGAAGACATGAGTGTGACACTATATACTTTGGAATTTGAGGTGTTGTGGTTGTGACTTGTGAGCAAGGATTTTGAAAGTCATGGAAGTTACTCCCTCCGTCTTTCTCAATAGTTACCTATGTTTGAAATTCCCCTCATATAAAAAGGCAATACGCCAGTATCAAGTGAGACGGGAAGGAGTAGCTTAGATTTTGCAGAAAGAGTTTTGGTGATCTGTGTTGGATGATTCGTTTGGGGTTCGTTGGTGTGTTTGTCTTTTGTGGGAATCGATTTTGTTCGATTCTGATTTGCCTTCTTGTAAAGCTCTGTTGTGGCCATGTTGTTACTTACATTGGGGGTATTGTTCTGCACATGCATTCTGTTGTGTGATGTGAATATGCATCCCAGATATCCTCTTATCACTTGTGTTAAAACGTTGCGTCTTTGTAAATGTAAAATCTAAAAACTAAGCTTGAGCGATCTTATCCTACCCATATTTGCATTTTTGTTCTGTGAAATGTTCTGCTGCCATGCAGTCCCGAGTAGTAACTCACCGTTCTTAGGGTTCCCAGTAGCGGGTTGAGATAGTTCTGATTCCAACATGCATAGTTCTGCAGCATTTAGATAAACTTAGGTTTATGTTGCATGATTGCCTATTGTGTATCTTACTATGCATTGCAGATTTGCAGACATGCTGCAAGTTGAGAGATTTTAAGTCTATATGTGGATTTATTACTTTTTTTCCGTCTTTAACTGCTTCAGATTGTAGTTCTGATGTGAGTTTCTGAATTGCTGTTGCTGTTGGAGTGAATGCTATAGGATTACTGAAACCTAAGATAAGCGATACTGTAGTATCGAAGGGTAACTTCTAATGCATATGCAATGTTTCATGTCTGTCATATATGCTTCTAATAATTCTCTTATATATGTATTTTGGCAGATTCGTTCTTGTGAAATTGTCGGATATACGGAAAGAAGTACAATGTCCAATTTGTCTTGGTACAGCTATAATTTCTCTGTTTTTCACTTAAGGTCTTTATTTGTCAATGACCTGTCTCCTGTGATCCTATTCACTGGAATAGCAAATAGCAATAATTTCCTTATTTGGCATGTTCGGCGGAATGGTTAGATTTCTATTTTTAGAATATTGCAATTCTGAAGAAAAAGTGCTATTCTATTTGGACTTAAAATTGCTGATAAGTAGATCTCTTTCCGTCACCTACAGCAGGAATGCAGACAGCAAGAATGTGCATCTTCATTTTTTCAGAAATGATGAGAAACTGAGTCAAAGTTCATTTCTCGAATGAATTAATGAATGAATGTTTACACTTTTAAACCACCTGACCCTTCTATGCCGTGAGTAAGACCAATAAATCCGTGTTTAAAAAGAACTCCTGAAATAAACGACAACATGCTTTGGTGGAAAACTGAAAATACTTGCCAATTTACCGTTGTTTTTGCGCAGTCTTTTACTGTATGTTAATAACCAGTAGACCTCTCAGAAAATCAATTCCTGTTTTATTTTGCCATACTTCTAGTTTATGTGCATTTTCAATGCTGGGATAAGTGTGAAGAAATCATCAGTAGTGAAAGTGATTCAAATGATTTTCTAAAAACTTAATTCAGGACAATTTTGTCTCTTTACCAGTTACGAGTATAACTTATAAGTACGCTTGATTTGGGACATATCACATATGTTATGCATGTACTTTCTCAGTGTCCTACAGCTTATGGGTCCATACTGCTTAATTGCTAAAGGCTTTGTTAGTTTTACAAAAGTGCCCTTAATTTGAGAAGGGATTACGATTTTTTGAGTAGTCGTTGTACCAGAGTATTATGTTAACACAGTCTGGCAGTCCTTTACGTTTTCCTGAAATTACTGCAGCAAAAAATGTTTGTGCGCGTAACATAGCTCGTCTGTGTTTTGATTTTTTAGTTCGACTGCTGCATGTTGTAGGGATCATCAAAAAGACGAGAACGGTTATGGAATGTCTGCATCGCTTCTGTAGAGAGTGTATCGACAAGTCCATGCGATTGGGGTATTTGGAGAATTTTGTCTGAATATTGTGCATCTTTTTGATTAGATAAGTGACGAGATTTAGAGTTAACTTAATTTTGAAAAACGATAAAACAGAAACAATGAATGCCCAGCTTGCCGCACACATTGTGCCAGTCGAAGGTCTCTAAGGGATGATCCTAATTATGATGCATTAATCGCTGCTATATATCCAGATATTGATCAATATGAAGAGGAGGTACGCTTCTCGATCATAAAAATTTAACTCCAACCCACTTGATCATTATCGTCCATTCCATTATTTTATTTTCTCGTCACAGGAACTGTCTTACCAGGAAGACGAAAAGGCTCGAAACATGCAGGTGAGACCGAGCTTCACCAACTAAGCTAGTTGACATTTGCGCTCATAATTTCATATGTGAGACGGTTTCTTAAGGTCTAGCTAGCTGATGAAATCGAATGTCGTGTGGACAGATTCAGGCTCAAATAGCCCAAACGTTTCGCAGGCAGACAGAAGCACTAAGCAAGAAACGCAAAAGATCACAGGCCACTTATCGCAGGAGGCGAAACTACAGATCAGAAGACGAGGAGGAGGCTAACAATGTTCACGAGGGGGCTAAATACCCATCTTCCCAAGACGAACGGTCGACTGAGCTCAAGTATAAAAGACAAAAGAGGTGGAGAGGACACACGTCCGCTGCAGGTGCCAGTGGAGGTGGTGGCGGAGATGAACATGATCAAGAGGTGAACAAGGAAACCATGGTTACGCCTGTAGGGTGGGTTGGAAGTTCGGAGATGCTTGCTTGGGGTAAAGGTGGGCTAAGGAGTAACACCAGGCACGGGAGTGGGGCCACTGGTAATGGTAGTAAACACCCACCACGTAACCGCCTTGCTAAGCTTGGTGATCATCTCCGGAATTTGAAGGAGAATGAAAGCGAGGTAAGCTGCTATCCCATTGCCAATTGCTCTCTCTCTCGTTTTCTCAAAATTTATACTTTTCCTTCATTCCAAATTTATACAACTATTTGACTTTAGTGATCAAATAACACTATTTTTCATACTTTTTTTAAAACTTGGAGTTATTAACCCTTTAAAAACTTTCTCCATTATTAACACTTTCAACTTATTTTGCATTTAAAACTGTATCTTTATTATTATTTTATTTTATTGTTCGCCTTTATTTTTATTGCAAGGGGGTTTTACTCTTGTGTTTTTCAAATTCGACGTGATACCATTCGTTTTCCGAAAATATCGCTGGTACCCATAACCTTAACAAACAGTTAACTTTTGCAATAAAATATGTTTACAATTAAGTGAACTTCTGTCAAAAAAATCATCTGAAAGTGCATAAACTAAGCATCTAAAAGAGGTGAATTAGAGCATTTAGGGTATTTAATGGAAGACGAACAATACAATAAAATAATGAGCAATAAAAAAACAGTTGGTTTTTTTTTTTGGTTGGTTTGTGTGGAAAAGGTTCTAAAACCGGTTTAATGTTGTTTCAGATGGAGATCCAAGTGGTACTGATTTCTCTCGATCAGCAGAGACCATCAGCTCTTGAGCATTCATTCTTGTCAAGCAGGGCTGCCCTATCCGTTGAGCAATTATGCCAAGTACGCCATCTCCATCCGAAGTCACGTCTTTGTTCTTATCGCCTTGTAATAACACCCCTAATTTAGAAACCCGTCTCTCCTTTCAGTATATTTCTCTTCAGACATCGGTGCCACCTGAACGAGTAGAGATTCTGGCTGCAAAAGCCCCTTTATCAACCATACAAGGTCAAGTATCGAGTTCCTGTGCATTGGAGGCATGCAAAGACGATTTTCAAGTGTTGGACTCTCAGGAAACTTTGGGTGGACTTAGAGCGACCGTTGATTTTTCTCAGGGCCATCTGGTAAGTTTCTTCATGCAATAATAAATCCGAGGCAAAAGGCAAAAATTGCTTCAAAAATGAAATGTCATACTGTCAATAACAACATATACTCGTAGGTTGTGATTAGCAGATTTTAGCGACAGGTTTGACTAAAATAAATAAATTAGTAGAATTAGGAAAGAGTGTTTGGTAATTAGCATATACTCCGTATGTGATATAATAATTATATTGTTTTCATGTAGAAATTGAATATACGTTGTTTCAATAGGGCTATTAACAGCAAAAAAAATGTTTATGCCGCTATTAACAGCATATTCAAAATGAGTAGATAGATAGGCAGTCGGGTATTTAGGCCTGAATTTGTTAATTTTCATCGAATATGTTATTTGCATTATTGATTTCAGACGTTGGCATATCGGCAAAAGGGGTGAACTGAGATGATTCTGCAGGAAAGTTAGAGTGGGCGTCACATACAATTCACAAGGAGAAAATGAGCAGGGGTGTTGGACATAGCAAGGTTTTATGATATACATTTTTATATATATAGGTTTAGGATTGGAAGAGGGGTTTCAGAAAATGTTGCCCTGATACTTGTTGGTTGTTTTCAGGATGAATTTACTCAGGGACAGGGACAGGGACAGGGACAGGGACAGGGACAGGGAGGCAGTTTTCTTATGATACTGTAATGTTTGGTTAATGTTATGTTTGTACTGGTAGAATTCTCAGAATGTCACAGTTTTTCCAGCTTGTGGAAATTCAAGTGTATGAGTTACTATGCTTTTATTTTTTTTATTTTTTTATATTCCTATCCGACCCGTTTTGATTTTAAGGTGTTGCGTTTATCGGGTGGTACTGCAGCACAACATATATATTGTTAATGTTAAATCGTGGGCTTAATAGAGGAAACAATCCCAATTCATGTTTGGATTCAACCTTACCTTAATTGGCTCCCCCAGTTCATGGTCCAACTGACTCATTTTCCAGGTCTAGTTGTATGCTTACGACTTTGAGCATCTTTAGTGCAGGGTGCAAGTCCAAGGAAATTAAAGTCAATCAAGCGGTTTTTCAGGTCAGTTTATTAGATTGTGTTCTCACAAGTCACAACGGATGGTTTGGAAAAACTCGATAAATTATAGGGAGTATTGTTCAATTGACTGAGCTAGGGATTGAGATTCTCAGTAACGGTCTTGCGGTAAGTATAGCGATAAACAAACTCATTGAATAATCTTATCTTTTTTTTTTTTGTAACAATCTTATTTGAGAACGTATAAATCACCTTAGGAAATCCACCTACATTTCATTAATTTTGTTGGACACTTTTTTACAATAGTGCAAATTCAAGGATGTTGGGACTCTCGGAACCTTCAAAAGAAACGGTTCTAACTTCCCCCCACATTTTTTAGTGGTTTCACAATATTTATTCGGTATTCGGTAAATATAATTTGAGAAGTTGGGTCTCTCCTAAGAGCAACCACAATGGGTAGTTCTTACCCTTGAGGTTGTCAAAAGAACTTTATTTGATAAAGTTTGTCCATTGTGGACAAAAGTTCTTGCTATTTTTAAGAAATTGAGTTTTTGTTTAAGAACTTGGTTTGTGCTCATTCCAAAACAAAGTTGACCAATCCTTGTGTATGACATGCAACAACCTATAAACCTACAAACTTTACCTAGGCTCACTCACTATGGGTATGTCCCATCTAAGAACTTTAAGTAAAATTCTTCCATTATAAGTTCAAGTTCTAAATTTATTGAGTTTGTCAAAATATGACATGGTATGGACAAACTTTATATAAAGTTTGTCCATTGTGGTTGCTCTAAGGTGTCTATATAACTATCACCCTACATGAACGAATGGGACACGTTTTCTTGTCATTTTCAAAGCATTTTGTTGTCGTCCCATTTAACGACGTAAGTATCACCCTATATAAATAAATTGGACATTTTTTTTTTGTGTGATTTCCAAAGCATTATGTTTTTGGGGTCATTTATGTTATCGATTTGACCCGTATTTACAAATAAAGTGACAAGTGTAAGAGATGTTTGAATGAATAGTGGGAGGAGTAAAATACAAAGGAATGAATGAATAATAATGATGAAAGAATGAGAAGATCCCTTGAAAGACTACAAGATCCGTTTGCTTCCTCCTATAAACCTCATTTTCTGTACTTGTTCTCTCCTTTTCCATTCTTTATTTTTCACTTGTTGTTGTTGTTGTTGTTGTTGAGCTGCCCTAGCACATGCTCTTTTTCTGCTTTTTTTTGTACCACATCCCACAGTTTGTCTATCTAGTTATACCATCATCGTCTGCAAAAAAAATCGATTATATGTGTATATATATGTGTATTGTTTTCACGTGAAATCTGGTATGATAGATCTTGAAGTGTTTCCAGACATGTGGTATAAAAATCTCAAGTTGAAGTGTATAATACACGATTTTCGGGGATTTGTAATTCAGAACAAAAATGACAAAAAATTACACAGATTGTTCTATCGGACGAGTCAAAAAGCAAGCATAATAAGTATTTGTCGGTCCCGCATGATGTGAATTAATAAGATATTCTGGTTTGTGAACCAGTTCAAACCCGGAAAAACCTCAAAAATTTAATAATAATAATAATAATAATAATATGTAAAGTGTTAAGAATGAAGATGACATATTCAAATTTGTTTGGCACCCTAAACAGAGAAATTTGGAATCATGCATATAGAGTTAGTATAGTGTAGCTAGTTTGAATCCCTGGAGAATAAAGCGTGGTTTTGAGACCATGATCATGATTATGATTATGTGGTGGGTGGGTGCGTTTTGGCCTTGGGCGGGTCCATATTAGATGAGGATTGGATATATATGCATAGCTCTGTCTGCTCACACTAACATTTGTAATGTTATTATAACGGGTTCAATAATATTTATTTAGATGGAATAAACAATACCTACTCTATCATATCATATAGCTTCAAGAACAACACTGTTTTGTCTTTTTAACTTGATATAATAATATGACGGATATATTTGTGACAAATGAGAGGATCAAATATTTTATATATTCATATATTATTGGTTTCATTCCCTACACATGTTGCATCTTGTCCCTTTCTCTTTGGACTCTTCTATACTCCTCTTACCATGCAAATATTCTCAACTTATTACTATCATCTTAGTTTTATCTTAAATCTTAATCATTGTGTGTATTTGTTCTTTTGTTTTTTCCTAATTAGTTTAATTTGTGTTAATTGAATTGTTTACTATCATGCACATTTTTATTTTAAATTAATAAAATAAAAAGACTTAAAAATTTAAAAAAAGAGGGTATGTATAATACGATATAATTATAATTATAATACTACTTCGTATTCCATGCTGTTTATTTATTTTTTTCTAAATTATCTCTAATTTGGAATTAATTTATTGATATATTTTACACATCAATACGTCATTTAATAATACAGAGCATCAATTATGGATGTATGAGTATAAATTTTATTAGGGATTTTCTACGTGGTACTCCTGAACTTTTTACTTTTCTACCTTGTACCCCTACACTTTTTACATGTATACATGGTACCCTCGTACTTTACAAAAAGTTTCTTTGGTATCCCTAAACTTTATTTTATCTTTATTGGTACCCATAAACTTTTTTTCCCGTCAAGTTTGGCAACAAATTACCTTTTTATGTTCAAGAATAAAAGTTAAACGTCATTTGACATACCTAATTAACCGATAATTGAACTTAAACTAACAATTTTGTACGTGTTTGCAGTTATACTCCGAATCTAAACGCATTACATTTTTGACATTATATTGTCAAATCAAATGATAACACTTGAATTAAGCTCAATAACTTGATAATTATCTAAGTTAAATGATATTGAAGTCTTAATCATAAGCTAAAAACATAATCTAACGACAAAACTTGATGGAAAAAAAAATTTCGGGACGATAGTTAAATTAATAATAAACTTCAAGGGTACCATGTATAAACATAGAAAGAGTAAGGGTACCACGTAGAAAAGTGAAAAATACAGGAGTACCACGTAGAAAATCCCATTTTATTAGTACAAATCAAGGACTGTGGATAGGAGTAGTAGTTTGATTCAGAAGGACCATTATCTCATGTAAAACTGTGGATTATTCGATTACAAAACTCATCCATCAAGAAATATACAGTAGCTAGTCTATATATTGGGTGAATGGGGATAAAACCTTTCGTTAGAATGATCGGCCATTATGTCACGAAGAGATGATATGATATGATGATGGTACGCAACCTTAATCATGAATTCATGATACAACTATTCAATTTATTATTGTTATTGGGACATGATATTGACATGCATTTAGCTTCCCGCCAAAACTATATTATCACATATTCATTGTTTAATTAACCCAATTTATCATCTTACTCTTATAAATAACGAGTTATATACAGAGTGTATGGAGCAATAGAGATAATATAAAAACAAAATATCTAGTAAAAATATAAAAACAAAATATCTAGGAAAAATATAAAAACTCGTCTTATTTATATATAAGTTGAATGATTATTCATTATAAAAAATTTAAGACAGTTGTAAAGAAAAAACAAGCGATTATTACTGATTATTAATATTATAGGACCAATAAGATTCTTTTGATGTCTTGATTTAGTAGAAAGCCCTCGTCTTAATTCCGAGACCTTGTTCATATGACTTGGGAATAATTCTCAATCAAAAGATTACCCCTGTTGGGAATATTTTCACGTATTTGGTATTAGGATCGAGCGAATAGAGGTGATCACGGATTGATTCTGGATCAGGTTAGCCGGGTCATGTAGAATCAAGTTGAAACACCCCACATTGATTGAAGATGTCCTATTTATGAGCTTTGCTTAAAGGGATTTGAAGTACTACTCATATCAACAAAGTGCACTTTCTGGTCATCCATGCAAAAGAACTTCGCAGTTAAGCGTGCTTGGCTGGGAGCAATCTTAGGATGGGTGACCTCCTGGAAAGGTTTCCGGGATGCGCATGAGTGAGGACAAAATGTGTTGGAAAGGACTCGTGTTGGTCTGTGGGACCAGTACAAAGCCTGGCGGGCTACCGCAGTTAACATTTCCGGTCCTAGGATTCGGTCGGGGTGTTACAAATGGTATCAGAGCAACCCTGCGACCGTGCATTTGGCACCTAGCGGGGGTGGATTCTGGGTCAGCGGTTATGCTGCCAGGCGCAACGAGGACGTTGCGTTCTTCAAGTGGGAGTGATTGAAACACCCCACATTGATTGAAGATGTCTTATTTATGAGCTTTGCTTAAAGGGATTTGAAGTACTACTCATATCAACAAAGTGCACTTTCTGGTCATCCATGCAAAAGAACTTCGCAGTTAAGCGTGCTTGGCTGGGAGCAATCTTAGGATGGGTGACCTCCTGGGAAGGTTTCCGGGATGCGCATGAGTGACAACAAAATGTGTTGGAAAGGACTCGTGTTGGTCTGTGGGACCAGTACAAAGCCTGGCGGGCTACCGCAGTTAACATTTCCGGTCCTAGGATTCGGTCGGGGTGTTACACAAGTTATTGAGTGAAGGTCGACCTAAACCCAATCCGTGGAGGTAAAATACATTTTTTTTGTCCAATTTTTGGCTGACTAGGACGGGTCAGGTTGGTTTAAGCTTAGATGGATCCGGATCCGGGTCAACATTAACATGTCATGTCATGCCGAGACAAAGCAAATTAAAATCGACTCAGGAGGCAAAGTGGTTTTAGGATGGCCTACATGTTTGACCACCCCTATCTAGGACGAGTAACACACTCCTATATATCACTCTGAAATCAACCACATGTTATTGTTTGTGATGAAGATGTACGTCATTCATATTGTGGAGTAACATTTCAATTATAAGTCATCTAGATAAAAAAAAATGTAGACAAGAGGTAAACTTATACAGTAACAATATAACGAACATTCCTATAATAAACGAGAGTAGTAAGCTAAGATAATTAAGACCATGTTCTTTATTTCTGACTTATTTTCAACTAGTGGACCAATAACACTCATCCTTATTCGTTATTGTTAGATCATTTACGCTCATTTATTTAACTACGGAGTATATGTATAACCTATTCATCAATTCAAGTCACTTAATTATTTCATTTCAATTTAGATAAATGTGATTAAATGGAGTAAAAGTAGAGGAAATTTCTTCCATTTAAATTGAGTGGAACATGTATGTATAATGTATTAGACAGAAAATGAGGTGAGTAAATAAGCAAGCGATTATGGGGTAATGCTGCATGGGAGTATAAAAATGGGTCTAAGACAAGATTAAAATAAGAGAAAGTAAGATTTGGTGTGTACATACTGTAGTAGATAGGCCGGGCTTGAAAAACGAGGGAGGGAGTTTTACTTTTTAGGGATTCCCTCAATCTTAAGGACAGTATTTAAGTCCTTGATTAGATAGTAGGACTATTTATTTAATACCACTACTATAGATAATGGTGTGTTATTAATTACTCTCATTTTTTTTTGGAAATATCTGTCATAATATTATAATCGACTAACCAATTAAATGTCAAATATTACTACGTCACAGAGATTTTTTTTTCTGAGATCTATTGTTGATGATACTTAATCTTAAACACTAGGCTATCACATCTTCCAGGTGTATCGATGAATTAATTAATGAAGTAAAAATGAAAGAATATATGTTTACGTATGGTGAATTGGTGAGTGATGCCTAGTGCCTAGTGCCTAGTGTAGTGTGTCAAGTCATACAGTCATACACAAAACTCCTTTTCTCGAACACTGTGAGGAGATTCATTCATCTACTGTACTGTTGTTACTGCTTCTGCTGCTGTGCTGTGTTGTGTTGTGTTGCTCACTGTGTGTCGTCCTTCCTTCTTGGTTTTCACAATGTCCCCTCCTCCTTCCTTCCTTCCATTCATCTCTCTTTACGACTAACCTACCTTTATTCCCCATTCAACCTTCTTCATCCCACAAACACCCTCCCATGTATATCCGTCATTAACTTGTGATATGACTGCTCACAGTACTCTTAATATGGAGTAGAATAAAAAAATATATAAGTACATATTTGATCATCACGTATCAATCTGTCATAATAAAAGAACTCTTACCAGTTGAACTTATTTCTTCGTCTCGTAATCTTATGAATGTGACAAAAGGAGAATGAATGTGGGGGAGAGTAGCATAAAAACTTGTTTCAAGTAATCAAATCATATAGAATTGGATGTTAGTCTAGTGATTAATTAAGGTAAGGTAGCGTGGATAATAGGTCTCAATTAAGTTTGAATCTCCTTATTCTCTATATTTTAATGCGACTAAGTGTTCTTCTCGTTGAAAAATGAAAAAACTAATCATATCATATGAAGTATGGTGTATTATTTGACATACTCCTATCTCTTTGTCTCACTCAATAGTTAGTTTTTTTTAAAATGTGATAGAGAAAGACGGGGGAGTAAATGTTAAGAGGAATCAAATCTTTATATCATGTTTTTGCAAATATGTTATAAATTCTTTGTTTACAATGAAACAATAACACAAAATCAAAATTCATAATATTACTCGCTAGTCGCTATATATAATTCGATTATTATTTCAATAATTTAACTACTTTTAAAAAAAACACTCCCCAATTTCAATTATTTGATATCTTTAATTAAAAAAATTCTCAAAAATAATATAAAATATAACCAAATAGGAGTAATCAAGATAAGAATGATGGGTATATTTTAATCAAAATAAAGTTATCATCTTCCATTAAGAACTATTACTCCATTCAACCTTATATTCATTCGTACACTATACAGGCTTAATTCTCCAAATTAACAAACAGAACTCAGAAATGTCACGTGAAACCCCATTCTTCCATCCACCATATCGTTTGAACGGATTATCTATTGTGACAGAATTCTTGTTTGCGACAGTTATATTCGTCATATTAATGTGACGGGTCAAATAATGTTCATTTATATAGAAAATGACAAAAGTAAGTCACATGGTCATACTAATGCTTTGTCATTTTCTATCTAAATGGTAATTATTTGACCTGTTATAGTAATATAACAGATAGTTCCGTCACAAGCAAGACTAACTGGTCTATTGAATTGTTATAAATGATACTCAGTAAAATATTACTCTGTACTCATTTAAGTTGTGTTCTCTTGAACTAAAATAAGCTAATTTGAACTAAACTAAAATGAATTAAACTGGACTGAATTAAACTGATGAACTGAAAAGAATTGGACATGATACATCGGGAATAACAATATTTTCATTGTTTTCTATCTAAATGAGTAAATAACTGACCGTTATAATATCACACTATAATGGATAGGTTAGTCACAAAGTATTTTTAAAATAATATTTAAATCATCTAGAAAAAAAATACAACGAGTATAAGAGTACACACTATTCTACCTGTAATTTGTCATCTTACTCTTTGTTTTGTTTAACACTGAAAAACAAAAAACATGGTACTCATATCTTCATCACCTTCTCCTTCTAATACTAATACTACTACCACTACTAACCATAACAATAACAATAATGAATGGACACTCTTACAGGTTTATAATTCTCTCTCTCTCTCTCTACTTTTAATTTGTTCGAACAAGCATGCATTTCATCGAATACTACATACATTAATAATAATTTTAATTTATATATTAGTATTTGGGATGGAGCAAATGAGCAATTATTTTGGGTCCCCTTTTTTTGTTTTTGTTTGCTTGCATTTTGGAAGAGTATCTTAACTTCTTATGTGGGTATTAATTTTCCAACCCTAAAACACCAAAAACAAACAAATTCCTCAAAAAAAAAAATCCCAAAGTTTTCAACATTTTGTTGTTTGTTTTTGAGTAACTAAAAACAAAGAGGTGGAATTCCCTTCAAAGTTTTCATCTTTCTTGTTTGTTTTTTATTGCAAATTTAAGAGGTACAAAACCCTCCAAAGTTTTCATCTTTTTGTTGTTTATTTTCTCATAACAAAAACAAACACTAGCTAGCTAGTGTTCCCTTCAAAGTTTTGATTAAAAAATTGCAAACACAAGAGGTACAATACAATCAATAAAACCCTTTAAAGTTTTGAACAAAAATAAGTAGAATTCTCTTCAAAGTTTTGATCTTTTTGTTGTTTTTTTAATTGGAAACACAATTGGTACAAAACCCTTAAAAGATTTGATTTTTGTTGTCCAAAGTTTTGATCTTTTTGTTTTTGTTTTGTTTTTTTTAATTGGAAACACAATTGGTACTAAACCCTTCAAAGTTTTGATCTTTTTGTTGTTTATTAATCACATCAAAAACAAATAGGGGAAAAAAAAAATTCAAAGTTTTGATCTTTTTGTTGTTTATTAACCATAACAAAAACAAACAGAAAAAATAAAAATTCAAAGTTTTGATCCTTTTGTTTGTTTGTTTGTTTGTTTTTGTTGCAGGATAATCAGTTTAATGTTCAAAAAAGTGGTGGAAGTTTCAGAAACATGGCTTCATTAGCTCCATTACCACCACCGCTGCCGCCACCATCAAGAGTTTTAGATCAAAAGGTTGCAAATTACACTCAAGAACAGCAACAACAAAAACAACAACAACAAAGCAGCAACAACAACAACAACAACAACAATCAAGAGGCATTGAGGTGTCCAAGGTGTGATTCTAGCAACACCAAGTTTTGCTACTACAACAACTACAGTTTATCACAACCAAGGCATTTTTGCAAGGCATGTAAGAGGTATTGGACTAGAGGTGGTACTCTTAGGAGTGTTCCTGTTGGTGGTGGTTGTAGGAAGAATAAAAGGGTCAAAAGATATCCCAATAATTCTTCTTCTAATACTACTACTACTACTAATCCCACTTCTAATATTAATCATAATACTAATTACACTACTAATCTTCATGATGGTTCAGTTAATTCACTTCCTTCTTCTAATCACATCCATGATTTGATCACTTCATCTAACTCAAACCCTCTATTTTATGGTACTATTAATCATCATCATGATCATAATCTTATGAATTTCCCATTTTCAAGGTATGATCATCATCCATCATTATCTCAAATGAATGGTGTTGGATTAGGGTTTTCATCACTTGGGTTAATGCATAATGATGTTATTAATAATGGTGATTTTAGAAATGGGTTGGGCTTAAATCCTCATAATAATAATAATAATAATAATAATAAGCATATTTTTCAAGATTTGATCTCATCACCAAACCCTTTATTACTTTCTACTACTAACAACACCAACACCACCACCTCTAGTACTAATAATACTAATCCTTCAACAATTTCCTCACTTTTGGCATCTAGTTTTCAAATGAAGAGTGGTAACAATTTTGGGACAATCTTGCCCTCATCATATGAGGGTAGAGGTATGTTTATGAAGGAAGTGAAAATGGAGGTGGAGGGGCAAAATAGGGTAATGGATCACCATCATCATCATCATCATCAATGGAGTGGTAGTGTTCCTAGTCAAAGTGAGGTTGATCATCATCGACATCATCATAGCTTGGCTTCATCACCTAATTCATCATGTGATCCATCTCATGTTTGGGGTGATGGACCTAATCTTGGTTCTTGGCTTGATTCTTCACTTAACAACAACAACAACAACAACAACAATCTTGGTGCTTCTTCATTCCCTTCTTTGATCTAATTAAGCAATGCAAACATCCTTAGCTTTTTTCCGTTCTGATAGAGAATATCATATTATTACGGTATCAGTCTTTTTTTCTTTATACATCATCCACAAAAAAAAAAAGATTTCTTGATTCATGAAGCAATTAAGTGAGAAATGTTAGAATTGGAGGATGGAGGGTTAGTATCATGCATCCTGGCCTCTCACATGCATTACAAATTCTTGGCCAAGTATGTATGTGAAACATACATGTAAGAGGGAGAGGGAGAGGGAGAGGGGGGTACTGTACTGAAACTTAGTATAGTTGGTATGAGTGAGTTGATCGGATGGGTGTGTTCATGTCAGCAGCATATCATGCAGAAAGAGAAAGAAAAGAGGAAGATGGATTATATTATTGAAGGTTTAATATACAATTTGCGCCGAGAGGAACCTCGGATCCGATCAATGTGCTCCCTCCAATTCAAGAGCTCTGCAAAAAATGGATATAAGATGATGAAGATTAATTAAGCTCCAAATTATAAGTGAGTTGAGTTTTTTTTTTTGTATTATCTTAATATATTACATACTCTACATGGGTTAATTGTTGTATATAGATGTATGTATGTATGTATGTATATGCATGCATTTTTCTTAATTGTGGGGATATCTAGTTTTTTAAGTAGATTGATTAGCTTCTTTTGTTGTAATGTTAGATTCTTAGGGGCCGGCCGCGGGGGGTTGGTAATTGGTATATTATGCAATGCAATGGTAGAGGTCCTTCAGATATGGACATTATAATATTATAGATTTATAGACTGACTAGGACTTCAAACATTCCATCTTTTTTTTTCTTGGGGAGGAGTTTAATTTGGTACTACTCCTTCCTATATTGGTATAGTAAAAGAGGAGAGATTGGTTTATTAATTAGTATTAGTATTAGCATTAGCATTTGATCCAATGTGGGTTAGTAATGTTCATGTTTTCGTGTTTAATCAATCGCATGCAGCGAGCTGCATCATGCATGTTCCGATCCAAGGAGTTGGTTGTGCATGACCAATTAAGTCGTGGGTTCGTTAATCATAGAATCATTCTTCCGTTGGTTATACAATCTCGTAATTTAAACCGCTTTAGTCATTTTACTTGGGATGATCAACTATATTCGTTTTTCTACTAAAACTTGGATCCCATCCCATCCCATCCCTTTCTTGTACAACACTCTTGTATGCATGTCACCGAAAGTCCTTGATTGGTTCGTTAATCATAGAATCATGCATCGGCTATACAATGTCGCAAGCAATTTAACAACCCGTTAGGACCGTTACTCATTTATATACCTAAGATGGATATATTCGTTTTTTTACTAAAACAGATCCAAATACTATTAATATAGTACAGTATATAATTAGTGGAATTGAGTGCACATGAATCTAAATCTGAGAACATATACTCCTGAGTCGTGAGTAATTTGGAATGTAAAATAATTGTGTCAGAAATTCTTTTGAGAATGAATATGCATGTCTTGGATGCATGCATGCCATTTTATATACACACTTCATCAGATCAGATGAGTGGAGTGAGTAGTAAATATAAGTGAGAAAATATGAATGAATGGAATCAATAGATTTTGACTATGACTACTACTGTATCCTCACCCTCACCCTCACCCTGACATCCCCATAGTCGTCTACTGTTTCTACGTCACTCTTTAATTCTTCATTCTATTTTCTTAAACCTTACTTTTAAACTTGATTACCAAACTCATCATCACCCTCTCGTCTCCATCCGTTTCGCTTATATAACTAAAGTGCGATTAAGCGTTATTATACAAGTATATTAGGTTGTCCGTTACGCTTCAGTATGGCTTAGCCCGGTTTGTATGTTCAAATGCGATTTAAATGTTATTGTACGATGATATTAGGTTTTGATGCGAGATTCATAATTTGAGTTTCAAAAATGATACAGTAACCACCCCTCATGTGAGAGGTCTCACAATCAAATCATACGTAATTAATTAGATTGAATAGAGCTAGGGTGAATGTATAATACTCTCTCCGTTCCGTTCATTTGTTTGTTTTTTATATTCATTGTGAGGAGTATTTTAATCAAAGACATACGGAGTACAAATGAATTAAATGGAGGGAGTATTACTGTTTTTAGTGTTACACACCCTTAGTCTAAATGTGTAATCGATACCTGAAACTTGATTTGACCGGAATTTTGATCGTGTTGAACCATACATGACCGAGTTAGTAGTTACCCTTAACGTTTCAAAAATAAATCGGAATAAACTCATCGAAAACATAGTCACTTTCATCTTAACTCAAAAAGTCGAATCGAGGTACTCTATCAACCCCCAACCCAACTCACAATGTGAATCGAACAGGCGGACACCATCACGTTCCTCGAGGCTTCCGCTTCGAGACAGAATAGGGGGACTGAATTCTTAACTAGGGAAAGGGTTTGGGAAGTTTTCCTTGCAAAATGTATGTACAAGTACAACACTTAAATGTTTGGACACATGGGGAACACAATTTTTTGTATCCGTTTTAAACTTAAGACAGATCAAATATTTTAAATATGACAAAAGTGCATGTTCCTAAGAAATAAAAGAAGCGTTGTGTCATCTATATGTAATTCTGTATTGATTGATATTTGACTCATTTTATTGTTGAGACGGATATAAGCCATAGTTGATTAGGGAATTGGGATAGTTGGATTGATTTAGAATTGCATATGGGTTGAAAGAGAATCATGGAGAATGGACCCAAATCTGTTATTATTAAAGCTGCCAACTTAAAAAGAAGGCCCATTATTCCAATTATGCCTTGTACTTAGGGCACATCTGCATCACTGACAAACGTATGTTAAAGAAACTGCCACATCTCTGTCCTTTGATTTATCTATCTATTGAGTCTATACTTCAACTTTTCCCATGCTAAACATGCCTCAAGACTCAACCCTCATTCTTACTACTAGCATTTTCAACAACTATCTTATCTTATCATAGATGGAGGATGGAATTCTTTTGGACAACTATGGCTACTTTGGCACCTAAATTGCATTAAAGAACCGTCTTATAGTATAAAACGTAGTCTATAAAGAACATAACAAGTTAAAAACGGAGGTTGTCATTAAAAAACCGGAGTTATTGAGTTAATTGCTTAACAATTTAAGATCTTGGTTGGGTATACAACTATCAACACATTTTGTGTATTGTCACATCATCTGTTGAGGCCAACTATCAAGTAAGATCATGAGAGGTGGTACTCATGATCTGTTTCGAATTCCGTCAGCATCAAATTATCCTTGTGGCTCTCCTCCAAAAACATGGCCCCCTGTTCCTTAAGGTTGATCCAGTTGGAGGTGAGCAAAAGTACGGACCAACATGGTCACACACTCACACCCGTACTTGTGGGCCTCTCGAAGCCGACCCACAACATCAGCCCGGGTCATCTACGTTAATAATAATAAAAAAAGTTTGGCCAACCACTCTCATAGGCCGATCTTGGACCAAGCTTCAACGAGCTCGCCCAACATGCTCATCTAAGCCCAAAGCCCAATCTAGTCCACTAGGGCCGCGTTTGAGGTAACTAATAAACCCCATTCATTATATTGGACCAACCCAATCCAAGTACCCAACCCATGTCAATGATCAAGTCCGACTCAAACCGAACCTGCTAGTGCCATGATAACCTACCTATGCACTGTTCTCTTAACCGACTCTAAACCAGACTAACCTCGTCTTGGTTAGAAGGGAGAACCGAGAAGAGTCAAAGCCGCAGAAGAACGCTACATACATAGCAACCACCAAATCCAAAGTCCAAGGTCCAAACTATGACAATACACATTGGACTACGTAACGTAACGTAACGTAACGTTGTTTCGATACCAACCACAAACAAAACTACTCAAAAATGTCATTTTTATTCCATAAATCATAATAGCAAATTCAAAAAATAAAAACCCCATCAACTAACAAATTATAGTTAGCCTTAGCCTTAGCCTTAGCCATGGCAAAAGTGCTGGATTCCCATTTCTTAGCTCTCACTGCCATTGTCACTGTATTTCTCCGTTTCACTTGATTCTTTACGTTTTCCAAAATTCCGACAATTGACGTTGTTTTGTTATGTTTTGATGCAGTTGTGTTATCAATTGTCATTCTTCGTGATCACTGCCCTTCTCAAATTTGATAAAGTCACTGACTTTGCTGGTATTTAATTTTAATTCTTTTTTGTTCTTCCTCGCTCTCCCCCATTACTCAGTTTCTTTGATTGAATTATTTGTGGGTTTTGGTTGGTGGTGTGATTTCTTGATTTGGGTATTTACTGGATTGTGCTTTTGTCTAATTGTTTGAAATTTGTTAGGGTTTGTTGTTAAAATTTGTCCATTATTGGCTTAATTTCATGAATACTCATAGACGGTTTCACGTAATTATTATCGTAAAAACAATATGCTAATTTCTCCAAATAACTATAAAAAAACCCGTCTTTTAAATACTTCCTCCAACTTTCTAGGATCTTCCTGGTTATTATTTTGATCTCACTCAAATGAATATACAATGGGAAAATCTTAGAAAGTTGGAGGAAGTAATAAAACTACCCCGTATGATCTTAAGTGTGAAACCGTATTACATGAGACTTAATGCATGATTACAATTTTTAAGTCATTACATAACAGACTATATTAGATTCATCAAATTGAAAATAATTCCATCTTACCAAACAATTTCTTGTAGAATTTGTACTATCTTATGAGTTATTGTAAACACTCAAGTCACAAATGATACTACTATGTTGTTGCTCACTTGCTCGGACTCGTTTAGGGATATTTTATTTTACGAAAATTCTGTTTATTTTGGATTAAAACAAAGAGGCATACACCCATGTTCGAGTGTAAGTGTCGAACGTGGGTACGTGAGGTAATTAGAGGAGTCGAAGTAACATAGTAGCTGTGTCCCGTTGTGAAGAAAGACGGTAAAAAATGAATTTTTTTAATCTGTGACACTAAATACGACTCTTTTCAAGGGCGCCAGCATCGTATCAATCAAACTGAATTGAAACGATGGTGAGTACAGTCGATAACTGTACTTAACAGACACATTCAGTTAGGCATGCAGTCGCCCTATGCGCTACAAATCTGGTGTCTGCATCAGAAAGCATCTATTTTCGAATTGAAAAGATTGTGAACACAGTGTGCTTAACAGACATTCATTTAGAAATATTTGCGCTATGCACTACAAATCTGGTGTCTGACTGTCTGTATCAGAAAGCATCTATTTTTATCATGCATTCGTTCGATTAAGAAGCAGGACTAGTTCAAAAAGTTGTGATCTTGGTGGATTCATATTTGTTTTTCTTCAAAAGAACACAAATACCATTGATGTTATCTGATTAAACATGTTCCGGTTGTTGTAGGGAGCACAAACTTCATCATTGTTGCTGTATTGACTTTGGTTGTCAGAGCTTCTTGGCATTTTAGACAGGTACATGCATGTTCCCCAATTCTCATATCGATTCTTATGCCTTCTTCTTTCTTAACTACAAACGGGATTATAACATATTTTTGGAGATGACTTAGACGATTTCAGATAATGATTCATGTTGGCCGACCTCAAATCTTTTGATGTTCTTGTTGTTGATGATTTTGTCATTTGTCCTCTGTACTTCAACTTTGCTAATACATGTAATTTGTCATCGTTAAATCATTTGTAGGTAGTTTTAACGGTGCTTGTGGTAATATGGGGTCTCCGTCTTGGTTTGTTTCTTCTAATGAGGTATGAAGAGAACAACCTCTATGATCATAACAGCCTATTCAGTTTGATCGACAATTTCATTCATATGTTGTATCGTATGATTAATGGGAAATTTCATCAGAATTTTACAATGGGGAGAGGATCGTCGATTTGATGAAATGCGCCAAAATTTAGGAAAACTGGCTATCTTCTGGATCTTCCAGGTTAATTTCCGTAACCCATGCGACTCAGAGCTTGATTTTCTTAATTAACGAACTCTAATAATTCATTTATCGATCAATAATATTTGCATATTGATGACAGGCTGTGTGGGTGTGGACAGTTAGTCTTCCAGTGACAGTCGTCAATGCCAGTTTCCGAGAGCCATCTCTTCACGTGGTGGATATAATCAGTTGGATTATGTGGGCCATCGGTTTTGCAATTGAAGCTACAGCTGATCAACAGAAGCTTTCCTTCAAAAATGCACCGGAAAATAGAGGGAAATGGTGCAATGTCGGACTCTGGAAGTATACCCGTCATCCAAACTACTTCGGAGAGGTTAGACCCTGTTCTTTTCGGTTCACTTCAGAACATGGCCTTAGTGAGATAATTTGACCTTCGAATTGAAATTTTGCTGCATTATCCAAATTATTACTTGGAGGTAATTTTGATCGAATATCGATGTGGGTGCAGATATTTCTATGGTGGGGAGTTTTTCTCAGTTCAACGACGGTTCTAAAGGGTGCGGAGTGGCTTGTGATATTGGGGCCGATCTTCCTCACTCTATTGCTTCTTTTCGTCAGTGGCATACCGTTGCTTGAGGTCGTTTTTCTTAGTTTTATTCGACTGAAGATTTATTTCACATTTTCCGGTTGCACATACACTTCCACTTATCGACTCCTCTTATGCTTCTATTATGTATCTTTGACAGGAATCCGCAGATAAGAAATATGGCAACACAGAAAATTACAGAATTTACAAGAAAGTTACCAGGTTGGTGCTTACGTTTGAACCATACATACGTCTTAGTGTCAAGGACAGTAATATATATATTTATATTGTGGGAAATATGGTATGGCAGCCCGCTTGTACCGTTGCCACCAGGTGTATATGGAGGTCTACCTTTGTGGGTGAAGCAGATTTTCCTATTCGAGCTTCCTCTCTACAGCAAGAATCTTCCTAAAGAAGGTTCTCTGGTAAGAAATCTATTAACATGTTAATTTACTTAAAACAGTCATCCTCATCCATGCATTTGGTAAGTCGTTTTGCATTATTCCATCCCAATGCTCATACTCGGTTTGAACTACTCCTATCTGACGTGTCTCATTTCTAGAATTAAAATCTGACATGGGTTCGTGTGCAAGGTATAGATCAAACCCAACAAGGATGAATGAAGATGATGATTCTGGCATGCCATGCGATTCAAATAGTAAATGCCTAACATTTCTTGTACTATACGGAGTCTTTTTTTTACTTGATTTCTGTAATTGTAGCATCCTATGCATAGAATGTAATCAATTTTACTGTAAAATCTAAGGTGGATTAGACTAGAGCGGATCTTCTGTCCCATTTTAGTGTCTCACACTGTGTGCCACACCATACACCGGATGACATATCGCCTATTGAATCAATAAAATATGCAACAAATATCATAACCACATGCCTGTCACCATAAGTAGACCCGAGAAACCGATCAGGCCATGTCTGATTCGTTTTTGGTTACATGAAAACGGGTTATTGCAAACCCCCTATCCAAACATGACATGACCCAATTGAATCTTGGATTGTGTTCATTCGTGTATATCTGCTTATATAAAATGAGCCATGAAGTCTCAAACTCTCAATCGCGATCCACTCCGTTAATTTTGCGTCATGTTCTGAGGACCGTGTTGTAGACCCAACGCCCCTGGTCAGGTCGAGTTGGGTAATTTTGGGTTCGAGTCCTTTTCTAGTAGAGGGTTGGTTAGAGCCCTTAGAAGTCGGCGAACCCCGGCCCGGCCCCCACTATGATCCAAAATCACACACGTTAGGTTGATCCGTTTCATTACAAGTCAACTGGGTTGGGTTAGTTATTTCTTGACGTTACAAGGTGGGTTGG
The DNA here is from genome assembly GCA_958450325.1 of Agrostemma githago. Taxonomy (NCBI): domain Eukaryota; kingdom Viridiplantae; phylum Streptophyta; class Magnoliopsida; order Caryophyllales; family Caryophyllaceae; genus Agrostemma; species Agrostemma githago. The sequence goes on from OY288246.1 coordinate 68,713,121, forward strand.
TCACTATCAGCCCTTAAACTTGGTCAACCCTAAATACAAGCTCGAACCCGTTCAATCTTAACCCGAATCAATTCTCGACATATAATTTGGACAATAATATACACCCATGAAATACTCCACTCAACACGATATTTCCTGAACGACGAGGAAATCCGCATGAAACCGCTGCCAGACATAGAATAATTTGGAGAGTGTAGACTGTAGAGCTAAGCAAAATTGGACGATGATGATGAATGAAAACCGGTGTGGCAGAAACAGTGATGAACAAGATTCGATCGAATACCACATGCACAACACAATGGAACCCCATCCATCTTTATTTTCGTTCTATCAACTTTTTGTAAAGTCATCTTTCTTTTTTGACCCCTCATATGTATATCACTCGCAATATTTTTTTTATTCCCGTAATGTTGCGCTATTCTCGTTTAACTTTCTCAAGTAAAAACTTGTCTTTACCTGTGTAGAAAAATACGAATCCATGAAGTATCATACAAAAGATCACGTAGAGGATTGTAAAAAGTTGAATAAGAAAATTACGAGACCTTTGTAATTACCCTACGTAACTCCCAAAATTTTACGGCACTTAATTATCATGGTAAAATATTGGTTGAACTAATAACAAATTGTTCACATTTTTCTCCTACGTACGTCAGTTTCCATGATGAGGACTTAGTTGAGTAAGTTAAGATGAGAAAATATATGACGAAGCATTTAGCAGCTACATCATCATTGCTAAAAATAATTAGGACATTGTGAAAAGGAAAAATTGACAAAAAAAAAACACATTAATTCTAAGACAAATGAATTAGTTTATGGTTAAAGATTTGACATTTACTTAAATCACAACATACGGATATATATACGAACATTTACAAGATATTAAGTTTTTTTTACTAGGTATATTCTTTGTAAAAAAATATTTTATCAAAAATAAATATGGAGTAAATAATTGGGACATGGAGTATTTCCTTATGTATTAATAATTGAGATAAATCTATTAAGAAATCATGACAAATATCGTGTTATTAATCACTAAATCACGTACAATTCTGTGTAAGTAATTTATTTACTTTGCGCAAAGATATTAATTAAAAACACAATATCATCCAGCTACATGAAGTCATGAACCTCTACTAGCATGCATGTTTAGCACAACATACTAGCTACATACAAATTACATACTATAAAGTATTGTAACTCCATATAAGCCATGCGGCCATGCAAATGTCAATTAGTTTAACTCAAGCTCAAATATTAAAGTTAAAGTTCGACCCGAGTTCAAATCCCGTGTTCCAATAAAAACACCCCACACACATATATATCATCAAAGTTTCATTATGGCATGTATTATTACCATCATCATTCATCATTAACTAACCCTAATAAATTAAATTAAATTTCGTACTTTACCAAACCTTCAATTAAATATCTATTAGAAATGATAATATGTATGGATTAGTAGTACTACCTAAGATTACAAATTACTTGAAAACCAATTAAAAAAACCAAGAAAAAACAATATTTATCACCCACAATAATAATAATAATAATAATAATTAAGTTGCCTAACGTCTTTACTCTCTAGACTTCTACATCTAGCTTTGTTGATTTCAAGGTATGAGTTAAACGTTCAATTTGTAACACATAAAATTAACTAACAAACCTTTTTTTTTGTTTTTGTAAAAAAAGAAGAAGTTACACACCAATTAATATAAGCATGCATAAGTCATGGATCATCTAGCCCACTTGGTCCCAATAAATTAGACCATGGCTCGTTGCTTCTATTGTTGTTATCGGTCCGATCCTGGTTGTGGTTGTGGTTGTGGTCGTTAGCGTTAGCTTGGACCGAGACTGGTCCTAGTCCTTGCCCAGGTCCAAGTCCCGGTCCAGGTCCCATCCTGAGGTTCCATTCGTGAATTGGTGTAGTTGAAGACGAACCAACTTCTCGGGTTGAGTACATGCTCGGTAGAGAACCCTCTTGGTTATGTTGTTGCTGTGGTTGAACCGGCTGCTGCTGATGCTCAAAGCTTGGTAGACCGAACCCATGCAGTAAGCCTAAGTTCGGTCCAAAGCTGAGCGGCCGGTTCACTCCTAGAGATGATAAAAATAACCCTGAAGTCTCACCAAAGTAAGCACTACTATTACTATTATTATTATTATTACTATTACCATTACCGAGGCTGATGCTATTGTTGGTGTTGTTGTTGTTATTGTTGGCGGCCATTAGTGAGATGAGCTGCTGCTGATGATGATGAGGTAACTGAGACGGCTGAGGAAGAGAAGGCGGCGGTAGCCCCAGTGACGGCTGAGAGTGGCTAGTGGACCCTCCTGCTGAGTTGCCCTCGAGTTTAGGGCGCTTGCTTTTTCTGCAACCGCCCCCAACTGGGACGTTGCGGAGGGTCCCACCTTGAGTCCAATACCTCCTACAACCCTTGCAAAAGTACCTTGGTTGTGACAAAGAGTAGTTGTTGTAGTAGCAGAATTTGGTGTTGTTTGAATTACATCGCGGGCAGGGTTGAGGCGGCGGGTGGGCTTGACCCGACCCCCCACCTGCTTCTACTGCCCGCCTTCGATTCTGTTGTTGTTGTTGCTGTTGATGTTGATGTTGATGTGGGTCCATAATTTTCTTTTGGGAGGCTATGAACTTATGGGTTAGGTTATACTCTTACTAGCTAGGATGATGAACTAACATGTAAGTGAATGAATAATGTGTGTGTATATATTATGACATGCAACAAAACATGGGATTGATCATCAAATATTACCTACTACTATCTATATGCATAAGAATATGATGTGGAGGTGGATTTGTTGAAATGGTAAAAGGGTTTCATTAGTGTTTAGATATATCATAAATAAATTGAAATTAATACTCACACATATAATTTATAAAATTAGGGATATTACCCAATTAATTAGGAATCTTATACAAATTAATTAAAACAAAATTGCCCACCTATTATATTTTAATTTAAGAGATAATTAAGGTAATATACTCCTAATGAGTGGATTAACTTGGGAATTGAAGCAACTTTAGGTGTGTTTTCTTAAAATTTTTATAAAAAAAGTTTGTAATAAAAAAATGTGGCTTTTTTGAGAAATTATTCTTTTAAGGTCTAATTCAATCACACAATATAATCTCAAGAATGATATTCCTATATTAAAATCATTAAAGGGTAATTGAAACCTATTTATTACTATGTGATACTACTACTCATATCAAAGAAGAAAATCAAATTAGCTTGATTTTGAAGAAAATAGACTCTGAAATAAAATAAAATAAAAGGAGGGTATTAGTAGTAGTACTTTAGGTAAGTGGCGGGAGGAGGCGGAGGCGGTGGTGGTGGCGGTGATGATGGGATGATTTTGATGTCGGAAAGTACGTGGTGGCGGATTGACGGTTGAATGAATATGAATGAATGGATGAACGATGGAGGTGAAAGGGGTGAAGGTACGAGTTGGAAAATTGACGGGATTTGTCACAACGTACCTTTCACAAATCTATTTCAATCAGAAAGCACTATTTTAGATGCTTTGCTTTATTTTCCCCTTTCTCTCTCTCTACCCACTAAATTATGTTGTGTTGCTTTATGGAATTCAGAGGGGTATGTATCAATGTACTCGTATCATGTATGTAATGTATGGAGTGAGATTTCTATTCTTTTGTTTTGGATGTAAGTGTAGTACACAACTACACCTAGTCTAGTATGGTACGGTGTTTTTGTTGACATCATTGGTGTTTGTCTATTGGATTGGGTACGTCCATCGGTTCAAAATCGAATCAAACTGAATCAAACAACTTCAAAATTCCAACTAAGAGACCTGATCTCAGTCATATTGAACCAGGTTGGGTTCTTTTGGGTCTAGGTCAGTCCAGATTTTCAACACCCCTACAATCCTACTGTACCTTTTGTTTTAATTTGTCCGGAAAAATTAAACTTGGAGTTTGATTGAACCAGACTGAACAGGGTTGGGTTGATGCATGATAGGCAACAGGTCTAGCTAGGTCATCAATCCAAATTATCGACATTTGACACGCGTTATGCTAGATTTTCAACACTCCTACTCTGAATACATATATACTTCTTGCTTTGTCCGGAAAAATTAGATTGAAAAAATAAAAGAAAAAATTTGTTTTTGATATATGTCCGGAGACCCGAAACCTTATTACATGTAGATCCGTGGATGTACATTGATAGGAGTACGTCTTATTGTTTAGTTGGTTTTGTGTTGATGATACAATAACGTACTCACTTTTATTTGATGCCCATACTTGGTCAACAGAATTTACCATCATGCCCTACTATACATACTATAGTCTATACTCACAAGACCAATATATATTTAGGTAAAGTGTAGACGTAACTCTAACTTGGGATTTTGTTAGTTTGCTCACATGACTCATTTCTATGTGTCCCGCACATTTTATTAATTATATACCTGTCTAACTAATTAATTAAGGATGTTTATTTTGATAATTTAGACTAATTAGGGGTTTCTAAGTATTTGTGCATAATTATTACACCACAAAATCTTCTATGAAAATAGGTTATACAGAGTATAATTTATAATATAGATATTTTTTTCACTGTCTCAATCTTATTTTTTCGACACACAGAATCATCATTAATCAACATGGGGCTACTTTTTACGTTTATTAAATTGTATTAATAATCGGAGGCGTAACAATAATCGAAAAAATGGTTTTATTATCGAGTTCTAATAAACCGATATAAAATGTAAATGTGATAATATTTCGAGAATTAATTGGAAAAGAGAACTCGTCATTTTGCGTAATTAACTATATAGGAAGTCGGTTTTGGTTTATTACGATAATCGAAAAAGACGATTTTGTTATCGAGTTTTAATAAATCGATAATCTATAAAATGTAAAAGTAATACTCCATTATTTTGAGAATAAATAGTACGGGCAAAGTCGTCATTATTTGATGTAATTAACGCCGACGGTAAGAAGTAAAGCGTCGACGGTAAAAAGTAGTTGCGATCAACATCTTTAGTTGTTCGTTGCTGTACTCGGGATATAATTCATAAAGTTAATAAGAGATCAAAGTTCCGATCATCAAAATGTTAAATTTTGAGGATATCAAGTGGATTTCTCTATTTTATTGCTACTATTTTCGTCTCGTTCATTTGTTTAGCTACCATTAGAAGTTACGAATGTGACGATGATGAATTCGTTGATGTTTCAATTTAAAATCGAAAAATAGTACTCCACGATAATTACGTTTACTACTCATGCATAATTATCCAAATTAAAGAGCTCTCCTTAATTAGTATCAACAATTATGTTTCAATTATAGAATTATTGCACGTAAGGATATTCTAAGTATTTTTTTTTTGCATTTGCTTGCTTAATTAGCTAGGTTTTGTTCAATCTTCATGATTATCATAAACTAATCATGGTGTATAAGTGTATTAATTTATGATCATCGTCCTTAGTGTAGATTGGCACGTGCCTAAAAAGCAACGGAGTAATTAAGTTTAAATGGGTCCGAGGAGAGTCTGAGTCTCCAAGAGTTGCAGATTTTTTTTTTTGAAGTGAAGATCAATACCATTAATAATAAGTCATCCGGCATCTACAAACGATGTCAAATTGAACTGAATACAGATTTGTGAAAAATAAATAAAGAACATCATTGAGACAAAGATCACTATTAGAATAATGCGCTTCTGCATAGCCTTCTATATATCGCTGTTTATTGACACAGTCTTTCGCGAAGGAATCTATAGATCTGATGAAATAGCCTCCATGATGACGAACTTTCTCTATTTTGACAAACAGTAGACCGAGATCTGACCTCAATTGTATCGCCGTACGTAGGGATTCCAGTATTGCTCTCATGATCTTGCACATAGTTCTTGAAATCTAAGCTCTATACTAATGTAAAGGACTGAAACCTCGAAATAGAGGAAAAAACCTTGAAATAAAGGACGAAAACAACTCTCATAAAAGAGAGACTTTTATTGAATAAGATTTGTTAACTAATAATTGAGATTAAAACAGTTTTTGGGGCTTACCATCGATTAATTATCGATGGAGGCCTCAGATTGAGGAGGAAAAGTAGTTTTTTTTTGTTTTTTTGTTTTAGGAGAAAGAGGAGGAAAGACTTGCAGAATTATTAAATAAAGTTAAGACCAAGTTAATAAAATATTTCGTATGTAGCTAGTTTTAGAAAAATGTACACTTATTAAGAAAGTGTTTCAATTGGATATTAAACTGCTTTGGAATTGGAAAAAATTTCTTTTGATCAATTAAAGAAGTTTTAGTGCATGGAAAAATGTAAAACAACTTATAAAAAGTAAATTTTCAATCTCCTAAAACTACTTATATTATGTAATGGAGGGAGTAGTATTTCGCTGCCCCATTTCTAATTAATAATTTACATTTACTTTTTATTTTTATCTCAAATTTTCAATCGATAACTGACGTTTATTTTATTTTCCTCATCTGATTTATAGTGTACGTTGAGAATTGGCTCCGTCCTAAGCCCATATGTTCCACCTTATAAAGCAAGGGGTTACTCCTTCTGTTGCCAATTGGTTTTAGAGTGGAACCCTCTTGTCTTGTGAATGAACTCTTTCCGACTCTTGGGTGTAGCCCATACCCGTTATGGAATTTCAGATGAGAGAAACATGTTCCATCTTATAAAGCAAGGGTTACTCCCTTTATTGTCAATTGATTTTAAAGTGAAACCCTCTTGTGAGACCCGTTATGAAATTTCACTCAGCTAAGAGAGGGACTATAACTACTCCTATATATGCCGACACCATCCAAGAAATCGAGAGAGAGAGCCTTCCATACATACAAAATGATCCAATAGATAATATGGACAAACTAACACTAACCATATTATGGCCCAACATAGAGTATATTATTGGTCTTTGCATGCATCATCATACACCATTACATTACTTAATTATTGTTACTTGATGTCACTCCTCACCATATCATACATGTAATTATCATTCTTTCTATCTTATTTTCGGTTCAATTTAATCTCATTATATTCATTTGTCTCAGTCAAATTAATTTTAGTTCAATTCAATTAAGTTCGGTTTAATTCAACTCAATTCATGCAGTCGGAAAGAACGAGGTCATGTATTAACCCATGAACAATTAAATTCATTTTGTTCATGTAACTCGTTTTATATGACGAATATAACCGTTACAAGAGACGATAGAGGGACATAGGGCAAACATATACTATATATATAGGCACTAGAAACAAATTAAAGAATCTACCTTCACAATGATAGCAAGTACTATAAGCTAGCATAGGTACATAAACATAGATTGTAACAATGTGATTTGTCAACATATATAACCAATTGATGTCTAAATGCTTGAGATTTTGTAGTAAGGTGATGTCTTTGTTGAATCATAAGTTTGCTTCAAAATTATTGACAATACAATCCTAGTAACATATTCTCTTGTGACAGGTCAAATAACACTCTTAAGATGAAAAAATCGCGTCTCATACATGCATGTGACCGCATTGTATATTATTAGATCCATATTAGAAGAGATGGGAATACAATCATACGATGGATTCTCTTGTGACAAGTGAAATAATACGGTCATAGCAAAAAAAAAAACGCTTCTGCGACTGCATTGTATATTGTTATTATATCTGTATAATTAGGAGAGACGGGTTGAGAGACGATAAAATGATTGATTGTATTTAGGAGCACTCTTCTAGTTCTGAAACATATCTCTGTTTAGGTGGGTTGCCCTATAGCCATACATTGGTTGCATAACATGATTTGTGTATATTTGTCGAATTGTGCATAATTTTATGTGTTTTTTGGGTAAAAAAGGTATTTATTCAAGTGAAGGCAATTATTGTATTTTACTTGTAGTCTGTTCATATAATTGTTCCAATCTGAATGATTTAGGGTTGCATGTGAAATTTGTCAATCTACCCACCTTTTTTATCAGAGAAATTAATAATTTGTTTATAAATTCCAAGGTTTTTCAAGAATGTAGATGTACAATTTGTGTAAGGTGGTCGCTGCACTTTCTAACTTGTCAGCTGTGACACCTAACACATTCAGTCTCAACTCTCAACTCTTACTCCTCGATGGCAAAAAAAAAAAAAACTCTTACTCCTGCTCTAAAACTCTCTTTTCTTCACCATAACGGTTCAAATATTGTCCATATCGATAGAAAATAACAAAGTATTGTTATATATATGTAGATTGTGTGCATGCTTTTGTACTTATTCAGAGTATTTGCTATGTAAATGAGTAACACTTGACTCGTTATGACTTAGTACGAGTATAACATTGTAACGATATCTCCATCACAAACAAAAAAATAATGTCTTTTTATTTTAACTTTAAATTACTCGTAGTTTATATATTACTAGTTGGAAAGCCCGTGCGATGCACGGGCCGATTTTTTGTGACAATGATAATGACACCAAGTTAAAGGATTACGTAAATTTGTGAGACTGCGCAACAGTAGAAAGTAAGTCGAATGTAAGAGTATGTTTAATAGTATTGTTTAATAGTAAAGAAATACTATCCACTTACGTGAATGTGTTTTTTGGGAGGTCATACATGCGGTAAATGTCAAATTAATTATACGCATGCATTGTATTTAAAACTCGTAATATCTCTCTTTAAGAAACACTCGGTAAATATTTGGTTGATAGTTGATATCTAAGAACCAATAATGACTTCAACTTATAACCATATGATCATCCCCTTATGATAATTTTTCAATGTAGTACAATTATACTATGGAGTACTCCTCCTTCCCTCTATCTTCTTCCATATTCCATTTTCATTTGTCTTTCTATCTTCTTCTCATAGCAAATATTTTTTATTTGGTTCAATCTTTTTACTATATATATTAATCTCACTTTTTACTTATGACTACAATTATAGAAGGGAGAAATATTTAATTTATACATATGACATTAGTCTTTCAATGACATTATTTTTTCAATGTGAGATAATTTTATTTAATTTTATAGTCTTAAAAACTCTTTAATTTTTGTCGATATTTAAGGCCGAATTATACAATGAAAATTCATCGCCCTATTATATAATTTTTCAATGTGAGATAGAGTTTTTTTTTCTAAGACTAAAAAGAGGTTTGTTAATATCTATGGACGAATGATTACTCTTATTTATTGTATAGAATTTAATCAGGTCATCATAATTTTTCGATGGAGGATAATTTTACTTAATTTTATAGTCTTAAAAGATTAAGGATCAAAAGATTTTTTTGTAAATATCTAAGAACGAAGGATAATTATTCTTATTTATAATAGATTCATTACTTTTTCGAACAAATAATATGAAATTCATTACGTTTATAGTCTTAAGAGTTTTTAAGACTCAAAAGTGTGGGGTAATTTTACTCAATTAAGCTTATGGTCTTAAAAAATTTTTTAAGACCCAAGCAAAAGAGTTTGTTTTTCCATCTAAGTTATTAAGGACGAACGATTACTCTTATTTATATATTAGAATTCGATCACCTTATTATGAAGTATACTTTTGGACAAATGATTATCTAAAACAAATGATTTCTATTATTTATGATATTTCATCATAATTTTTCGATGTGTGATAATTTTACTTAAATTTATAGTTTTAAGAATTTTTTTTAAGACTCAAAAGATTTATGATTGATATTTAAAGACGATGATTACTTTTATTTATATAATACAATTTCATCACTTTTTCGTAATTTTTTGATGTGAGATTAAAGCCCGTGCGTTGCACGGGTTAGTTGGCTTCAGGTTAATTAGCTTAATTTACATTGATGATGTATATTCGTTAAATAAGAAACTTGATCAATCTATATCATTATAATAAATAAGATAATCGCATGATATTAGTAATCAAACTTAATTTCAACTAAGTTTATAGTCTTAAGAGCTTATTCTAAAACTCAAAAGAATACATGCGAATAATTTTTTTAATTAAGTTTATAATTTTAAGAGCTATTTTGAAGACTTAAAAGAGTTTGTTTTTATATCTATGTTAGATGATAGACGATTACTCTTTATTTATATAATCGAATTTGATCATCTTTTATTATAATTTTTCGATGTGGGATAATTTTAATTAAGTTTATTTAAGTTTAGATAATATAGTCTAATTAAGAACTTTTATTTATAGATGGATGCATGATTACTCTTATTTATAATACATAGAATTTCATCACACCATCGTAATTTCGATGCGGGATAATTATACATTAACAATATACTTTAATTATACATTTTTTTAAATTCAAAAGATTGTTGGTTAATACGGAGTATCTAAGAAAGTAAGATTACGTAGAATTATATCACCTCATTATAATTTTTCGATATGTGATAATTTTAATTTAACTTTATTTCTAGTTTTATTAATAGTTTTTTTTAAGACTAAAAGTTTTTCGATATGTGATAATTTTAATTTAACTTTATTTGTAGTTTTATTAATAGCTTTTTTTTAGACTAAAAGTTTTTTAATTGACATCTAAGGATGAATGATTAGTATTGTTTATAATATAGAATTTCATCACCATAGAATTTCATCGTCTTATTATGGTCTTAAGAGTTTTTTGAAGACTCAAAAGATTTTGATTGATATGAACAAATAATTAGTCTTATTTATAATATAGAACCATAACCATATTATAATTTATCGATGTGGGATAATTTAAGTAAAATTTGTAGTCTTATTTATAATATAGAATCATCACCGTACCTTATTTTAATTGTTTCGATGTGGGATAATTTTAATTTTGTAGTCTTATTAAGACTTTTCTAAACTCAAAATATTATTGGTTGAACAATGATTAATCTTATTTAGTAGAAATTCATAACCTCATCATTATTTTTCAATGTGAGAGAATTACTTAAGTTGATTGGTTGATGCCTAAGGAAAAAATTATAATTAGTCTTTTGTGTATAGTCTCAAGAACATTTTTAAGACTCAAAAGATTTTTGTTTGATAAAACTTTATAATTTTTCGGATGTGGGATAATTTTACTTAAGCTTCACCTTATTATAATTTTTCGATGTGAGATTATTTTAGTTAAATTTGTAGTCTTATTAAGAGATTAAGACATAAATTTTTTTATTGATATTTAAGAACGAATGATTAGTCGTATTTATACTATAAAGTTTCATCACCTTATGTGAGATTATTTTTATTTAACTTTGTAGTCTTATTAACAGAGTTAAATGTTTTTTTATTGATATTTAAGAACGAATGATTTGTCTTATTTATAATATAAAATTAATCAATTTATCATAACTTTTCGATGTGGGATGATTTATTTAGGTTTATAGTCTTCATCAGCTCGTCAATTTTTTTTTTCGATGTGAGATAATTTACTTATTATAAGATTCAAAAGATTTTTGATCAATATATAAAACGAATAATTTCTTATTGATGATGTACTCATCATGATTTTTCGATGTGAGATAATTTTAATTAAGTTTATAGTTTTAAAAAATTCTTTTATGACTCAAAAGATTTCTCGTTGATATCTAAAAACAAATGATTGCTTTTATTCCGTATTTATATAGTAGAATTTCTATCACCTTATTATAATTTCTCGATGTGGGATAATTTTTATTTAAATTTATAGCTTTAATAGCTTTTATAAAACAATTTTTTTGGTTAATATCGAAAAACGAATGATGTCTCTTATTTGTGATATAGAATTTCATCACCTCATAATTATAGTCTTAAAAACTCTTTTTAGAACTCAGATTTTTGTTAATATCTAAACATGAATGATTTTTCTTTTCCATTAGCTTACGGTCCTAATATCATTTTTAAGACACAAATTTTTTTAGCTGATATCCAAGGACAAATGATTATTATTTATAATACTCCGTATAGAATTCATCACATCATCATAATTTTTTGATGTGAGACAACGTTAGGATAATTATAATAATAAAAGAGTTTGTTTTCATATCTAACTTATGAATGGACGATTACTCTTATTTATATAATAAAATTCGATCGCCTTATTATAATTTTTCGATGTGGGATAATCTTACCTGAATTTATAGTCTCAAGTACTTTTGTAAGACTCAATTTTTTTTTTGATATCTAAGAACGAATGATTTATCTTATTTATAATATCAAATTCCATCACCTCATGATTTTTCGATATAGAATAATTCTGACTTAAGTTTAGATATAGTCTTAAGAAATCTTGTAATAATTTTACTTGAGTTTATAGTCTTAAGAGATTTTTAAGACTCAATTAAGTCTTGGAAGAATTCTAATAACAAATGATTAGTCATAATTTGGAGGAATGATTACTTTTATTTGTATAATAAAATTTCATCGTCTTATGGTGAATTAATTACTCTTATTTCTTATTTATAATATATTTCATCACCTTGTTATAATTTTTCGATGGAAGATTATGTCACTTAAGTTTCTAGTCTTATTAAGATATTTTCTAATTAAGACTCAAAAGTTTTTTATTGATTTTAAGAACGAATGATTAGTCTTATTTACAATATAGAATTCAATTATCATAAATATTTTGATGTGGGATAATTTAAACTCATTTTAAGACCAAAAGAACACATGATTACTCTTATTTATAATATAGAATCATCATCTTATTTTAATTGTTTCGATGTGGACAATTTTAAGTAGTCTTATTAAGAGTTTTTTTAAGACTCAAAAGTTTTTTTAGTCGATATTCAAAAACAATGATTACTCCTATTTATATTATAGAATTTCATAACCTCATCGTAATATTCTCATCATAATATTTAAGGTTATAATCTTAAGAATTCTTTATGACTCAAAAGATTTTTGGTAGATATCTAAGGACGGATGATTACTATTATTTATAATATAGAATTTCATCACCTTATATAATTTGCCGATGTGGGATAACTTTAATATCTTTATATGTAATAAATTCATCCCTTTTTTCGAGCAAATAATATGAAATTTATACTCTAATGAAAGCATTTTCTACCACGAATCTAAATAATTCATTTTTACAATTTTATTTACGATAACTTTTTGTTAAACAAAATTTAAAGATTTTTAGATGAAAATTATAAAACATTACATTAATATAATAGATTAAATGTATTATTAAAATAATTAAAAGAATCTCTATTTGATTTTTTACTATTAATAATGAAACTTTCCTAAATTGTGTTTTCATGTAACGGACCAATCATATCGCTCGAAAACTTCCTCCTTTATATATATATATTGATATATTGATTATACATATCTCGTGCCTCAGGCCCGACGAGAAAGGCGAGGCGGCATGAGGAGCTTAAAGCCCATCACAACATAGTTTTCGGAAAAAATCATGCGCCAAAAATAGGGTGGATGATGGAAAATTGCTCAAAAACGATAGAAATATAGGCAGGTTTCGAGTCTAGGCTGGCTAGCTAGCTAAGCCCCTATTAAAAAATATCATCATTTTATTAAATTCGCGAACGCATGATAAAGTTTTTGTGCTTAATTTTCACATCAAAGTGACAAATTAAAAAATAGTGGAGTACTCCGTAATTAGAAAGCGAAGGGGTGAACGTAAAGCAAAAGCATGGAACCATATAGCTAGGTATATTTGGGTCAATAATACAACCTAATCCGAAGTAAGTTAAACTGTCTCACATTAAGTTGTTGTATATCTATGAGAGATAACACTAATTACACTACAACCAAATTAGCTATTCGCTGGAGTATAATAATGCGACATGAGAGGCAGGTGAATAATATTATTGATAGATCGTCTTTTTATGAGTTTATATTGACTTTAATGGTGTTAGTAATGAGTTAGCGTTGAATGGAATAGTGGGCACACGACACTTAAACATTTGTGTTGGCAGGTAGACTACACTTATCACAATCCATCCAAATTAAAATCATGGGATATTAGTATCATTTGCGTAAGTTTCAAGCTCAATTCATTACTGTTTTCACCACTTTATTACTAATTAATTCATTACCCTAACAAGGAATATATATATATATATATATATATATATATATATATATAACACTTATATATTTGGAATAATAATGATGTTTCCCCCATCTCCCTTTCCACTAACCAAATAACAATCCTCCAATTTTTCCCGCCTAAAGTTATCCACTACAAAAAATAAAAAGAATTAGTAAAGCAAGTGAAATGAGTTATATGCGAATCAAACCCTTGACCTTAGATATATAGTACTTATTCTCTACCACTACACCACAATATCTCATTGTTTCAATTATCATTAAATTAATCCTAAAGCTATACCCTCCAATAATTTAATTAAGGAAAATTAAGAAAATAATCCGTTTCTACAGTATTAAATTAATCCGTATTAATTAACCAAAATATAACCAAATTATTCATTATTAATCAATAATCAAACTAGAATATGTTTGTTTAAAACTTCACTATATGAATACCAACGGAAATACATTTTATTTTTGTAATAATCATGATTGATATAACACTGTAATTAAATATTGTAATCCTTTATTAGCTACTAAGAGAATAAAAATTCTCAAAACTTTTTCCCGAATGAATTTTAAGCACTTAATCTGGATAAAATCAATATATCAAATAAGAAAAGAATCACACTCAATTATGAATAATATCATATAAAGAATATTTACAAGTTACGTATTTAAAAACTAATGATGGGTGTATCGTTGAAAATAAATTGCAGAAATATAGTTGCTTGAATCTCGAACAACAACTATGAACTTTTATAAACAAATGATATACACTGAGATCATAGAGAATAACTACTCTCTCCGTTTCATTCATTTGTTTGTCTTTTATATTTATTGTGAGTAGTATTTTAATTAAAGGCAAACAAACGAACGAGACGGAGCGAGTACATCTAAACATCAAGAATAGAAAATTATATACTCTATTTTAAAATAAATTTAAAGTGAATATACATTTCACATTTTATTCATATATTATAATAAAAAATATTTAAACGAGAAATGATTGTAATAATAATTTTTTGGACTACATATCTCATGATATTAGTCGAGGTCGTTATTTTGATTAATTATGCAATTTCAAATTATTTTATTATATCCAAAAAGAAAGATAGAAAAAATGAAAAATTATCAGATTGTTAATTAAAATCCATTTTGTATAAATAATTAACTAAAAATATATAAATTTCTATAAATACCGTGCATACATGCACGGGGTCTATACTAGAAATGAAATTTTGGTTAATTGAGTCTATACTAGAAGATATTATTATAATCAGTTCTACACGATATAATTGTATATCTTTTTTATTTAAAATCAATCTTTTAATTATAGAAGACGATCAATCTTTTGATTTTGTATATAACTGACAGGATTTGTGTGATTGGTTTAGATAGACTTTTTTAATTGGATACTATCATATACGGAGTATAATATATACTCATATATACTCATATAGAATATGTAATCCTCCTTTCCACTAACCAAATAACAATCTCTAAAATTTTCCCGCCTAATGCAAAATGGGCCTATTTTTGGGTTGGGCTTACATTGTCAATCGAATATCTATACAAGTCCACAATTACTATCCTCAAACCAAATAGAAGAATTGGTTGGTTAATATCTATATTTGATTAGGTTATGATTCAATTGCACGTGGTCTATCCTAAAACCAAATACTCCGTATCTATATTTGGTATAATTGCACAATTACCGAAGAAATGATTAAAAACTTACCTTACTTAAAAATATTTTATAACGCACTTGGTAGAAATATTGGCATAATAAGCACTTTTTTTTTTTTGCCATCCCATAATAAGCACTTAAAATTAGACTATGTACATTTTTGTCATAAATTGGGTTATGTCAACATGAGTCTGAAATTATTATCTGTCGTAATCATGTCTTAATCCATATTATCTTCTTTATATAGAAGAAGACACCAAGCTCAATGAGGTGTCTCAACAACAATGCTCAATTTTGAAATAAGTCTCATTTTTTAGTGTTTTAGATTAGTTTAAGTAATTAGGTTAGTAATTAGAAATGAGATTGTTTAGGGGAGAAATAATCTTCCCCCTCATTTAATGCTACACTTTGAGAATGGCATCAGTCCATTGGAGAATGTATGAGTTGAAATAAGTGCTACAATGGGAAACACATATGCTTAAATTCTACCTTTTTGATATTTTCATCTCCCTTGCCCATGTTTCCAGTTCATTCACTCCCTTCATTCTTTAAATTTCATTTCTCACTTCACATCTATTCTTCTACAACTTTTTGTCTTCCTCATATTATCATCATCCAATTCTTATATATGTGAAGTTATTATTCTTATTGGTATTATTATACTTGATTTATGTATTAAAAATATTTTTAATTAATTTTCTAATGTATAAATATTATTCATTTTATAAAATATATAAATATTAAGTTTTAATTTTGCTTTGTTGAGTAATTTTAGTAATTAAATTTGTGGCACATTACTGTTTTGAAATTGCGTCAATAGTTGTTAACTGATTATATACGAATATATGTCATGGCCATTAAGAGAGTAATAGCGGTGATTGTAGTGTAGTGATTGCTATGGGCAATTAGAGACATAGATTGAGGAGATAATAAGGGTTCAAATCCTCACTATTGCATTATTTCCTAAGCTTATTTACTAATATACTCCGTGATATTACTTCTCTTCCAATTTTTTTTCCTTTGAGTCTTTAATTAATAATGTGTTTTGCATTTTTTTTAAATATAAAAAATATGGATATAAGACCTTTAACATAAGTTTCCATTTTAATCATAATTTGTGGGTTATTTATTAATTTTTTATGGTCACTTTTTAAAAAATAAATAAAAATTGTGTAACAAATGCTCTGTATCATATTTATACAACAATGAAATTTACTACCTATAGTGTAAAATAAAATTTATAAAAAAATATTGATAGCTAAATATGCAGTATAAATAGATTGTAACGCGTAAATCTCAAATATTTTGATAACTATTTACCTATTGTAGATAGGTACGAAGTATTATGGAGTACTACTTTGTAATATCAGTGGATGATGGCACTTAGTTATATTTAAAAATTCGATAACAAATTTCAATCCGTCTATTACTTCTTCCGTCTGATTGATTTATTTAGCTATTACGTTATTTGTGAGAAATATTATATCAAAGGTAATAAATAAATAAATGATTGAGACATAAGTGGTATAATGGAGTATCAAATTTCAAAATAACGTAAAGATATACGAGCTGGTGCTTGGTATGAGGCCTCCGAAAAATATTTGACACCGGGCCTCTAAAAATCATTTGACGATCCTGCGAATAATCAAGTGTAGTGGATTTTAAAAGCAATTTAACACTAAATGATCTCTTTAATTCTCAACTATTCAACCCTATATTAGTTCAAATTCGAAATTTATGGAATCTGTAAAGATGATAGGTCGGTATTGGAAATGGAAGCTGTATTCATTCATTGATAATTATTTAAATATTCATGGAGAGCACAAATCACAGCAACAAAAAACAAAGTAAATGTAGGGGGGAATTAATAGGGTATAGGTGGAGTTAGATACCATCATTATTAAACCCTTCTCCCTCCTCCCAAAAAAATCCTAGCCTCCCCCAAAAAAAACTTGGGGCTACCACCATTAATGGTGGTAAGCTCCCAATTTCAATTTTAATTTTAATTAATAATTATATCGTTTCAATATTAGTATTATTATTATTTTAGTTATAATAAGTCCTCTCCTTTTGGAGAGTTTCGCCCTTTCGCTCTCTCTTTTAGGAGAGGTGATAGATCTATTATAGTGTAGAGGACGCGGAAGATCATCAGTACCATAATCGTTTATCATGTGGTATCTCAATTTATGTCGGACCGGCGGCTACAATCTATTAGGTTAGATAAAATTGATTCTCATCAAAAGCTTGGAAGATCCGAAGACCCTCTTGTGAAAAGTTGTATCATTAAACAACGATATGTTGAAAGAGGATGTGCAGAAGCGGAGATCAAAATCTTAGTGAGAGATCTATGTTTTAACGAGAATTTATTTTACTCAAATTTTATAGTATAATATCCGTTCAATTTCGATATAAGTTGTAGATGTCGTATGACTTTTTATTAATGAAATGATCTATTTGCTCAAAAAAATAGGGTATAGGTGAAATTAGACTCTTCGTTAACCGCGGAAACTAAGAACACACATTAATCTCATTATACCGTGAACTGCCCATCTAATTTCTCTTACAAATTAATAGAAACAGGTTTGTACCTCAAAAAAGCAGTTACCAATATTGAATCGTAGTCTTTAATAAGGATGAAATTATATGGGTCAGTCAAGTCATTCATACATGTTTTCTCTTAAACCAAATATTAACGATGATAATATTCCTACAAATGATCATACAATTCCACATAGAGTATAATTATAAAATCATCATTCAAGTATAAAACGTGTCACCCAACTATTTCATCTACTGCACGTTGATGTAATCATTTTATCGTTTTGAATGTATGAATTGTGTCAAACGCAAATTGTACTCATTTCGACGTCATATGTCATTATATTTACGATGTCTTTACATTTATCATAAACTCTCCGATATTATCCTTTATCTACATATTCACGTGGGTTCTTTGACTTCGATTTTCAACACACTGTAATAGTCATATGCGTCAATATTCATTTCTTTTACTTTATTTTCAATCAAATTATAAAAATGTAAAAGGATTTATATTAGGAAAAAAAGGTTGAGGATGAATGATAATGGGTGTGGCCAGTGGGCCGTATGACTAATATGATGAGTCTAGGGCATTGAAAAAATACCCCTCCGGTTTTAATGTCTGGCCCTTTCAATATAACTTCAACTCTGTACTATGTTTCAGTATCTACCAAAATACGGAGTAATGTTTTATCTCTCAATTATATTTCTCATTACCTTATGGTATCATTTATTAATTAACAAAGTTAGACAAATTAAATGAGAAGTATTACATGGACTCTTCTTTATTTCAGGTTTGTGCTGTGTTGTCTCTAACATATTTAATACTACAGACCCCGACCTACAAACGTATTCAACAAAGTGTTATGATTGCTACAAAATATTATCTTCTTCGCACAGTTGCATTATTATACGAAAAACATATTACGGAGTATAATGCAATATCTACCAAACACCGTGCAATCGCACGGGATCTACACTAGTTTGATATAATTAAGTAGTTATAGTGTAAGACGATTTTATATCAACATATCGCACAACGATTCTTTTTACAAAAGTGGACCTGAGACGATCCTACACTATAAATATTAGTGGGGTCAAGTCAACGGGCTAGGTGGTCAAAGAGTCAAAGCTAGCCTTCAAGAAGAGTGAGGAATATTTAGTGTTGGAATGTTGGATGATTATTCATGCATCAGGTAAGGATTAGGGCAAATAAGTTTATGCAAATTTTTATTCGGATTGAATTTATTAACGGGTTAAATTTTTGGGTACAAGCAAGATAATTGTTTTATCGAAGTCAAATGTTATTAATTTATTTTAAGTTTAACAAATCTGAATGTTTTAAGAGAGGTTAATTGATAAATTTATTGTGGAAGCTCACAAGGTATCTAATGGACTATTTACCGGTGGAAGCTGATGATCGGTCAAACAAATTACAAATGATAAATTTATTGACAAGTTTAATTAATTAGTACTCCCTTTTTTTTTATCACCTAATTACGAGTGTTTCGATAAAATATTTCTGACATATATTGTACTTATTATAGAAATGTGGTTATAAATAATAAAAAGAAGGTTGATATATTTCAATAAGCAGATTAAGTAAAAAGTGTCTGGTAATTAATCATCAAGTTTAGTATGCTAGATTGTTTAATTTGTGTCTAAAATATGTTAGGAGGCAACGTATAACACTCGAATTATAAGTATAGATTGGTGTAAACTATAGGGTTTAGTTCGGATTCGAGCCAAGTATGATATCAAGAACAGTAAAACCTTCACTTATGAAATTTAACATTGCTGACTTCAATGACATAAGTCAAGAGACCTGATTAAAATAGATTAACTCTTATCAGTTGATCTAAGTACTCATAAGTAGTAACGTAGGCTTCGTGAGACAAATTAACTTTGATAGAAAGAAAAACTTAAAGTAGTTTTAAAAAAGGGATATTTATGATTTCACTTTCTATTCCTTCCTTCCTAAATTAGGAATATGAATTATTAATGTCAGAAAAACTCAGAGAGAAAATGAGACAACATAGAATAAAATAAAAACACGTTGAGTCAGCAATTTTAATCATCTCTTCATGCCAACAAAACCGTGGATCGGACTATATGGACTGGATCATAAAAGACTGGACCCAAAATCACTTGTAAGATTTTGAGCAAATCTTTCGTAAGATGGAGTTATACTCTCTCCAATCACTATTTTTTCTCCCCATTCCATTAAAATATTACTCACAAATATTCATGACAGGGGCGGAAAATAATGACGGAGGCAGTACTATAGTTTGAGTCAAACATATGTACTTTATCCCCATTTTTCCGAATCTACAAGACAATATATGTAATTAATAAACCTTCGAAATCGGCGGTATTCAGTGATTTTTCCAAATCTGTAATATTGTTAAGAAACAACCTATATCCGCTAAAATGACTATCAGTACTCAACAAAGAATCTAAAATGGCTTAGAATCGTGTATATCAGTTGTTTCGTCGAATTTCATCACGATAAGAAAAGTACACATAACTCGTAAGGCCTCTAAATCTCTTTATTTTAAACCATATTTCTTTTACACTGGGATTAATGTATATAGCTTGGAGTAAATATGGTGCGAATTTCAAGACATTTATTTCCGGGACCTAGTCAGACAAAGAAACGTAGATAATAACCTAAAATCGGCATTGTTCGACGATTATTCTTAATCTACAATATAGTTTGATGAAATCGTTTAGAAACAACCGATATTCGACATCATAGAATCGATAATATAGCTTGTTTCGTCTAATTTCATTATGACTCGAAACATACTCGTAAGGCCTCCAAATCTCTTTATTTTGAACCATACACACCTTTTTTTAGCCTATGATTAATGTATATTGTTGTAGACACCCGCATTTTGCCTGCTCGTATCTGTAACAGTCTCCAACAAAATACCCGATGATTATTGGACGTTAACATGCATCAATGCGCTCGAATACGGACTCGGAATCCATAGTATCCGATGTGGGCACTTAGCGGAGTACAAATCTCTCAAAACCGACCTCAGATCCAGACTCAGTGGATCATTTCCAATAAAATAAAGCTACTTTGAGCCAAAATCGTCACCGGGGTCAAAACCGTCTTTATCTACTGAGTCAAACCCGGTCAAAGCCGAAAACCCGAAACAAATCAAAGGAACCAAAAAGCGTCCAAAT
This sequence comes from Agrostemma githago, assembly GCA_958450325.1. Taxonomy (NCBI): domain Eukaryota; kingdom Viridiplantae; phylum Streptophyta; class Magnoliopsida; order Caryophyllales; family Caryophyllaceae; genus Agrostemma; species Agrostemma githago. The sequence continues at coordinate 68,734,515 of OY288246.1, forward strand.
ACACAAATCAACCAAGTCAAACGGAATAAAATCTTACCTCGAATAAACCGGATATCAATCTGTATTTCGAGCAACTTCCGATATGCGCGATTTCAACTGGCTGCACCCAGGCGCCTCAGAACTGAGCCGCCTCATTATCAGGCTGCTAGCCTTCAGGCGTCTGAATTTCGAAATCAGAACATTTCGCAAAACTCTATAAATACACCCTTATGCACACTATTTCAAGGATCAATTTCTTCATTTCTGAAACTCTAAATCAAAAGTATGAGAGCCTAATCTCTTTCACACTAATTCAAAACCGCAACAAACACACCGTAAATCTTCCTATATACCTCGAATCACTCCCCGTGTCTACGATGATACTCCGCGAGCCCATATTTCGAAGCATTTGACATGTAGGTTGATAAGCTTGCATTGCTTTGTAGTGTTTATTTCACGTGCTTTATCCCTTTTTCTTTGCCAGAACCGCTCCTAGGAGCAGTTTTGAGGCCTCTTATGCTTCTTCTAGTGTGTTTTAGGGTTCCAAGGTCAATCATAGAGAAATGGAACGATTTCATCTCGTTTCCGACGCTTAAAGAGCAAATGAAGTGAAGCAAGGATGACTCAATGCCTTAGACTCGATCCCGAGTCTCATAAGGGTCCACTTGTGACGATACCGAGCACCGAGCCTCACACAAGAACCACCGAGCATCACATGAGGACCAAGAAGAAGTATAAGAGCATCATTAGGCCTACATGGCTGTGTCCTACGACACATACATGGCCGTGATTGAAGGTGCAAAAGAAAGCGGCTCATTAGTGCTCGACCCGGCCATGTCACCAGTATTCCTGACCGGGAATATGACTCGACACGGTCGGGTCAACCCACCCTACACGGCCGTGTAGGCCCTGCTATACCCGATTTCAATTTCTCGCCTCCTCCCCTTTCTTCCTACCCTATAAATAGTCCCTCTTGTAATCATTTGTTATCACCAAACCCTATATCTACTTTAGGATAGATTAGCTTAGATTAGTGTAGATTAACTTAATCATTCCATAATTACTCTTCAATTAGTCCTTAATCTAGTTAATCCTTGGGATTCTTGGTTTGTAATTGAAGATTTGGGTTTCCTATTTCTCTAATCTCAATCCAAGTTCCTTTATTCATCTTGTTTGGTATTTTTTCTGTTCTCCCTTATCTATCTCTAGTCTAATCCTTTTTTCTTAGTTTTCTTCATTATTTATGCTAAGTATTCTTTATTCCTTCAATATGAATGTTATTGTTATGTTGTTGATGTTGAATGCGAATGTGGAATGTCTTAGGATGAGTAGCGAGTGTAGTTTATTGCTAGGGTTAGTGGGGAGATTGGGTGTTGCTTAATGGGTAATTAGGGTGGAAATTGGTGGCCTGGTGTTTGGTGTCATTTACCTTGCCTCCTATCATTGTGCACACAACATGTTTGATGAAATGCCTAGTAGACTTGTGATTGAGAAATTCATGTTTCCTTGCTTTCTCTTGTATGTTATTGCGTGTTGGTTTGTTGGATATCATCATTATTAGCGAAAGCGTAGTGTAGAGACTCATTTGGTCGTCTAAGTGCGAGGGCCCGGGCGTAACCAAGGCTAGTGGATTGCACCGACACCCTTATTCCTCCTTGATCTACTAGACACCCTTGAACCTGACCTAACTCTAGTTCCCTCCTTTTATCGTTTCATTAATTGATTTTATTTGCTTTGCATTGCTTTAGATATTAGACTCTAGTTTAGGACTCAACTCAACCCAATCACCTTTATTCATCTTGAACCTAGTCTAGAACCATAGCTTGCTTTAGTCTGACTTTCCGGTCCTTGAGGAATTCGACCCGACTTACCATTTGCTACCAAGCCTAGGAATTTGCTTTAGTCTGACTCGATGCCTTATTCTCACAACACATATCATACCTTAAGTTCCAAACGAGTTCCTCGAAACGATTCAACAAACATATGGCCAAGTGAACCTTGGGATTCTCATGAGCGCTCTAGAGAGATATCATAGTCTCTCATAGAAGAAGACCAACCCTTCACACTCACGTAGGTGATTCTATCAAGGCTATCTCACATAACTCACTCACTTATGAGCTATAGAATCATTAAGAGCTCTAAAGATCAATCATTCAATAAAACAATGAATCCATCAAATCCTTCACAATAAGACCACCCTAACATAGGTATATAGATTCATGAAGAGAAATATTTCAACCTTCATCATCACGGTGATCTTATCAAGTCCGTCTCACAAGAACCACCCAAATTTGGGCTATAAGAACATTAAGAGCTATATGCTCAACCTTTCAAATACATATTTAATAATTCCAACTCTCTCAAATTTGCATAATGCATGTATGTTTGTAATTCATTACCACACATCATTTTTAGCAATATGAAGTTGAAATTAACATCAAACATACATAACAATTTATGCAATAAATATTAAGCTCTCAATCACCATGCATCTTACTCGGTAAGGTTAATTAAGAGAGCAAAATAATATGCATGCACAATAGATAAAAATTATAATAGTTTTCTCAATAGATTTATAATAAAATTATCATAAAGGTGAAAGTTTTCTCATTGTGCATCTCACCTTGTGATCAATCATCAATATTTGTGCGATCCAACATCTTTATAGATATCCAACATAGTGTAATTCTCAATATCCCCTATATACTAAATGAATAACGCATGCACACATGTCAACACCGCGTTAAACGTTTTCCATCCAAAAGTTTTATTTTTTAATTATGGAAACAAATTATTATGGAAACAAATAATCAATTAACTCATACTTTTAAAACTTTATTTATACTAATTACATTTTATGATAAATCATTAAAGCTGAAAAAAAAAATAAAAAAAAATTGCAAGTATTTATTTAAATATTATCTGTATCTATTTAATTATAAAATTACTCTGTCGATTAGATACTAAGATAATAATATTTGCTAAAAATTTCTCTCTAAACTACACTATTTCCTAAATAAGAAAGAGAAAAAACATTTTCATGAATTAATATTTATGATACATTAATAGGAGAGACAAGTATTTCGAAATATGAGATGACATGTTACATATATGGACTATAAAAAATATAATATTTTCATTAAAATACATAATTAATGACATTTCAAAATATTTCCCAATTATTTTAATTTATTTTGCAGTTTCAAAAATATTTTTGTATATCTACTATACATGCATATGTACCATTTTTAAATATAAAAATAAAATTATTATGAATTAATAATTTAAAATCTAGAATGAAATATGCTATAAAAATAAATTTATTAAAAATACCTTGCATCAATGCACGGGGTCTGTGCTAGCTATATCTTAATATGAAATTAAATTTTGGTAATATATACACAAACCAAAAACTACTAACTGCATAAGCTACATTTATACACGTTAGACTTCTCCCAATAGTCAAACATACTCTTTTATAACTCATTGATTAATATCATTACTCATATTAAATATAGAGTTTAACTCTCGCGTCATCAAAAAAACACAAATAATTTTATTTGTTCTTTCCTCGTTAGACTTTCTCCCAATAGTCAAACACGAAGTGTTTGTGTTTTTGCACCAAAATCAAATTATTTTATTGAAGTCTCTACTATATATACATCAACTTTCTTATATTAGAGAACAACGAATCTCGATGATTGTTTCACTTATATTTTCTTTTTGCAAATCCACAAATTTAAATATATATTCTTTACTCACATAAAACCAATCATCATAATCTCATATAGTGTGGTGTAAGCAATGTATAACATAAATAATTGAAGATTACGCAACCATTATTTATTGATATAGCCAACAAAACATGCTATCAATCATCACTTTCCCCCACAATTAGGGATATATATACTCTTCACAAATTATAAGATATCCTCTATATATTAAAACAGAAACCACTTCCCACTTTTCTGAGACAATGTGAAATCTCCTCCGAAAAACAACAACAAGATTCGAACCCGTGTCCTTTGAGTGCAATCCCACCTTACCAAACCAATGAGCCAACCCATTAACCTATGAGAAAATTGTAGAAAAAATATATAGTAGCCTTCATAATTGTTGTTAATTGTTCTCCATAATTGCTTCCCTTGATCTTCCCAATTCTTCATTAATTAATCATCTTCATAACTATTCTCCATAATTTACTTCAACGTTTCACGAAGTAGCTTTGTTAATTGATCCTTCTCGAAAATGCATCAGCAATTAAATTGATTTTATTAATTGTCATTCTTCATCACTTATTATCTAATTTTACGTTTCCCACCCCAATTTTCCCTCTTCCCAATTATCCCTCTAATTAATAATTCATTATCTCACTTTTTTTCAATTTTTCAATCACATCAATTCATACTATAAATAAGATTCTAGGCATTGCAATCTGAATTCATATCGTAAAAACTGGAAAAAAAAACATCTATTTTAATTTGCATATCTAGATATATATGAATTTCGTTTTTTTTATTTATTAATATAATTGCCAATTGATATTTCAGAAATCTGATTTTGTTTTTCGAATTGATTGGTGAATTTTCAGGCAGAAGAAAACCAAAATAATGAAAATTGAAAGATCGAATCATCCTGGTATTTTTTCAATTTTTGATTTAGTTGATTTCGTGTACCGATTTGTTTTATTTTTACATTCAATCGAAATCAATTTTTGAAATTCAATAACAAAAAACTAATTCAGTGAATTTGTATTTTCTATTTGTTATTTCGTCCAATTCAGTGTTATTTTTCTTCCAATTTTTTTGGGATTAATTTGTAATTCAATTGATTATCAGTAAGTATCGTCTTTTTCTTCCTTTCCTTTTTTTCACAATTTTATTCATTATTCGTGATTTTTAGCACATTTTTTTTATCGTATTTTATCGTATTCATTATTCGTATCGTATTTTTAGCACACTATATACGAATTTTCCCAATTTAGTATTTTTTTGTGTTTTTTTTGTAGATCAAATTTGATGGTGAAGATCAATTCGATGTTGATGGTGAAGATCAGGAGTTTTGAAGATTATTTTGAGTTTAAAGTAAAATAAGACGGAGAGTGAAAGCATACACTTTTTTTGATGTTTTTTAATAAGAACTTTTTTTATGTTTAAAGAAATAAAAACTTTATTTCTTTTCATTTATTTTAGTTATGTTTTGAATTTTTTGCTAACTATGTTTTGGGTTTCATATTTGTTTTCATTTTGAATATTTTGTACTCCGTAGGTGTGAAATGCTTTCATGGTGCAATGCGGAAGTGGCAAAGTTTTGTTTTAACACTGGTATTTTTTGTAAAGTATCTCATATGAACGAAGAAACGACTCATGAGGTAAGTAATCCAGTATTTATTATCTTGAGCAATAAGTTCGACCCGTTTTCTAATTGTCAAATCGTCAATCTCAACCCGTCATAGCGTGTCAATATAGTATAATTAAGTTAAACTTGAACAATAAGCTACTCCGTAAATAATTAAGCTACACTCGATTATTATTGTTCCTAAATAGTGTTTCTTTGTATTTCATTTTATTTTTTGTAATGTAGTTATTAGTTAGTTTATTCGCCAACATTATAAACCTTATTTTTACTATTGTTTTTTTCAATTCTCTTTTGGTTAAAATAAAGAGTCGATAACGAGAAAAAGTAAAGAGTCGAAATGAATAAAAGACGGGTTTCGTAAATAGTGTCTTACACTGTCACGGTACAAAAGTCGACACAAGTATGAAATCGGGTTAAAAATATATTTTCTTAATTTTTTTTTTAACTTTTAGCATAATTTTTTACAAAAGTCGGCACAGGGCATAAGTTGATGCATGTATTTTTAATTTTTTTTAAAACTTACTCCGTACCTATTATATCATGGAATATAATCAAAATCAATATTCAATTAATTACACTTACAAAGAAAGTAATTAATTTAAAAGAAAAAAAAGGTTGAATTAAAAAAAATGAAAATTTGACCAAAAAATGTTCAATTAATTACACTCACACGATAATCCACTATTACTTATTCTAATTTATTGAGAAACTCATCTTTCAGTTTTGCATAAAAGAAAAGTTGACCGGATAAATTTATATCTCATCATAAGTTACTATTCTTCCCATAAATTGGTTTCATAAATAGTGTGTTACACTGTCACGGTACAAAACTCGGCACAGATATGAAATCGGGTTAAAAACGAGCAAGATAAATAAATATATAAATAGACCAAAGTCGTACTAATAAGTTAAAATAAATATTCGAGACAAACTCGAAATTAAAATAAATATCAGTATTAGGAAAAATAAATATTGAGACATTAGTAATCTTAACATTGGTATGGTTTTCGTTGGTATATTCGATGATGGATTTTTGTTGGTTTTATGCTCGGTGCAGTATTGATAATGTCGGGCATCTAAACATGCTCTTATTCGGCAAGTAAAGCTGAGCTCGCGACAGACCATTGGTTACGTATTGTAAATTCTTGCAGATAAGCGTATTGCGTGTCCGGGAAGTATAGTAATAGACGCTTGATGTAAAAGATTATCTCTCAGCTTCAGCGCTAATAGTATATATGCAATATAATATGGAGTAACAAGTTGTATCGGGTAGACGGTTATATTCGCAGGTTATTAGGTTATCAGCTTATTAGTTAACTTGAAATTTGATTTTTTTTTACTACTTAACTTCGCTTAAGTATGACACTTAATTGTTATTATATACAAAGTATTTATTTATATTTCAAATTCTTCTCACAATTGTCAAATCTATATATTTGATGTCATGTATTTTTTTTTTTTAAAACTTACCTATTATATCATGGAATATAATCAAAATCAATCTCCAATTAATTACATTTACAAATGAAGTAATAAATTCAAAAGAAAACAAGGTTAACTAAAAAATTGAAAATTTGACCAATTTTGTTTTTTTTAAAAAAGAAAATTTGACCAAAAAAGTCCAATTAATTACACTTACACGTTAACCCACCATTACTTATTTCAGTTTTTTGAGAAATTCATCTTTCAGTTTTGCATAAAAGAAAAGTTGACTAAAAAATTTATATCTCATCATAATTTATTATTCTTCCCATAAATATGTTTCCCCTTTCCATAGACTTTTCTCCCCTCCCCGTAAATTGATTTTCCCGTAATTTTTTCCTTCATTAATATAATGAACAAATGTATCAAAATCACTATTAATAGACTTAAATATTGAAATTAATTGATGCGTTGCGTCGAATCTAAATTAATTACTCCGTATTTTTTTGCTTAAGAACATTTCATATAAAAATGTCAAATAACCTGAGTATGAAGGTCACGGTCGGGTCAGAATATAGGGTGATGAGGTGTTGTCATATTATTAAAGATTACTAATATTTTTATTTTTATTATAAATATTAATTTAAATTGACAAAAAAACACCGTATATTGGAATTATTAAATAATAATCCGTCTAAAATTATAAAATTCATTTTTTGATTTAAAATATTAAAATAATAATTTAGTAATTTCTTATTTCACTAATGTATATTCCAGTAAATTTGGTAAATAATTATTCATTATGTAAAATATATTGATATAAAAGTATATCGATCACGTATAAGTTTAACCACGTCTACGCATTAATACTAATTGCATAGAAAATGAAACAAACATTAATCAATTTTCAATTGTGCATTAATGTGGTTTTGGTTTTCAATGATATACATTGGTTTACAAAACTACTATTGATTCTATGTTACAAAACTAATTGCATCAGAAAGAAGGTAAGAGCCTTAATTAAGTTGTATTTTATGGGATTGATTGAAACAATAGTAAGAATTAGTAAATAGTGAATAAATGGGTCTTTCACGGGTGCACAAGTTTATATATATTACTTCTATTTACGATCATGTATATGTAAATCGTAATTTTATTAATTTTTAATAAATTATAATTTTACAAGATCATACTAAGAGGATAGACTGTCAATAGTGTATTTATTTTACAATATCATACGAAATTGTTTATACGTTCAATAGTTAAGAAGTAACAACTCGAGAATTGACTGCTTGAGAGTGATAATTAATCATACTGCCAAGATTAAAATAAAAATAAAAAATAACATCATTTTAGAATTCAGGAAAAAAGTATTATTTATCCCGCCAACTACAAGTTTACGCTATTGTAAATTTTCATAAAGATGAGCTTTGACATTAAATGAATTGCTATCTCAAGTTGACATAAACAGCCGTTTTGGAAAATCTTTGATTTGAAAAGGGTTGGATGAGTCCGGTTAAGTGAATCGTGGTTCGAGTTATTGTTATAATACGGGTAAGAAATTGTTTATCGCACCTTTTCCTTTTTTAAAAACTAAATTCGTAAAAAAAAATTGAGCTTACTTTGGAGTAGTTAATACTCATATTTCATTTGCATTTCGTATGTTTCATACTGATACAGATATAATTACGAATGTTTATCATATTTTAACGAATATTTTATTTTACATGTTATATAAATTAATTACCAAAAAATATTATAAATCATTTCTAACATTTTGAATTCTAAAATTAATTACTCCATATTTGGTTCACATATTCTAAAAAGTTAGACCTATCAAAAGGGTCGAGTGAATAGGGTCACGAGTCGAGTCGAACGTTCAAATATGTGTCCGATCATACGGGTATTATCTTAACTGTGATTTGTTGTTAACTGTGATTTGTTGTTATATATGAGTCGAGTATGCGTTCGTATCTTAACTGTGATTTGTTGTTACGCGTATTATCTTCATTAATGCTTTTAGATGATTTTGTTGCACCACACAAAATTTGTATATCAAATCATTGCATTGGAACTTCGTCAAATTGGAAAACATTCGACGAGATCTTCTTTAATTTCAATAAACTCAATTAGTTACTTATCTTTTTTTTATCAGTGTAACACCTCATTTCTTGCCCACACATAAAAACATGTAACGTTCTGTCTTTATTTTCGTCCAATTATTAGTATACTAACTATTGCCTTAGTCCCTTAGTGTATTCTCTCCAAACCATAATGATTTCATTATACCGTATATGAAACTGAAACTGTACAACCCGTGAAATTTTTCATGTCTCTCATGTGAGAAGCATGTCTCTCATGTGCTAAATTTGGTAAATGATTGTTCATCATGTAAAATATATTGATATAAAAGTATATGATCATGTCTAAGTTTAATCACGTCTCTGCATTAATACTAATTGCATAGAAAATGTAACACACATTAATCAATTTTCAATCGTGCATTAATGTAGTTTTGGTTTTCAATGATATGTTAGCATATTATTAACATGACATAAATAAAACATAATTCCCATAAATCTTTGAACAACATGAAGGTCACGAAAGATTAATTAAGACGAGATTAAGACATACCTCATTACGGAATAAGTCGAAATCTAATACGAACGATATTAGATCTCTATAAGACGACTTCATAAAATCTTCATAAATAATACGTCATACTAATACGCCATCTTCAAATAATAATAACAGGTACGGTTTCATAATTAATAGGTATGGTTTCTCTCTCTTGTCCCATAACGTAATAAGTGTTGTTTGACCTTAATAATACGCATTCATGCATTAGTATTACGTTTTCATTCATCCATGGAGTTTCTGATGGGGAAGACTCCATTATATAGGCAGAGAGAGGACCAGTTTCCTATTAGGGTTTTAGATTACGGTAATCTCGACTTTCCATCAAGGTTGAGTAAATATGGAAAAACTCCTTATTTAGTCCGATATTATTGTGATAGCATATCTCTTAAGATCACGATTTCCAATAAGACCATAATTATGAGGAAGAAATATTAGCATAATAATAGGGAAGATATATTGCATATCCCGTAATATTATTATATTATAAAATATTCTTACAGTCTCCCACTTGGTCGATTGGAACATCTGTAATGTTAATTAGAGAATACAAGTTGCGCATATTATGCTAAAACATTTAATGTCTTAAACCGGTGATCATAAGTGCCTTGAATAATTCAATCATTAAAGAGAGTCATGACGTGCACATGTCAATTTGTAACATGCTTACTTCCATGTACCACTACATCAACGAATTGAACAGTTAGGCCATAAGTGGAGTTTAACGTAATGGTCCACATAATGTCTTAAAAAAGACTATATTTCCGTTATCATTCATCCAATAATAAATGTGTACACATTGGAAAACAGAAATAATATTATTTAACAAGTGTAGAATCGTTAAAGAGATCTCATTAATTCGTAATCTAACATCTTGCTTCAGTAAAAGATATTTAAGGTTCATGTGTTTTGATCTCTTAGATATCATATCATTCATGGAGCTAGAAAAAGATTGCAACTTCATTATTATCACGGTAATTACGCAATCATGCTCCTTATATTAAAGCCTCATAACAAGCCACATATTCAGCTTTCATGGTGAATGTATAACAACTGTGAGTACAGTGCCTTTTGTTATAACATCCCCAAAATCTGAATCAGAAGAACTAGTCACTTGCGGGTGATCTAATTTCCTATATGTGAGCATCAATAACGTCAGTTTTACCTGAGCGTACATTAAGTTCCCAACCAGAGATGCATAAGGATATTCTTTATTTAGCCATTTAAGACATAAGTCTTAGTTCTATGTGATAAACCAAGATCGTTACTGGCTAATAAAATATCATCATATAGAATCAAATATATGAACTTACTCCCACTGATCTTGAGATTTATGCATAGATCAATGATATTTTCTTTAAAATCTGTAATGATTTTATCGAACTTTAAGTATCATTGTTTCAATGCTTGTTTCAGTCCATACAATATTTCTTAAGTCTTAATGTTGGTTACAATTATCCAACCTAAGAATAAAAGGCATAATCTGTAAGATCTCTCCCAAATTTCATGGATAGATATTTAATTTGAGCGACGGTACTTTCAGAAGTTAAGTCAGCTGGCTTGTCTTTGTGAAGACAAGTATTCAGTTTCATTAACTTTGAGGTGAACTTAAATTAATTACTCTTTTCATTCAGAGTATTTTATTCGTTCCATTAAGCTCAACAACAGAGTTATATCATAAGATTGCATTTGATTAGGTAAATTTTAGTTGTGATAAAATAAGACAACATAAATAATAAGGCTTCAAAATGTGAAACAACACATCTTTAATAATAGTGCTCCTGTGGTTAGTCACTAAAATATTTAAATAAATAGAATGTTACACATGGTAATATAATCTACCTGCGGGTAAATATATATTTTTATATGTGAACAATATAATGAATAGAATGTTACACATGTCAATATAATCTACCTGCGGGTAAATATATATTTTTATATGTGAACGATATAATGACAATATTATGTCAAAATTGAACTTTAGTTGTAAATTCACTGCGGTGAAATTTAACCATAAGAATTTCATATTATCATTATCTAAAACCAAAAATATGAAATTATAACTTATCATAAATCATTATTTGTCAAACGAATAATTATATCGAATGAGCATAAACAATAAGGTGAAACCATGTTTCAGTAAATCATAATCATACGGAGTATATCATTCATTATCAAATTATCATGGAATTACTTCTCAAATAATAGAATTTTAATTCACTTCATATTAAAACTTTAATCTATACACTAATCAATATGCATATAGTAAATCATATAATCATGACAAAATCAGTTTAACAGAATAATCAAGACAATAATGATATCAATTTCAGGTTAAACTATCATTAATTCCATATAAATAATAAGAACTTTGTCATGGTAAAAAATTCTGGAGATAACTACTCATCATCAAACATTACATGATCGAATTGAATATGGAAAAAATCACTTGAACTTAATATTACCAAATCCATAAAGACCATCAACAATTAAACCTAATTTACGTATATACACATAATATATACGAGTAGTACAAATCGATGAGGTAGTTAAACAAATTGCATGAATAACATAATGGGACTAGGAAAAGCATAAACCAATTTGACATGCATACTACAAACAATTACTTAGCATCATAGTTGTGTGATTTTGTAATCTACAATTGCTTTGCATACTATACATGTACACACATGAAGGAGATTTATTTGTGTAGACTATTATGGAGTAGTAACAAAAGGTGATTACATAAAATCAGTCGCAAAACGGAACAGAAGTAATTTCACATACTATTATACTATAATGTATAATACGTCATTATTCTGTAATAATGATCTTAATTAATGGACAATCATGAGTTCAATAACCTAAGCTCTGATACCACATGTTAGCATATTATTAACATGACATAAATAAAACATAATTCCCATAAATCTTTGAACAACATGAAGGTCACAAAAGATTAATTAAGACGAGATTAAGACATACCTCATTACGGAATAAGTCGAAATCTAATACGAACGATATTAGATCTCTATAAGACGACTTCATAAATCTTCATAAATAATACGTCATACTAATACGCCATCTTCAAATAATAATAACAGGTACGGTTTCATAATTAATAGGTATGGTTTCTCTCTCTTGTCCCATAACGTAATAAGTGTTGTTTGACCTTAATAATACGCATTCATGCATTAGTATTACGTTTTCATTCATCCATGGAGTTTCTGATGGGGAAGGCTCCATTATATAGGCAGAGAGAGGACCAGTTTCCTATTAGGGTTTTAGATTACGGTAATCTCGACTTTCCATCAAGGTTGAGTAAATATGGAAAAACTCCTTATTTAGTCCGATATTATTGTGATAGCATATCTCTTAAGATCACGATTTCCAATAAGACCATAATTATGAGGAAGAAATATTAGCATAATAATAGGGAAGATATATTGCATATCCCGTAATATTATTATATTATAAAATATTCTTACATGATATACATTGGTTTACAAAACTACTATTGATTTTCACGGGTATCATACTTTTCTTAGACACACATTTCAATGTGTAACGTGTTGTTTTTAGTTTCGTACACCTATTAGTATACTAACTAACTTTCAGTCCCTTAACGTATCCTCTCCAAACGATATTGGCTTCATAATATTTTATATGAAACTAAAACTGGATAACCCGTGAAATTTTTCACGGGTAACACACTAGTTAACTCTAAAATTGATACATGAATAATTTTATCAAATAAGTTGAACGACTTCCCCCACAGTTGTCACGCCAGGAAATAGTGACAAACATAATCGTTCAAACAAAATATACAAATTATTGATTCATTAATCATCTCAACTCTTAGATATCAAATAATTGTACATGACAATTTATCGATTCCATAATCTATTTTTTAGAGTAATTTACCAAATAATTCATTCAATTATCTAATACATACTTGATCAAGATTATGCATGCCATTAAAAACAAAATATTTTACTCAAAAGAGCATTGATGCGTCTCTTAGTGGGAAATTAATTTCTCTTTCCAAACGTATCCAAAATAATTTACAAGACAAGTACACACATGTCTTTTCAAAACATTAATAAAGATACGAAAAATAACATTAATATATAATTCCAACATATATAATACATATTCAATTTTCTCAACCAAAACATACATAATGTTAGAAAAAAGCTCCTTAAATTGATTAATGAATAATATTCAAGATCATATATATTAAGTGCATAAAATAAATTTATAACGGATATACAATAAATCCAAATATTGCTCTCATTACTCAACATGGTCATCTTCTAAGATAACATAATGTGCACAAAAATCGTTAATAATTAATTATTACTCCACTAATAATCACATTAAATATTTTGATCATAGGCATATACTATATTCAATAAACATAAGTCTAAATTTCTTTTTCAAGATGTAATATGGGAACTCACTCTAAGTTTAGAAAAACATTTACCTTTTTAGTTGTATACTAATATAAACATTTGTGCAAATTCATCATTCATCATGAAATATTGAAACTAACACATTCAACATATGTTCAGAAACAATATAATATTCTACTTATATCAGATAATTTATCTTCCAATCAATGACGATAATTCGATAAATAATACTCATCTATCAAACGTAAGTATTTTATCATCATGAATCTCAAGAAGACAAGAAATAAACTCATAGAGACCATATCTTATTCTCAAGGATGAAGATTGATAATAAAATAAGAATAATACCATTAATTTATAAATCTTCAAAAACTTTCAACACACTACCACGACAATGAGCCCCATTTTCCGAAAGGTAAATTACAGAATCAGTTCACGACTTCAACTAGAATGTTGTAGCACTTCTTCTTAGCTTTCCAACGCCATATTACACGTCCCAATAGAGGGTCTAGAGACTGAGTTATTATCATAATACAGAACTGTTATCTCACCCTCAATGGGCTGAATAATCTTAAACGCAAAAAGACATATCTTTGCCAATAAAAATCATTTCAATGACAAGAATGATGAACACAACAACAATAATAGTGACCAAATTTTGTTTCTTAATTGTTGGAAATATAGGGTCACTATAGGGGCGACATATATTTAGAAATATATATTTTGTTGTGTCGTGGTATGGAGGCCACTGAATGAGAAACAAAATTGCCCCGACTACGGTACAAATCGGAATGAGCATCGTCCCCCAAGGTCACACAACACTCCTAAAAGGTTGTGTACTCAACTATTAGGAGTTGGAACTCGATGGTATATTCAGAATTTATCAAAGAGATTTGGATGATGAAGTATTAGATAATGTCTCTCATATCTCATGACTCTTGCTTTATCTAAGCATGGTCATATGAGACTAACTTCAAAAGATATACAAAGCTACTTTATGATGAAAATGAATGGTCATTATTCAAAAGATAATGTCATTCATAACCACCCTAATAAATTGGGTTTAATATGCTACTAATGAAAGATTCTCTTACTATGCAACAATGATCAACAATTCCACTTTGCATTATTTCTAACAAGGAGTATTTAATTGAAACGGGAAAAACATAAAAAATGGAGGGAGAATTTTCCTTTTATTACCCCTCGACTAATCATTACTATATGGAGTAATTATGCATGGTATGAATTTTCAAGGCATTTGATATCGGGACCTATTCGGAAAAAAAAACGTGGATAATAACCTTCAGAATCAGCAGTTTTTGAAAATTTGTCTGAACCTGCGATATTGTTTGTAGAAATAGTTTAGAAACAACGGATATGCGCTGAAATGACTCATAATAATACTTAACAAATGATCTATGAGGCTTAGATTCGGGTATACACACACACACACATATATATGTCTTGTTTCGTCAAATTTCATCACGACTCGAAACATACTCGTAAGGCCCCTAAATGTCTTTATTTTAAATCACACTCCCTACGCCTTTTATGTTTTTTCCCGCTTTTTAAGATTTGTGAGAAGTATTTAATTGAAACGGGAAGAAACATAAAAAATAGAGGGAGTATTTTTCCTTTTATTACCCCTCGACTAATCATTATTGTATGGAGTAATTATGGTATGAATTTCAAGACATTCGTTATGGGACCTACTCAAACAAAATAACGTGAATAATAACCTTCAAAATCGGCAGTTTTCGAAGATTTTTTTTGAATTTGCGATAATGTTTGTTGAAATCGTTTAGAAACAACCGATATGCGCTGAAATGACTCTCAATACTTAACATATGATCTATAAGGCTTAGATTCGAGTATTTATATCTTCTTTAGTCTAATTTCATCACGGCTCGGAACATACTCGTAAGTCCTCAAAATGTTTTTATTTTAAACCATATTCCGCATGGATCCAAATCCAGATCCGCACCCCTAGTAGCGGATCCTGATCCGGTCTAGATCCGACGGATCCCAAAAGTGCAGATCCAGATCCAGATCCGCCGGATCTGGATCGGATCCGCGAATCCAATTTCTTATATTCTACAATTTTTTTTTGATTAACAAGTATTTGGGACCATATTAAATTTTCATAATCGTAGAAATAAAATCGAATAGAAATATATATAATCAAAGATCCAGAAAGTAAAAGAAAAAAGTCTTAGAAATAACAAAAAAAACATAAATTAAAGTTTTAAGTCACACACAATTTTTTTAATTTTTTTTTTTAATAAACGGATTTGCGGATCGGATCCGGATTTACTTATTAAGATCCAGATCCGGATCCATTTAAAGATAGCGGATGCGGATCCGGATCCATATTCACACTACAAGAAAGACGTTATTTAGCAACCGACAGAATCGGTCGGCAAAAGTAAAAAGCGGTCGGTAAAACCAATTACCGACCGATAATGGAATATTTCCGACCGCCAGAATATGGTCGAAAACTATAGTCGGAAATGCAAACCACCGACCGTAAACTGCGGTCAGTGATTTACCGACTGATTTTTGGTCGGCAAATAGTTTTAACGGTCGGAAAAATGTTATACCGACTGAAATGGGCGGTCGGTAAATAGGGTCTTACCGACTGATTATGCGGTCGGTAACTGAACCGTTCGGTCGGTAATCTGGTTTACCGACTGCAATTTGCGGTCGGTAACACTTGCCGACCAAACACAAACCAGAAGCTCCTGGAAGATGTTTGGTCGGGAAAAAACTTCTTGCGGTCGGCAGTTCGGTCGGCAAACGTGATTTTTACCGACCGAGGATTTCGGTCGGTATTACTTAACGACCGAAGTATGACAAGTTTTGTGGTTAGCAACCTGCAGTCGGTAACAGGACAATGCGGTCGGTAGAGTTATGGATTCGGTCGGTGTATTTGATGAAAATTGATGGGTCTACTTTGTTCGTTGTCCTCCAATTTGCACATACAAACCTGCATTATAACCATCATACCATTCAATTCTTCCAAGTCATTCAAACTACAACATCATTCACTTCAACCTTCATTCATTAACTTCGTGACATTCATTCAGAATCCAACATCTCCACAATTCATTCACATAAAACATTCGATATCATGGACATAGCTTTCTAAAATGTTTAACTACTTAACTAATAGAATACTAATGAAAGTGTAAAGTGTCTAAACAACTTGGAAGAGAAATCAAAGTTAACACAACTTAAAAGAGTAATCAATTACACCTGAAAACCGACCCCGGCTCCCCCAACTCCACCACCTCCCGAATTATCGTCATTCGGATTTGTAGACACCCGCATTTCGACTGCCAGGTGTCTATGGCAGTTTCCCAAAAAAACACCCGATGATGATCGGACGCTAACATGCTTCTATGCGCTCGGATACGGGCTCAAATCCATTAATCGCTGGCTAACACACTTACGGAGTACAAATCTCACCAAGCGGACCTCAAATCCAGGCCCAGTGGATCATTCCGAGTCAAACAAGACTAATTTGGGCCATAACCGACACCGGAATTAAAACCGGCTTTTCACGATTGGGTCGACCCCGGTCAAAGTCGTTTCCGAGACACACAAAAGCAACCCATCAATCATCAAAAGTCCAAGTCAAACACAAAACCCATCAAGGTCAAGGTCCAAACAAGACCCGCGCGACCCATCTAGGCCACTCGATCGAGTGACCCATCCACTCGATCGAGTGGGCCTGTTTTGAGCCCGACGGCTGACATAACGGGCCACTCGACCGAGTTGGCTACCTACTCGGTCGAGTGCCCTAGCCCGGGTGCCCTAATCTCTTCTATATAAACACCCTCCCATGCACACCATCAAAAACAACTTTCACAACCTCAAAAAACCCTAGCATCCTACACACATACTACGTTTTTACCAACCCTAGAAAAACCCTAGGAAAATCGACTTTAGCAAACCCTAAACCTAGTTCTAGGGATTCAATCCGAGCCACCACAACTTAGCCTTCATACACCTCGAAGACTCCCGTGTTAAAGCCGCGTTTACAAGTCCGTACCGAGACTGAAACATGTAGGTTGAGGGTGACAAACCTCTTTTTCTTTCCTTTTCCCTCTTTTCTCGTCTTTTTTTTTTGCATTATTATTACTATTATATATTATCGTTACATATTATTATTATTATTATTATTATCATTATTATTATGTATTACTATTACGCACTACTACTACGTATTATTATTATTACTACTATATATTACTACTACTACTATATATTATTACTACTACTATATATTATTATTATTACTATGTATATAATTATTATTACTATATATATTATTATTATTATTGCTATATATATTATTATTACTACTATATTTTATTATTACGTATTATTATTATTATTATTATTATTACGTATTATTATTAATATTACGTTTATTTTTATTATTTATCTTATCGCGCATTCATCTTTTTTTCAAGTAATTATTTCATAAGGGTCGAAACCCGTTGACACGGATCCGACATCACAATCCCTAGGGATTTATTTCGATGTCGGAAAAGTCGAGGGAATCAAGTTTTTTTTTATTATTCGAATAAAGCATCGATTTTGGATTCAATACCAATTCCATAATTGGATATCGAATCTAACAATCAAGTCATATGAATCGATTAACGTGATTTACTCATATCACGATAATTAATTTAAAACGACTAAAATCAATTTATTTATTTTTTTTCTATTTCACTCTAATATTCCATATCGATTCAAATAATCGAATATGGGATATAGCGAGTACTCCAAATTTAGAATCGGGTATAAATTCAACAATATTTATATTCGGTTCAGCAAAATTCGCGATTTATAAAACCAAGTCGAACATAAATTATGCAATATTTATGTCCGATTCGGTAAAACTGTCAAATTATCATAAACCAAAAGCAATTTCAAAATCAATAATTAAATTGCAAACGAATAAAGTTCGTACAGGTGCCACTCGACCGAGTGCCTTGGTCACTCGATCGAGTGACACCCTAAAATCGAGTCAGAAAGCTAATTATGACGCCCACTCGATCGAGTCTCACAGTGACTCGGTCGAGTGGCCATGTACTCGACCGAGTTAGTCAATAACTCGGCCGAGTATGGTCTTTGACGCAAAACAGAATCGTTTTTTTAGGGTCCACTCGATCGAGTCCATCGACCACTCGATCGAGTGGCCTCATAACGACTCAAACACGAGTCGTACATTATCCTATTTTTCAAACTCGATAGTATTTTACGACTTAGGTCAACATGTGCATAATTAATCACGTGTATGCTATCTTTTCAAATCATGCATCTTCATATTTGCATCTTTTTAATTCAATTCAATTTTGCACAAACCGTTATTATTCGTTATATTATTATATCATTACTAACGCGTTTGTTGTTTCTCTTGTTAATTTAATTTTGTTCGTTTATTGTACTAAATGAACCCGCATGCTAAAATACAACTTTGACGTTAATCTTAGCTGCATTAAATTGACTTAGAAACCCGTTTCAATTCAATTCGCATGTTTAGGGAAAATACTGTTTGCATATCATTTTCCCGTTTAACTAGCACGCGTATTGTAAGTCATTCGAGTTCTTAGTAGAGGCCGCTAATGTGCGGGCGGGGTTGGGTGTCCTTTGTGGGCTTCCCAACACGTACCCTCACCCCTTACTCAGAACCTCGGTTTCCGGATGCCCGAAACCGTTGGCGCACGAGAGTCATTCAATACACAATATCCGATAACGTCGGTATTGGTATCAAATGCAAAGGGACGAGCTCAATAAATTCTGACATCGGAAATGGGCCGTATTTTGTATACGGACCACTACGACATAGAGTGGGCTCGAATGGTTCCGAATAACCACAAAATTCGGTGGCGACTCCACTTCGACCTAAATTTCAATTCGATCCGTTTCATATGGAGATTCATTCGCCTACCCAAACCCGCGCGTGGCCGCGTCGGGGTGGACCTATGTCATGTCCACAATTTGGCGACTCCGCTGGGGAATAACTGATGCGTGACTTACCATCGGCATCCTCAGGGTGAGACTCGAATAGAAATCGTTTGACAAATACAATGCGCGTGTTAGTTTTACGGTTCATGCATAACCCATATTTTCCCGGGCCGGTACTGGTGACCGACGTCCCACTATACCATTGATGTACTCCAACATGGATATGTCAAAAGGTGTCCATAGTCGATTCGAGTGGGTTTCGCGGCATGTTCTAAGCTCAATTCGACTTAGAGAGTCCGTCCCGATCAACGTCTAGACTATGTACACTGGTATAGACCCTTTCGGACCGACCGAGACTTAGTATAGAGCATACATGGCGTCGTTATAATGCTTGTGTGACTACGTGCTACTTGGTTTCCGAGTCATTTTCAAAAATATCAACTTTTCAAAAATTACATCCTCCTTTTCAAGATATTCAATTTTCAAAACCCGGGACACATACCGAATTTAGGACTTATGATTTTACTCAAAATAGCCTATTTTCTAGCCGGTATGCTGCCCAAATCAAAACTCGAACTTTCAAAACTCATGGCCCAATGACTTTTCGTCCTCTATTTCGGAAATTTGGGCCATTCACCGAGTCCACTCGGTCCTTTTTTTTAAAATCAATCAATTTTCAAAACCTTCCTCTTCTAGGACTTCCCGTATTTAGCAGTGTCGGGTCGAGTCTTAAGTTGTCAAGGTCTTTAGCGTCGAAACTCTGTCGATCCTACATCACGAGTTTCTTCCCTATCCCGGTCCGCCTTATTAGACTAAGGCAAGGCCCACCTAAGTAGGACATACTCTTACAAAGGAGGGCCCGTCAACACGATCGAGTCAAAAGTCTGGGGATATCCCGTGTGAACCTCCTTTCGAACAGGACTAGGCCCACTTGCCGAATCCTAAGGAAGGCCCACACTTCACGAGTCATCTGTCTAGGCGTCTTTCTCGAGTCGTTTCCCTTTTTTAGTCTCGTTTGGGATGAACTTTGTATTCCGGGATTTCTGGGCTAGTTTCTGATTACGTGGTGTTCTTACAGACATGCCAGCCACAACCCGACATCAACGCAAGATGGACGAATTGAAAAATGCCTTAGCCAAGATCGAGACTCAACTGACCTCCATCCTCGCTAACCAAGCAACTCTGGACACCCGCCTGAGCACTGTGGAGAAGACGGTCCCAGTTGAAGGAGCTGATTCCGCTGGGCCCATAGCCGAATTGGTCAGTGTCGTTCGCAGGCTCGAGGAGCAAGTCCACTTGTCGACAAGCAACTCGATCCACTCTGAAAATGCTCGCATTTATTCGCCTTTGAATGACGAGCTACCGGCCAACCTCAACTTGACGGGAATTCCTATGTTTGAGGGTACCGAAGACCCGGTCCATCACATCCGGGCTTTCAAAGACTTCATGGCGGTCAAAGGGGTAAAGTCCACCATGTTCAAGCACTTATTCCCTTCCTCCTTGGAGAAGCATCCCAGGGCCTGGTTCTACAGGCTCGACCCCAAGAAATACAAGACTTGGGATGACGTGGCGACCGAATTTGCTCGGAACTACGCCGATAACACTGAAATCCAGACTACAATGCGTACTCTGGAGGTAATGGCCCAAGAACCCAAAGAAGGGTTCACCAAATACCTACAAAGGTGGAGGGCCGAGAGTGTAAAGCTGGTCGACAAGCCCGGCGAGAAGGCCCTAGTGGAAGCCTTCGTCAAGAATCTACTCCCATCCTACCGGGTCCATCTCCGGTATGCTATTATCCCGAACTTTGCTGTCCTTACTGAAATGGGCACAAGGATCGAAGATGATTTGAGGTTGGAGAGCCTGACTAAGGCCTCTACCAAAGGGTATCAAGGGGCTAGTTCATCCACAAACAAGCCCACACCTGCAGCTGCAACTCGCAGCATCTTCGACGAGGTAAACCTGCTCGATACCTCATCTAAAAAGAATACACCAAATCGGGTATTCACAGATATAGGGACTACCTATACTTATGCCTTACAGAGGCTATCCTCAAAGGGCCTAATCCAACCGATAGGCCCAACTGCAGAACCTCCAGTGGAGAAGAGGCCCAAAACTTACAATGCCCAGGCCTATTGTCAGTATCACCGGGGTAACGGACATGATACTGAAAAATGTTGGAGGTTAAAACATCTAATCCAAGACCTTATCGAGAGCGGGAAAATCCCGTTGCCCGGAGACAAGCCGAGCAACAAAGAAAACCCGTTCAGCGCTCATGCTATCTTCACCGGTGAGGTAATTGACTGTTCCCACCTCATCTCTCCCTTTATCCCACAAATCAACGGGATATGGTTCGACGACGAGGATGATGTGTACTTAACCAAAGGGGAAGCTGTCCCCATCACCCTCGAGGAGGTCCGACAGGCTAAGTCCAAGGCCTTAGCCACCAATCATCTCGCCGCAGCTGGGCGCTCCATCCCTATATCCGTCACTGAACCTGCCAGGACGGAGCCTGCCCTCGAAGAACCAAGCCCAGACACGGCTCTGGTCCAACAAATGAAGAGGGTCCGAGCCGATCTAACCATATGGCAACTATTGGTTAGCTCACAAGCTCATCGGGAAGCACTGACTAAGGCTCTCGATGAAATCAAGGTTGATTCAGAGGCTACCCCTGCTGAAATGGTAGCCACCATCATGCCCTACCTTAAGGGCAAATCAAAAGAAGAAGGTCCACTTATAACCTTCTCTGAAGCTGATCTGCCACCATTTGGGCCCAATCACAATCTGGCCCTATACATCACGGTCATCTGCAAAGGTAAATATCTCCCGATGACCCTTATCGACGATGGATCAGCCGTAAACGTCCTTCCTCTAAGGACCGCAAAAGCACTCGGCATCACCGATGCCGATTACCTTCCAACGGCGCAGACTATCCAGGCTTTCGACGGAAGCCCAAAACCGGTCGCTGGGGCCGTGAAATTGAAAATCATAACGGGCCCAATCGAAAAGGAGTTGGAGTTTCAGGTGATAGATGTCACCTCATCATTCAATCTCTTGTTGGGAAGGCCTTGGATCCACGCAGTCAAGGCCGTGTCATCTACTCTCCATCGCAAAGTTAAGATGCCACTTCAAGACGGTATCATAACGCTGGAGGCAACACCAATTACCGTAGCAAGCTGCAACGCTACGGGCCGGGCCGACCCACGAGGATTTGATTTCGTGGGCATGATCGAAGAAGAATATCTCTTTAGGCCCTACTTCACAACTAGCATCGACACGATGCTACAAAATCTGGGTTACCTACCCGGGATAACCTCAAGGCCATATCTTCCAGCTGGGAAGATTATCGAGGTCCTAAATGATGGCGAGTCACATTTCGGATTGGGGTATGCTATAACTCCGGAAAATGTGGTTCGGGCCGGTATTCACAAAGCCATCGACATTATCAAGGGTACTTACATAAGCCCTTATAGCCTGAAGCTAACGGATTACTTCGTCACCCCAGTCTTCGGAGCTATCCAAGTGGGCCTTTACCAACCCACCATCACATATCCCGAGGCCAAAAAGGCTCGGGAATGCAATTTCATCCCTGATGATATATTCACCATCGTCCAGGCCGAAACAAAGGAAGGCGAAAATGACTCCGAGCCCGTGCTGGGGCTCCTATTCGGGGAAGACAGGACCGTCCCCGCTCCGAAGGACGACTTGGTCAACCTGATCCTACGCAGCGATCGGTTCGACCCAACCAAGCTGATCACTGAGGTCGGCGCCAACACCGAAACGAGGGCTTGGAGGAAGACCATAAAATGGACCGACGGTCAAGGACGGGTCTACAAGCTGACCACCGGCGAAGGAGACATGCCGGATACCGAGTCTGAGTCTGAGTCAGAGTCAGAGTCTGAGTCCGAGTCTAGAGGGTCTGGTGCTAAAGTCGAGTCTGTAACCCCTCTTCCCTTATCCACTGAGGTCTCGGGGCCTGTCCCAAGACCTCTCCCTATCCCGCCTCTAACCAATGATCAGATGGCAGCTCTATTCGAGCTCTTTTCAAAATTTACCATCAATAATAATAACGAACACCGTTCTGCTTACGACTTGTCTTATTTCCAAAATCTTCTCAATTTCAAAAATTTTATATGCAATGACATTGAGAAACCCGACGAACAGGTACCCCTACCTCAACATCTGGTCGAGCAGCTCGAGCAAAGGGAATCCCGAGATCCGGTAATCGAAGAAACCGAGTCCATCAATGTGGGAACCACTTTAGAGCCCCAGATGCTTAAGTTGGGCCTATCTTTAGATCCAGAGGAGAGAAAACAATTCACAGACCTCCTCCAGGAATTCAAAGACGTCTTTGCATGGTCCTACAAGGACATGCCGGGTATAGACCGGGAGATAGCCGAACACCGAATACCCATCAAAGATGGGTGCAAGCCGGTAAAGCAAAAACTCAGAAGAATGAAGCCCGAATGGTCTCTTAAAGTCAAGGAAGAGGTCGATAAACAATTCAAAGCAGGCTTTATACAAGTGTCTGAATATCCAGACTGGGTTGCCAACATCGTGCCGGTACCCAAGAAGGACGGCAAGGTGCGGGTTTGCGTGGACTTCCGGGATCTTAACAAGGCAAGCCCAAAAGACGATTTTCCGTTACCACACATCGACATACTGGTGGATAATACGGCCGATCATGCCCTTCTATCGTTCATGGACGGGTATGCCGGGTACAATCAGATTAAAATGGCAGAGGAGGACATGGGTAAGACCACCTTCATTACACCTTGGGGTACTTACTGTTACACCGTCATGCCATTTGGGCTTATCAACGCCGGGGCCACTTATCAACGGACTGCCACTACTTTGCTCCACGACATGATGCATAAAGAAGTGAAGGTCTACGTGGACGACATGATCGTCAAATCTAAGGACCGAAGCGGGCACATTTCAGCCCTAAGAAAGTTCTTCACCCGGCTACGTAAATACAACATGAGACTGAACCCACAAAAATGCAGTTTTGGGGTGACGTCAGGCAAATTACTGGGCCATATCGTTAGCCAACGCGGCATCGAGGTCGACCCAGCTAAAATCAAAGCCATCACCGAGATGCAACCACCCAAGACCGAAAAGGAAATAAGGGGGTTTCTCGGAAAAGTCCAATACATCAGCCGTTTCATTTCGAAACTAACCATGGTATGCGAACCCATCTTCAAAAAGCTAAAAATCGGAGAACGGGTGCTATGGGACGGCAAATGTCAAGCGGCTTTCGACAAAATCAAGGAGATGCTGTCTGCTCCGCCAGTATTAATGCCACCTCAACACGGTCTGCCTTTGTCGTTATACCTGACAACGACTGAGACAGCCATGGGGGCTATGCTGGCCCAGACAGTTGATTCAGAAGAACGGGCCATTTACTACATCAGTAAAAAGTTCCTCGAATATGAGTGTAAATATACAATGCTCGAAAAGACGTGCCTAGCATTGGTTTGGGCCACTAAAAAGCTCCGACATTACATGCTCAGCCACGAGGTACATGTGTTATCCAAAATGGATCCTATCAAATACTTGTTCGAGAAACCCGTCCTCAACGGTAGGATGTCAAGATGGACTTTAATGTTATCCGAGTTCGACCTCAAATTTGTACCATTAAAAGCCATCAAAGGCCGGGCAGTTGCCGAGTTCCTCGCTGACAGCCCAATATCCGAAGAAGGCCACACCGATACATGGGCCTTTCCCGATGAAGACATATTCCATACCGATACGGAAGTGTGGGATCTATATTTCGATGGGGCATCCAACTTTCGAGGGTTCGGGGTCGGAATTCTGTTAATTTCACCCCGAGGGGAACACACTCCCTTATCCATCAAGTTAGATTTCGACGTGACCAACAAC